>JAZDUH010000431.1:3942500-4542500 GCA_036419115.1 Scarus forsteni
CAACTGTTCACACTGGGGGCATCCATCTTTGATTGTCAACTCGGTTGTGGCGAGGTTTCACAAAGTTCCCAGTAGGAAATTCAGACTTCAGGGGACGTTTCAGTTGCAGTTTCCTACTCGGAGCTTGGAAATTCCTACTTCTGACTACAACTGGAACGCACCAAAAGACGTGAACCAAGCCAAAGCATGTGTTTGTTGTGATGCTAATGAATGCAGCTCGGACCTTCCTCAGAACTCTGCATTGCTTTACAACTTCTTTTTTCAACAACTTACAGGATGCAAAGTGACGAGGTAATGTATCTCTGTCTAGTTACGTAGCGGTAGGCATATTTCTAAAAGTGAGACATTTTTGTAATTACTTAGAAACTCCTCATAGCATCTTTAATTTAAACAAAATACAAAAACTGTCAAACTTCGGTCTGTGTGATTTAAGAAGGTGTGGGAACACCAGCAGCATGTAGGACCATTTCAGAGCAGAGAAACAGCAGGGCTTTGGACCCTAACTCTGACCCTTTGACCCCAATAACAGGACACTTTCTACGTTAGATCAGCCTGAAAACACCATTTCAGAGTGGAGGAGATGGAGAATGCTGCTTCTGTTAAAAGATCAGTCCTGTATGGATACACTTTGATTCTCTGTTCTCACTCTCACCTCCTCCTCTGCTCCGTTTCTCTCTCCTTCGGCTCCCTCATCACCGCCTGCCGCCTCTCGTCCAGCCTGTCGCCAGTCGCCTTTTTGCTCCTGAATAAATTGAGAGAAAATGTTTTATTCTTATTGCTCTCTGGAGCACTGAGTCCCAGCGGAGAAGGCTGTGTCTCCTGTGCGGAGAATGTCATTAAAAAACGTTTTGCTGTTCTTTTGGTGGGCAGGACTCCAAAACTCGGCTCTCTGAAGTTATCTGCCGGAACAGGAGCAGCACGCCTCCTCTGTTAGGGAGCCAATAACACTTTCAAACTTCCTCTGACAGACTGTATGAACAGGTGCAACAGGACAGGAGCAGTTAAATGATGATGTGTTTGAAGGTAGACCAGGAAAAGGCGATTGAGCCAGGCTCAGACTTTGATATCAGAGGACAGTTTTTGGAGGGGATGGTTCTGGAGGGTCTGCACTGACGTCACAGTGGGAGCATGGGACTCTCTTCATCATCTCTTCAGGACTACAAAGACTGCTTTACTCTGCAAACACATTATCACCATGTTCTGGGACAGAGAGATATCAGCTTAAAATGGTATTGCAGCATTTTTCCTAGACAGTCAGTAGCTATATTTTTATTTAGATTTATTTATAATGTTGTTTAAATCTATCTTTTATATACATTTTTATCTATTTTTCATGTCTAATAAAGTCTAATCTAATCTAATCTAATCTAATCTCATCTAAAGGAATTTTCACTCAATGATTCAAGGGACCTTTCTAGGTAGACGTCTTCTTTTCATGGGCGTTTAGCAACATGTTTCTTCATCAACTTAACCCAACTTAACCTATGACCTTGTGACCTCTGCTGTATCACTTGCAGCCTTGATGATCAACCTCTTCTGATGTTCAAAATCATTATTCTAGAGAAGCTCTGCTTTTAACCCCCAAAAGACTCACTTCTTACACCAGCTCACAGGTGTAATTCATGAACATTGCCATCCCAGCATAAGGACACGGGCTTAATACAAACTTTCATTTTTACGCTGATGACACTGTCATGTATTGTGCAGCACCCACACCAGAGCATGCACTGCCTAAATTACAATTGGATTTTGTGATTGCGCATAGAAACCTTCATGAGTTGTTGTTTTAAACGCTTCAAAAATAAAAGTAATGCTGTTTTCCAGCCACAAATTGAAGCCTTTGACCCTGCCCTCCATCTACTCCTCAGAGGGTGCCCAAATTGAGCTTGTATCATCCTATAGATATCTTGGCATTTTAATAGATGAGTGACTCTCTTTTACATCACATATACAGCAGTTGGTAAAGAGGCTGAAATTAAAACTTGGTTTTTATTTTAGAATCAAATCATGTCTTTCTTTTGAATCCAGAAAGAGACTTGTTGCTGCCACATTTCTGTCTGTACTTGATTATGGTGATGTGTTGTACATGCACGCCTTGGACCAGAGCTTACAAGCCCTGGATACTGTGTACCATGGAGCTCTGAGGTTCATCACAAATTTGAAATCCGTCACTCATCGCTGTGTCTTGTATTCACATGTAGGATGGTCCTCTTTGTCTACATGTAAACTTGTGCGTTGGCACATTCTCATTTATAAGGCGATTTTAGGTCTACTCCCTTCATATCTTCTGACCTTCATCAGTCAAAGGACTTCAGGGTTTTATAATCTTCAGTTCCAGACTCTCCTCTTGTTGTCTGTTCCTAAGGTCCGGACTGAGCAGGGAAAAAAGGCCTTTAAATTAGCTGCTCCTTTTGCTTGGAATGAGCTCCAAAAAGACCTGAAACTGAATGAGCTGGTCTCATTTAAGAGGATGTTAAATGATGTAAACACTGAGGCATCTGGCTGTAGATGTGTCCACAGATGGTCTTGCTTCCTTTAATAATCCAGCCCGTCAAATGTCTTTATTATTTGTACATTAAGTGTTTCACAGGTCTTGTGTATTTGTGTGTAATGCTGTTTGTGAATTTAAGAAACTTTGTAAATTGTGCTGCTGCCTATTCTTGGCCAGGACACTCTTGTAAAAGAGATTTTTAATCTCAATGAGTTTCTTTTCCTGGTTAAATAAAGGTTAAATAATAATAAAAAAAATTAAGCACTGACTTTTTTGATTGATTGACATTTATTTTGAACATGAGGTCAAAGTAAAATCACTGTCATAGACAGAAAAAATAAACAAAACAAAACAAACAGACATTATCCAATGACATATTCGAAAAGGAGTGGGATGAAGTAAAAACGTATTAACTGCCACCCCTTTACCAAATAATTATTCACGAACAAATGCAGATGTTATGCACTTACTATACATATACTCTTAGACAACTATGTCCATGCAACCTTATTTCATGCTTGGACATTGCAACAGAAAACTTCCATCCACAATTGTAATTATTATTTCACACAGATATAAGATTCTCATACCATCATTATTTTTAATAATAACCATATAATATTATCAGACTACTTAATTCTCTTCATTATGGTATCTTTCAAAAATCATCATTTTGTACATTTTTTAAACTTGTTTTTACTTGAACATTTCTTCATTTCCTCACTTAAACTGTTCCATATGCTCACCCCGATAACAGATACACAGAAGCTTTTAATGTTTGTGTGTCTACTTAATATTTTAAAGTTGTCTTCACCTCTCAGATTGTAACCTCCTTCATGGTTACAAAACAGACTTTGAATGTTTTCTGGTTACTGATTGTTTCTTGTGTTGTGCATTATTATTGCCGTCTGGTAAGAAACAATGTGGAGGAATTTTAGTAATCTTGACTTTAGAAATAGCTGATGGGTATGTTCCCTATAGCCGACCTTATGTATAGTTCTTATTTCTTTCCTCTGCAAAGTGATTAGTGACTCTGATGTAGTTTTGTAGTTGTTTCCCCAAACTTTAGCACAGTACATGGAGTATGGCAGAACTTTAAGACATGGAGGGATGAACTAAGGTAAAAGAGGAAATTCCTCTGAGCTGGAGGCTGACGGCATCACAGGAGAACAAAAAAAGAATAAACAGTTGTTGTTTGGAAGTCTGAAAAGTGAGATTAATGAGAGGCAGAGACATCACGCCTGCACATGGATGCTGAGATCTGTTTTTGTTTGTAGATTTACAATTTAAATTAAGATAGTCAGACTTTATGTGGCTGAAATCAACACATTTATTCCAATCATTCAGGGATGTTAGTGTTTTAGTAGACCCCTGTTGACAGTTTATTTAAAGACAGATTACAATTTAACAAGAAACCAAACACACATTGACAGCAGTGTTTATATGAGGGGTCAAAAATCATCAGAGCAGAGTTACAGCTGCTCAGAGAGAAATGATCCGTTAACAGACTAACATAACAGACTGTCTCGCTGTTGTAAAACTATCTAATGAACTTAGTTACAGAACATTTTGTTTCTTTTTTCTCCATCTCAGTACTGAACCGCTCTATCACTTTTGATTCCCTCTCCCTCCTCACAGTGTGGACCACACATTTAAAGAACTCAGTGGTTCAATGCTCAGGTTTACCTATAAAGGCCTCTTTCGGAGATGATTTGGGGCTTTGAGCAGAGTAGAGATTCACAGAGCAATTCAGTTTCTTCTATAAATATCCTGTCAAACAGTTCTGAGTCTTTCTCCAAAAGTCTTCCACAATTAATGTTCTAGAAATAGTTATAGTTCCTCAAAGCAGTCTCAGTCTCTAATGTTAAAGATCAACATCCTGCAAAATCAACATCTGTAGATTTTAATGCTGCTAAAGGCTCTTGTGGAGCAGAAGAACGTGACACCATGTTCAAACTCTCAGCTCACAGAGAAATGCTCTGTCCCTCTTTAAAGAAAATCCCCTTTAAAAGCTGTTTGTACTTCCTGGAATATATGATGTCATAGCTATACAGCCTCCACCTACATGTGTGTTTGTCACAGGCAGACACCATGCCTGTTTTAAAAGTTCACTTCGTGGCCTGTAACCCCTCCCCCTTGCCCATCATGCATAATTTGGGCAGCCAATCAGCACAGAGCTCATTATCACAGCCTCCTGTAACTCCGCCTTCTCAGCACAGAGCTGCATTGATCCCTACAGAGAATACATTTTCCCTTTTCTTGTGCTTTTTTACTTAAATCACTTAACAGACACCAAATACACAATCTAAATTAACAAAGAAAGCACTGATAATTAAATCTGATCAAGAAACCTGGTAAAAGCTCACTCTGCTCATGCTATTAAAAACTGAGGATTTGATTCCAGGTGTATTGTCATCTAAACCATAAACTCCAGTGGAGCTGGACAATTCACCCACACAGTTGTTCATAAGGTAGTGAGCTTCCCTCATCCTCGCTTTCAACACTCACCTGTTTCTACTTAACCTGTTCACCTGTAGATTGTTCAAAACAGGTGTTTTTGAGCATTCCTCAACTTTCTCAGTCTTTTCTTGCCCTGTTTCAGCTTTTTTGGAACATGTTGCTAGCCTTGCAGAGCAGACAGACCTGCCCAATTCTGAAATCCTGCAGGTCCGTCTTGCCAGCCTCCATTGTCCAACATATTCACTCGGATGAATTCTTAACGGCCCAATCAGGGAAGAGAGGCGGGAGGTTCAGAATGCAGACGTGACGACAACCAGAAGTTGAGAACCGGAAGTTGAGAACAGACATGCCGATTAGCCTATTGTCCTCATGGCTACTCAGTGAAACTTGGCGAAATCTGCCCTCCTCAGAAGTTTACTTGTAGGGATTGCCTTTGACGAGGTTCATGTCACATATAAGTGTTAAATGAATCATCTGTGTGGTACAATTTAGTGTAAGACGATAGTAAATGGCCATTAGCTGTTAGCAGCTAAGTAAGCGGCTAACGGCTAACGGTCATGTACTGTTGTTAGCTGTTAGCGGCCAAGTAAGCCGCTATGGCTAACGTCCAACTGTTTTTAACTGTTGTTAGCGATTAGCCGCTACATTAGCCGCTATTTATACTACATTATAGGAGGTAACCCTGCTTGATGTGGATTGGTCTGTGATGAATGTGACGAGCCAAACGATTGTCCAATCACAAGCTTGTATTTTTTTTAACGTTCTGCCCCTGAAAACAAATTTAAAGGGCTCCTACCCAGATGGACTAGTGAAATATTTCTGTGGAAGAGCTGTCCATCTGGCTTGTCAGGTTAACATGTTACAGGAATCAAATCAAAATGAGTAAATATTCCAGAAAAAAACCCTAAAATAATAATTTGATCAGTTTGACCTTCAAATGTTTTACCTTTGTAGTTTATTCAATTGGATATGTGTCAAAATGATTTCCAAACATTGTTTTCGATTTTATTTTCACAATGTCCCAACTTTACTTTAAAAGGGGGCTGTTCTTTTCTTGACAATATATCTCAGATCACAACTCATCATTAAATCAGTGAACCTGTTGTCTTTAGGGCACAGTGAGTCAGACAATAAGTTCTTCTTCACAGATTTCTTTTGTGTCAGTGAGTCGGACTTCATACACAAGCTCAGAGCAGATGGCTTTTCTGTGCTGTTGTGATTCTTTGGTTTGAATTCAGCTTTCAGAGTAAAGGCTTTAACCAACTGCTAAGATAGAGTAATTACAGTAATGATTATTAAATCATTGCAGAGCAGATTCATTTTACAGATTAAATCTCCTCAGAATAATCAGCGTCTTTTTAATTACTCACTGTTCACCGCTGGTGTACCGTGCTGGTGTTCAGACATGTAGACATGACTGTGCAGGAGGTGCACAGGTGCCACACAACACCAGAGAGATAAAACTCTGATTTTAAAGTCAAGCACAGGTGATAAAGTCGGCCCAGCAGCGTCTCACCCTCAGTAACTCTTCATGCTCTTCTCCCTCCTTAGTTTTACATCGGGGATTAAAATGAACAAAGCCTGATCCTGCTCCAGGACCGGCTGCCAGGTAACCAGCACGGACTCCAGGAAGTTACTGATCCCAGCCAAAAAATGGTCTGGCACCAAACACCGGACTGAAATGTTTTGTTTGGAGTAAATGGAGGACAGCAGCATTTTCATTCATGTTGGGACGCTTCAGACGGGCTGAGTGGTCTGTGTCACCTGTGGTCACGTCCACAGCCCGTGTGCATGTCAAGCCATTACACAAACGGTACCATTAGTCTTAACGTACCGTTGTGGAACAGCCTGTTGTAGCCGTGGTGTTAGCTGCATGCATGACTGAAAATAATCTGCCAATTAAAGAGACTGTGAGGAGTAAGTAATTACAAAAAAGTCTCACTTTTAGATATATGCCTGATCACACTACACACTTTAAGATGAGTTTTATAGCATCAAAATAGGTTATCTATAAATGCTATTCCTTAGCATCGTGGTCAGGTTGGTCAGGGCTGGACTGGCCTGGATACTCAACTTCAGGAACAGGACAACTAAAACTAAAGCAAATTTATATTATTCGGACACGTCTTAGAGCACCGGGCTGTAAGTAGAGATATATAGCCGGCTGCAACTACGATAAGTTTTCCAAAAATTGCTTGTTGTCACACATCAAAAACTACCGCTACGTAACTAGAAAGAGATACATTACCTCGTCGCTTTGCATCCCGTAAGTTGCTGAAAAAAGAAGTTGTAAAGCAATGCAGAGTTCTGAGGAAGGTCCGAGCTGCATTTATCACAACAAACACACGCTTTGGCTTCAGTCACGTCTTTGGTGCATTCCAGTTGTAGTCAGAAGTAGGAATTTCCGGGTTCCAAGTAGCAAAACTGCAACTGGAACGTCCCCCGAAGTCTGAATTTCCTACTGGGAACTCGGTGAAACCTCACCACCCCCGAGTTGACAATGAAAGATGGATGCCCCCAGTGTGAACAGTTATTTAGCTCCTGTAATAATCAATTTATTTGCACTTCTGACTGGGGTGTGTCGCTCTAGATCAGCTGTATACATAGTATTGTTAGACTTATATTTACAAAAATGCTGCCATAGTGATAATCACATTCTTCATGTGGTATTTGTGAACAACAACACAGGGGGTGTTAACAACAGCTAACAATAGCCTGGTAGATCGGCATGTTTTTTTTCTGACTTCAACTGGAATGCAGATAAGTCGGAGATGATGTCACTCCCATTTTTGAGGTTACTGGAACGCTGCATTACGACAGTCGCCACGTGTGCTCATGGGTAGCAGAGTCTTTATTTCGCCGGTAATAGATTCTCCTCATAGCACCTTTAAAGAGACTGTGAGGAGTTTTTAAGTAATTACAAAAAAGTCTCACTTTTAGATATATGCCTGATGGAAATACACACTTTAAGATGAGTTTAATAGCATCAAAATAGGTTATCTATAAATGCTATTCCTTAGCCTCCTGGTCGGGTCGTACAGGGCTGGACTGGCCTGGATACTCAACTTTGGGGAACCAGACAATTAAAACTAGAACAAATTTATATTATTTTATTATTTATATTACACGTCTGAGAGCGCCGGGCTGTAAGTAGTGATATATAGCCGGCTACAACTACGATAATAAGTTTTCCCCGCATTGCTTGTCGTCACACATCAAAAACTACCGCTACGTAACTAGAAAGAGATGCATTACCTCGTCGCTTTGCATCCTGTAAGTTGTTGAAAAAGAACTTGTAAAACAATGCAGAGTTCCGACAAAGATCCATGCTACACTCATTAGCATCACAACAAACACATTTGGCTTCACGTCTCCGGTGCGTTCAAGTTGTAGTCAGAAGTAGGAATTTTGAGCTCCAAGTGGGAAACTAAAACTGGAACGTCCCCCGAAGTCTGAATTTCCTACTGGGAACTCGGTGAAACCTCGCCACCCCGAGGTGTCAATCGAAGATGGATGCCCCCAGTGTGAACAGTTATTTAGCTCCTGTAATAATCCATTTATTTGCACTTCTGACTGGGGTGTGTCGCTCTAGATCAGCTGTATACATAGTATTGTTAGATTTATATTTACAAAAATGCTGCCATAGTGATAATCACATTCTTCATACAACAACGCAGGGCGTGCTAACAACAGCTAACAATAGCCTGGTAGATCGGCATGTTTTTTTCTGACTTCAACTGGAACGCCGATAAGTCGGAGATGATGTCACTCCCATTTCCGAGGTTACAGGAACGCAGCATTACGCCGGCGATAAATTCTCCTCATAGCATCTTTAAGTAATTGCACCATGAAAGTGATGCAGGTGCAAAACGTCATACATTGGGGGAACCTCCTGGAAAACCCCTATCCAAAGAATTTAAAAAGTGCATGCCTACTACCCATAAACAATAATAATAATAATAATAATCAACATGGCGAGTGATAATGTTGCAAGTGAGAGAAGATCCCGAAAATCAAATTTCCCAGTGGGAGAAATGGTGGAGGCCCACCATACCCCCCACTGAAGGATGAGGACGTGTTGATGGATTTGTTCGGTAAGGATTCACTTTATATCCACAGTATTTCTGGCAAGTTATCCAAGAAGTATTCGTCTTAGACGGTAACACATGACAACAATGTGCGCCATCCTCTCAACAGGTGTGGTAATCCTGCCGTTAGCACGTGTAATGGTTGGGTATACCTCCATTAAATTTAATGCTCTTTCGGGCCGTTAACCTGGCTCAGGCATCCCGCTAACTGTTATTTTTTTGTCTCCATTGTTACAAACAGTCAGTTTTTCTTGCTAATGGCTTGACATGTATATGGGCCCAGATCTAAAGCTGCAGTGGTGGGAGGTCACATGGAGGCACAGCCATGGACTTTTGGATACACAAACATTTCCAGACTCTTCCAGACATTATTATACACACAGCTTCTTCTCATTGTATAATCTGTTAATTCTGACTCTGCAGCAAAAACTGCTCCAATGTTCTTCTCTAAAAACAGATGTTCACGCTGCAGCAGAGTGGCTCTGATCATCAGTAAAAACTACTTTTTTAATGAAAACTCCTGAAATGAGCAGGATCATCCCCTCTTTGTTTGCAGGTCACTCTTCCAGATCATTTACTCTCTTGTAAATATTGACTGTTTTTTTTTGTTCTGTGTCTGATTAAAAAAAGAAAAATGACTTCCGGGTAAAGTAATATAAATTGGGATTGCATTTCTTCCCTGGGAACTAAAGTAAAGCTATGTCTAAATGTAGGTGGGTGTTATTCACAACACAGCTTTTCTGTGTCTAAAGCCTCTGAAGGATTTGACAATACATGCACTTTTGCATAAATACTGAGAAAATGTACTCCATCATGAACATCTTTACTACATTACAAACACGTATCAAACATTTATCAGTGCTTTCCTGTGTTTTTATGTGGACAAAAATGCTTTTGAAAGATTCTCATGGGTTGACCTTATTTATTTAACAAAAGAAAGACTGTATTTTGAAGAATATCTGCCTACATTTGAACATAACAGCCTGAACACCGGCTGAAAAATAATACATATTAAGAATTTTCTGTGATAAAGTATAAACTGAAGGCATATAATAAGACGCACATGTTTTAAGATGAATGGATGCATATGTTAATATGGCGCTAACCTTATAATTTTGGATAAATTTGAGGGTTCAATTGATCAACAGCTCCACACCTCATCTATATATCGAGCAGTTATGCACGATGAGGGTAAAAATCTGTTTTGGGGAAAAGCTTTGTCTGAATCAGGAAAAAATAATTACAATGTGCGGAAGGCAGCTTTGTTTTGCTGATCTTACATTAACGTCAGACATACATTTGGCCACAGCAGAATCTGGAAAACTGTCCCTACAGGGATTAAATGCATTTATGTGACAAGTAATTTTGAGGCATAAGCAGCAAGTCCAAGCCAAGAAGAATCAAATTCATGATGTCAATATCGTTAAAACTGCCACATAAGACACACACAAAAAAATGTTGGGTTATTTTTCCAACCCAACAGCTGGGTTGAGACTGTTGGTTTGTTTAATTGGGTTGTTTTCATTAAGTTGGGTAATCTAATAACCCAGCTTGCTGGGTTATTGTCCTTGGCAGTTGAGTTATTAGCTGTTGGGTTGTAATTTCCATTATACTGTGTTGGGTCATTTCGGACTACCCAACATGTTGGGTTGATGCTCGTGCATGCGTGACCAACAGTAATGTTACCCCCAGGTTACCCTCACAGTTTCTCACAGTGCATGGATGCTGGATGGGCAAGTCTCGCTATGGCCCGGCCAAATCCCGTGAGAAGTACTTGGGGAAGAGAAGAAGAAGCCCGCAAAGATATTTGGTTCTAACTTGGTAAGTCAGCTCACGTAGCAAGCTAGCATGTTAGCTGGGTCGCTACGTAGAAGTCTTGATGTAACTCGACTATTCTATTTAAAGTTAAAGTTAGGAGGTATATGTGGGTATAACAATGTAAGTTGGAGTGTGTTGTGAACCCAAGTGAAGGAAAAATATGAGTACAATTGACCGCGGTGGAGGATCAATTTTGGTTTTGCCTACCCCGCTACATGCTAGCAGGCCCCAGGTAGCCAGCCAGTCCATGCTGTAGTAGCCTGTTTGAGTTTGCTGAGGGGGAACCTGTAACAGCCTAATATGCTCAAGTTGAAGTTTAAAACCGTAGAGAAGTTCATTGTTCCAACAGTGAAAATACCTTTGATTTAACGTTACTGAATGAGCTTCTTATGATACCTTTGTTTTATTTTAATCCTTGTGTTGGTTTTGCAGTTTGATTCTCCCACCTCATGGACGAGTTTGTGAGGTCCAAATTGATTGAGTGGCAGCTTCCAGGGCTCTTTGACAGGTTTAGTGGTAAGTAAATTTAAGTTGTTTCCGTGTCACATTATTGTTTTGGTTCTAACTTGGTAGCCACTACTGTTATGAATAAATTGGGACAATTTTTCACTGAACCTTAAGCTACTGTCTGCTAAATGACCAACATTTTCTTATTAATTTTAAGGAAGAAAATATTTTGAGTGTTGTACCAGATATATACTCTATTTACCCTCAGTGTGAACTTCAGCTCCTCAATTTTTTTTCACAAGTGTTTCTTAAAGTTGTCAGAGTCCAGGGAAGCTTGGCTTCCCCTTTCAACATCCTTGGTTGGGTCATCCTAGGGAGAGTGGGGGGGACCAAGGAATGATTTTTACTCCCTTCTTCAGTTGATTGACATGATGATACAGTACTTCACTGTTTTATCATTTCTAAATATATTTTGTACTTAGTTATATTTTTGTATTTGTCTGCTTTGTATTTTTCTTTATAGAGTTGTAATGTATGTGTGCATAGAAGTATCCACTGGTCTCTGACAACTGTAAGAAGCATTTGTAAAAAAAATATCCAATATATTTTTGTAATATTTTAACCTAACATTTCCTGCTCTGGACCAATGTGAACTCCTTCAGAGCCTAGTTAATTTTGTTTCCACCTGACAGGTGAGACCTATCAGCTGAACTGATCCCATTGGCTGTCCTCGATGTACATCCTTATATATATATGTATATATATATATATATATATATATACATATATATATTAAACTATCCTGATGAAGGTCTAGTGATACTTGCTTTGCCCTAGTAGAGATACTACCCTATTTCTTTTATTTCTCATCATAGGTCAGAACCAACATGGTGGGATACCTTGACCAGGCAAAAACATTGAGATCCTGCCCCTACGTCCTCCTGCCAGAGAGCAGGACACAGTATTCTCAGGCGTTTTCTGAGATCTCTGAGGACAATTGAGGTCTAAACGATACTTTCACCGTGGATACCTTTTTGTGTTTGACTTGGACTACATGAGAGAGTGTATGCCAACATGGCAATGTCTCCAGACTTAAAATATTTTGTATTTTGTTTATTTTGAAATTTAATTAAAAAAAAAATCTTAATTTTTTTGTGTCAGAATATATTTAATCAACATATAATGACCATAACAATATTAAAGAAATTAGCAACCCAACTAAATGAGTAGAAAGAACCCAGCAGTGTAGTCAAATTGAGCTAATGGTTGGGTTATATGAACAACCCAACTGGGTTGTTCATTTTTAAGTGTGCATCATTTTCTCCAGCACTGTGATCTGGAGAATTAAAATAATAAAAAAAACTGTTCCCCTGATGTTTTTGATGACATTTAGATTTCCATGATTTTATTTCACCCACCAGTTTAATAACCAAACACTTGCTCTTGATGTATGCAGAGTGATTGCACTAGCGGATAACCTTCAGAGATCCTCACTCACCTTCTGACAGTAGGCGGTGGGCCAGCCTTTCTGTGTCCCTGCTCCATCTTCACGAGCTCCGCCTTCTCCACCTCCACCATCTTCTGCCTGAGCTCCTTAAACTTCTGCAGCTCATCTTCATCCACAGACTCCTGCTCATCCGCACTGGACTCCATCAGCTCCGACAGCTGGAGCTTCTCCACCGCTGGAACATCCTCTGCATCTGCAAATTTCATGAGAGTTCACTGGGATATGGGAATAAACCTCTCTGCAAACATCTCCAACTGTCCACTGATGCACCTGATACCTAGGGTGTTCATGCTTCAGTCAAACCCAGTAAGAACAAACTTCTTTTAGCAAAAAATCAATTCCTCTGAAGCTCTTATGAAGCCAGTTATTCTGCCACAGAGGATGGAGCAAAGCTGCTACCAGCATCTACTTTTTTAACGCAGCAGGAGGACGGATGATAGGACTTCATTATCTAAGGGTTATTCATAAAGACTGTTTGACCTTCAGCCAGGGTGCTGTGTGACGAGGGTCAGTCGAAGTCCATGATCGATGAAGACATTGGTCCTTTTTCATCTTAACACAAACATGTCTCATTGTGAAAAGACAGGGCAACACATCAGGCCCCATCATGGTGTAATGTTTATCTCTGAACTTTGATTATTTGACATGAAAGTTAAGCCCCATCCACACGAAGCCAAACCGAGGTCTAAACGCATACGTTTTTTGCCGAATCTGTGTATCATCCTTACAAAGAGGGCGTTTTGGGGGTCTGTAAACGATCATTTTTGAAACCAGGGTTCAGAGTGGAAAGATTTTGAAATGCTGTATACACAGCTCCATGATTACTGGCTCTCCGCTCCATTTCAGATGTGCTTACATCATAGTTTTATATCTTGTCTAGTGATATCTAGTGACCCTACAGTCCCTGTTGCAGCAAAATCTTCTTCTTCCCAATCACCACCGAGGTGAACAAAATTATCGAGGACACATTACAGTGGTCTCTGTTTACAATCTCTGTTTACAACTTCTGCCGCAAGTGCACATGCCCACTGTTTTTACGTCTGTTTCCGTTATATCGTTACAGCGCCCCTAGAGGTCTGGCATGTGTTTTACAGCGTTTTCATGCGTATCGAGTGCATTCATGCCGACGCACACATTCTCTAAGACGCCTTTGTCTTTATGACGATCGTTTTGAAACTGTTAAGTGTTTTGTCTTCGTGTGGATGGGGCCTTAGATATGTCACTGGGAACGCCCCTCACACAACTTTAGCTACCCTGATGTTACCAGATCATGGCTGAGGTCTGTCTGACTAGGAAGTGAAGTAAGTCCACCCCCCCAACTGAGGTCAGAGGTAAATGGATGGCAACAGATGTAGGAGGGCTTAACGGGGCTCATACTCTGTTCGAGTAAATTAGGACTTTATACTTTTGGCAAATGTTATGTTCAAAAGTTTTATGGACACTCTGCACTGACTTTTGACAAATAAGCAGATTATTAGGTTTATCTGTTCATAGAGTATGATGACCTCAGAGATGTGGGAAGAAAATAATTCAGTTAAGTAACTCAATATCATTAGATTAACTTTAATCTAATGCTGCCCTGCTTGCTGCATTGAACACACAGCACTCACTGCAGCAGGACAGACTTCTACCTCATCTGAACAAGTGGCCTTAAAAAGTGCTGCCTTGACCCTGTGTCGAAAATTCCAGATCTATCACTTTAACTTAATGAGCCAACGTGCTGTAATGCCATGGTGTGTCCAATTTCTGCTGGAAAAAGACTAGAGGTTACAACCATGTGTTTACTACACACTGAGGCTCTTATCTTTTTTTGGCCTGAAGCCCATTGTCCACTGGTCTGTCCCGACCCCCTCGAGTCTGTGCACTGCCTCCACCATCAACAAGGTCCAAACATTAGAGAGGGAGGGTGATTGATTTGAACAAATACACTTATTTGGAAGAATTTGTTTGAATTTCAAACACTATATTTAAATAAAAGAAAATTGTACATAAAATCAAGAATCTATTAAATAATGAGACTGTGCTCATGAGGATAAAACATAAGAGGTAATAACGTGTCTTCATCAGAAAGACCATCCTGCTCTCAAGTCCACCACCATCTCCAACCATTTGTTCAGTTTGTTGAATGTTCTCAGAAGTGCATGACAAAAGTGTCGTCCATTTTGCTCTGCAGCTAAACTAACATCTCTAACTACAGAGGTTTCTTCCTTTAACCTTTCAGATAAAAGCAGGTTTATTTAGACATGAATTAGAGTAACCTTTGCAGAAGCCAGTACAAATTACAATATAAAGCCATGACAAAGACCAGCTTCATAACAGAATATATTCTTTTCACAGATAATCATTACAGGTCTACTCACACAGAAAAATTAGGTGAAAGTGTAAATTCTGTCTCATTAGGAGAGGATCATTGAATGTGTTTCAGTAACTGTTTTGCTCAACTTTTCAGTTGCCTGCTCTCTGATGCATCAGCAAAAACACCTCAATCAGCAGATTATAGTGAACTGAAGACGTCACTGATTGTAAACTTATAGCAGCATAAGGTGTGTGGATATCCAACTTTGAATATCTAACATTCACAGAGGCTGTTGACCTGTTCATCCTCAGAGGAGCAGGATTTAACAGACATGCCTGTGTACCTATACTAAGTACATGTTTAATATATAGGTAACACTTTACTTTAGAGGTCCGCAAATTAAATCGCACTTCAGCAATATTTAGACAAAGTGTTTTTTTAGTTCTTTGAAATTCCCCCGAAATTTCATGAAAATTTGGCGAAAATTAGCACATAACTACTTTAAAATAATGTCCAAATTTATTGTCAAAATTGGTAGTGAAATAAATTATTTGCTGACAATTAGCAAATAATTTATTTGAAATTAAATCACAGCCCACCACAAAATGTTTTTGGAAGTATCCCCCTTTACCAAAGATATAATAGATCTTCATGGGACAAACTGGTTAAATAAGGGTTGCATGTGATCTCAATTATTATTATTGGGGAATTGATATATTCACTTAACATTTCTAAGGTTATTATCACAGGAAACAAATAACCTAACCTCTGTATTCAAGAACTAAGCAGCTATTTATCACCTGCTTCTCTGGAAATAGCAGAAATGTTGGGATACTTCTAAAAACATTTTGTGGTGGGTTGTGATTTTATTTCAAATAAATTATTTGCTAATCGTCACCTTCTTACCTTGCAATTTGGAGTTAATTTCAAAGAAACTGGAAAAAACAGTAAACTACCAATTCTGACTTGTGACAATAAATTTGGACGTTATTTTAAAGAAGTTATGTGCTAATTTTCACCAAATTCTCATGAAATTTCGGGGGTAATTTCGAAGAAAGAAGACAAAAATTTTGTCTAATTATTACCTAAGTGCGATGAAATTTGCGGACCTCTGAAGTAAAGTGTTACCAAATCCCTAAATTCCTTGCAATAGCTGGTTGAGAAATGTTGTTCTTAAACTGTTGGACAATTTGCTCACGCATTTGTTCACAAAGTGGTGACCCTCGCCCCATCCTTGTTTGTGAATGACTGAGCATTTCAGGGAAGCTGCTTTTATACCCAATCATGGCACCCACCTGTTCCCAATTAGCCTGTTCACCTGTGGGATGTTCCAAATAAGTGTTTGATGAGCATTCCTCAACTTTCTCAGTCTTTTTGCCACTTGTGCCAGCTTTTTTGAAACATGTTGCAGGCATCAAATTCCAAATGAGCTAATATTTGCAAAAAATAACAAAGTTTACCAGTTTGAACATTAAATATCTTGTCTTTGTTGTGTATTCAATTGAATATAAGTTGAAAAGGATTTGCAAATCATTGTATTCTGTTTTTATTTACGATTTACACAACGTGCCAAATTCACTGGTTTTGGGTTTTGTATATATACTATACTTAACTTTAGTACTTAAGAGAGGCTTCATCAGGATACACCAGCTCTGTAAAAGCTGATATCATAGTCTTGTCTCTAAGACCACAGCTATTAATATAAGTTAAAACAAACAAACAAAATACCCTGTCATTGCTACTCATAATAATAAAGATCCAGAAGGTCACTTCAGTGTGTTTTCTTAACTTCACATTGGAGAATCCTTCCTCTTACACCACCAGGATTAAAATTGAATGATAAAGGAGCATTTTCCCTGATGTGTTTGGATTTATATTTCTTCTGGTTGCACAACTTGGCAAGCTGGGAATCGAAGAACAAAGCAGTGAAGGCCCCACCTATGTTCTCGTTTGATCTCAATGAACAGTGCCTCACAACGGTATGGAGTACCCACAGGACCTCTGTCTTTTGGGTCTCAAGTGGGGAAATGAAGCTTGTCATAGTCTGACCTAATGTTAGGTTGTGCTGGAAGCAACACAGGAATTAGCCTGGCCCCGCTAGCTGCTGCCACATACTGCTGGTGTTCATCTCTTCTCATGTGCGACTCAACGGCTTTGAGCCCCATAAAGAAAAAGTGCTTTTGCAGAATTTACACATGGCATTGTTGTTGTTGTTTTCAGGGCCAACCACCTCCAAAATAAATCGTCTTCCAATTCTCATTGAACTTACACTTCCCCATTTTAGCATCTTTCCGCTCACCTCAACAGCCGGGAATGGTGACACGTCTCACAGTTCAACGTTGTATGACATGTACTGTAAAACACCTATTAATTGCTCGGAAGAAGTTTTACTGGGGGCCACCGCTCAATCTCATAATTACTGCACGGTAAGTTAATAAATCAATGAAAGAAATTCCAAATATTCAATGTTTTACAGCGGGCCACAGTGCTATCCCATCGGCATTAAAAGTGCCGTCTGAAAATGTAATACCTAAAGCCAATTTATGGTAAATTTAAGACAATTTAAGACCTTAATTACCCTGGATTTTAATTCAAGACATTTTAAGACTATTTAAGGACCTGCGGGAACCCTGTGGTTGTGAAATGGAGAAAAGAAAATTCATCATCCAAACATGTGTGAGTACTACGCTAACATTAGCTTGTTAATTCGACAGTCAGCTCTCTCTTCTAGTGTTTTTGGTGCAGTGCAGGACGTACAGCTCTGATCAAGTTGACCTTATAGTTGGTGTCAGGATCAGGTGGGTCTATTTGGTGCTGCCATCTTTATAACTCACAGACACGGTGGAGCCACTGACAGCATTAACCCACTATTTACTGCTCTCTGAGTTGAGGCTCTGTGAAAGTTTAATGAGGGTTTGTCTCTCCATTGGTCAGAGCATCACGTTAGTACTAAGTCTTAAAAATAAAGCTTAACCTGTTTAAAGCGTAACTGTGGGCGTGGACCTCTTCCTGGTGCAGATCAGACGGAGACGTTCTTCATGACAGACCTGTCGATTCCTGTCATGTGAAGCCCAAGTCGTAATGTAGAGTGAAACTTGATTAATCGGCCGGCATTAGCAGAAGCCTCTCACTAATTCTGAATGAATGCAGAGGCTGAATGAAACTTTCTTCTCTCCTGAAGGACGATTAGAGTAAGCCCTCGCAGATATGACGCCTGAAAAGGGCTGATCACGATGCAGTCTGTGAATTAATGGTGCGTATTGAAACTCTTCTACTCTGAGGCGATTAAATAAAGTAGGTTTCCCTCTGGAGACCCGCACCGTGTCTTCGTTAATAACCTTGTATTTGGGGAGATAACGGCGGGATGGAGGGGTGTGAACGGCTCGCTGTGCAGCGGTGTCTCCTCTGGGGGTCCGTCTCCAACTTCTCACAGTGATTACCTCCAGACAGAGCTCGGAGACGCCGCGCTGCCCCCCCGCCCATGGGTTATCGATCATTTTCATCTGGCTAAAAATATGCCAGGCGCTGGGGGAGTCAGCTGAGTGTCACGCGCCGTCTCCAAGGCAACATAAGTCACACCAGCGAAGTGGTACCAGAGCAAGGAGCTATTTTTGTGAGCGGTGCGTCCTGGCTTTGACTGGAGGGAGCAGATGGCTGCTGAGCACGTGCCGACTGATCACCTCGCTGCAGAGTTAAGGTGCCTTTGACTCACCTGGGGACGACTCCGGCTCGCTGACGGGACGTTTGGACAGGACGGAGCGCAGGTACTGAAGGATGCTCGTGCAGCCCTCTCTCACCACCTCCTGAGGAGGGACAGAGAGGGGGCAGTCCCTCAGGTTCAGGCCTGTTAGGGTGGTCACATTACCTAAAAAAGAGCACATAGAACTCCATTAAAGTTTACAGGCTGCAGCTCCTGCACCAGGAGGAAACTTTTAGTCTTTTCTTTGTCCTCAAGGGATAAAAAAACCTCTACTTCTTTAAAACTAGGTTCTTTACAAGGCACTTGAAGGCAGGGCTGAGGAAATTTACCCAGTTTTACTGAAATATAAATATTAAGGGCCAAATGATATCGGGAATAAATGATATTGCAATATTTTTACTATATTGCATTTTTTAAAGAAACTTTAACATAAACTCTCTAACTGTGAGTATAAAGTTAAATTCTGCCTTCCCTTTGTCCTTAAGTTCTAAAAGCTCACTCTAATAAATGCCAGTTTCTTTTTTATAAATGACTAATGCACACATTTTGAAGATTAACCATAGGCCCACATGTACTTTAGGAAGTCAGTGATGGCCCAGCAGTCACATCGAGGACACATGTCTTATGAATGTGACAGGATCAGCTCCATGCCTCTGCTCGATGACTCTCTGCAGCGCTAAGGTGTGTCCGGTGACAGCCATGGAGGAAGCAACAAACAAATGTAAGTTCCACGCAAGTGCCTGCACAAACTCTGTTAAACTAAGACAAACTAAATACTTTAGTTGTACATGTCACTGATTATGAAATTAAGGCCTGCCCTGCATTAGTCCAGAAAACAGTTTATTTGATTAAATGTTTTATATTTACAAGGAATGTAACGACAACCAAATAATTCATAAAAGTGAGAGTGTAAAATGAAAGCTCTTCAGTAAGAAAAAGAATAATAAAGAATAAGTGAGATAATTTGTATTATCCTAGGATAAACAAAAGTTTTTTAAATTACCTGAGACACGTTAATCAGGCTAATTTCAGCACTGAGATACATATAGGCTGATCAAAATCGTGTTGCAGAAAGGTTCTTTGCTAATATTTAGGCTATTTCTTATTTTTATGATCTACTTGTGATTTTTTTTCATAAACTCAAATTACAGGAAAAAATAGCCTAGCTGCTTTTTGCTTCTCTGACAGTAAAACATATTAAAAATTAAAACATAACATACCATCAGGGTTCAAGTTCAGTCTCAAAATATTAATAATAATATTATAATGCCAGGGTTTAAAATATGTCGGGAAACTTTTATTAAATTGGCCTCACATTAAATTGTGCATTAAAGGACAGAATGCATTCGCAACAAAAGTACAGACGCTCACATTTCAGTGCTGCGTAATAAAACGTAAAAGACGCCTTAAACCTCCGTGCCTTTTGGAGGATCTCATCTGCTCATGTTTCAGTCACTGGTGGATCAATGCAAAAACTGCCGATCCTGCAGACGCAGCTTTGAAACTATGGCAACATACGCTTCCTGTTTCCACCTGAGGGAGGAAAGTTTATCCCAAAGTTTACTGCTGTAGTCCTACCCTTCACCCTGATGAAGTGAACTACATTCAGCTGCGAGTGTGACTCCTTGACGGAGTGCACTCCATTACAGAGGGGGAGTGTGTAGGGGCCGGTTTGAAAAAGGCTCTGCAGCTAAGCTAATGTCGCTAACCATCTAAGTTCCCTATTACTCCCTTAAGAATGAAAGCAGGTTTATTTAGACAGAAACTAAAGAGCCTTTTGTTAAAATTTGACAAACATTCATAATAAAATCTGATATCTTTATAAATAATCTTTACTGGTTTATTCACTCAGCGGAATCAACTAAAGATGAACACCAAAAATATACGTAAATTCTGTCCCATCAGCGGAGGACAACACTGAGGCATTTTGGATATTAATTTAAGCTCAGTTCTGAATGAACAGCAGGATCAGAGAGTGGTTTTGACAGAATAAGGATTCCGAAGCTGCTCCTTCCTCTGAGTCAGGGTTTCATATTAACATTTCACTGGAATAATTGTTTTAAAAAATGAATAGAAATAAGAAACAAAAGACAAATATCTTATAATTTACCAGATGAATGTAGCAATAAACTGGTGAGAACAGACTTTGTCAACATGCTGTGAGACCACAAAATAAAACATTAAAACATTAAAAAAAGTGATTTTGTTCCATATGAAAACTTAAATCAGCAAAAAATAACAAATTGATCAAGCTTTAAAACAAAAGAACATATGCGTATTATAAATTCATCAAATATATCAAACAGAAAGAGAAGGTTAGCATTTTGATGTAAATTCAAAATAATTTTTTATTCCAAATGTTCTTAAGCCATTTGCTTTACATCTGTAAGAAGCATTTTTCATCCAAATAAATATCTAAAACCAAGGTAACAAAGACAGTTATCATCACACAATTGATAAGTTTTATTGAGGAAGTATTCTTGTTCCTCAAATCAAGCACTGTCAGCCAACTCCTGCCTGCTGCCTAAGTTGCACAGAGAAGCAGCATTTGCCAGCTTTAAAAATTAGTTTGGGCAGTTTTGTGACTTTATCTTCCTTCTCTTTATTTTCGTAAAACTGACTCCAGAGGCCTATAGCACGAAGCAGGATTAATGTCTTAGGGAGATAACTTCAGGGTTAACTCTTAATTAAGCCGGTTCATTTCTTATCGGGGTAGATCACCATGGTGACTTACTCTGAACGGCTAACCTGTTCTGGAGCAGGATAAGTTGGAGGTTGAATCTGATCCTGTAGGATGACCCTCGCACTAGCCAATCAGCTTCTCCAAATCAATGCCCTGCCCTCTTCTCCTGAACCCGGTAGAAGGAGGCGCACAACTCTTGAGACGAGCATGAAGATGAGAAAGAATGTCACAATACCGATTTGACCCACTAGATCAACCTAACGACGCGCTATGAGACGTACCGGTTCTCATGGCCCGTAATCATCTACCTGTGTGACAGATGGAGCCGTTTATTCCCCGTACGACCTGCAGGAGCGGCGCACTAACTGTCACACTGTTATTGTGCATCGCCTGCTATATGAACTTCACTTCTATAGCACCGTTCATACATTCAAATGCACCATAAAGTGCTTGACAAATAAAAGGGATGTAACTCTTATGTGAAACTGCACATTATTCCATCATGTCCTTCCTGCACTTTATTCATGTGTTTGACAATTTTTTTCTTGTTGATTTTAAATTGTTAATTTGGGTCAGACTTCAGATCGGTGTGTTTTTATGATTTCATTGAGACGTCGACTTAGATCTTAAATGCAGCTGATATGACATGAAACAGACCGACCTACCAGACACAGTTGTGTTTTTGTATTTTTTTTTTTATCCGCTCCCGCGACCTCCACGACTGAGGGATCACATCTGAGGGAATGGGATGATAATTGTCAGACATGCAACACATTTTCACAGTATATTGCTTCATGAGATTCATGAGTGTGATCAGTGCCAGATTTAGCCAATAATGAGTAATTTGCACATTTTCACACACATTTTGTCTGTGATTGACAGCTGCTACAGTGTTTCCTTTCTCCATTATACTGGCTTTTTCATCCTCGCATTTTAACATTATCAGACGCTGCTCTTCACATGTAAAATATGGAGCTCTGTTGTTTCTCAGCGTGTTCTCCGCTCATGATCACGATTGGTCAGCTGCCTTCGAGCCCTCCCCTTATACGTGCGCGTTCACGGCTCTTGGTGAGACAATCCTGGGTTGAGTTACCGTGTTGATAACTTGTGTCGTGCTATCGATTATTCTGATTGCCATTGTTGCGGTTACTCAATCCTGGATAGATGTGAGTTACCGGGGTAAGTAGACCGTGCTTCGTGATATAGGCCTCTGATTGTCTTGTCATGGTTGTAGTCAGTCTGGTGCTATTTAGTATGTCAAAACCTCTTGTTTCCTGTCATTCCTGTTTTATTTTGAAGTCTCTCCTTGTGTTTCCTGCCCTCTCCTCTCTGTGTGAATCCCTGATTGTGATTCCCTTCACCTGTGTGACAGCAGCACCTCTGATTACCCCTGTGTGTATAAAGTCCTCATGTGTCTGCTCATTCCTGCTGTTTTATGTTTTTTTATGGTAAAGGATCAGTTATTTGTTTTTTATCCTTTTCAATACGGGTAAAGATTTTTTGTTTTTCCTCTTTTGTCTTAAGTGTTTGCACACATGAAACGTCATGCTTTTAAGACAAACCAATAATTAAAGAATTTTAGAGAATTTTAGACTATATTATAGAATGTTAAGAAACATGGACCATATTGTCTTACTTTGTGGCCTGTGAGGTTTAGAGTGACAGAATAATCCAGCATCATGAAATCTGTAGGAACTTTAACTGAGGGTAAAAACATGAACTGAACTCACCTAACTCTGCTGGAAGTTCTGAGATTGGATTTCCCTCCAGAAGTAAAGTTTTCAGACATCTGTGTGAATAAAATCACATCATCTTAAATCATTCCTGGGTGTTGACTATGACCTGGTTTAATGCATGAACTCCCTAATCAAAGGAGTCTTACTCTAACGCTCCAGGGAGCGTGCACTTAGTTTTGCTCCTAAAAAGAAGCTACAAAAATCTAAAAATGTTCTGAAAAGTGACATTTAGAGGAGCGAGCGTACTGTACTCCCATGGTAGCCGAGGGGCTCGGAATCAATCAGCACACATTTCAAAAAGCGGTTGCATAAGAATCCTACCTGTGCAGGCCAATTTCAGCGGGGAGCGCTTCAATTTGATTATCCCTGAGATCGAGCCACTCCAGTCTGGGCAGGCAGGTGAACAGGGATCCTGGGACGCTGGTTAGCTGGTTCCCTTTGAGGTATAATCGCTGAAGAATGAAAAAAGAGGCGTCAGGTTAATAAATAATGCAGAAGAAGAAATTACACTGACATTTCAAACTCTTCAGCCTGATGTTACAGCTCTGTGTGACTGTGTTTTATCAGGCTTTAAACCTGTGGCCCGGTCTCACAGACTCCATCTCGTCTGTCACTTTAGAGCCTGTCCAGGACAAGCTTTGACACCTACTGGGTCCCTTTGGGGTGGATATCTGAATATGTTGGTGCTTCATACAAGAAATTCAGATTTAATGCAAAGTATGGTGCTGACCTTTGTGTTTCTGCCCTGACAGAAGCTATCGATGTCCACAGAGGGGAAATTAATCTACTGATGCATCGGGTCAGGTCAGTCACAGGAGGCCGTTTACGACATAACAGAACACAGACTGTTTTCGTCTGATCATATTGGGATAATTTTGGCTTTCTGATTGGCTAAAGTGTGCAGGTCAGGTGGGGGGATACAAGTTGTTCCCCTTCAACTGGAACATTGGGGTAAGAGTGAGAAGTCCCGAAGACCTGAAGTCTTTAACTTGTGCATGGATAAGTTATCTCATCAACTGGAGGGGTGTCATTGTACAAAATAATTAATGATCACATGAATGCTGATGATCTGGACATGTTCTCTGCTGCAGGGCAAATGTGTCCTACCAGTGCCAGACAGAGTGCTGTGCTGGTGTAAAGGGATAAGGGTAAGCTGCCAGGGCAGCGGCTCCGTCCCCAGAGCAAAACCAAACATCTCTGATAACTTGTGTGATGATTTGTGTAGACACTGCCACATTCTTCATGCTCAGGCCAACGCTTTGGTAGATATGAAAAAAAAATGCTTCCTCATTGTCCTGTAGGAAAGTACGTCAACGCCAGCGCCATATTGGATTAGTCAAATTTTTGCACAGCCTGCCATAAGGTCAGTAACGTGCGGTGAGGTCCATGAGGAGGGAGGCAGGCAGCCAGCTAAAGTTGAAATTTCTATGTGTGTGTTATATATATGGTCCACTGCTCACATTTGCAAATACAAACTGTTACTGGCCAGCCCTGCCCCTTTAACGGTGACAGTCTGTGCTGTGTATGTGTTGTGTGCAAGTGGAGATGGGAGAAATACACTAGCAGCGCTTGGCAACTAACGGCCCGCAGGCCAAAATTGGCCCGTCTCCAATACTATCTGGCCCGCCAGATGAAATTGAAAAACTGATATAAAAGGGGCAGAGGCGTGCTGGCAATCAGAGAAAACCGGGAAAGCTCAAAAACAGTCGGCACACCTAGACGGGCCAGTGGTCACAGCGCGCACCACTGAAAATATGCCTCCAGACAAACACAAGCCACCTCGATCACGAACATCACGGCACAAGAGCTGACAAAATTAGACGGCTGGCGGCAGCTGTGGCTTGTGTTCAGGCGTCTGAAAGTGCGGGTGTGTGCCTCCTAAAATCAGTCATTATGCTCCTCTGCCCCTCTGCTCCAAGCGTGTTTCGCAGCATGTCAGGACTGGGTCCCTTTGGCGGCAGCGTATTCCGTGGTGGTGCTGCTCCTCGCTGGTTGGTGCTTCATAGCAAAATTCAGTTTGTGAAATCAGCAGCGTGTGCGAGTTCTAGTGACAATAGTTGCCGTATCAGTCATTTGGCAGGTGAGGAGCGAAGCAGAGGACGCAAAAGTTTGGAAGCGCAGGAAAAGAGGACGTTTCAAAAAATAAGAAGCCATGGTTTCTCTGCTGAAAAGGGAACTTTTGTGTTGGATTTCTGGCATTGGGTTTTGTGATCTCAATGTGTTTTTTTTTAGAAGATTAAAGTTTGGTTTCTTCTGAGTTAATGTTCAAGCTAGGCAGGAATCACTATAGCAACGTCTGCACTAACAAACTATCGCGAGACCTCAAACAGGGTGCGGTATTACAACCTCCGAGCAGAGAAGCTCTGTGCCTCATCGATGCCCACGTTAATCAGCGTGAGACCTTAGTACGCATGCGCGAACCTGCAAAACGTTGTGATTTCAAGTAAACGGTCAAAGAGGCAGACCTGGGCTTACACGCATGAAACGCTGTCCGTCCCCTCTGTTAGCCTCCCTCTTATTGACAAATTTCCTTTTTTTTATTCTTTAGTTATGACAAATTGTATACGAACAACTGAAAAAGAATATTTTTATAAAAACATATATATATTTTTTTCTTGTTAGCCTAGGGGAGGCACTGCCTCCCCTGCCTCCCCTGACCGCACACCACTGCATAAGGTGTACCCTGCCCCTCACCTAACGTCAGCTGGGATAGGCTCAAAAGGCATAGAGGGTGTAGATGATGGATGGACGGATGAGTTTGATAAATAGATTAAATTCATTAATATCAGTAATTCATATATTCATGTTGGTAACATCTTTAAAACACATATGAGTTTGACCTCTCAGCAGAAGTCCTTTTGATAACTAACGAGTTTAACTCAATCATCAAAATCAGTTTAATGTCCATATCAGTGATGTTTCTTAAGATCTGTTCTTGTTCTTGATGTGTTGTTGCCGCTGGCTTGCACAGGAGTGTCTACTTATTAACCCTTTCATGCATGAATTATTCAATCAGAAAGGAATACTTTTTAAAAAGTTTTTTTTTCAAACAAGTGAAAAATCCTGCTTATTGTTTTCAGTGCTATATTTTGAGGGAGTGATGCATCTTTCCACCACAGTGGACACCATGCATCAGGGGTATAAAGAGAAATTTAGTGGATCTTAAAGATCAAAAAACACATGTCTTTGACAAACATCTATTAAGAGTAAATTAAAGAAAAAGCAGAATCTTAAAGATGCTATGAGGAGTTTTTGAGTAATTACAAAATAGTCTCCTTTTAGATATATGCCTGATGGAAATACAGACTTTAAGATGAGTTTTATAGCATCAAAATAGGTTATCTATAAATGCTATTCCTTAGCTTCGCGGTCGGGTCGGACAGGGCTGGACTGGACAGGATACTCAACTTCAGGAACAAGACAATTAAAACTAGAGCAAATTTATATTATGTGGACACAAATACAATTTATTTGCACTTCTGACTGGGGTGTGTGACTCTAGATCAGCTGTATACATAGTATTGTTAGACTTATATTTACAAAAATGCTGCCATAGTGATAATCACATTCTTCATGTGATAGTTGTGAACAACAACGCAGGGCGTGCTAACGACAGCTAACAATAGCCTGGTAGATCAACATGTTTTTTCCTGACTTCAACTGGAACGCAGATAAGTCGGAGATGATGTTACTCCCATTTTCGAGGTTACTGGAACGCAGCATTACAACAGTCGCCGCGCGTGCTCATGAGTATCAGAGTCTTTATGTCGCCGGAAATAGATTCTCCTCATAGCACCTTTAAGAATATGTATTTTTGCCATTTAATCAAACGATTCACTTGTGAATTACACCAATATTCAAAATTAAAAAAATACAAAATTATGTGAAACTTAATATAGGTATAATTCCCAACTTGCCATTTGTCAGCAACTTTGAATACACGATGCAAAATCTCAGTGTGGTAAAAATTTGCACAAATATTTTTTTTTATGAAACTTAAGACAAGGGTTTTGGAATTTATCATCTGGTAGTTGGACATGATACTGCAACCTAAAGGGTATAAAATTAATCCTAAATATCTGTCTACTGTAGTGGACATCACACATGAAAGTGAATCCTCCTTATACTGCCCCCTGTGGGCCAAGAACAACAAGGCAGGGATACAGAAGCATATAATGATGCATTAAAGACACTTTAAAACAACTCTGTGGTCTGGACTTTGCTTTCTTCACATTTTCTTGATGTTTATGCATGAACGTGCAGACTAACAGACTCTTAGAGGTCCATCTCAGTCCCAGCCTGAGCCTGTTTGAAACCAGCCCTCCTGATAGAGACATGGTACATCTGTGTTGGGGACGTGCACGTCTCTGTTTTTCTGTTTTATGGACCCTGACTCTGTCCTTTAAGAACCCACACCTGCTGCAGGCCCACAGGATAAATGCAGGGTGAAGTCCACTGACCTTTAGGTTCCTATGTCTGAGAACACTGTCCGTGATGTGCTTCAGGTTGATGTTCCTCAGATCCAGCATCTCCGCTGAGGAAGACTCAGGGGGCTCTTCATCCTCTTTAATGTGAAGGCTCTCCTGTTTGACAGGGGTGTTCCCAAAGACGAAGCTCTGCTGCAGGTCGGCGACCTTTGCCCCCTCGCTCTCCTCACTCTTCTCCATGGGAGTCACGGCACAGGTGATGCTGAGGTGTTTACGGCCTCTGTGGTGGATGTCTAGTGTTGTGGTGAGGTTACAGACATGACAGAGGGATGTATAGACATATAGATATAGATATTTATATATACATATCTATCTATCTATCTATCTATCTATCTATCTATCTATCTATCTATCTATCTATATGTATATATATATATGTATATATATATATATATACATATATACATATATGTGTGTATATATATATATATATATATATATATATATATATATATATATATAAAGGGAGAGAGAGGGAGAGAGAGAGAGAGGGAGAGAGAGAGAGGGAGAGGGAGAGAGAGAGAGAGAGAGAGTTAAATATATGTGAATAACAAGCTCCATGTGACATGAGGATGGCTTCAGAGTGCTACCTGAGGATGAATATCTGACCTAATCAGATGTGTGCACAGGAACAAATCGGCTGTTAAACTGGAGACAAAAAATCTTCAAATCACTCTGCCGCAGATTTTTAAATTAACACACACCGACACACACACATCTGGACCCTTATTTCTCATACAGTTGTTACAAAACCCAAAACCAGTGAAGTTGGCACGTTGTGTAAGTCGTGATTTGCAAATCCTTTTCAACTTATATTTAATTGAATACACAGCAAAGACAAGATACTTAACGTTCGAACTGAGAAACTTTATTTTCTTTTGCAAATACTCATCAACTTAGAATTTAATGGCAGCAACACGTTGCAAAAAAGTTGTCACAGGGGCATTTTTACCACTGTGTTACATCGCCTTTCCTTTTAACAACACTCAGTAAATGTTTGGGAACTGAGGAGACCAATTTTTGAAGCTTTTCAGGTGGAATTCTTTCTCATTCTTGCTTGATGTACAGCTTAAGTTGTTCAACAGTCCGGGGTCTCCGTTGTTGTATTTTACGCTTCATAATACGCCACACATTTTCAGTGGGGGACAGGTCTGGACTACAGGCAGGCCAGTCTAGTACCCGCGCTCTTTTACTACGAAGCCACGCTGTTGTAACACGTGCAGAATGTGGCTTGGCATTGTCTTGCTGAAATAGACGTTGCTTGGATGGCAACATATGTTGCTCCAAAACCTGTATGTACCTTTCAGCATTAATGGTGCCTTCACAGATGTGTAAGTTACCCATGCCTTGGGCACTAATACACCCCCATACCATCACAAATGCTGGCTTTTGAACTTTGAGCCTATAACAGTCCGGATGGTTCTTTTCCTCTTTGGTCTGGAGAACACGACGACCACAGTTTCCAAAAACAATTTGAAATGTGGACTGGTCAGACCACAGAACACTTTTCCACTTTGCATCAGTCCATCTTAGATGAGCTCGGGCCCAGTGAAGCCGGCGGCGTTTCTGGGTGTTGTTGATAAATGGCTTTGGCTTTGCATAGTAGAGTTTTAACTTGCACTTACAGATGTAGACGAACTGTAGTTACTGACAGTGGTTTTCTGAAGTGTTCCTGAGCCCATGTGGTGATATCCTTTACACAGTGATGCCGGTTTTTGATGCAGTACCGCATGAGGGATCGAAGGTCACGGGCATTCAATGTTGGTTTTCAGCCTTGCTGCTTACGTGCAGTAATTTCTCCAGATTCTCTGAACCTTTTGATGATATTACGGACCGTAGATGATGAAATCCCTAAATTCCTTGCAATAGCTGGTTGAGAAATGTTGTTCTTAAACTGTTGGACAATTTGCGCATTTGTTCACAAAGTGGTGACCCTCGCCCCATCCTTGTTTGTGAATGACTGAGCATTTCAGGGAAGCTGCTTTTATACCCAATCATGGCACCCACCTGTTCCCAATTAGCCTGTTCACCTGTGGGATGTTCCAAATAAGTGTTTGATGAGCATTCCTCAACTTTTTCAGTCTTTTTTGCCACTTGTGCCAGCTTTTTTGAAACATGTTGCAGGCATCAAATTCCAAATGAGCTAATATTTGCAAAAAATAACAAAGTTTACCAGTTTGAACGTTAAGTATATTGTCTTTGCTGTGAATTCAATTAAATATAAGTTGAAAAGGATGGGCAAATCATTGTATTCTGTTTTTATTTACAATTTACACAAGGTGCCAACTTCACTGGTTTTGGGGTTTTGTATTTCTGTCGCACCTTCCACCTTGTCAATTGTCTTGTACTGAACTGCAGCACCCAAAATAAAATAGAATAAAAACAGACATGCAGAGCAGCTAAGCATAAAACACTAAAACAGTTAATAATTAGGGATACTCAATATAATCTGCACCGTATTGGTATAGACAGATAACCTGACACACCAGGTGGATTGTCCAATGTTTTATTTGTCCAACAGCCCATAGAAAATAAACCGTTCAGAAGCATAACTGGCGTTTGATTGGACGATTTTTCTGTCAATCACACTCATTTTGGGCCAAACAGATAATGTAGTATACAAGCGCCACTGCTGCGGTGTATAGTCCAAAACATTAGACACTTTGTTACTGAAACTCATGCCGAAACATTTCAGAAATTAAATTATCCCTTCTGTTGAGAGATCCCTTCAAAGTTGCTATTTGCAGTTGAGGTCTGAAAAGCTGGAGATAAACACACAGACTTCTCTCAGGGCCGAGGCCTTAGTTAAAGCTGATAACCGTTTTCTAACTCACCCAGTATCTCCCCAACACTCTCCTCTGGTGCAGACGACACACTGTTTAAAACTAATCACTTAAAATAATCATTAAACTGTCATTAAACACGACTAAAAAACAATTTATGTTAACGTTCAGCTGTCGCCTCATGCGTGTGACACTGTAACCATGGCAACGAGGGCAACACCAGCTACAGCAAGCGAGGAAGCCCATACAAGACGAACCGCCTCCGGAGTGTTTCCGTTAGTTTGTTCGATTATTCGGAAGAATTGTTTTATTTTAGCCAAAGTTGAGCCCTAAAACGGTCTATATCATTCTCTGAATCTCATTCTCGGTGTTGTTTGTCCTGTATTAACAGAGAAAGACGTGTCTGTGGTCACTGAGAGAGTTAAATCCGTGTTTTCCCCCTCAGTGAACCGGCGCCGCCCACCATCATCATAATGAGATCCTGGACCCTGAACGCACCTCCGGGGCTCTGCGTCTGTGCCGGGACCTGCTGCTGAGGCTCCCCGGGTTAGAGCGCATGTTTCCCGGCCTCACTGTCGCGGAGGCTCCCGCTCCTCCCGCATGTGGTGATAATCAGAGACAGTGACAGAACACGAGCTCTACGTCGACCACACTCAGAAACTGTCACTCCGACAGGAGTAAATACCTGCGGCACGGAGACGACAGACTTCCGGCCGACCCTTTCAAAATAAACGTTTCTTATTTTTTGGAAATAAAGAATAAAAAGTAAAATCTAATTTAATATTAGCCTATATAATATTTTCTATTCCATTCGATTCTTTTAAACTACAAAAACATATTCTATATTAGTTAATTTAGGTTGTATTTTATTAGGGCTGTCACTTTAGTGCATTAATTAGATTAATTAATTACACCGCAAATTAGAGCATTATAAAAATTAATCACAAGATTATTCATAGCACACAAACATTTTGATATTGTCCAGCTGGCATGGCAGTGGCACGTCACTTCACACATGCGTCTCTAGTCAAACCAAACAAAACCCAGGTGACATAAGGAATGGCATATTTGAGACTTAGTCTGATTTTATTTTTGAATTTATTTATCTATATTTGTACTACATCCTTTAATAATGCATCAGGCCTAATTGGTTTGCTGGATGTCCTCCACCTTTTTCTTAGTTTGAATTTGATTTATGAAACACACTTAAAGTGTCATTTGAGTTGCTTGATTGAGTTTAGAATTTTCTGGACAGGTTGCCCTGACTTTGGTTTTATTCAGTCACCAATAAAAATGTGGATTTACAAATCTTCACTTCTTAGTGTATTCATTTGATTAGTCATGCACTACAGTTTTATAATATCCTAGAATTCAAATTCTTTATTTGGGTACTTTAAGCAGATATGGGATTAAAATGGGATTAATTAGATTAATTAATTATAAATCCGGCAATTAATTTGATTCATTTTTGTAATCGTCTGACAGCACTAATTTGAATATATTTTATCTTATTTTGTTGTACCATAGTACAATGTTATTATCTTACACAATGTTAAAATATTATTTTATTCATTCACTATTCACTCCGCCCCAGCTGTCCTTGGGTGAGAGGTGGGCCAGCCGATCACAGGGCAAACATAGAGAGACAGACAACCATTCAAGCTCACACTCATACCTAAGGGCAATTTAGAGTCACCAATTAACCTAATGAGCATGTTTTTGGTCTGTGGGAGGAAGCCAGAGTGCCTGGAGAGAACCCACACATGCTCGGGAAGAACATGAAAGCCCCACACAGAAAGGCCCTCCCAGGAATGAGCACCATTGTGCTACCCATTGTAATTTTATATTTTGTTGTATTAAATTATAACTTTAATTATTTTAAGATATTGTGCTTTTATTTTAAATTATTAAACATTTTATGATATGCTGTGCCATTCCTAGCTGTTGGCAGCTTTTTAGCCCTCAGATTATAACCTTAAATTTCTTTGCAAAATAATAATTAAAAAGTTACAAATGGCGTCTAAAACTTTAGTTTTACTCTTTTAAAAAAAATACATTCAGATGCTGTATTAGTAGCCTAAATACAGTTAGTAAATAGAATACCATTACCATTTTGTGAAATAATGTCCTTAATATATTTCTTTCTGTTTCAGAGAAACAATTTTAAGTTCTGAAATAAATTGAATTGTAATATATCAATGCACAGATTTAGTTGAAATCTAAGAAATTACAACCGTTTAGAATTTAAATAAACAAGCAAGCATTTGTGTCCTGGAAATATTGTTTCACCCTCTTCCTTTTTATTTTCTTAACTACGTACAAATGTTTTCTTCTCTTTATTCCTCACCAGTGCACAAACTTGTGACCGTCTGATAACAGCATTGTGACCCACTTTTGGGACTCCTGACCACCGGTTTACAGTCCCTGGTCTAATTTGAGCTATGATGCCCTTAATGATTTTGGATCAGTTTTTGGCGTAAAACAGAGAAAAATAGCTGGATTATTGTACTATAATAAATAGCTTTTCATAAGCGTGTGATTGTGCTGTGTGTGTTGATGTGTGAATTTTCATGTGCATGACTGTGGTGCACCATTGTATTATCTTTACTTCCTATATAGTGTCTTTGATTTTATGTAGAGCCCTTTACAGATAAAATGTATGATCATTATTGTTGTATCTCGACCGCTTGAAGACAAAAGGAGGCTTCTAGACACTAAACTAGCCTTGGCTGACACTTAAACTATACAATAAGGACATTAGCATTCCTGTTGTAAAGAGTCATCTGCAGCCCTTACATGAACACATTTCTAAAGCGATGTTTGCTTTTGCTATATATGGATACACGCCAGACACTTCATTATCAATATATTTTATTATTATTATTATTTTTATTACTATTATTATTATTATGAAATAACAAGGATATATATATATATATATATATATATATATATATATATATATATATATATATATATATATATATATATATATATATATATATATACACCTATATATATGTATATATGTATATATATTTGTATATATATGTGTTTCTATCCTAAATTTTATATATATATATATATATATATATATATATATATATATATATATATATATATATATATATATATATAATAAAATAAAAATAGATGATGATAAATAAATAAAATAAAAAAGGCAAAATATGAAATCAAATTGTAAGAGTATAGCACTGACCCAGTCATTTGTAATGTGTCTTAAGATAACTGCTGTTGTAATTTGAATAAAGATTGGTGGATTGAAACAATTCTCTTCCGTTTTTTTATCTCCATCTGCCCCTCTTTTAAAGAAGCTGAACTTATTGTCCATTTACGATGTTAATACTCTTCAGTCTTGTATATTTATTTATAAATATATTCATCTACCACATTTGCTCCCAGAATCTTTAATGTATTTTTTTACAATCAACTCTCAGATTCATTTGCATAATATAAGACATGCCTTTAAACTTCATACTCCTTTTTGCCGTACTTCACAAGGTCAGTTTTCTTACATAGGTTCATTAATTTGGAAATCATGTTATCATTTAACAAAAACATCCACATCTCAATCAATTTTAAGTTCAGACTAAAGTCATATATAATACATCAAGATCCCAAAGCTTCTTTTTGTTCTCATTCATAATTAATTCAATGGCTTGTTTTTTGTTTGTTGTTGAGTTATTTTGAGTTTATTTCATTTTATTAAGCTTTATTTCTTTTTCTTCTTATATTTTTATTATTCACTCTATTAAGGGAGGTATCTTGGATAAGCTCACTTTGGTTTTTTTCCACCTCTCCAGCACTGTCTTGCATTTTTTTATTTCTATGCCAATGTAGCTGTTTCTAATTGATGGTGCAAATAAAATAAAATAAAAAATAAATTAGCAGTTTTATAGTTTTATGGTACAGCAGGTGCCTCTTAAGTTAGAGAGCCTATGTTAATTACAGGCTTTTATTTTGAAAGAGCACTTCCGGTCGCCTCCCTGCTGGCCGAACATAACTTGATCCCTGCTGACTGTCAGCCCACAAACACAAGTGTCTCGGTCCACAGGCTACGGAAGAGAGCCGCGGCGCAGCAGCTCGGAGTGACCCCCCCTGAGCCGCGCTGGTCCGGGTCCCCGGTTTTTCCTCCCCCGATGGTCCAGAGACTCTGGTGGTTTAGAGAGACCCTCACCCTCCGCAGACTGAAGACCGGAGCAGCAGGAGCGGCACACCGGGATCAGGGGCACGGCTCGCCTAGATGAGCTCTCTTTGAGGAGGGGGTCCGGCACAGAGCTGTAGTTTCTCTCCAGAGGCGAGGAATGCCATCTGAGCACCGATGTTTCACTGGGGCAAGTGGAAGAAGAGGATGGGAGCCAACAGTTCTTCTAAAAGACCAGTGTTCGACGAGAAGGAGGATGGTGAGTCCAGACCCTGCAGAAGTTCAGACCTCAGAGTCTTTTGTGATCCGGGAGTCAAAGTTTCTGCGGACGCTGCTGTCTGTGTGAAGTCCTGCTCAGTCCTCTGCCTGATCCGGCTCCAAGAAATCCGGATCAGACCTGAGTCTAGATGATCTAAACCTTGATACCCCGAATAATCGATTAATCGAGTCAGAAGTGCTCAGATCAGGAAATACAAAAGTTAAACTGTTGATCGAATTAAAGCTTTAAAACATTAATGTGATAAAGATACAGAAACTAAAACAAGTAGGGGTGTACAAACATTGATATCTTAACATATTAATGATCTACCACTTTATACTGTATCTGATTTTATTAACATGTTAGTCATTTGACTCAGTCTCTTTGTCCCGTTATTGTCATAATTTCTGTCTCTAAATAATAAAGTCTGTTTTTGCTGCAGGGAGCTTTAGGTCAGGTCAGTCTGCTCGGCCCTGGGACATTTGTCCAGTCCTTAATTAAACCAAAAACAACAGTTTTCAGGCTCTTTGTTTTTTAATATGGCTGTAAATTCTTTAATGTTGACGATCTCAGCTCCACCCTCTGCTATAAAAAGAAAAATCATCAGCTTTGTCTGTTTGATTTATGGCTGATTGAGTGTGTGATGCTGATTTTTTTTGTTATTACTGCATTTTTGATACATTTTCAGTTTGCACTCTAATTTATGAGGCGCTATGTTTAAAAGAAAAACCTGAATGGACTAATAAGAAATTGCAGAGCATGTTAATGTGTGCATGTGTGTCTTCAGATTAAAGGTAGTTTTTTGTTGTGCCGTGAAGAAAATCAGTTGAAAAAAACCCACGTTTTTTTCTTTTATTGAAAATAATGATCATGTTTGGCCCTTTTAGTCAAATGACAATATATATCAGATATTTGCCAATGCACACCCCAAATAACAAGAAATAAGAAGTTAAGAATCTTGAATTGCCTATAATGTGTCATTATTACAAAGCTAAAAGTATCCATACAAACCTCATCACAGAAAATACATTTAATTTACTGCAATAATCAGACTGAAATCATCAATATCATCAATATACAATGTTTAACAAAAATAAAGGAGGCACCTTCAGGAGCTGTGACCTGTATTTGTTTCTTTAATGACAAAATATAATTATAATGGTTAAAAATAGTCGATGCACTTTACCTGAACTTACCTTTAACGTGAGTCATTCCTTGTTCGATGTCATTTGAGTGCACGGGACACGAAATAGTGTGCATGTGAAATTTAATAAGCGTGGATGCACTGTATTGGAATTCGCTGATATTAATTTAGGCAGAAACTGACCTGCTCCTGTCACAGTGACGGGCTGTTTGTGTTAGAAACAAATGTAAAGCAAGAATAACTTCATTTTATTATTTCATATACTGTAGATATACAGAATGACCGATGTGTACAGCTCCAGTAATATCATGCATCCCAATTAATCCAGATTTATTTTGAAGTGTGCGTTACATTAGATAAAGAATTTGTAATCAGTAAACGGGTGGTTTTAATTAATTTCATTTCTTTGAGGTGATGTAGGTTTAGCTGCCATCTCAGTTCCTGTCTGAAGAAGTCTTAAAAGGATAAGGTGATTTTTAGTAAATAACATATTTAAAGAAGTGGCCCCTGAATTGGCCTCTGAACATTAATATTTATTTCATATCAGTCAGTAAGAAACCTGAAAAAGCCTGTTCCTCTGTTTGAAGGTGGACGTGGCTGTGGTTACACCTCACGTGTTCCCTGTTTCATTTAAAGCTTAAATCTTCATTTTCTAAAGTTTTTTTAAGTTAACAAACACGTAAAAACCCTCGCAGATGTCACAGGGTACCAGTCATCACCTCAAAGTTCAGTCTGAGTTTATCACCACATGTCCAGCATGTTACCGCAGAATAGGAACAAGAATAAATAGGATTAATGACACCAAATGCCATTAATGATTCCGCACGTTGATTCAGTTCTCTATCAGTTCCTTATTGGTTCAGTTCTGTATTGGTTCAGTTCTGTATTGGTTCAGTTCTTTATCGGTTCAATTCTTTTAGGGCTGGGCGATATGGCCTAGAAATTAAATCCCCGATTTTTTTCCACAACACTCGATTTACGATTTTAATCGATTTTCCCTCCTTAAAAGAAACCAAACTCCCAGTGACATAAAAATGAAACAAATCAGGTTTTGCCTTTATGTTGTCTAAATGTTTCCCTCTTAAAGTCAAAGTCTGGGTCATAAAAGGTTGATTATGTAGTATAAACGTAGGCAGGTTTGTCTACATAAACACTAAAAGGCTGAGGTATTTTTACAGTATTAACATGAAACTCTCTGATCAATATTTAATCTACTTAAATCAGTGGTTCCCAAACTGGGGTACGTGTTCCCCCAGGGGTACGCAAAGTGACCTCGGGGGTATGCGAATACCTGTAAGGTAAAGGAAATCTGATAGAGGCCTGAAGTGTTGGCAGAGAGGATGGATTTGTGAGGCGTCTTGGAGAAGGAAATCTGTCTTGAATTGTCAAAGATTCTTATAGTAACATAAATTCAATCAGACATCCTTAATAAAGCTGTGGTGAGTTTGCACTTTTTAGTTTTACATTCATTAATGACTGTTTTCCAGAAATATAAATTTCTATTTTCAAAAGCCAGCTGGTGTTGCCCACTGAAATTGCTGGTAAATAAATCTTTTTAGTTAGTCCAGAGGAGTATTCGAGCCATTTTAGATAGTGACATTTTTGGAAGGTCGAGATTAAAGTGGAAATGACGAGAATAAAGTCAAAATTTTGAGATTAAAGTTGAAATGTTGACTATTAAGTTGAAATACAATTTCGTCATAAATTGAATTGAATTGAATTGATTTATTTTGGTCATGTCAGCACACTTATACAGCATCACACATTGTCAATAGATGATCACATTGTACATGTCCGAAAGGGAAGACGGAAGGAGCAGAGCTTATCTAGTCCCGTCCCCATTTCCTCAATATTTAGTCTCCTCTTTTTTCACTTATCATCAGATTTTTGTAAATTTGTATTCCATTTACAGAAGTATGACATAATTCTTGACTGTCTTTTAGTGTCCATATGTGACCTTCAGTGTCCCATCCTTTGTTCCAAGTACAGCATAATTCATGAGTCTTTTTAAAGTTCCTTGATTTGATTTTTTTTTTTTTTTTTGTCAGTACCCTTCTGTATGTGGAAAATAATTCACTGTAAGAGATTTTATTTGTATGTTATGCATGTTAAATGTGGGAGGTGGTGGTGGGGCAGCAGGCTTACAGACACATTTCTTTTCTTGCTGCTGTAAGTGTGTGAGTATAGGGGGTACATGGCTGGAGATCAAGCGTCTGAAAGGGTACAGGCTGTGAAAAGTTTGGGAACGACTGACTTAAATAACAAATACAAGCCTATAAAAGTGCTTGTGCAAACCCTACAAGGCATACCATCATCAAAATTGTAATTTTTTTCAAAAATTGCAACTACTTACAATTGAACTAAGGCAAGACAAAAAATTCTCGATAATTCATTTTTTAAATATTTGCAGAAAATAATTCGAATTAAGCGCTTTAATCAATTTTTTGCCCAGCTCTTAGTTCTTTATTGGTTCAGTTCTTTATTGTTTCAGTTCTTCATGGGTTCAGTTCCTGATCCGTTCTTTGTTGGTTCCCGTTGTGTTTCTGGCAGAGTGTTTGTCCACGCTGCTGTCTGGTGTCTCCTCATGCTCTGTGACCTGCTTCACAGACTGATACATTTGCATGTTGCTGGTGTTTCCTCTCTGGTTTGAACTCACTCAGACTAGCAGACTCTGTTTTGCTGTTATTGTGTAAAATTTTGACCTTGTCTGTCTCTCTGATGATCGCAGGTTTGATTTCTTTGTTGTATTTACTGACTGCCTCTCATGAAAGCAAAACATCCCTGTATCTGTGGCACATGCAGGACCAAGTGGAAAAAACTGATCTGGGGCTGCATTCATTACCCGAAACCTGTCCCCAAGTGTTCCTGAGCCCACGTGCTGATGTCCTTTACACAATGATGCTGTTTTATGATGCAGGGCTGCCTGAGGGATCACAGGTCACAGGCATTCAGTGTTGGTGTTTGGCTTTGCTGCTTTCATGCAGAGATTCTCTGATTCTTTTGGTGACAGTATGGTCTGTTGATGATGTCTTTCAGATGTTAACTCAGTTGGACGATGTGCTCACACAGTTGTTCCCAAAGTAAAAGTCACCCCGTCTCTGCCTTTCTGTGATGCTCCCTTTATGCCCGCTCATGACACTCGCCTGTTTCTAAGTAACCTGTGCACCTGTAGAATGAACAGGTGAAAAATTAAGTGAATATTTGAAATATTTGTAAGAGTGCACCGAACATTTTTTCCTGGACACACTGGTGCACCAAGAAAAATGTAATGTACTCTCTTACAAATTTAAGTTGACAAAAGTAACTGAGGTAGTGAAAAAATCAGCCAAAAACGGACAAGACACAGCACCTGCTGCTTTATTTTGAAATATTTTGTTTAACTTGAGATTGAAATATCAAATGTCAGTTCTGTAAAGCACTTTAAGCACTTTTATTTGGAAATGTTTTATTTGGCTTAATCTTTTAGTTTCAAATTGTAAATTTAATTCAGCACTTAAACACTGTTTTTCTTTTAATATATGATTTTGCTTTGAATGAAGAAAATCTTATTCTTGTTTTAAAATCATTTACATTATATAAAAGTTATGGAGAGTGAAACAATGGTGGCCTCATGGCATTAAAGGTGACACTATGAAAAAATTTGGGTGCACCTATATTTTGTGCTGGTGCACCTTAAAACATTTTTAGGTGCACTGTTGCAACCAATGCAAAAAGTTAGTCTGAAGCCCTGGTGGGTGCAAATTATTCTGTTTTTAACAATGTCTCAACGTCGTTGGAATTGGGATTTGTAGTAGTATTTTTTTTTAAACAGTCATTGTGTTTAGTCTCTCTTTTCAGAAAGCAAGACTAGAAGTCATCTTGTTAATTTGTAGACTTTTTTTTGCTGTTTTTTCATCATCTTGAACTTTCTTGTAGAACCAGTGAATTTGGGCAGATAATGACTTCTCTATATTTGTGGTGTCCTGGACTTATCAGTATTATTTAGCTGAGCTGGTTTGATGGTGATTTCTTTCATTCTTGTATTAAAACAGAATATTTTGTCGACCCTGTTAACAGTGCAGATGTGGCTGGACGGTGAGCAGGAGTGTGCTGATAATAAAACATTTCCCAACATTGTTTGCCTTCCACTGTTTTGCTGCCATGGCATGAGCAACCATTGAGTATTATTTAATTTTCACAAACTTTACAGTAAAGGTCAGCATTTTAGAGGATAAGCATCCATGACAAAAGAAGCATCATTCCCCTCGCGTGGTTTTTCTCCTGCTGTGTGAGGAAAAGTCATTACTGCTCCACTGAAGCTCTTTGAAATGTGAAACCATTTGAAGCAGATATTTAATTGCATAATTAGGACGAGATTAGTGTCATGCATGGCAGTAATGTTAATGTATGATATCTCGTCAGTGTTGGGTGTAAAAGCTGGTTGGAGTGTGATCATTATGCCCTGTGATCAGCTACACAGTGATTTATTCATGTGCCGGCCAACTTAGAGACAAAACTGCAGCTAAAAGCAGGTCAGAGCGCCGCGGGCCCGTGGTCACATGACCCGCTCTGTGTGAGAGTGTGTTCAGTCCATGTTACAGCTCCGCTCAATCAATACGAGGTTACTCTGGTGTGAGGCTCCACTTTGTGCTCCGGTTTGAGGCTCTGCTTGTTTCCAGTGTCTGACAGCATCACAGAGGAGCCTCAAAATGTGATCTATATGCTAATCAGGAGACGTCTCTGCGAACAGCAGCAGCAGGTTTGTCTCTGAGTTTAGAGCCTCCAGAACACAATATGTGTTTTATAAGTAAATTTAATGTGTAACAGACACTGAAGCTCATGCGTCCAGCTGAGTTTTGAGGGTAAAGACGTGCTTGTTTTAAAGGGACAGTTTGGGATTTTCCAGTGGAGTCTAACAAGGCACATGTTGAAACCTCAAACCTCCTGAGGGGGCACTCATCACTAACTCCCTGTGCCATTTGAACTTGTTTACATTCTTAAACTTCATATTTTTCATTCAGAAAAACTTTACAGCTCTGGTTTGAGATGTGTGTCACTTAATAACAGACAATTGCCCAAGTCCCTCCGATCCGAGTCTCAGGCAAGTCCCAAGTTTTTTCTGTTGTGGGCAAGTCAAGTCGAGTCGAGTCACAGGCTATGACGGGTCGAGTTCCTCACCATGATCCCCCAGTCCACCCAAATAGCACTCCGATTTTTACCTTGAAGAGAGAAACCTTATCTTCCCACTAGGGATGTAACGATATGAAAATTTCATATCGCGGTTAATGTGACCAAAAATATCACGGTTATCATTATTATCGCGGTATTGTTGCAGTGTGCTCAAAATGTTGAAAAAAGTACTTTTACACAGTCTTGAAATCATTTAACCCCCTTAATATTATAATTTTAACAGTCCTTTTGTCTTTTTTGTCAAAAATTTTGTCAGGAAATGTCCTATAAATAAATTTGTTAAAAAAATTTCATGAGAAATAAAAGTAAACAATTCTTGCAAGTATTTGTCATTATTTTGTGATAAATGCTTAAACTGTGTGTAATTACAAGAATAGAAAAAATGAATTTGTACTTCATTTGTACAACAAGCTACGTATGCGTGCCTCTGTTTGCGACACACAGCTGCTTCATCGAGGGGCAGACGCACATAGTTTCACCTTTTTCAGGCAAAGAGCAGCATCACCGTGAGTTATTGACACAGTGTGGTGATCAAACACGGTATAACGGTAATTTTAAAAGGACACGGTAATGATTACCGTGGGAAATTTTACCGCGGTTTACCATTATCCCGATAACCGTTACATCCCTACTTCCCACACATACAACACACGTACACTCTCTTTACTAATGTTAGCTTTGCTAGCTTCATATTGACCACAGTCGGGGCTAGCGTTCCTGCCATATTGACCTATGGCAGGAATGCTAGCTACCTGGCCAACATTTGCAGGTTTCACTCACTTGGCCTCATGTGTCCTCAGGTGGTGGATAAAGTTCGATGTTGTGCCCTGTTTTTCACTTATCGAAGTGTTGCAGGTCGTGCACTTGGCGTGTCTTTGTTTTCCATCTGATTGAAATTCTTTATATGCAAAGAAAATAACTTAGGGCACAGAAGACATAGCGGTTGCCAATTTGAAACCCACGTCCCGCGCACCCTGCCCACTGATCATCACTGTAGCAGAAGCAGGTGTGTGGTAGGAACATATGTGTGTAGTACTGTGTCTAGATTATATCTATGTCTTTCTCTCACTTTCTTTCTCTTTTTGGCACTCAAACAGTGCTACGTGTATTGCATGAACCCAGACTCCATAAACAAACGACAAGTTTGGTAGACCTGGCAAAATGCTAAACATTCAAAAACAAACAAGCAGAAACACCACAGAACTTCAGCCATGAAAACACATGAACAAATGATCAAATCGATTTGTAAACAGTTAGAACATGAACATGATCAGCACTGGGAATTTATCAGAGATTGGTCGAGGGTCCAGACAGAACCATCACTTGGTCTGGATTCGAACCAAACTCTGCCATTTGGTGATGCCTGCTTTTGTGGGTACTTCTGTTTTTTACAGGCAGCGATTGGTCACCAGTCAACATGGCCACTCGTTGAACAGGTTTTCATCTGAAACATCACCAGCGTTTGTAACGAGTGTTTTCAATCCAGCTTCACAGCGAAGGAGTGATATAGACAAGTTATCAACACTTTAAAACAGCAACAGGTTGGAGCATATGCTAACAACAGTGACAATTTCATCCTGTGGACGACACACAATGAAAAAGTTCCTCTTTTATAAATACATGCCTCGGTGTGGACATGGCCAGACTCTTTTATATTTGATTTGATAAGAGATTAATAAACAAACTCATAGACTCCACAGCCCCTCGTCTCTGTCCTCATGCACCTTCATGACTGATACCTCTATTACACGACAGAATTAGTTCCTTAATATGATCACACAGGGTCAAAGTGTTAAACACAGGAGGGTAGGCGTCATGCTCTCAGTGTTAAAGGGAAAAGATGCTCCAGCGCTGAGGTGGCTCTTAAAGAGAGAGAGGTTATTGAGCTGAGGACGAGCGGCCCTGCAGAGCCTTTAAGTGATTCTGAGCTCTCAACCTTACAGCAGATGATCACCTCGGTTAAGAGGGATGTTTCTGTGGCCGTGCTGCTCACAGTTCACTTTCTTTGTGATTAAAGGAGAAGCCATGAGCTCGGAGCTGAACCTCTCAAGGCTGAGACGAAGTTTATGAAGGGGGGGGAGAGACTGACGTGCACCATCATCAGTATGAGGGATGGCCTGAAAAACACTGAGAGTGTGTTTGGTTTGTTCCTGCTGTTTGGTCCATCACTGTGTTCACACCAACAATACCATCATCATCATCTTCATCATCAGTACACACACAAAACTTTGGATACCTGTCGGCTGTGGCTAACGACCCGAGGTGTGTGCCTCTCTCCTCATAAGTCTAAACCTTAGTAAAGAACAAGGATGCAAGTTTGTTTTCAGAAAAGTGTGAACAGTCGTGTGTTCAATGGTTAAGTCAAACACCACTGATAGATATCTGCAAAATACCCATCTATTATCTTTGTCGCTCGTCTTTCTTTGGGGTTTTGGGGACTGCGGCCTATCCCAGCTGTCACTGGTAAAGAGGCAGTTCCTGTAAACCGTCATGCATGAGGAGAACATGCAGACTCTACACAGGAAGGCATAGCTGACCCTGCTTAGAGATGCAATTGAAAACAAGCACAGGTTGTTTTTTTAGCTTTTGCAAACTCAAGCGGTCAGGTTATTGGTGATGTTTACCCCTGATCTCGGGTCGGGGGGGAACTATGCCACATCCCAGGTCGATGTGTTCCAGCTGGTAAAGTCGGGGTAGCTGAAGATCTCATAACTTCATAGTGGAAGATCATAACAAAGGGGGAGCTTCCAAAATCATCTTGAACGCACCATGAATGTAAATCAGAAAGCTGCTGTCAGAAGGATAGTTGGCTGTGCCTTGTACCAAGAGGAGCGAATTAGAGCATGACACGGGAGCGGATTTTCACATCTGTCCAGTCCCACTCCCAAAAAAGAAAATCCCGTCCCATCCCAATCCCGGGCTGGAGTTAAAAAATGAATCCTGTCCTTCTCCTGTAGAGTGACTCCTACTCCCATCCCGCTCCCACTCAAAATTACTCCCACTCCTGTCCCGTTCCCGTTTGAATAAAACCAAACATGTTGAAAAACTGTTGCATTTTTTATTTTAGGTAAAAGTGCAGTGCATGTAAAAAGCCTTGCCTTTAAACAGCTGTGTAAACAGCTCTCCTTTCAACGGGTCGTCTTCTCCCTCCATGTTGTTTTGTTATGTGTTGCTGGCAGCCGCTCAGAGTCGCTTTTCACTTTCGGTGGTGACAGGAAGTCAAACCACTTTTGTAGTTCTTTTGTGTCGCTAGCACGGTCAAGAGTGTTGGCTCTCACTGAGAAATGACTACAAAAATGGACGCATCTGTTCATCTGGTTGTTTAACACGCCTGAAAATGATCATCTATTAATGTCGTTCCCGCCCCTGCCCGCTCCAGTTGCTTTTTTTTCCCGTCCCGTCCCAATCACAGGATTAATTAAAAAATGACCTCCATCCCGTGGGATTCCCACGGGAATCACGTGACCCATGGGAATTCCTGAAAAATGTTGCCCTCTAGAGCGAACCAAAGCAGGAGTGAAAAAGAATAAGTAACTCAAATACCCTTTTCCCAGTGGCAAAAACCAGTTTAAATCCAGTAACAATCAAATCCTGTCTGCATTTAGACCCTGATCGACTGACACCTGCAATATCACACCCATCTCCTCCTTATGTAACTTCTGCGACTCTTAGCCATCTCAACAACAACCTTTGTGTCATCAGCGCTTGAATGTCATTCAGTCTGCGCTGAGTTTGGACATTTTAAGGAGGGAGAAAAGAACAAAGTACAGAAAACAGTTGACCACGTCTTCCATGTTAATTTCCATTGTTTGCCTGTGTTGGCGTGTGATGATGTCATCAACGTGATGACGTTAGCTTGATGCACCAGAGGAAAAAAATAACAGTCACACAGCTCATCCACTGGCGATTAGACCTGGGTGTGCTGACGATGGGAAAGATGTGAGCGGGTTAACCAACGTTTCAAAACAACAGTTTGCCCGCTAATTTAAGTGGGCAAACTTTTTTTTTCAACGTTTCATGTGGCTGTTTTCACCATAAATCCTTTAAATTATGCAGAGTTGATGGCCCCATCTCCATCTCCAGCCCTTTGTTGTTTGAAGACTTTTTCTTTTTCAGGTGCAAAGCTGATCTCTGTTTCTGTGGCTAATATTCAGGCTAATGTCATGTACCTGATAAGTCCCAAACTATCCCTTTAAGCTTCAAAACTGACTGATTTTTGGTGTGGTTTCTGTTACAGCCTCTCCAAATCTTCACCTTTTCATTTTTTAAACCCAGAACTGTCGATAAACGGACCGAGCTCTTTGAATTCCTCCCTAACAGCAGTCGTTTTAACCTTGAGCACTCGCTCAGCTCTCGTTCTGCTCAGCGACTCGTCTTTACAAAGCATCTGCTCCTCTCTCACACCATCCGTCTTTATAAAAAAGGCTGTGTGCTCCAGACGTCAGCTTGAGCGCTCCGAGGATGCTGACTTCCACTCAGGATGTCTCTTAGAAACAGGATCCGTTGGCGAGTTGGAGAGCAGCATATGGCCGACATTAGGCGGTAATATTAGAGCGGCGTTTGGCTCAAAGGCTGCAAACAGAATCGAGCGGTCAGGTTGACGTCCAGGCGTAGCTGCCAGACCAGCTCTTCTGGCAGAAACTTGGATCACCGGATGAGGGCTGTGGAATTGATTGAGGTCCACTTCCTGCTCTGCTTTCCTCTCTCCCACACTCTGACAGAACAAGGCGGCATGGGAAATTATTGTGAGATAAATAATGATGAAGCGTCCCCGGTCTGTGGACGCTTTGTCCTTTGTCATCACTTCGGAGGCGTTTCTGCTATTGGCTGCAGAATCAGAGAGCAGACTTAAAATTTTAGATGCACTGTTCTCTCTCCAGACGAGGATCTGGAGCTTCATGAAGGCTCGCTGTCATCGAAAGTTTTCAGGGAATTAGCAGAGGAAACGTCAACGCCACGGTCTGAAGACATGCTGCCAAGTTTTCAGGACAAGCTGCAAAATATGGACCCAGAACTGGACCCAAATTCTTCACAAGTGGGAAAAGATCCAGGCATTCATACATTTGTTAATATGTCCCACCAACATCTAACTAACAGCGAGTCCCACACACAGACAACACTTCACAGGCTGTCCTGTATGTGCCGTGAGAGTGTATTTTTTAGGGTTGTGTGATCCTGATTTTTTGCCAATGCCTATCTATATCCAAGAAATGCTGACATGTCTGGAATTATCATGGATATAGATACCAATGTGTTTTATCAAAAGCACAAAGCTTCCACTTTAAGCTGGGGTTGGTAATTTTGGAAAAGTAGCATGAATTTGAATGTAGCATCTCCTAAGGACTCTGTCTAGCCCCTCCCACCCCTCCTCCAAAATCCCCGCTCACATGCATGTGCGCAGCTGATATATCCAGAAGACTGATTCAACTCCAAACCCTCAGCACAACGTTTATGTTTTACACTACACCAAGTCATGTCTCAGTCAGCGGCAAGAAAACACCAAAACATTATCAAAGAAAAGTTAAAAAAACAAACAAACATGTAAAGTTAGTTAGTGCTCACAGCCTGATGTTGATCGGGGTATAGGTAGTTCCTCTGCCATTCTCCACATAGCTGTCAAATCTCCCGTTTTGGCCATGAAACTACCGTATTTTACGTATTTTATCCTCTTTCCCGATGTCCTCCTGTATCTGTATTCTCCTGTAATTCTCCCATGTGATGATATAATAATAATAAAAACATTCCTCTGCTTCTCCAAACTGAACTCTGTCTCTAGCCTGAAGGGGGCGGTAATGCTCCAAAATGATGGATGCCAACCGCGGTAAAACCAAAGAAGAAGAAAAAGCCTGGCGAGAACGTCCACCTGCAGTAGCCTGGGTGACAGCTGTCGTGAAATTAGAGCCAACAGAACAAACCAAGAAAAACAAAGAGTTTATTTTAGATTACTTGTACACCTGTCTTAAAATGTGAGGGATACTGGAGCTTGGTTGGGGTTGTGGGACGGCTCGTAGCGGGCTTCCCTTATTTTCAAAGACAAAACTTGAAAGGTAAGCATTCTCCGGCGGATTCTGATACGTATGAGCTCGGCTACACGCACAGAGTCTGTGCACGCCGGGAAAATGCACGCGCAGCAGGCGGGCAGAATGGCGACATAATTTGATTGGTTTAAAAATTGGTGACACTACATGTTTATTGGTTGGTGTTTTTCCTGTTTTACTCCTGCTGTAGATAGCGGATATTTTTCGCTCTGTGTTAAGAACACATTATGAGTTGATTGCCATCGGGTCATGAAGACTATTTTAACCAGTATTACAAAAAGTGTATCTAAAAAATCTCAAAAACATCTCAAAAATGTAAATGCTAATACATATAATGATGATAATCATGCATCCTTAATATTTTCCAACAGTTTTTACAATTTTTAAAAGACAATCCAGTTATAATCAACAAAGATGCTTAAGAGAGACATCCTCTAAATTTTTCTACTGTAAATGCACTGACTGTCCTGGAGATAGTGCTGGAAATCAAGAACTGCACTTCCAACCAATCAGAGGATCAATATCATGTCTTGGCACTAAATGATTTCCTGAGGCTGGAGATATACCAGCTGGTAACAGCAGAGTAAAGGCAGAGGAGACATGACAGATATAACACATCAGAAATGCAGTTTAAGCTCACAAACTGCACAACATATTGTCTGAAGGCATTTGCACAACAGATGCTTCATCAGTTTTCTTGTAATTATTTTTTTCAGCCCAGTACGCCCAAATCTGACCAATGGGAGCACTTGTTGGCACTTTCCCCAACTTTATTTACTTGAGAAGATTTAGATTGAGGAGTTATGATATGGACCTGCAACACAGGCATGTGGTTTAACATCTAGTCTGAGGGATAAAGAACAGTGCTTTTACCGACCTTTATTTTCTAAAGATAGAAAGAATAGACCTACCAGTGTGACATCCTGCCGTTGTTTTGTCACAACAACTAGGGTTAGCTTAATCTTTTAAGACTCACAATAAAACAAGTAATTAACCTGCAGTAATAATCAACATGACATTGGAGAAAGCCCAGCACTATGGAGCCTTGGTTTCTAAGTTAAATTAAGGCAGCAGACTCTCCCAACATTGGAATAAACATCCCAGTCCTCTACTCTTCACAACTACTGCTAACATGACTGTGAGCCCATTAATGCTATAGAAACATACACAGTCCCCTCCAGACGTGCCTGTTAGACTCAAAACAAGGCTGCTGATAGTGTCAATATAGAAATAGTCCATCACAGCAGAAGTCTGTGTGTGTGTGAGTGTAAGAACCGAACCCCCAAACTCCACATAGAGCGAACGCACCGCGTGGTTTTGCCCTGACAGACAGGCTGGCGACATCGCACAACACCACGTCTGCACAGGCAGCAGCACATTGGTTCAGTTAACAAGTTACAAGACCCACTGCTGACTAGGTCACCCTGTTGGATGATATTTATGTCAACAACAATCACACTTCTTGCAGATGTTTTTTTGCCTTGCACGATGTGCATGTAAACTAAATATAGGACTATAATGTTGGTTGGTAATTGGTTATCACAATAATAAGGGTGAAGCTGAGCTGCTTGGTGGAGGTCTGTGCTCTTGGAGTGCTTTTCTAGTTAAAGATGTGTTTAATATGGGCTGAAAAAACCTGATTGGGGATATCTAGTTCAAACAGTAAATAATCCTTCTGAGAGTTCACATTCAGGCCCCATCCACACGAAGCCAAACCGAGGTCTGAACGCATACGCTTTTTGCAGAATCTGTGTATCATCCATACGAAGACGGCGTTTTGGGGGTCTGTAAATGATCATTTTTGGAAACAAGGTTCCAGAGTGGAAAGATTTTGAAATGCTGTATACGCAGCTCAGTGATTACTGGCTCTCTGCAAGTTTTCAGATACCCTTACTTCAAAGTTTTTATATCTTCATTGACACGCATGCGCCACACGTGGCAACGACAACAACAATGGCGGTGTAAGTGAAGCATATGAGCCGATGAAGCTAGTGACCCTACTATCCCTTTTGCAGCAAAATCTCCTTCTTCTCAATCACCACCGAGTTGAACAAACAATTATCGAGGACACATTTTGGCACTTTATGATCACTTTATCACAATCTCTGTTTACAACTTTTGCCGCAAGTGCGCATGCCCACTGTTTTTTCATCTGTTTCCGCTTGTTTCCGTCGTATCGTTACAGCGCCCCTAGAGGTCTGGCATGTGTTTTACAGCGTTTTAATGTGTATCGAGTGCATTCATAAAGACGCACATATTTTCTGAGACGCCTTTGTCTTTCTGACGATTGTTTTTCAAACTGTTAAGCGTTTTGTCTTCGTGTGGATGGGGTCTCAGACCTGACAGGGAGAATCCGGGCTCCGTGGTCACCTTCATCACCAGCATGAAGACAGAGCGTCCTTCTGTGGCTCCAGTCCTCAGGTGAACCTGAGTGGTCTCTCTGTCTCAGTGTGAGAGCGTCGCTCGTTCCTGAACTCAGATCTGATAGATTTGAGTTGGAGTCATTTCTTCTCTAGGAGGATGCTGTTGATGCTGTGTTTGTTTGTTTGTTTTGTGTAGCGCTGTTGAAGCTCACTTCCCCTGCTGACCGTAAGCTCTGGGTGAGCATGTGCGTGACTGTTTCCCTTCAGCTGGACGGTGTGAGGATAAAGATAGGTGCAGAGATGCTGAGGCTCTCTCCGTCTTTCATCTCTCTCACACGTTGTCTCTTTATTCCGCTCCGACTCTGCCTTCAGATATGCAGCCTCACAGACAGTATAATTGGCCTCAGCAGTCACACAATAAGAGGGGAACACTGTCCCGCTCCCACTGAAGTCATCTCTGATTTCAGAGCTCAGACTGTTTCACTCTCGTCAGAAGATCTGAGGAGCATCTCAAACATCTCACTGATGTTCTGAGGGATTCAGTGCTGGACCAGCGTTAAAGTGTTTTTCTCTTCACTGACTGTTGAGAGATCTGGAGTTGTTTGATTATCATGGACACAGCCAAACTGAACATACCAGCTTTAACTAACTTTGGATCAACCAAGAAAGGGGAAAAGGTGGGTCTCAGCACTGTCAATGGCAACGTAGCGTAGGTGTGTATTCATGTCAGTCATGTCCCTATTAGGGATGAAAATCCCCTGTTTTTTAAAGATATGATACAATATTGATTTTTGAGTACAACACAATGTTGATATTACAAAGCCAGAGGGATTTGATATACAGACCTGATCAAAATCTTAAGACCAGTTGAAAAATTGCTAGAATATGCATTTTGCACATTTGGACCTTAATGAGGTTTTAAATAGAGCTACAATATGCAAAAGCAAGAAGGGGGAGTGTGACAAAAAACATTTTGAAAAAGTAATTTATTGAAAACAACAAGTAAACTGAAATAGGTTGTTTATCAGCTGATCAAAAGTTTAAGACCACAGGCTATTAAAGCCAAAATCTGCTCTAAATGTTCATTTTCTGTCAGGCATTCACACGGTCATGTCACGCTGCGTGGCAAGCAACAACAACAATGGCGGTGTAAGTAAACATGAGCGATAAACTAGTGACCTACTATCCTTTTGTAAAATCTCCTTCTTCTCAATCACCACGAAGGTTGAACAAACAATTATCGAGGACACATTTTGGCACTTTTGAACATTATGGAACAAAAAAGTCAAGTGGTAGACCCAAAAAATTATACCTGCGCTCAGCCGGAGGATCTGATTGGCTGTCCGTCAAGACACAGGGCGGTCTCGACCCAAATTAAGGCCCTTACTGGTGCCGACTGCAGTAATAACCATCAGACGGCATCTGCGGAAAAGGGTTTCAAAAACAAAAAGCAAATTCAAAGACCTTGTCTCCTTCAACGCCACAAAACTGCCCGTTTAGACTTTGCCAGGAGCATCAAACATGGACGTTGAAAGGTGGAAAAAATTTTATTCTCTGATGAGAAAAAATGTAACCTTGACGGTCCAGATGGCTTCAACGTTACTGGCATGACAAGGAGATCCCACCTGAGATGTTTTCTACCCGGCACAGAGGAGGGGGATCCATCATGATCTGGGTGCTTTTTCATTCAGTGAACACTGGAGCTTCAGGTGCGTGGAGCGGCATTTGAATGAGGGCCTTTGTGGTAATAGCTGGGTTTTTCCACAGAACAACGCTGCAGTTCACAATGCTCGCTTGACCAAGGACTTCTTCAGGGAGAATAACATCACTCTTTTGGACCATCCCGCATGTTCCCCTGATTTAAATCCCATAGAGAACATTTGAGGATGGATGGCAAGGGAAGTTTATAAAAATGGCCGTCAGTTCCAGACAGTTGATGCCCTTCATGAAGCCATCTTCACCACTTGGAGCAATGTTCCCAAAAGCTTCCTGGAAACACTCTCATCAAGCATGCCCAAATGAATTTTTGAAGTGATTAACAAGAACGGTGGAGCTACTCATTACTGAGTCCTACTGAGAAACATTTTTGTTCTGGTTTGGAGAGTTTTTTGTCATTTTTTGAGCGATGGTCTTAAACTTTTGATCAGTTAAATAAACAGCCTAATTCAGTTTTCTTGTTGTTTTCAATAAATTATCTTTTCAAAGTGTTTTTTGTCACACTCCCCCTTCTTGCTTTGGCATATTGTAGCTCTATTTAAAACCTCATTAAGATCCAAATGTGCAAAATGCATATTCTAGCAATTTTTCAACTGGTCTTAAGATTTTGATCAGGACTGCATGTACAATCAATAAATCAATCATTCAATCCATCTTAATTTGCATAGCTCCAATTCATAACAAGTGTTATCTCAAGACACTTTACAATAGAGCATAAAGCTCTTCATTTTATGGATACACATATATGCATATATACATACAGTCATGGAAAAAATTATTAGACCACCCTTGTTTTCTTCAATTTCTTGTTCATTCTAATATCTGGTACCACTAAACGTATAATACAATGAACACAACAAAAAATGCAGCTGGTCACATAATACTTTATGTCCTATTTGACATTCTTAAGCTTAATTGATTCCCAGGGTATATAAGAGGCCATTACATGTCACAAGCAGCACTGCACATGCAAAGGCCTAGAGTGGTTTCCTGCTTACATTCAAGCCGTAGCACAACTCAGAAGTTGTCAGCTCTCACATAATGCCTAAAACAAAAGAATTATGTGAAGCCACAAAGGCAGCCATCTTGGCACTGCTGGAAATTGGCATGAGTGAGAGACAGGTAGCGAAAAAACTGAAGATCTCCAAGACAGCCGCTCATTACAACAAAAAAACAAGCTGAACATGGCACTACCAAATTGCTACCTGACCGTGGCAGGAAACGCGTCTTTCTACTCCCACGAGATGACCGTGCACTCATCCGTTCCTGTGTCAGGAATCGTCGTCAGACCTCCAGGGACCTTAAAATGAGTGGGCACTGTCGAAATGTGACTTGTTCAGGACAGTTCAAACCGACTTGTTGAAGCTGGTTTGAAGTCACACAGAGCACGCAAGAAGCCCTTCATCAATGAAAGGCAGAGGAAGGCCGGTTACTCTTTGCTCGAGACCACAAGGATTGGACTGTTGATGATTGGGCTAAGGTTCTCTTCAGTGATGAATCAATTTTGAATTGATGCCCACTCCAGCCAACTTACTGGTTAGGAGGAAGGAGATCCCACCTGAGATGTTTTCTACCCGGCACAGTGGAGGGGGTCCATCATGATCTGGGGTTGTTTCAGTCTGAGTGAACAGGGCAAATGCAATTGTGTGAAGGCCGAATGAACCAGGTCATGTACAGGACTACCCTTGAAAACAGTCTTCTTCCATCAGCTGGAAAACTCTTTCCTGCCACGAATGACTGGATTTTCCAACAAGACAATGCTTCTTGTCTCTCTGCAAGGTCAGTTAAAGTCTGGATGGAGACATCCAGTTCAGACTTTTGGACCATCCGCATGTTGACCAGATCTTAATCCAATTGAAAACCTGTGGAAAATCATCAAACTCAAAATGGAGAACCACAAGCCCAAAAACAAAGAAAATATGTTTGAATTTGTCCAACAGGAATGGACTGCTGTGACAGCAGAACAATGTCAGAAGCTGGTGGAGAGCATGCCAAGACGCATGGCTGCAGTCATCAAAAACAATGGTTATGCAATCAAGTATTAACTCTTGTGTGTATCATGTGTTTAAAGCAAACAGAAAAGAAAACATGGAATGCTTAAAAGTAGTGTTTTTGGCGGTACAATGCCATAGCTATTGATGTAAGAATTTAAGTAATTTTGGTTATTATCAAGAAAACCATGGAAAATGAATAGTTCTTAGTTCTTAAATTAAACTCTCATGAGCTATTTTTGTTGTTATCATTATAATTGTCCAAACAAATGTACCTTTAGTTGAGCCAGGCATTAAAATTAACAAGAAATTGAAGAAAACAAGGGTGGTCTAATAATTTTTTCCATGACTGTATATACATATAAAGATACACATATATGCATATATACATATATACATATAAAGATACACATATATGCATATATACACATAAAAATACACATATACATATATATACAAATATATCCATCCAACACCAACATGAATCCATGTAGCCAATCTTGAATCCCTCCATCATGGCTCAAGAAAAAACCTTCTGTTAAGCAGCAGGAAATCTTGAATGTGGATCCCAGTCTCAGGACGAACAGCAAATCCACACCATGCTGTGTTGGTGTGAGGGTGAAGGAAGGGAGGTAAGAGGAGACAAGTGGACTAAAGTAAGAACTAAAGTTAGTAACAGATCCATGAACCATAGACCTGTCGTCTGATTTATTAGAGGTTAGGAGTACAACATCATTTGAAAGCCCGTGATCAATATTTGACATTCAAATGTTAAATACAAAGTGACGGTCCTAAAGGACACACGGTGCTGTTTGTGGTTGGACACTGAGCCGTTCAGCTTGGCCCGGTGATGCCTCACCGTGGCTTGAAGGTTGAACTGTACTTCATTTATTAACCAAAGAGTCAGAGGGTTACACTATATGCCTGTTTAAGTGTATTATTGTGTTTAAATTAAAAGAATGACCGCTATCATGAAGCAGCTACCCTGGTTTGAAATAAAGAAAAATCCTATGAACACCTTTTCACAGTGACGATGAATCCATATTTTTATGTTCTGATATCCATTTCCAAGTTTATTGGTCATTTGGCGCTTCCACCCGGCAAATGAATCTGTCAGGTCTGGTTGGCGTGGGACGGGTGAACGCTGCCAGTCCAATCAGAAGTTGGAGTCTGGACCAGCTCTGTGGGAATGATCTCATTGGCTGAAGAGGACGGTGGTGGACGTGAATGATGCTCCTGTTCTGCAGAAAATAAACACAGATGCACACAGATGACATTAAGGAGGAGAGCCTGGAGCCGGTGGTCAGTCTTGTTGGGAGGGGGGGGGGTGCACAGCTGACAGGTGGGAGGTTTGCTCATGAACTCCTGCTGCAGATGAGGTGTTGGTGCAGAGGGCCTGGTGACAGCTGAACGCTCCTGTCCCATCACTGCTGTGATACAGTATCTGCTGCTTTTTGATTTTACCACCTCCTCGTCCCACACTGATTCATCCTGTTCCCACAAAACTCACTCTGACCTATGATGGAAGGAAAACTTTAGGTGTTTCTAATCCCATTAACGATGCTCTGCTCCAAATGAGCCGTGACCGTGTGACGGAGACATCCACCGTTAAACCCTCATAACCTGCATCAAGAGAACTAAGGCCTCTTTAATTTAATGATTCACATGGAGGGTTCTGCTGCTGCAGGATCATTTCAGACAAATATTTTCCCCCTGTAAGCGGGTAATAATCTCTGGTGTGTAATTTGTGTCTGTGTAACCTCGTTATCTTCAGGTGATGAGCAGGTGATAACAGAAGCAGCAGAGGGAGGATTTAGTTCTGTTTGCTTCAGTGCTGGAGGATGGGCAAGGAGAAGGAGACAAATGTGGAGTCTGCATGTTGATTTTTACCACACAAACATGTTCAGGGACTCATTCACAGAATTACAGTATTTACAAAGTTAATGCAAAGAAGTGAGTGCATGCACAACTGTGTCATGGTAGTTTCTCCAAACATCCTGAGGTTGCATCATGTCTTTTCTTCTCATTCATGAAACACATCCTGAAGGTTCTCCTGTGGACGGAGCAGACAGATCTGAAATGTTGTTTGATGTGAAAGTGCTGGGCCGTTACACAGACTCATCATTGTCAGCAGTATCAGGCTACGTCTGCCTTCAGATGGATTACTGCAGCATAACAATCACCAGTTTGAGCACTTGCACTGAGTTGTAGGTCACATCTCAGGTCACATCACCGAGGATGCAGCCGTAAAGACACCAGCTAACATGATGACCCACCACAGTCGAAGGATCATAGCCTGTCACAGGCTTAGGGACCTGCAGAGTCAGCCTCTGTCCGATGTTATGTGTTATAATGAAATCAAACCAGGGCTGCATCTGATGCACCTTATTACCATTCAGTTTGGGCCGGGATCATTTTGGTGAGGAGTCTCCAGTGGGATTTCTGACACAGGAATCAAACCCCTCTGGTGGTCTTCATCCTGCTGTACTTGAGTAATTTTCAACAGAATTCTCTCTGGAACAAAACTCATCTCCTCGATGTGGCAAAAGACAACACTGTTTTCATTCCCAAGTTGTTTCACTGTTTGATTACTTCTGTTTTGAAACAGACTGGTCAGGAATGTAAATGTTTGTTTTTAAGACTTATTTTGGGTTTTTCCTGCCTTTATAAGGGAAAAGAGGTCCAAAGCTAGATTTGAAACCAGACCACCAGAGCTAAGGACATCAGTTTGTGATGTATCTTTACATGACTGCACTTACCTGTTTCACACGTCTACAGGATATATTAATTGGCCCATTCTTACCACAGCTCACAGAAAGTGTTTATGGAGCGCAGAACCTCTCTGAAACATATCCAGAAGGTTCACTGACGAGACTCCTGTCAGTCACATTCTTTTTTGATGTTGTTTAGCTGTCAGTTCGGTATGTAATGGGCACTGGTTTATAAATCAAGCTAGTGTAACTATCTGCTTCTTGTGGAAATGTTCTCAGCATTCTTTTTTCTTTATCACCTCCAAGGAGGTTATGTTTTCGGGAGAATTTGTCTGCTTGTCTGTCCGTCCGTCTGTGAACATAATAACTCAAAAAGTTATGGATGGATTTTGATGAAATTTTGAGGAGATGTTCAGCATGGGAAAAGAAAGAACTGATTCAATTTTGGTGTTGATACGGATCAGCGTCTGGCCGCCATGACGAAAAATGTGATTTTTGTGAATAACTACTGAACTAAAACAGATATTACTAGAAAAGCACTCGGAGAGCGCAGACCTTCGCCAGCACCACAGTCCTCTCCCATTATTCCTTGACCATGAAAACATACCATTAGCAAATGGATTCATAATGATATCTATTTTAGTTCAGTAGTTATTGACCAAAATCACATTTTTCGTCATGGCGGATCCAGACCGTGATCCAGATCAACACCAAAATCGAATCAGTTCTTCCTTTTCCCATGCTGAACATTTTGAGAAAATTTCATCAAAATCCATTCATTACTTTTTGAGTTATTTTGTTCACAGACAGACGGACAGACAAACTCTCCCGAAAACATAACCTCCTTGCCGAGGTAATTATGAATCCAATTGCTAATGGTTTGTTTTCATGGTCAAGGAATCTAAATATTTTGATGACATAAAGGTAGGACTAATATTTATGGTGAAAATCACAATATGGCTGAGGACTGTGGCGCTGGCGGGGGTCTGCGCTCTCCGAGTGCTTTTCTAGTTTATTGAAGGAATGTTCTCCTGCAGCATCCATGATCATCTCTGATGTGAGATGATTTATTGTCTACATGCTTGCAGTTTCCTCTTGCTGATGTCACACCCTCAGCCTCTGTCTCTCTCTCCTGAACGGATGCTGATTGGTCCGTGCCTCCGCAGACCGAGCACAATCGTTTCAGCTCGAACCTTTGTGGATGGATCTGTTTGATCCAATTTTGAATCAGGTGGATCAAGCAGGAGATCAGGTTTATTTAGACTTTATGTTAAGTAGAAAAAGGAAATCTGAAAAACCAGAATAATTTGATTTAAAGCTAGGGTCTACGATCTGAAAACCAGTTTGGCTGTTGAGTAACAAACACGACAGTCATCCCCTTGTAGCACACAGCGGTTTCAATTGGACGAAGTGAAGTGGGTCTGGCGTTGCCACTGTTAGCCGATCAGAGCAGAGCAGATTGTGGGCGAGGATTTACGTTTCGCGGCGTGTCTTCACCGGCTCAGTTTACAATGCTAACGACGCGTGGCTAACTTATTCTAAAATCTATTGACAGAGCCTACCTGTTCTAGAAGCGGCCTCCCGGTTTCGGTGCTGGTCTTCTCCGGCTCCATGACGCTTCAGTAGCTGTGCAGCTAGCTGCTTACCGGTACATGAGCAGGTGCGGAGCAGGGGAGACAGGGTATTGGATGGACTCACGGAGCAATCGGCGGTTCGGATTGGTCAACTATTATGCCGCTTTGCAGCGGATATACTGAATGGATTTTAAACATTTTTTTTTGGTCTTTATATTGCGTAGATCGGACCATAGGACCATAATGGCCTTATAAACGGTGTTATTAAGATGTACCAAGCTTCCAAATCGTAGACCATAGCTTTAAACCAGATTGTAGAGGAAGTTTGACAGGCAAGTTAATTTACAAGACATCTGTGTTGATCTCATCAGCTTGAAAACGCCTTATATCTGTTGCTGTTTTTGTCTTGGCACACATTAAGGTCATAAAAGTGTCAGTGTGTCAGGATTATTCTGTTCTTGTTTTTACACTCCACCTGAACTCTCAGCAGACCCTTCACGGGGGTTGGAAGCGTTGTTGATTGAAGATCAGCCGTGTCTGTCTCTGAAAATTAAAGATTCTCAGGAAGAGAGCTTCTAAGAGAACAAACACAAATGTACTTCATTGTCTTTTCAGCAGCAGTCAGGGAAGTTCAATATTAGCTCTGTGGACCTGCTCTTCTTTTAGGAGAACAGTATAGAAACTCACTCTGCACACAAATCAGAGCTGCACAAGAGACTGAGGAGGCAGGACTGAATCTTTAAGGAGGAACGTCAACAACATTAGGAGGAAACATCCTGATGGTGCTGCTTCAGCCTCAGAGACCTCAACAAGCAGATGATGAGGGTCTCATCACCAACAGAAGGTCAACAAAGCTTCACTCAGCAAACTGAGATGGACGCTTTGTCTTATCACAGAGCAGCTAAACAGAATCAACAGTTAAATAAGTCAAAACAGAAAGAAAATACAGTGGCCCTGAACTTTACCACGCAGAATGTACTAGATGATTGCTTCAGGGCCTTCAATGATTTTATTTGATTATGTTTAGCCTCACAGTTTTACTTCAAAGATTAAAATATATTCTTACATTACTGATGCAGATACGAGCTGTAAAGCTATAATTTTAAATATCCACAGTAAGTTTGACAGTGTTACTGTGACAGATTTTGTTATACAAAAACCAAAACCAGTGAAGTTGGCACGTTGAATAAAAACAGAATACAATGATTTGTGGTCATTGTACAATACATGCAAGTAGGCTACTGGTTGGAGATAAATCTTGTAAATATTACACTGCTGTGTTATATTTAGTTATTTTTGGACTAAATATTCATCTATTTACTATATCAGAGGCATGAATCAGTTTTTGGCAAGCAATGAATCTTATTTTGTCATTGCAATGTGCTTTTACTATTTTTTAAGTGGTAAAAAGTACTTGGAGTCAAATGTTGTAAATATTACTCTGCTGTGTTATATTTAGTTATTTTGGGGCAATATATCCATCTTTGTACTGTATCAGAGGCATGAATCAGTTTTTGGCAAGCAAAATAAGCTGAATTTTACATTGTAATGTGCTTTTACTCATTTTTTAAGAGGTAAAAAGTACTGGTTGGAGTCATAGTAATGTGTTTTTACTCATTTCCACACTGTACAAATCACTGTGTGTGGCCAATTACTCTGTTGAGGGATATAATATAATTTTGGTGCAGAAAAAAATATCTCCGTCAGTGACACATATCTTTATTAGCGCTAGTACAGGCCAGATTAAAATCACTAACTAGTCATTGAACAGCGATACAAGGCAAGTAGACATACAAGAGTCTATCAATCACAAATAAACAAAGTTACATATTCATAAACAAACTGGTTGTTTGAGTCCGATGAAACCTGCTGCAGAGCTGCAGAGCCACAGGAGCTGCGCTTTTCAGCTATGACGGCTGTGCGCGCTCCCGTGAACCTGTAATCAGTTTATTTTTCGTCCTTAATAAGAAATGAAAAAAATGAGACTGCAAAAAGGAAAACCGGGCCATTATTTGAATTTGGGTTTCTCGCTTGGAAACGGGAAAAGGAACAGACCATGTGACTTGGTTTTTCGTTTTTGGTTTAGGAATCGAGAAGCGAAAAAACACGTGACGTCATTGGTTGATTCGTTCTTCGTTCCAAGTTGAGGAGGGAGAAAAGGAATATTGAAAATTTTTTGGCCTTGCTGCTTACGTGCAGTAATTTCTCCAGATTCTCTGAACCTTTTGATGATATTACGGACCGTAGATGATGAAATCCCTAAATTTCTTGCAATAGCTGGTTGAGAAATGTTGTTCTTAAACTGTTGGACAATTTGCTCACACATTTGTTCACAAAGTGGTGACCCTCGCCCCATCCTTGTTTGTGAATGACTGAGCATTTCAGGGAAGCTGCTTTTATACCCAATCATGGCACCCACCTGTTCCCAATTAGCCTGTTCACCTGTGGGATGTTCCAAATAAGTGCTTGATGAGCTTTCCTCAACTTTCTCAGTCTTTTTTGCCACTTGTGCCAGCTTTTTAGAAACGTGTTGCAGGCATCAAATTCCAAATGAGGTAATATTTGCAAAAAATAAAAAAGTTTACCAGTTTGAATGTTAAGTATCTTGTCTTTGCTGTGTATTCAATTGAATTATGGTTGAAAGAGATTTGCAAATCATTGTATTCTGTTTTTATTAACGATTTACACAATGTGCCAACTTCACTGGTTTGGGGTTTTGTATTTCTGGTCCTTAGAAAGTGAGAAAACATGAATACTCATCGTAACCAGTTATCCACCCCTACATCAAGTTGACTTTAAGGTGATGCAGTTTTAGTTTTGTGGGTTAAATAGCTGTCATGTGATGCTTTTATTGGGTAGTCTCACTGTCAGTGAAATGATCGGTGATGCTTTTAGGGTCCTGTTTGTAAAAGGACCCTTACATGATGGATTTATGTAACCTGACACACCAGATGGAGCGTTAAAAATATTTCACTAGTCCCTCTGGTCAGCAGCCACAGGAAGACTCTGGGGGTGGGGTTGAGAGGGGCAGAACGTGATGGCACATTTTAGTTTTTTTTAATAAAGAAATGTGGTCAGATCTGATAAAACTTCTACAGAAGCTACATTTACTGTCCTGGTGGTTAATTAATAAAGGTTGATGCATTTACTGTCCTGGTAGTAAATTAATATAAGGTGATGCATTTACTGTCTTGTTGGTAAATTAATATAATATTGATGCATTTACTGTCTTGTTGGTAAAAGACTATGAGGTGATGCATTTACTGTCCTGATGGTAAATTAATATAATATTGATGCATTTACTGTCTTCTTGGTAAAAGACTATGAGGTGATGCATTTACTGTCCTGATGGTAAATTAATATAATATTGAAGCATTTACTGTCTTGTTGTTGGGAAGACTTTTAGGTGATGCATTTGTTGGTAAATGCATATCGAGTCACGCATTTAGTGTGTTATTAGTCAATGAAGATGAGGATATGCTTTGACTGTCCTGTTGGTAAACAGACTGTTGAGTGATGCATTTACTGTCCTGTTTGTAAATTAATATAAGGTGATGAATTTACCATCTCATTATTAAATGGTACTAAGGTGATGCGTTTGCTGTCCTGTTGGTAAAAGACTGTTAGGTGATGCATTTACTGCCCTAATGTTTAAAAGACTATGAGGTGATGCATTTACTGTCCTGTTGGTAAAAAGACTATAAGGTAATGCATTTACTGACCTGTTGGTTAAAAGACTATGAGTTGATGCATTTACTTACCTGTTGGTAAAAAGACTGTTAGGTGATGCATTCACTGACTTGTTTTTTAAGACTATTTGGTGATGCATTTACTGGCCTGTTGGTAAACAGACTATAGGGGGATGCATTCACTGACCTGTTTTTTAAGACTGTTAGGTGATACATTTACTGACCTGTTCTTTAAGACTATACATTGATGCATTTACTGACCTGTTGTTTAAAAGACTATGAGGAGATGCATTTACTGTCCTGTTGGTAAAAGACTATTAGGTGATGCATTTACTGACCTGTTATTTAACAGACTATTAGGTGATGCATTGACTGTCCTGTTGGTAAAAGACTATGAGGTGATGCATTCACTGTCCTGTTGGTAAAAGACTATGAGGTGATGCATTCACTGTCCTGTTGGTAAACGACTATGAGGTGATGCATTTACTGACCTGTTGGTAAAAGACTATGAGGTGATGCATTTACTGTCCTGTTGGTAAACGACTATGAGGTGATGCATTTACTGACCTGTTAATAAAAAGACTGTTAGGTGATGCATTTACTGACCTGTAGGTAAAAAGACTATGAGGTGATGCATTTACTGACCTGTTTACATCATAACAGTTACACAGGATGTCGCCCCCCCACATCTGCGTGTCTTCATGTGAACTCAGCCCGCGGCGGCATCTGTCTCGCTCATCATGCTCAGAAACAAGGTTACAGAGAGAAATCAAGTTAGTGCCGGAAATCACGGTGCGTGTTTACATCCCAGTTTACACGGAGAACACGGCTAATCCGATTCCGCTGCTCGCTCAGCAAACGACCGCCATGACCATGGACTCTGGATGCCAGGGTGCTACTGCTGCTCATAATCTCCATCATACAGCTGAATAAGGAAATAAAAACTCTCCACACCACCCTCTGCTGTAATAGAAAATCAGAGAGTGAGGCTAAAAAATTCAGATTCATTCTGCAGGAATGTCTGTAATCCCTCAGAGGAGTAGGGCTGGGCATTAAGTACAGTTTCACATGCAGGGTCTGAAATGAAGCAACAGTGAAGAGAGGTCACAAAGTTACCTTTGCAGATAAAGGCTGGTACTCAAACAACCTGCAGCTCCTTCCCGCTGAACATCTGCATCACTCTGCGACAATGCCAAGTAGGGGTGTAACGAAATGGTCAACTCACGAAACGATGTGAAATACGAAACAGGGCTCAAAATATGAAATATGATTATAGAAAATCTCCAGCAGCAGGAAGTTGTGCAAAAATCTAATTTTCTGTATTTTCTTCCTAATGCAGACACACAAAAATATTGCTGCATCTGTACAAAATAAATGCTCTTTGTCAGAAAACAAAATTATAGTTTTTTTCCCCTTATTTAGACTACAGTGCAAATACAAACATAAAATCTCAATATAATGTGCTTTGTTGTTGTAACAATCAGGATAAGTACAGTCTTGAATGAAAAGGAAAACAAATAGCAGTCCTCAGAGCTGCAGTTTAGACCTATAAATGTCTGAACTGTGAACTATAATATTTAGCCTATAACAGTGCATTCTGATCTTCAAGTATGATCAAATTCTGTCAACTCAACAGTAGATGTAAAAATCAAATATTGTTTTTTATGCAGACTTACACAAACATACAGTTGCTGCCTGTCTCCAGTGCAAAGTAGTTGGTAGTTGTACTCGCTGCAGTATACGGCGAACTGTAGCGGCATATTTTGCACTCGGTTGTTGTTTCGTCTGCAATCTTATCACCTTTCTCCCGTCTTTCACATGGGAAGCCAAAATAGGTCCACACAACTGATTTATTGACGGAGTGTTTTGCTACGGTAGGCAAGGAGGGTAAAAAATCACCAGCGCCCCATCGTGTGTTTTTATTTCGTGCTTTGAATTTTATTTCGTCATTTTTTTTATTTCCCGAAATTTCGAGGCACGAAATTTCGTTACATTCCTAATTCCAAGCTGCTGTTCATGTGAGATCATGAAGGATCACCATAGTTTGGCCAACATGTCATTTTTATTAGGCACTATATTGGATTTTCTCTGTTCGATAAGCCTGTATTTCTGAGCTCATTATTGCTGATGCTGATAATGATACAGATATATTTTGTCATGGGCACAAAGTCGCCACTTAACTTTGACGAAGCAGGTCAATCTGTATGTGCTTGAAACAGATATTCAGCCATTAAACAACATTTTATTCTGTAATAAATTTTAGTGTTGATTTTTAAAAGTAGATATTCAGTGATGATTTGGTAAAAAATTGTTACATTTGCTAATCTGCTAATATTACAGCCAATAATTTTTACTGCCAAATATCTTCCGTGCTGTGGCGCGGTTCACCATGGGTTCGCCCCCCTTCCCCTCTGGCTTGCATTCGCACTTGCAATATTGAACCATGCCCTGACCCAAATGTGTATTTACTCAGTTTGAAACAGCAGGGGGCGATATGCACGTAACTGGTTACCAAACCTGCTACGGAGGAGAACAAAGAAGAGGCTACCATGCTAACCATTTCCTACACCAAACAACCAATGTTTACATTTTGCTCTCTTCTACATTTTCCTTCAAATGTGTTTTTTTATCGTGTTTGAGACGGCATCAGCGACCTTGTGGACCCTCGTAAATCATCGTAATCCTCACCCAGAATAAACAAATTGACAAATTGAGTAAGCAAAAGATTCAACCGCGGGATTAACAGGAAGTAATGCATCAAAAGTAGATCGGTTCGGACCACTTTGTTTCACACCAGTGAAACCGCACCAAATGTAGGGAGATGGAGCAGATCGAGACCACCCCTTCATGGAGGTCTCTGACCGGCTGATTTGGTGCGCACCAAAGTGCGGTGGTTGCATTCACATTGATACTAACGTACCAAACCCTGGGCCAAAACTTCTTTGGTGCACACTAAATATGGTTGGTGTGAAAACACCCTTTAACCTGTTTTCATTTGCTAGTTTGTACTGAAGCTCCCTGTTTGCTCTCTGTTCCTCTGCTGCTTGTCATAAACTCTCTGTGAGGACTCTCTCAGTATCTGGGCCAGGACAGGACGTGTCCTGTGTGTTTTAGATCAGAGCTGCAGAAATGAGGCCACAGCGTCCACATCCTCTCACCTGAAACAGTCTTTATCAGACAGAGACACCTGCAGAGCTCCAGTCTAACACTCACAGCTCCATCTCACTGTATCTCTGGAGCTAACAGTGGATCTTTACCAGGACAGCTGTGTTTGGAAAATCGTTTATTTTTCTAAAATAATGAACAGCTCCAGGTAGGACTCAACGATTTTAGGAAAAGATCTAATTATGAGTTTTCTGGCAGATATGGTGAATTCAATTCAATTCACAATTTTCTTTAACTCAAGCTTTAGTATAATATTCACTGTTTTTACAGTTTAGACAACAGTTAGAAAATCAATGATCAAAAGCACAAAACATGATATTCACCATCTAATATTGGTGATAATCTGTCTTTATTATTTAAGGGATACTCCAACTTCTACTGCTAAACAGAGGCTTTGTGTTGTTGACCTGCTGCCCAGCTCTTCTGTAAATGAAGACTGAGGTAAATTTGTAAAATTGTCTGTAAAATAGTTGACACTATAGGTCCTGAGTCAGTCACGGCCGTCCCCCTTGGCGGGTGGACAGGGCTGGGGCGCAGTACGAAAGCTGGGAGTGTGTGGCAGCACGCCTCGATGGGCAGCCGCTCGTTTTGGTGTGGTTTTGAGAAACATCGTGCTTGCTGGAGAGACCCGTCGCCCTGAGCGCAGGCCGCAGCACTCTGCGGCCGGACCCGGTGTCGGGTCCTCTGTCGGAGGGCCACTAGGAATGAATGAATGAATAGTTCAGTATTTCTTGTGTTCCTACCGTCCAAACGTGCAATAATGTTTAGTTCTTTGAGAGTTTGTATTAAAAACAAACTCTCCAACGCAGACCAGTGCTGTGTGCTCTGTTTGGAAGCCGCCATGTTTCCAAGTGAGTAAACGTCACTGCTCGTTTACGTCCAGACTGAGCATGTGCAGACAGAACCCAGCCTGACAACTTTCCGATTCACCGTTTACATGACAGGATTTCACTTTTAATCGGTTTGGGAAAAGGAATATATTACCCCTGTGCAACTGAATGAAATTCCATTTGGATTTGGCCTGTTTATTCTGATTGAGGTGTTTATATTTTAACAGACAACATCACATTTTAACAGACAACATCACATCACCCCTGTCCTGGCTTCTCTCCACTGGCTCCCTGTTCACTTCTGAATTGATTTTAAGATTTTACTGATCACTTTTAAAGCCCTTACTGGGCGGGCTCCAACCTACATCTCTGAATTATTAATTCCTTATGAGCCAACCCGCAACCTTAGATCCTCGGGCGGGGGCCTGTTGGCTGTTCCCAAGTCGAAGCTGAAGACTAAAGGTGATCGAGCATTTTCTGTCAGAGCTCCTCGGTTTTGGAACGCCCTGCCCGAGGAGATAAGGCGAGCTGAATCAGTGACATCTTTTAAATCACATCTTAAAATCCACTTTTATAGGCTTGCTTTTACATGATTTTCTTCCTCTTTTATTATTATTTTTATTATTATTATTATTCACTCTTTTAACTTTCTTGTTTTATCTGCTGCTTTTATCAGTCTTACGGTTTCTCGTTATTTTATTCCTGTTTTTAAGTGTTTTCGTGTTCTTTTGTTAAGACAAAAAGGTATGGTTTACCTTGACATGTTTCGACGTAACTCTGCCGTCTTCTTCAGAAGCTGTCATCCTGACAGCTGTGACGTGTCTTTTTATCAGCTTCTGAAGAAGACGGCAGAGTTACGTCGAAACATGTCAAGGTAAACCATACCTTTTTGTCTTAACAAAAGAACAAGAAAACACTTATGTTCTAAGAAGCCAAGATGAATCTAATTAGTTATTCCTGTTTTTACTTTCTGTTCTTGTTCTGACATACTCAGTTTCTATTATCATTTTTTTATTTCACTTCATTTTATGTATTTATTTATTTATTATTAGTTTTTACTATTAGTGTTTTATTTATTATTTATTGTCTCCCTTCTTACCAGTCTTCTATCTGCCCTCTTGTTTTAAATCTTCCTGATGTGATGTTGTAACAACTTTCAAAGTTTAGAAAAAATCAATGATCAAAAGCACAAAACATAATATTCACCATCTAATATTGGTGATAATCTGTCTTCATTATTTAAGGATACTCCAACTTCTACTGCTAAACAGAGGTTTTGTGTTGTTGGACTGTTGCCCAGCTCTGTAAATGAAGTTCTCGAGGTAAATTTGTAAAATTGTCTGTAAAAATAGCTGACACCTAAAGGTCCTGAGTCAGTCACGGCCGCCTCTTGGCGGTGGATGGGCTGGGGCGCAGTACTAAAGCTGGGAGTGTGTGGCAGCACGCCCGATGGGCAGCCGCTGCTTTGGTGTGTGGTTTGAGAAACATCGCGGTTGTTGGAGAGACCTGGCTGCCTGAGCGCAGGCCGTGAAAGATTCTGCGGCCGGGATCTGTGTCGGGTCCTTTCCGTCGGAGGGCCACTAGGAATGAATGAATGAATAGTTCAGTATTTCTGTGTTCCTATCACCGTCTACAAACGCAGTAATAATAATGTTTATTCTTTGAGAGTTTGTATTAAAAACAACTCTCCAACGCAGACCAGTGCTGTGTAGCTCTGTTTGGAAGCCGCTTATGTTTATGAGGAACGCCACTGCTCGCCACGCCCAGACTGAGCATGTGCAGACAGAACTCCAGCCTGATAACTTTCCGATTCACCGCTTACATGACAGGATTTCACTTTAATTGTTTGGGGAAAGGAATACATACCCTGTGCAACTGAATGAAATTCCATTTGGATTTGGCCTGTTTATTCTGATTGAGGTGTTTATATTTTAACAGACAAATACATTTTAACAGACAACATCACATCACCCCTGTCCTGGCTTCTCCTCCACTGGCTCCCCTGTTCACTTTGGAATTGATTTAAGATTTACTGATCACTTCAAAGCTCCTTACTGGGCGGGTTCTAACCTACATCTCTGAATTATTAATTCCTTTTTTATGAGCCAACCTCAACCTTAGATCCGGCGGGGCCTGTTGGCTGTTCCCAAGTCGGTTGAAGACTAAAGGTGATCGAGATTTTCTGTCAGAGTCTCGGTTTTGGAACTTCTGCCCGAGGAGATAAGGCTAGCTGAATCAGTGACATCTTTAAATCACATCTTAAAATCCACTTTTATATAGGCTTGCTTTTACATGATTTTTCTTTCCCCTTTTTATTATTATTTTTATTATTATTATTATTCACTCTTTTAACTTTCTTTTGTTTTATCTGCTGCTTTTACTGTCTTACGTGTTTTATTTTATTCCTTTCAGTTGTTTTTTTTGTTAGATATTTGATGTTTTGACGCAACTCTGCTTGTGAAGCTGTCATCCTGACAGCTGTGACGTGTCTTTTTCTTCAGCTTCTGAAGAAGGATTTAGCAGGGACTAGTCAGAACAGCTGCTCTCACAGATGCTGATCAACATGATCTGCTGGTTTTATTTTGAAACTTTACAAAGCCATTAGTCATGTAGTTCCCTCCGAGTCAGTGAAATGAGGGTGTCTGCTGTTAAAAATAGCATCTTTAAATTTGGATGGAGATGTTATCGTAAATAATTTGCAGCGTCCCTCTGAAGCTCACTCTGCACTTTGGTGTTCATATGAGGACAGCTGGAGCAGGGACTGAGGATGCATACTACAAACTTCGTGTATATACTATACTACATACTACAAGTATTTGATTAGGATGACAACGTTCATCACTGAAGTATACTACTAAGTTTATAAGTGAAGTTATAAACCTCCATTATGGATACAAGAATCAGAAGCACACCAGGCTATCAAATATCTCTGTTGATTCGCCACATTTTGAAAGTTCGAGAAACATTTCAGGCGAAAAGTCCCCATGTAGAATACCAAAAATGTGGTCACGACATACATGGTAAAGATCAGCTTTTTAATTTGTGTCTTAGTGAACCCGTTGTATGCATGTGAAATTACATAGGAGGATTGCCCGCCCCATGTTGGCTGTACATTGACTGCGTGGATAGTGATCGCGGAGAATGATCAAGTGGCACATCAGAGTCTAGACAGAGCAAAGATGACCAGCTCCTCATGTAACACAAACACAGAAGCACATTCAGTACAAGACTCATCCCCCACAATGCACCAATGAGCACCACAGGAAGTCATCAGACTTTATAACTCCTCCCTCTAATATCATTGCTCCATCAGGTCCTAGCTGAATGCGGTTGGTCTTGACTACTGTGGGACACTTGGGACACTCTCTGCCGTATTTCTTCAGTGGACTCTCTCCTTTCTGTCCTACTCCTTTTCTTCTTCATGATTGTACAAGCAGGTAGATTGTATTGTACAAGGAGGTAGCAGGTGAGGTGTGCTACAAAAAAGACCGTCTGTGGTCAAACACCGTGGCACTGTAGCCAATACAATGCCCCAGTTTTAAAATGCTTTATCCTCTCTGCTTTGTCTTTGATAGGGCTGAACAATTAATTGCAAATTAGATTTAACAGCGATATGGATTGTTGCAATTTTCAAATTGCAGGCAGTGCAATATTTTTAACCCAAAGTGTGTTGAACATTTTGGGATTGTGATGTAGTTTCTTGCAATTTCAGGTCTATTTTAACCTTTTTTAACCCAGTTTTTTACAACTTTATGCCTATCTTGCTGCCTTTGCAATTTCATACCTATTTTGCACCTTTTAACTTTTTTTTCCGCTTTCGTACCTTTTTTTTTTACCCAGTTTTGACAATTTTATACCTGTTTTGCTTCTGTTTTTCACTTCTCCACTTTTTCTCAAATCTTTTATCCTTAGATTGATTTAATGTCATATTGGTTATACTATAAAATGATCTACTGCTTATGTTTGTTTAAGAATACATAAAATGAGGAACATTAAAACAATCACAGAGTAAATCACAATTGCAATATTGGGGAAAATTTTGCAATTAGATTATTTTCTCAAATTGTTCAGCCCTAGTCATCGATACAATCACATTTAAAGTGTAAATATTGTTAATTGTTAATATTGTGTATACCTCCACCTCATTCTTTTGATTTATTTTCATTTTAGTTTAATTTATTTTTATTAAGATTTTTCCTTTTAATTGATTTTAGTTCAGTTAATGCTCCTATCTTTTCTAACGTCTTCATCTTTTATTTCCAACTGCTATACTGTCTATAAGAGTAACTGAAATAAATGAAATTCCTCTTGGCGATTAATAAAGTATTTCTGATTCTGATGTTCTCAGTGCGATAAAATCACAATATGAAGGAAGGAGTTTAAAGTTTAAAGTTTCAGATCTTGTTTTCTCTGTGAACCTCAGCAGATGTGGGCCAAGATGGACTTGACAAAGGTAGAAGAACTTGACCTAGAGGTTTGTGATATAATACTAACATACTACATACTACAAACTTCGTGTATATACTGTATACTACATACACTACCGTATGATTAGGATGACAACCGTTCACACTGTAGTATACTACTAAATTTCCCCATGATGCATTTCAAACCTCCGATGACAAGAATCAGAAGCACACCAGGCTGTAAATATCTCTTTAGATACAATGATGATGATGATAATCATGATTTTTGTTATTTATCATTATTATTTTTAACACAGTCTGCTCCAAAATGTTTAGTTGTGTGATAGAAATAGAGAAGACTTTAGAGGCAGAGGCTGTGGTCGAATAGTCACCTCCTAAGCCCTTTCCTATCTACTTTTCCTTAACCCTGATGGGAGACGTCATGAGGTTAAGGAAAGGAGAAAGGAGAATTCAGAAGGACTGAGGAAAGGAAAACTGCCGTGCAGAGAGAATCCGACGACACCTTCACTACGCTACGTCATCATGTGACGGCGGATGTTACTGCTGCAGTGCATTATAAGCGTTTGAGTGTGACTAGGAGCTGAGGTCCTGGAGAAGTATTTTTGGAATCAGAGCGGAGATCAGAGTCTAGAAGAGCTCATGTATCATGACAATGTTGTTCCTTTCAGACAACATTGAACATAAAAATTGCATCTGCATAACCGATGTTGAAGAGAGGATTGAAATAAATCTGTCCTCTCATTATCAACATGAACACCAATCAGTGCAGGAAAATAAATGAACTGAATGAAAGAAAGGCACAAACTGTTAAGACCACAATCTAATGCTGTACACATTATTAATATTGAACCAAGTTTAAAACAGAATCAACATCAAATGTCTCATATCCTGCTCTCTTCAGAGAATCAGACTGCTGGAAAGTTAAGGCAGGTTTTGGTAAACTTTAGAAAGGATGAACAGCAGAGGTAACTCACATGGTCTGTGGGATTTGTTCGTCATTATTAGGTTGAATTCGGAAGCAGTCTGATAACGCGCTGTTTATAAAAGCTGTTACTACAGAGAATTGTGGGACAGAATATTCTCCTCTCCTTTTGTAAAGGATGGTCCGGTGTATCCTATGCTAAAGGAGATAATAAAAGAAGCATTGAGCCACCTTTCCTAAGCATTTAAACTATTCGAACAGCTCTAATCACGAACTACTTCCGGCTCATTTCACTCCATTAGGAACCTTCCTAAGCAAAAATGACTATTCGACTGCAGCCAGAGACTATCCTGAACACACAGAGAGTGATGGAAACACAGCTGTCAATCAACAGAGAAAAGTGAAGATAGATCAGGATTATTGATCAATTTCTGGTTCATTTGGTCTGAACAGAAAACTTCATCATAAGACTCCACAGAGTGCAGATAACGAGGCTCTGATGAGCTGATTTAGAGCTGCAGATCTGGAGTGAAACAGTCAAATCCATCAGAGCTGCAGGAGAATAAAGTCGCACATGATAAAAAGATTTAAAAAGAATGAATTAAATAATCAAGTGAATCCACAGTTAGATCCTTACTGAAGGGAACTGTACCTACTGTACCAATCAACAGAGAAAGTGAAGATAGATTTATTAATGATCAACACAAAATGTGCCAACGCCGGCCGGCAGAGTGAATCACAGAGAATTCATTATCCCCACAAACGCACACAGAGGAGGAACCCATCACTATGGTAACCTCAGAAGTTTCTGCTGGTCCTCGTGATGTTTGCTGGTGACAGTGCGGTGCAGCTGGAGTCCTCTCTGCAGAGACCAGTTTCCTCTGAAGGGTTCTCCCTCTCAGCGCCTCCTCCTCCTCCTGACAGCCTTCAGATCTTTATCCAGCCTCCTGGAGTGATTCCTCCTCACATGATTCTTCCCAGAGTGATCCCGCTGTAATGATTCCTCCTCCCGTGATCTTTCTCTGATGAATCCTCTCAGTCTCCCTGCTGTTATTCTTCTTTTAGTGACTCTTCCTCATGTGATTCTTCCTCCACTGATTCCTCTAAGAGTGATTCTGCCCTGTTCTGGTTCTCTGTTAAGTTCTTGTAACCCAGAGTTTAAATCCATGGCCCTGGTACGGTGTACATTTCAGGACATCCTCAGTCTCAAGAAAACCTCTGTCATTCCTCAGACCAAAGGCCTCAGAAAAAACTCCCTCAGATAATACGGCCTCAGGCTTCAAAATAAAAGTCATCAGACAAAACGGCATCAAATTAAACGGCCTTAAAATGAAAGCCATCAGACCAAACACTGGAAAAACGGACTCAAATAAAAAACAGCGTCAGGTCGTAACAATATCATAATCATTGTAATATCATAAATCGTCTTGAGAGGGCATTCAGCTATAAATCAGGCACTAGCAAACTTCCTGTTTTCAAAATAAAAGCATCTTTATTAGCATCTATATTATTCCCTTTTAGTTCTTTAACGCTTTTGTAAATGGGCTCTTGTTTTTGAGCCGACTGGAAGTTTCTTCGATGGCATAATGGCGCGCATAATGGAATGTCCGAAATATCAAAATGAAATTTGTATCCGTGCGTTTTATGGCTCAAATGACCACATTTTGGTATTCTACGTGGTGACTTTCTCGCCTGATATGCTCTTTGAACTTTCAAATGTGGAGAATCAACAGAGATATTTGATAGCCTGGTGTGCTTCCGATTTTTGTCGTCGGAGGTTTGAAATGCATCATTGGAAACTTAGTAGTATACTACAGCGTCAACGGTTGGCATTTTTATCATACTTATAGTATGTAGTATACAGTATATACACATAAGTTTGTAGTATGTGGTACGTTAGTATGCCATTTCAGACATATAATATAATCATGTCTATGGTACCGACTTTTGATGACGTCAAGCGCACTTTCGGTTTCTTAAAAATAATGTTCAGTTGGATGTTACGACCTGACGCTGTTTTATTTGAGTCTGTTTTCCCAGTATTTTGTCTGATGGCTTTCATTTTAAGGCCGTTTTATCTGACGTCGTTTTGGTTGAGGCAGTTTAATTTGACGCCGTTTTGTCTGATGACTTTTATTTTGAAGTCTGAGGCCGTATTATCTGAGGCTGTTTGGTCTGACGGAGGTTTTTCTGAGACTGAGGATGTCCTAAAATGTACACCATACCCTGGTTTTCCATCTGCACAAGTGTCAGTCTACTCAGTCCAGTGCCTGTTTCCTCCACCTTCTTTGCACAGCACGTGACAGACATGATACAATCACAAACCTCGGGGAGATAAGCTATAGTGCAGCAGCTGAAGGCCAGTACCTCCAAACAATTGACAATATTTCATCTTAAACTGGTTGAAACTAAAATGCTCATTTAATCTTCTATAGAAACTAGGGGTGCAACAACACATGTATCTGTACTGAACCGTTCAATACTGTTGCCTTGGTTCGGTACACCCTATGAACTGAACAATACGCAATTTTGTATTTATTTATTTGATCAATTTCTGATGAGGTGCTATGCGCTGAAAGTATTGTGCACATGTGCATTATCGAGCACAGCTCCGCTGAGCTGCGCACAGCACCTCCTGTATTCATTCGGCCAAACTGCTGAGACAGAAGAAGCTACATACGCTAGGGCGCTGCAACATGGCGAGTGCTTTACCTTCAGCTGAAATTGAAGACCCTCCACTATCATTCAGATCTGGTGTTTGGGACTACTTTGGCTTCCATGTTGAGTATGACCCTGATGGTAAGCGTGTCGTGGACAAAAACACAACAGTAACAGTAACAGAATGCACCACGTAAGATGGCTGAGTTCTCTATTAGATAAATTTATTTTTTATTTATTCTTATTTTTACATGGTGATGTTTTTGTTTTTTATGATTCTAAGTATGCACCAAAGAATATGCCTGGTTTAGCTGCAAGAGTTACATTTAATTCAATTTAATGAAAAAGTACTTTGAGTTGAAACAAATGTTAGTTATTTTAATAGACCACAAGTAAAAAAAAAAGGCATTGAAATTTCTCATATTTTGTATCGAAAAAGTATCGAACCGTGACAGAAAGGTGAATTATGTGTATCGTTGCAGCCCTAGTAGAAACCAAACACACCTTCTGGTGACTGGGGAACTGATGAGTTTGAGTCTAAATGAGTGAAACTAACAACAGTGCTGATGCTAAAATGTTGTACAGATTGATCCATCTTTGTTTATTGTTAATGATTTTGATGGTAAAATGGGATTAGGCTAGTACTAACGAGCATAATCCCATTGTACCCCCAACATGTGGTCAACTGTGTCGGATCAGTGTTAGCTTCTATTCTCTGAACATTTTGTGGTATTCTCAGCTAGGCTAATACTAGCCTTACTCTTAACAGTTCATGCTGTTGCCGTGCATGAGGGATGTTTTGAGATTTTAAAGGGTCCTGTTTGTGTAAACAGGCCAGGTGCCCTACAGAGGGTTGAACCCTGATGGTGAGCTATTGAAATCGGCCTGGAGCTGACGCAGCTACTTTCTGTCTGCATCTATCCATCGTCTGGTAGGAGGCTGTGCTGCCTGACTTTTCTCTGCCTACAACTCAAAGCCAATCACCCAGTCCATCTACATCTCCACGGATACGTTCGGACAAATCACAACAGCTAATAATGGAATACTTAGTGGTGTGTTGCTCCTGGATTTTCCTGGTGAAGTGGGAGAATGAATTTTGGATTACACTTGCTGATTAAGCTTTGAACATTTGGTCATGCACTACTCATTAAGTTCATAAGCTTCTTGAATTGGTATTATTGCTGCAGTCTTGTGAATATTGGGGTATCCACTGACACTGTAATTGTATAATACACCATCATATCATTTAAATGTCTGGCTTATCTGTCTTTATTTACTGGTCCCTGCCCTCATGCAGATGTTCTAATCTTCTGTTCCAAGCCCACAACATTTACCATTTATTACACCACTGCTTAAAGATGCTATGAGGAGTTTCTTAGTAATTACAAAAAAGTCTCACTTTTAGATATATGCCTGATTGAAATACACACTTTAAGATGAGTTTAATAGCAACAAAATAGGTTATCTATAAATGCTATTCCTTAGCTCCGTGGTCGAGTTGGACAGGGTTGGACTGGCCTGGATACTCAACTTCAGGAACAAGACAATTAAAACTAGAGCAAATTTATATTATTCGGACACGTCTTAGAGCACCGGGCTGTAAGTAGTGATATATAGCCGGCTACAAAACTACGATACTGAGTTTTCCAAAAATCGCTTGTTGTCACACATCAAAAACTACCGCTACGTAACTAGAAAGAGATACATTACCCCTTCGCTCTGCATCCTGTAAGTTGTTGAAAAAAGAAGTTGTAAAGCAATGCAGAGTTCTGAGGAAGGTCCGAGCTACATTCATTAGCATCACAACAAACACACGCTTTGGCTTGGGTCACATCTTTATAACAGTTGCCATGCGTGCTCATGGGTAGCAGAGTCTTTATGACGCCAGAAATAGATTCTCCTCATAGCACTTTTTAAAGATGAGTAAACACTTGTTACATTCTTCTACAAGTGATTCCCCCCTGGAGTAATTCTTCTTAAGAGGACTCATCCACCTGTAATGATTCTGTCATGGTGACTCATTTCTGAGTGGGTCATTCTCAAGTTATCCCACATCTTTGATTCTCCCTTTAGAGATGTCCTCCCTGATTTATTCTCCCCATGTAACACCAGCTCAAATGATTCCTTTCGTTTGATTCTCCGTCCTGGAGTGAGCTTCCTCCTAAATGATTCCCCTTAATGACTCTTCTGTGACTGACCTGATTTCTCCATTTGTTATAATATCTCCTGAAGTGACTCCTCTAGTGAGTCTTTACTAAATGGTTCCCCTTCCAGATTTGGCCTGTTTTTTATTTTTTTTTCCCTGGGTTGATATCTGGGGTAGTGGTTTGTCTCCAAACAACCCCCACACTAATTCATCCTCATGTGATTTGATTCCTGCCTAAAAAGATCCACTTGATTTGTTTCCTCTTCCAGTCCCTCCTAACTGAATCCTCCCTTGTTAATTAGATTCCTGACCCAGTTTTGTATTTTTGTTGGCATGTATAAATCATAGCTCAACAGTAAGGGGAGACATGGATACCTCACCCCTCCCTCACTCTGAGTGACGGATGTAGAAATAAGCCATCAAGCCCACTCAGCGTGCAGATCTGTAGTTTTCTCTCAGCAGCAGATGAAACACCAATAAAAGTTAGTCTGCCTGCTCTGTGGCCTCCATCGATCCTCCCAGTCCAGGTCGCTCTCATTGGATGAGTAACCGTAGCAACAGGAGATCACATGCTCGGCTGGTGGTTAGCGAGCGGGGCTTCATCACATAAGTGAGCTCCGCTAACGGCCTCGTCGGCCGTAATGCTGCTTTAATTTTCCACCCTGTGACTTCTTTGTGTCCCTGTGAAAGCCGTCCAGCTGATGCAGATCAGAAAAGCCCTCTGAGGGTAATTAATGCACACACAAGAAGACGGACGGACCACGTGACGGCAGCCCCCTGGGAGAGTCCACTGTGAAGGACTAAGAGCTAAAGTCTCAGCAGCAAGCGCTCTGTGTCCTCGTCCAATTATCAGCTGAACTACATGGCTGTGGACATCACGGCTGTGAAGACTTAAAGCTCCATGCTGCTGCATGTTCAGGAGAAATCAACCAAGAAGATGATGTGGAGACACTGATGGACACAGTGATGGACACAGTGATGGACACAGTGATGGACACAGTGATGCAGACAGAGACATGGTGTTAGAGAGAATGATATCTTTATGATGTCTTCTTCTGAGGTTGTCATATTTTGGTAACAGGATTCGACTCCAGTATTTACGTTCTCATGGGTTCAATTTGGTCAAAAAGTAGCTGACAGGTAACAGGCAGGCTTGATAATGGTTTCTGTAAGAATTGCTTTGGCGTGTTAATAGTTTGTGGTTTTTGCGATAAAAAGCTCCGGCCCCCTGGACCAGCTGTTGTTGACCACTGCTGTACAGTATATATTGAACTGTCCATCCGGCATTTTAGGTTAGTCTTAGGGCGTTTTCACATTAGGTCCACTTGTTTCAAACCGTGCTGCGGCGCGGTTCGCCATTGGTTCGCCTCCCTCCCCCTTCCCCGCTGGCTTGCAGTCACACTGGCAATATCGAACCATGCCCGGACCCACTTGTGTATTTACTCAGTTTGAAACAGCAGGGTGCGATATGCACGTAACTGGTTACCAAACCTGCTACGGAGGAGAACGAAGAAGAGGCTACCATGCTAACCATTTCCTACACCAAACAACCAATGTTTACGTTTTGCTCTCTTCTACATTTTCCTTCAAATGTGTTTTTTTATCGTGTTTGAGACGCATCAGCGACCATCTGGACCCTCGTAAATCATCGTAATCCTCAACCAGAATAAACAAATCGACAGTTCAACTGCAGGATTAACAGGAAGTAATGCATCAAAAGTAGATCGGTTCGGACCACTTTGTTTCACACCAGTGAAACCGCACCAAATGTAGGGAGATGGAGCGGATCGAGACCACCCCTTCATGGAGGTCTCAGACCGGCTGATTTGGTGTGCACCAAAGTGCGGTGGTTGCATTCACATTGATGCTAACGTACCAAACCCTGGCCCAAAACTTCTTTGGTGCGCACTAAATGTGGTTGGTGTGAAAACCCCCTTAGAGACCATGAATCAGTTTTTTTAACCACCACCTTATCTGTTGATTTTCCTGCAGGACACACTGCTGCTGGTTGGTGTCGGCTCTCACTGTCGGAGGCTTCAGGCGTTTCCCCTGTCATTTAAAGACGGTTTAGAGCTGCTTCTGTCCTCAGTCCTTATTTCAATACTCATTTATCTTTAGCAGGAGCTCCTCAAAGAGCATGCCTTACTTTAATTACATTAGTGAAGATCGTTGGATCCTTCATTCCCTTTATCGTCCTCCAGCTTCATGCCTCCTGTGATCAAATGAACATGTGAGCCTCTTCCTGCCTCCCTGTAATGAGATCTCATCGATAAGATCAGAGGCGATCGATTAAAGGTCAAGATCACTGCGGCCTGTAACTGAGCAGCCTCGGTCGGTGGGATGGTTCGGGAAACTGAGAAAACATCAACATTCAAATGCCTGACTCGTTAAATCTACCTCTGCTGCTCGATGGATCTGATTGGATGTTTGATATCAAAGAGCGGAGCTGGTCTGAGCAGCTGCTCGACTACTACAAGGCATAAAATATGGCTTACTACCGCTATAAAATATTCAGAGATCATGTGGGAGAGGAAGCTGCTGTAAAGCAAACGCTGTTTTTGGTTGATGTGAGTGTGAGCTTGTGGTGTCACTGCTCACAGAGTCTGATCCTGCTGACAGGAAAATGAACGCTGAGAGGAGTACAGCAGAGCGGCGGCGTTTTGTGATGTGTTGTGTATCACTGATGTGTGTGTGGAGGGCTGTCAGCAGGCTGTGAGGCCGAGCTCAGACAGCGGAGGATCGGGTTAGAGCAGAGGAGTGCTCTCTGCAGACAGCGCAGGAAGAGATCGATGCGGGGAGGGTTTGTGATCGGGGTCCAGCAGCTCCTCCTCACCGGGAGCTTCACATTAACTCTGTCATCTTTAGAGAAGGTTCACTTGGACCTCTAATGCCGCCAAGGCATCTTCACTCAGAGAACTGCTGCTCACTGGATATTATCTATTCTCCAGACCAGGGGTGTAGAATTTGGTAGGGGCGCTCGGGACACGTCCCTACCAATATTTGCCACTACCGCATGGTCCCTAACATAAAACACAAGCATAGTATATAACTTAATAACTAAAAAATACTTATATTTAATGCCAAAAAGATACATGTTTTGGTTATTTTATTTATGACCCATGTATTTGTGTATTGAAAGGCAGCAACCATTTAAGACTGACAATAAAAGTTTGTGGGGAAAAATACAATCAAATCTCGGATTAAAAACATGACTTTATACATTCATATAGTTGGGGAATACACTTATCGGTAGTCCTTTTTGTTTTTTGTTCTATACTGTATTTATCAGACTATAACCATACCATCAAAATTTCTGATTGGTCCCAAATTGTCCCACTGTTCATGTGTCATGCATCAATATGTATATATATATATATATATTTTTTTTTAAATGCATTTTTTGGGCATTTTGTGCCTTTATTGATAGGAGAGAGACAGTGGATAAGCTTGTGAAAGGGGTTAAGAGAGTAGGGGACGACACTCTGCAAACTGGTCACAGGTGGGACTCGAACCTGGACCGGCAGAAGCAAATACATGGGGTGCCTGGTTGCTAACCACTCCGCCAAACCAGCACCACTGCATCAATATATTTTTGTCAATGAACAGACAAGAGAGATTTAGGAGGAGGGGCTGGAGATAAATTTTATACCTGTAGAATAGTTTTTTTTCTGAATAAGATAGTTTGCTTGTGTGTTTGATTAGCTCTACATGACATTAGAAAACAGTCATAAATGCATAACAAATCAACTTTCAGGGGCGCCGTCTTGGTGTAGTTTATGTCCCCACCAATGCCAAAATAAAACCTACGCCCTTGCTCCCGACCGTTCTTTGTAAACCCCAGAGATGGTTGTGTGTGAAAACCCGCATTCAAAAGCACCTAAACCACCTTTCTTCTTCATTCAGATGCTCTGCTGGAAAACTCAAATGTGCCCACGCACTGTTCTCCAGGGGCCTCCACAGTCACCAGATCTCAATACAGTAGAGCAGCTTTGGGATGTGGTGGAGCAGTAGATCTTCATTGTGGATGTTCAGCAGCTGTGTGATGCTGTCATGGAGACATGGACCAACATCTCTGAGGGATGTTTGAGCTCCTTGATGAACTAAAGAGCAGTGAAGGTGAGGAGGTCCAACCTGGAGGGGCATGCCTAATGCTGCGTTCACACCACAAGCGACCCAGCTACCAAAGTCGCGTCGCCCACTGACGTAGCGTTGCGCATCCATAAATACCTCATTTTGGTAACCGCTGCCGGAGGCCGTCGCTCGGTGACGTCACGTCCGCTCAAGTTTCACCGCGATCATTTCATATATCATATAATAGGATGTATAAGCGGACATTATTCCAGCTGTATACTTTTCATTCACTTATCAAACACAAAACACTGCAGCTGATGCCCTGCAGCAGCAGCATCTGTGAGTTTCCGGCGGTCCGTCTGGGCGGAACTAATGTCCTCACTGACATTAGTTCCCCCTAGGTGGAACTTATCCGCCCTGTAGTCCGGATGAATAACTGTCTGTCTAGGGTACCGTCACACGTACACACACCACTGATTGGCTGATGCCGCACACCCACACACGACATCGCCTGAATAGATCAACTTTTTTTTAACTTTGACATCGCGCGACGAGTGAAGTGATCGTCTTGTACGCGGCTGTCGCATCGCGGGAGGGTTAGCCCCGCCCCATCGCAGCTGTACAATGACTTTGAATGGAAAGTGATCGCCGAGGTAGTTCAAGTAGCGTCCGGTGTGAACGCACCTTTATAAAGTGGCCAGTGAGAGTGGATAAGAAGAGCTTTTTGTGTGCTTAATAGGGATGGGATGATACACTTAAACTCAAGATATGCTGCAGCTTGATATGCCCGGGTCACGATACGATACGTCATGATACAATATCAAAAAGTAAAAAAGAAAAAATATTACTCTGTAATTACAACTTATTTATTTTTGTTTGAGTTGCACACAGGAAAACACAAGGCCTAACAGGCCAAACACAAACAATAACACTCTCTCTAACCCTAGAGAGGTTAGAGAGAGTGTATGCTAATGAGTGGTAGGCTCGTTTTCGCCATCTTCGTCTTTTTTAATGAGAAAGCCAAAATGCTGCCAGACAGATGACTTGTGTCCAGGTGGAGCGTCCTCAATTTCGACCTCACTCGACTCCATTGTTTGGCTTTTTGGTGGCAAGGTAGTTGGTGCTAATGTTTGTTGTCGTCACTTCTGGTCACATGCGCTTTTACCGGACGTGACGTCTTTATTTTGTGATCCATTTTTTTCGAACTCGATGCGTTTCGCCATGTACTGTATCGCGATATATTGCCAAACGATATTTCATCCCATCCCTAGTGCTTAACACACAAGCCTCTGCTGTTATGACATGTTTTAAATGTCTTTCCTTGGGTACAGTCATAGGAGTTCTTACATTTGCCCGTGGAGGTGTTTGGCTAAAACACGTCCCTCTCTCGTTTCCACACTCAGAGGTTCCTCCTCCGCCTCATTTGGCACCTGGACAAACACCGATCAGCTGAGTGCATCTCTCCTCGTGTTTTGTCAAACCTCTCTGTCCCAATAAATCCTGAGTGCGTCCAGATTGTCTGGAGTGTGTCGTTGCATAAATATCATAAAGTCTCAACCTTGAGCTGCGAGTGCCTGTTTACAGGGACTGAAGTGAAGAGGCGAACACACGAGTCAAACTCATATTTCATGTGCAGCGGCTCCAGAGCGAGCGTCTCCATCCTCCCCTCGCTCTTTATGCCGGGAGCTGTGATGGTGATCACTAAAGCAGGTCTCATTAAATTTACACCGTATGAAGATTCATAATTAACACCCAAATATGACTCTGCCTCACTCTGTTGTCTTGTTGGAGCTTTAAGTTTATAATTGGATATTTTCTCTTATTTATGGTGGTGTTCAGCCTCTCTGCTGTTCAGTCTTTGTTCTCATAATCACTCTGAATGATGGGCTCTTTTTTCATCTCTGCAGCATTGATTACATCCCCGCCCTCTCGCTGGGAGCTGCTTTTCTTTCTAAAAGTTGATTTTCTTTAAAGCTCGTGCGCTCTTCTCTGCTGTGTTTCATTAACAAGGTTAATGAACTCTTTGCATAATGTATTCTCCTGGTCTTCAAGGTGTCCTCGGCTCGGTTCACCTTGTCGAGTCTCTCCTCCCCTCTCTTTTATCATCTGCTGACATACGATTAAAACAAAGTACTGTCTGCAGCCATTACAGCAGTCGGCTAAGCCTTTTACAAAGTTTACAAAGTTTTTAAAAAGTAGGTCGAGTATTGAATGGAGGTTTAGTCAAATGAAGAATTAAAACAAAGACACCAAATCAAATCTGAGCTCTTAACCCCTGCCTGGCTCCTTGTGGGAGCAGTCGAGTTTGTCCATCCAGTCTTCATGTGTTTTGTGGGCTGGGAGACGGCCTGTGATCGTGACCCTTGGCAGATCTTCTGGGGTAATGTGAAGTCTTAGGATTGAGAGTTTTTTCCTTGACACAAAGCACGTAAAGATTCTGTTTGTGATTTTTATTCACAAAATCTTAAAGGGACAGTTCAGTTTTTTTGAAGTGGGGTTGTATGAGCTCTATATGGCCACTAAATACATAAGATACAGTAGAAAGTTCTGTCCTCTCCCTCAGTAAGCCACAGACTGTAGGAGTCTGGGACAAAGAACTGGAAAGTACCGTACCAAAAACAATGGGTATTTTCTCCGCCTACAAGAACTCAAATCAAAAAGTAATACCACAGTTTCAGAGTACGCTACATATGATTGTTAGTAAGTTCATTAACATTTCGGAAATATAAAGTTTTTCCCGACCTAAGCCAACTCAGGTTGTGTGTCCCCCCGCTAAATCACTCTGCTGTAGTAAAAAGAACACGCTAACGGCTTCAGATGCCAGTTGTGGACTGATTGAAAGCACATTATACTACAAATATTTCTGAGATGGGTTTTTGTGATGCTTCCCTTGATGCAGAAACAGATGTGCATCATGGAGAACTCAGCTTTCACCGTATTCCTCAGCGTAACGAGGGCATGCAGTTACATCTTACAGCGAATGCATCTCTCGCTACCTGTTACCTAACAGATTGTGTGTACAGATCTATACATCTAAATATATATATATATATATATATATATATATATATATATATATATATATATATGTATATATATATATATATATATATATATATATATATATATATATATATATATATATATATATATATATATATATATATATATTAGAGGCTAATACACAGTAATCGTTATGTGTGTGCATGTGTGTGTGAGAGAGACATACACAAGTACTCTGTACTGTTTTGATAAACAAACAGCCTCCTCTACTCTGCTTATTTGTCTCTGACGGATCATTATTATTTATTTTGAGCAGAAACTGTCATTAGGTCCTTCAGGTTTGGGATGTTTTTCCAGTTTATCTTCAGGAAATTGAAGAATGTCCACAAAACTCCAGGACTCAGAAGAGCAGGAATATATATTTGATGAGTAATACTGCCGTCCGTATCACTTATCACGTATCTCTTTCTTGATGTCCAGTGTCCGTGGATGTTTCCTTTGTATTCCTTTTGGTCAGTTTGGTCTCCATCTTTGACAGCTCCTCTTCTGTAAACTCCGGTACATACAGTTATCCTCTTGACTTCAAAGTGAATGGATTTGTTGGCGCTGTCATAATCATCCCTTTTTTTTTAAATTTCCTGCATTTGTCTCTTCTTCACACCGCTAACAGTCAAAACAAAAGAATAACGATGCTTGATAAAAGTTACACGAAGCTACAACCGGCATCTGAAGCCGCTAGCTTGCGATGTTTTGGTCAGCTGAGATGGCGAAAGTGGGGGGCGGAGTGATTTAGCGGGGGGGCACACGACGTGAGTTGGCTTACATCTGGTTAAACTTTATATTTCCGAAATGTTAATGCACTTAAAAATAATCATATGTAGCGTACTCTGAAACTGTGGTATTACTTTTTGATTTGAGTTCTTGTAGGCGGAGAAATAAAGCTTTATATTTGGTATGGTATTTTCCAGTTAGCGTCTTTTTCTTCGTCCCAGACTCCTACAGTCTGTGGCTTACTGAGGGAGAGGAGAGAACTTTCTACTGTATCTGATGTATTTAGTGACCATATGGAGCTCATACAACCCCACTTCAAAAAAACTGAACTGTCCCTTTAAGGTGCAGCCGTGGGGAGGAAGGTGTTTGGTTTGGAGATCTCAGAGTTTCAGCCCTGGCGTTGCAGCTGAGTGGTTGGAGGGTCATCACTTCCAGGTCAGAGGCCGTGGTTCTCCGCTGGAATTGGTGGGAGTCAGGTCCTTGAGTGAGGGTAAAATGGAGAGGTGGATCACTGAATTGATGCAGCATTTGAGACATTTGTGGACTCTGTCCAGCCCTGTTGTGGTAAAGAGGGCTCTCAGTTAACTGCTCAGTCCTCACCCACAGTCGTGAGCTCTGGGTAATGACCAAAAGAATGTGATCACAGATAAAAGAAGTTAAGATGAGGTTTTCTAGGAGGCTCATCCTTAAGGTGCTTACACACCGGACGCTACTTGTACTACCTCGACAATCTCTCTCCGTGCAAAGTTAATGTACAGCTGCGATGGGGTGGGGCTAAACCTCCTGCGATGCGTTTGTCGCGTACAAGGAGATCACCTCACAAGTCGCGGGATATCAAATTTTAAAAAAGTTGATCTTTTCAGACGATGTCGTGTGTGGCTGTGCAGCAACAGCCAATCAGTGGTGTGTGCACGTGTGACGGTACCATGACAGACAGTTTATCATCCGGACTACAGAGGAACAATTTATGTCCGTGTGGAAAACATTGGTCAGTGAGTACATTAGTTCCACCTAGACGGACAGCGGTAAACTCACAGATGATGCTGCTGCAGGGCATCAGCTGCACTGTTTTGTGTTTGATAAGTGAGTGAAAAGAATACTGCTGGAATAATGTCTGCTCAGTCACAGACGTATTCTGTGCCTTAAATTCATCTTGACATGAGTTACAGAAGTCTCAGATCTGCTGCTCCTGCAGACAGGACCTTGCTGCAGGACAGCTGTGTCTGAAGGAGCTGATTTGTGTAAATCTTAATTAGAGCTGATTAGAGGAAGATGCTTCAGGCTGCAGATGCTCTAACTCTTTACTGTCTGCTCTGTGGCTCTGATCGTTCATGCCGGTTTATCTGTGTTTGTGTTGATGCCTCTCTTGTTCAGAACACTCTTGTAAATCAGATTCTGTTTTTAGGCTTTCTTGGTTAAACACAGTTTGAATGAATAAAACTGCTGCAAGTACTCGACCAATTAGAGACAATCAGCCCTGCAGGCATCTCTTGAAAAAGTTTCTGGACCTCTGGGGAGTCTGAACTGCCCAAGCAGGAACATTTCAATAGTTTCCTGGAACAAAAAGTGTACCTTTGTCCAAAAGCATCTATCAGAGCCATTTAATGAATGTTTTTCAAGGTCGTACTCTTTCTTACAAACCTTAACGTCTGCACTGAGACTTCCATTGTGTTTCTTGCTGGTGTTCTCTGAACATTCTTGGGGAAAGTTTTGTAAATGCTGTAAAAATCTGTCATATTGTACAACTTCAAGGTACTCAACAAAGTCGGTGGACCAGAGAGTCAATCAGCAGAGCAGAATGATTTTATTCTAATCGAGCAGCCTTGACTGTTTTCATCTTTTTAGTCTGATGTGACTAAATGTTCTGCAGCTTTTCATGAAGCCTCGTCAGTGACGCGCAGCACTTATTCCTCCAGCAGTGAGTGTTGATTGAATAAAATGATTAAAGGACAGAGGGCGTCCATTCAATAGAGCACACCGCTCATGTTTTTAGTAATCGGCCTTCTTCACGCTCCGCTGCTGCTGCCGGGGTAACAAACACAGGACAACCGTGTGAGTGAGAGTCAACACATTCTCCACAAAACGCAGGAAAGATGATGTCCAAACCCGGCAGAGGATGAGGAGACAAAGAGATGAAGATGACCCTCTCCTCAGAAGCTGCTGACACATCAGGACGGGATGCTGAGCGAGCTCCACGGGGGGCCGGGGCGGGTGATGGGCTCCTGCTGCGGAGCTGATGTTGGCATGAAGCCCGTGTCAAGGGGCAGGAAGACAGCGAGACTGAAGAGGCCTGACAGAGAGGGTGTGTGTGTCTGTGTGAGTGTGTGTGTGTAACTGAGCCAAATTGACACTTGAGTTCACAGGGAGACTCTCCTCTGGACTGGAGGGATGAGATTTAGAGATGCTTGACAATTTTTAAATCATGACTGAATCTAGAATATAGGAGACTAAAGACATGAAGATGGCGTTACATTATAATCCTCTGAATGCCTACACTTCATGTCTCGGGCTTCAACTTCACTTTATTGTCCCCTCAGGAGATGTTCTAGAAATGTACATTAGCATACATTACATAAATTATCTTAGTATCTAAGTATGATATTATTTGGTCCTAGATATACAGTAAGCAAAATAAGATCATCAATATGGTACAGTAGTAAAGGCAATAATTTAGCAAAAAGAGACAAGCATGAATACAAATAAAATAAAAATAACCAAACTTAAAAAAAATACTGAAAAAAGCAAGATATGACCCAGAGTAAAAAAATGTATAGATTTTGATTTTGAGATCCCATTTAGGCTCAATATGTTCAAAATTAAACAGACAGCTATGGCCTGTTTTATTCAGCAATGTCGCTTGCCGCAATTTTGTGTCTTTAGTGCCTAAAGAGTTTGGGCGGAGGGGGGGTTGATTTTTGAACAAAAAAATCGATTAAAAAATCAACAGACAAAAATCTTGATACTTATGTGAATTGATTTTTTCTCCCAGTCCTATTGTTCAGTGTGGTTCACACCATGATACCAAACAGCACAGTAAAGTAGGCAGACTGACTGATTACAAGCTTGGAGACAACTGTGATGCTAATTACAGGACACACTTTAGTTTAACATGTCACCATGGTCAAATAATTTTCAATCTTTTCTAGGGTTACCTTCATTTTTGATCAGACCAGTTTCATTATTTTGTTTTTTAAAATGATTCGGTTGAACCAAAATTCAAAAGCAATGTCTGGTCTTCATTAGCTAATTTTCAGTAAATTTTATTTATTATTGCTTTTTCTAGTTTCAAGTCATTTCAGTGACTATTGTGGGGTTCTCTTTCTTTAATGGAAGGGAACCAACATTTTTGTCCATGTGTGTTCGTGAAATCTTTGACAGATGCCATGAGCTCATGCTGATCCTTTGCTTCACTCCCTTGTCCCCTGTTCATGTTGCAATGGTTAAGTCAATTTACTCTCTCTAGTATCTTTGGTTTATCCTTTCAGCTTGGCTCATGTGGGGCTCCAAAGACGTGAAAGGGTATGGGTCAGTTATTTTGGTCCTTTTCTCTGTATGATGGGGAGCACCTGCAGTTGAACTCCAGACTGAGCCAAACTGAACCATACTGCTTGGTGAAAACACAGCATCAATGAACTAACGGTGCCAACCACATCTCATTACTTCAGTGAGCATCAAACAGACACAGAAGCCTCTGAGATTCAATGTGGATGTGACTCACTAATAATGTAAAGGAAGTACAGGTGTGTGTAAGGCTGATTGGCCCGATCTGACTCAGGTGTGAGGCTGATTGGCCCGATCTGACTCAGGTGTGAGGCTGATTGGCCCGATCTGACTCAGGTGTGAGGCTGATTGGCCCGATTTGGCCCAGGTGTGAGGCTGATAGTATTGATTTGGCTCAGGTGTGGGGCTGGTGTCCTGATCTGGCTCAGGTGTGAGGCTGATTGGCCCGATCTGGCTCAGGTGCACTCCTATATCTTCTCCTGAGCTGCAGTGCTCAGTACTGACTCATCATTTTGCCATCAGAGGTTTTGAGAGCCTTTCTGTTCCTTTGGTTGATGTTCCTAGTATGACACATCTGCTGAAGCCCTTTTGGATTCTTGTGTGCGTGTTTGAGCCTCTCTCATAGCTTCAAAAAAGTTGTGAATAAGCTTAAAGTTCTAATGCAGCCTTTTAAACTCTCCTCAAACACTAACAGGTGTGTCTTGTGTAATTTAAGGAGTGTGTATATAAACCTTGTAAAGTGTTAAAGTTGTTTCAGCTGCTCAGCAGCAGTGGTTTAGTTTAAGATTTTATATGTACTATCAAACAGGAGCTTTAGTTATTTGACAGATCAACATCCTCTTTGTGTTTTATTTCCCTGTCCATGTTCACAGTTCTTGTGGTTATTCCTCTGAAATAACTTTCAGAAACTCAGGTCTGCAGTTGTGTCTTAATTCCTTCCAGCATGGACATTTTTTAACACTCATTCAGCTGAAGCAAAACATTTATACTGCTGTGCTTTCCAGATGAAGACAACTTTTTTAGTGCTCTGTATGTGACAAATACCCAACTCAGTACAAGAGCCGGGTAATTCACCTGAGCCCTTTCAATCAACACAGTCTGAATTTATCACAGTAAATCAAAAACAATATTGGTAAAGTGTTTCAACACAGTTAGTATAACACAAACCAATTTATTGTGCAGTTGGATGAGGCTAAAGCTGCGTTCAGACCACAAGCGACTCTGTGATCAAAATCGTGTCACCCACTAAAGTATCATCGTGTATCCATAAATACCTCATTTTGGTCACCGTTGCCGTCGGCCGTTGCTCGGTAACGTCACGTTGAGATTCACCGCGATCATATCATATACTACATAATAGGATGTATAAGCGGACATTATTCCAGCTGTATCATTTTCCCTCTCTTATCAAACACAAAACACTGCAGCTGATGCCCTGCAGCAGCATCATCTGTGAGTTTTCTGCAGAACTAATGTCCTCACTGACTAAAGTTTCCCACACGGACATAAATTGTTCCTCTGTAGTCCGAAAGATAAACCGTCTGTCAGAGGTACCATCACATATGCACACAATGCTGATTGGCTGTTGCTGCACAGCCACACAGGACATCGCCTGAAAAGATCAATTTTTTTTTAGCTTTGACATTGTGAGACGTGTGAAGTGATCGTCTTGTAAGCAGCAAACGCATCGCGGGAGGGTTAGCCCCGCCCCATCGTGACTGTACATTGACTTTGCATGGAGAGTGATTGCCGAGGTTGTATAAGTAACGTCCAGTGTGTACGCATCATATCATTATCACAATATTAACAGTGTCATAACACATCACATGTTTTTCTCATGTCACATAGGCCTACTCAGAACACACTTAAAGCAAACCTTCTGAATTTTTGTATGAGGCACATTTCAGTAGCATCAACTGTGGCCACGGTGAAAGAGACCAGCTCTGCTCCAGTGCTGAAAAAGTCAGCAAAGTAGCTAGGACGATATTTTGCTGCACATGAGGCCAACTTCTGAAAACTAAGTTAAACAACAAAGGGGGACTGGAATGTATTTACCACTTTTACAACACTTCGACAAGATATTGTCTTTTGGAGAGATAATTTCTCAAATCAGAGGCAAGTATTTGGTGATGTGATAAAGGCTTTTTTTCACTTACAGGTCTGTTTTCATTTTTTATTTTTAATAAAGAATGCACAGATTACTGTGGTTTTTAGATAAAGCGTGGTCCCTGCAACATTTGTGACCTTTATTGTGTCCCATTGGTATAAATAATATTTATAATGGAGAGAGTCAAATGGCTGAACTACAATTCAAAACAAATGTGCCAAATTGTTCAAATTATTTTAATGTAGTCTCATAATATTGCACTGAATAAATACTTGCACATCATGCAGAAGCCGAGCGCCCAGGCCAGCCCACTGCCTCATAGACCCCCAGAGACGCTGAGCGTCCGATGAGTGGGACAAAGCCCAGCATTTATCCAATGACCGTCCAGTCTCCACAGTGGAACAACCCACTCTACGCTTCCCCATCGAAGTCAGAAGACGCTCAGCGTCCGACTGTGTTAAAGCGCTGAGACGCTGCGGGGATGAATGAGAAGGAAGTCGAGCCAGTTATCCGTGATAAGTAGCTGATTCTGAACAAAAGATGAAGGTATTCTAGCACATATGTAGACAATGAAATGTACACACAGCAGTACATATCAACACTTTTTTGGGGGACATTTTAGGGGAAGCTGAGCTTCCCTTGCAGTCTTAGAGCAATCGTCACTGGTTTTTACCACAGCCCTACAAAAATCATTAGTCTTGGCACATTTTCATCCCAGTGTTTCCTCTTTTTGGGGATTTAAAATTCCTTAAGTCTCCCCTGAAGGGACAAATTGATCAGTCATGAAAAACAGTGATGAGGGGAAAGAGCCAGAGCGTCTGTGTAAACATACAGTACACAATGCTCCTGTAATGAGTAAAAGAAGATGAACCATGAGGGCCATGAGGAGAGCAGAATGTTCCCCTGAGATCAGACTCTCTTCACCACAAGCTCTTATTCAGATTCAGATACAGACCTTTTTCTGAAATTTTTATCCCAATCGGACTTTAGCGTCCAGCCACCAAGGCTGATAGTCGACAAAAAATTAGAATAAAATCAGATTCAGATTCACGTGCTGACTTTCTCATGTCAGTGTCAGGTTCAGCTTCATCAGTGTACTAAAGCTTCACAGTTTAACAATGATAACAAACACTTCATGATTCATGTTCACAGAAGTGCAACAAGCAGAAATAAAAAAATGAGCAGTAGCTGAAGGTCTCCATCCTCAAGAGTCCAAAAGATGATCTTCATCCGGCTATTACTGCTTTTAAAAAAAAATTGAGGTTTTTGCTCCAAACAATACCTAAGCACACACTGCTGTCCAGATTTTTGTGGAATTATTCAGATAGTTTTTTGCCTGCAAAGACAAGTGAATGAAAATGTGAATGTGAATGTGAAAGTAAATGTTAAACACACACACACACACACACACACACAAACAAATACACAAAAATATAAGTTAACACTAATGTTTATGTTCTTCTTTGTTTCTTAGATGAAGATAGTAGTTGTCATTTAGTAGAGATGATAAATAAAGAAGCCTGTGCTACAGCTCCACTCAGGTTTCAGTGCGTGCTTACTCTAAGGTGGGCTTTACACGAGTACGAATTTGTAAGACTCTGGTAAAATAAACTATCAGTCTGGTGATATTGACACACGGAGATGCGTATTTGTCCATGACTCCGCATCTTTTTTGAAAACGGGTCTGCAGGTGGATATCTGCGTATTCGTCTTCATGCCGTAGTTGGTATAAACAGATAAGTCCAGAAGAGACGGTGACCTCATAGCACCCCTCCTCCTCCCCGCCCCCACACACACCAACAACAACAACAATGGCGGCAGCCGGGCTGATTCTGATCTTGTTCCAGCAGCTACAAATATTGCTACGACTTTTATACCAACATTTTCTCACAGAGCACCAACAACACCAGCTACGGCAACAACAGCAACAAGTGCTCATGCAGAGACGCAGCATGTTACGTGTGCATGAGCACTTGTTGCTGTGGAATCCACCTCAGAGGAGAACCAGACGGGCAAACCGACAGGATTTTGCGTTGTCATGTAAATGCACAAGCTTATGTACAATATGATGTGTAAACAGCGATACATGTTTTGATGCTGCCGCAAGACAATACGGGGCCATCCTCGTGTGAGGAGGGCCTATGTTTACCCTTCAGCCCCACCATTGGTCACATGACTGAAAGTTATCTTTAGTTTGAAAATGATTAACATCTCTTTGGATTGTCCCTGTTCCAAGTCATTTCATGACAAATCAGCCTCTGAGATCTTCATCCGGGAGGAACTGCAGGAGGGTTTGGACCATAAAGTTCAGTTATGGACCTCAGAGGATTTCACAGGCCACAAAATGTAATGTTCTGTTAAGATGTTGGTCACATAGAGTTTAGATCACCCTCCCTCAGGATGTCCAGCAACTCCTCCTCCTCCTGCTCCTCCTCAGGTGTATTAAACCGCTTAAGCCTAAAACCCAAGTTATAACCAGAAAATTATAACCAAAAATTAAATTTTCTCCTGAAATCCCCCTTAAATCTGAATCCCCATAAAATTAAACATTTTTTTTAAACATTTGATACACTAGGTGTTTTTGGCAACTGATTATCCACTTGAGGTCATTTCCATCATTCAAATTATTATATTTAGATGTTTTTGGTAATTTGTTGATCAAATTGTTTAGAGATATAAAAGTATGAATCGAATATAATACAACAGCCTTCAAGGGGTTAAAAGTCAGAACTTAATCTTCTCAGTAGGCCTGTCACGATAACAATTTTGCTAGACAATAATTGTTCAAAAAAGTATTGCCGATAAACGATACTATTGTCAATATTGTTTTGAGTTTTTTCATTAATGTAATTATATGTCATAATTAAGTGAGTACACCATATCAAAAGCAATTAACTTTAATTTCTTAAGAGTATTTAACTGTAATTGGAAGGTCAAGATCTTTTAAATAAAATAAATTAAACAGAAAATATAATAAATTTAACAAACAAAAAAAGAGTAAAAAACAACCCAATGGAAATGAAATGGATTTTCTTTCAGGAACTGCATGTAAATAAAGATAATTATACTAATCAAAAACAATAAAAAATAGACCCTGTCTCTGTAAAGAAAAAAAACAAAACTCCAATAAAAACACACACCACAATAAAAACAATAATTGAAAGGGAGTTTATACAGTTCTGGAATTGTTTGTGACATGTACTTTCTCCCAGTCAATTTGTACTTTCTGTCAAACGTTTGTGACACTGCTGGCTTTTCATCCATACTGAATGGCTGCATTTCTTTTGCTGTGTAGCAAACGACACTGTTGTGAGCGCCCACCATTTTGCGCTTTTCATTTATATTTCCTTTGCAGGTCAAACGCCTCAGTAAGCGCTGACTGTCAGCACGAAGGCTTTGCTGCACCTCCCCTTCTTCGTTGCCACTACTTTCAAACAAATACGACATATCTGATTAAACCCAAAATATTCCCACACTGTGGCAGCCGGCTTAGGAACTGTAGCTTTCGTGCCATCATTCATACGTGTGTTTGTTTCCTTGTTACTCCTCAGGACGCTCACTTCAGCTCTCTCAGTACACGCGAGCAGCCCCCCCTCCCCCCAAAGATTGCATGAGTGACAGATGCTCACCCCGCTATAATCCGCTATAAAACCAACGCACCCCCAGTGTTAAGAAAGATGGACAGAGTGAGCCATCTTTTCATACAGCCTCTTTGGTAGAAAGAGAGGAGAAAAACAAACATGCATGAACGTATCAGTTTATTGAGGCGGGCAAACTTACCAAGGACATTTTTATTTATCGTTCGGTTAATTGATTTATTGATATTGTGACAGGCCTTCTTCTCAGCCATTGTCCCAGTTGAATAAAAAAAAGAAGAATCGAGAGGACGTCCCTAACACTCCATCATCACTGATGTTTCTTCTCTTTGTCTCCACAGTGAACTTTGACCACTTCCAGATACTGCGGGCCATTGGGAAGGGCAGCTTTGGAAAGGTGAGGAAACCTCGTCTGTGATGGACACGTGTGTGCTGTTCCTTTAATTAGCCTGCAGCCGTTCTCTCCAACAGAGGTCACGTCAAGCCCTCAAAATATTTATACACTTTCTTAACAGTCTTGAAGCTTTATTCGTCAGTCATGGTAAAGTTCCTTTTCCTTGCCTGTCAGACGACGTGTTGGGAGTTTTGACCCACGTCTCTATTTAATTACAGAGGCTTAAATCTAAAGTTGCGTATGACTTTTGCTCGATGTTCGGCCAGAAAACAGAGCAGAGGGAGCCTGATGTGAGTGTGTGACGGCTGCACAGTCACCGCGGCTATGCCTGCTCTGTGGAACCAGCACAGAGCAGAAAAGCACCTCAGGTATCAGCCTTACATGGGGTTCCATGACTTTTGGCTCATGGTGTTCACATATCACCTTGCAGAGCAGTTCAGGTATGACATCAGACTAATCGATCCCTCAAAGCTTCAAGATGAGATGATTGTCCCTGTCAGAAACTGTCCGGGACGTACGGTATCCTGTTATGGAGAAAGAGGCGGAGCTTTGAGTGTTGGGTGTCTGCCCTGATGGTCAGAGTGGCTGTGATCCTCATAATGGATGTGACAAACCTGAAAAGGCTCTGCTCTCCTCAGTTACTGTCTGTAGTGTTTATTTGTGGATGTGAAAAATATCTGATGGATGTGAAACAGTCCATCTGGTGTGTCAGTGTGGCAGCAGGTCAGTCCATGAGGACTGGCCTGGGGACTGGGGGGGGTGGCCGGGTAAAGTCCCAGTTACAAACACACTTTTAAGCTGGGCTGGTAGCTGGGCTGATGCAAACTGTCTTTCTGATGCACTGTTGCCAGTTACGACAGTTCATTATGCACTTGAAGGTTGGCACCCTTTACCCCTGGTGCATTGGCTGTAGGGGTTTGCGTCTTTGCTTCCTTAAACTTCACCGTGCATAAACACCTACAAATGAAGTTGGGTGGTGCAGACAGTTCATCAGGAATGATGGATGGCAAACTGCAGACCCTGGTCTTTGATTTCTGTTTCCTACATGTGCATGCACCTGTGTTTTTGTTCTTTAATAATAATAATAATGATAATAATGCAATTTATTTACAAGCGCCTTTCACGACACTCAAGGATGCTGTACAAGATTAAAACAACAGCAATAAAATCGACAATAACAATACAATCAAGAATAGCAAAGCACAACAGATAATGACAGGTATGGGGAAGAGGGGTTATTGTCAAGTGGGGTATGCAGTCCTAAACAGGTGGGTTTTAAGTCTGGATTTGAAAAGAGACAGGGAGTTCAGGTTTTGAAGGTCACGAGGGAGAGAGTTCCAGAGCAGGGCGACTGAAGGGAGGGAGCGGGCTGGAGTGGTGATGTGGAGGAGGTCAGACGGATAAGGAGGGGCAAGTGGTGGATGGTTTTGAAGGTGTACAGAAGGATTTTTAACTCTATTCTATTCTTGACTGATAGCCAGTGGAGCAGCTGTAGGATGTGGGGGGATGTGATGGTGTGAAGGGTCTTAGTGATGATACGGGCAGCTGACATCTGGTCCAGTTTACAAGCTAAACTGAGGCAGTTTAAAAATTTGAGCTATGCTAGGTGAATGTCGCATGTAGGGATGTATTGGTACAATTGGATAATACAATACAAATCACAGCACAATATGGATGACAATATATCAGAATTATTGCAATAATAAAAAAGGGCAAAACATCACTCTTCATTTTTGTGGTTTTTAGAGTTGTCACGACCCGGCTCTAAAGCCTGACAGAGACGGAAAAGATCGAACTCTGAACAGCTTAAGCATTTTATTTTGGACCAATGTCCCAGCCAAAATTTAAACAACATAAAGATAACACAGGCGAAGGATGAGACGCCGAGGAGGAACGCCGACGTGGTGTGACCCCTCAGGAGGTATGCCAGAGAGAGTGAATGCTTGTGATCAAGATCCTAAATACTCTACACCTGGGAGACCGGCCGCGTCAGCCCAGGGTGGAGGAACTCCGCCCAACAGCATTGCTCCTGCGGAGACAGACGAGAAAACAAACCAAAACAGCAGGCCCTGCTGGCAGGAGGGCCGTCACAGAGTCTACACTATGGCATACCAGAACCTTTTAGTTCAGTTTAATTTTTATGAAGCATGACAGGTAAAAACTTTGTCTTTCCCAGTGACAAGAATGTTCACAGTAAATCTAAAAAATAGAAGGACAACAAGCATCTTGAGGCTGAACTAAAATACAAAATGTCAATAAATCATTGAAGAACCAAAAATACGACATTGCCTTTAAAAAATTAATGCAATTTTTCTCCATGAAACTCCATGGGGAAGAAAGTGTTCAGTTTGTATCTGATGACTGATGACATTGTCCTGCTGGGACCTTCAGCAGGTTCTGCTGGCATGGTTCTCTGCTGGAAAAAGGTGGATGATCCCTCTAGGTAGGGAGTGAGTCCTCCCCCAAGTGAAGGAGGTAAAGTATCTCGCAGTCTTCAGTCTCACAGGGGCAGCAGTAGCTTAGTCTGTAAGGGCTTGGGCTGGGGACCAAAGGGTAGCCGGTTCAAGTCCTGCCCGGACCATGTTTGGAAGTAGGTTTGGTAGCTGGAGAGATGCCAGCTGACCTCCTGGGCACTGCCGAAGTGCACTTGAACAAGGCACTGGACGCCCCTCCAATAACTGCTCAGTAGTGCTTCTTCAGGAGCAGCAAGCCATCACTCTGACATCTCTCCATTAATGCATGATCTAAGGTCCTGTTTGCATGTGTTTGTGTGGCATGTTCAACAGAATGTAAAGAATGGAATTTCCCCATGAGGGACTAATAAAGGGTTTTCTTTGGTCTTGTTAAAGAGTGAGGGTAAACTGGACTGAGCTGGATAAGTGGACTGATGCAGCATCTGCAGAGTCTGGACTGACTCAGTTTACCTCCATCTTTGTTCCAGCCTCACCTGTGCTCATGACCTCTGAGTAATGGCAAGACTGAGATCAGAGATACAAGCTGCCCAAGTTTCTTTTAAGGTTGACTGGGTTTATCTTTAGTGATGAGGAGCTCAGACCTGTGATCAGACCTGTTGTCCCAGGTCAGGTGGTTCAGGGTCAGATACCTCCTGGTCACCTGCCTGTGGAGGTCTAACTGGATGAGACCTTAAAGAAGACCCAGAACCTGCTGGAGGGATTATATATCCTGTCTACGCCTCTGAGGAGGAACTGAAATGTGCTGCAGGAGAGAGGGAGAAGCCTGGGTTGAACTTCCTGGCCTGCTGCCTCAGCGAGCCTGGAAAAGTGGAAGTGAATGGATGGATGGAAACATGTTAAAGACTAAACCTGACTTAGAATATCTGCAGGTGTGGTTTGCTCTGGTCCACGTGGACTCACTCTTTGTTGATAAATCAGATGTTTTAATGAACCAGTTTGAAGAAGAGCTTCTGTGGGATGATTTTGAACATCTGTTTGTGATAAATTCACATCCTTACAGGTGTGTTTGTGTGTATTTGTGACTGTGTGTTTGGGTGTGTTCTTGTGTGTTTGTGTGTGTTCATGTGTGTGTTAAATCACAATTGGTCTCTGGAGATCAGAGGAGTTTATCTTCATTTTGAATCCCAAACATCTCTCCTAATATTTGTTCATTAAACCCGTGTCTGTGCACAAGTTTGCAAATTCTCCCTTAAAGCTCCGTCCCCCCTTCATAGGAGTCATATCCCAGTGCTGAATACATTTCCATCTGAATGTATGATAATTCCCACTTATTGCTTTGTTCCCTGGAGCTGCTGTCACGTCTCTGATGAAGCTGCAGAGAAACAAACAGGCTGAAGATGGAGGCAGGAGAAAATAAACCATTTCAGTCATTATTTACACTCACTGTAGGTTTCCTCAGTTCTGAATAAACATGCATGCAAATAAATCTTCATTCATGATTTTAATTCACACTTACAGCATGAAGCGAGCTGCAGAGTCTCTCTGCACGTCCCGTTATTTCACAGAAGACACGAGAAAGCAAACAGTCGCTCCAGTTATGAGTATTTGTACCACAGTCATGTTCACACACTTTGATGGAGACGAGGCACACACACACTCAGATACACTCCAACGTTCAGACAGACGCTGGCAGAGCCGTCCAGATGAAGTCTGTCCTTGCTGAAAGTCGTCCGCTCTGTCTTTGTCCCTCTGTAGCCTCACTCCGACTCCTGCTGTGTCTGAATACTGAACAACACTGAAGTCTGACTTGTCATGCACACACACACTCATGCATGCACACAAACAAACACCCCACCACACTTTGCTCTGTGTGGAGGTGTTTCTGCCTAAAGAGATAAAAAACATGAACTCCACTATAATGTCTCACACCACTTTGGCTATTTGCGGTCAAGAAAGGAGGTGAGTCGCTCTGACACGTGTAGATACATTAGTATTGTTATTAGTAATATTGTTACATTTAAGGATGCACCAAATATTTGGTGGCCAAATATATTCGGCCGAATAATGCAAAAAAAGCCACATCCAGCCTTCGGTGGAGTGAGGTAATCGGAAGTACCGTGTGACGCAATGACGAAATCAACTATGTCATTGCGTGTGACTGTGGCTAAGTAGACTAAGGCTGTCACTTTTCCTAAAAATCAAACTCAAACATGCACCTAATAATCGAAGATATTCGATTACACCCCCTCCACCCCCAGTAAGGGACAGAGACTCTCTTATTCACCCTGCTGAAAAAAAACTCAGTCACACGGGGATAAACTCTTGATGAAGCGCCGCTGCACACGGCCGTACAACTTGGATGAAAAGCGACGGCTGAGCCCGCAAATAAGTGGAGGATGAGTGACTAAACTGTATTTAACAGAAAACACAGCCTGGTCTTTGATTTTAAGTTTGCCATCAACAGTGTAGAAACAAAACTGCTTCCACACAGCTCTCCACCGAACATTCAGAGCTGTTAATGTCCGCTCAGAGTGGAAACTCTTTGTTTAGTGAGGCCAAGAGAGCAGCGGATGTGACTGACGGTCAAGCTGCGCTCACAGCGCCCTCTGTTGGACAGACTGGCTGCTCCAGGCGCCCTGATGTGCTGCTACACTCAATATCTTACATTCAAATATTTGTGTACAATTCGGTTACAGATATGTATTCCCATATTCGATTGGTTATTCAAATTTCAAATACAAAGTTACAGCCTCAAAGCAGACTCGTGTCAAAAGGACAATTATTTATTTGTTGGTTTTACTGGTTTATTGGTTTATATCCACTTCAGTACACATTAGTATTTTTTTAATGCATGTTTTGTTTTGTTTGAAGGCTTAATATGAATGAAAACTCTGTTGGGCTTTTTTTGAAAAGGAAAGGCTGAAGGAATATTAAAAAATGTCATAATGTTCAATAAACAATTACTTTCTTTTAAAAACATGTCTAAAAATGTATTCTAAGCTATTAATGCAGCATTAAAAACATGGTGAACTACTTTGCTTCCTCATTGGATATTCGGAATTCGGCCAAGCGTTTATTTTTTATTCGGCCTCGGCCACAAATTTTCATTTCGGTGCATCCCTGATGACATTAGTGTTATGTCCGAACTGTTGGATGTTTCGTCACATCTGCTGTCGTCAATGCATCCTGTGTCTCTGCTGTTAATCAAAGCAACAAGCTCTGCCAACTGGAGTAAAGATAAAAAAAATCAAGAAAATCCCTCCAGTACCTCGTCAGTCTTCCTCTCTCCTCACTCCTTGTCTGCAGTTACCCTGAACTGTGGATCATCATGGACACACTTCTGCTTTTCTCTGCCCAACAGCACCCGCCCTCACCCACAGAAAGTGTGCTTCTTCTCAACTTCTCAAGGTGATTGTGAGTTTGTAACCGTCCGTGAACAACTGCTTGACCTCAAGGTCTACATGACCATGCCGTTAAAATGCAGGCATTTTAATAGTTTTAAGAGAATGCCTTCGAGTCTCTTCTTTTGTTTCAAGGACTTTTTTAATCCCTTTCCAAAGAGCACCTCAAACAAACTCTGTCGAGTCATAGTAGCACTCCTTTTCTTTGTCTTCTGAGCTTATATTTCCTGTCTGATGTTGATGTGCTGTTATAGTTTGTATTTTGGGATGACCCGTGGGCTTGTTTCTATGTGTCGAGTTGATCTGCTTGACTTGATGCAGAGATGAAGTGACTCCTGTTGAATTTAGATTCACTGTGTATTTACAATGAACCATATATTTTACTATTTACAATTTATTTGTAACTTTGGGTCCATAGAGTTCTGCCGCCCTCACAGGGGAGCACTTTACAGGCCTCTGAGGGGTTAAAGTGGTCCATCCCAAATTCAAGCAGATGAAACCAAACTTTACTTTGAAATCAAATGCTCAGTATAGACCAATCCTGAGAAACACCGGAAGTTGTCAAGCCGCCATTACTGCGATGGTAAGTTGGGTAGGTGGCATACATATGACTGAGAGTGATAAGTAGAGTGGACTGAACAAAAATGGATTTCTTTTTTTTTTTTTATCGCCGTAAAAACATGCCAGGACAATCTGGTAAAGCGTGTGTTGTTTTAGGCTGCCTCAACAGTAGTGTCTAACATCATCAATCCAACTATTCATCCTGCTGTCACAGTCAGCCAGGACTGTACTTTACTTCACTACAGCACTACTGTACTGTTGATAGTAGTGATGCCGTCCACCACAAGATGGTCCCACCCACAAACCAACCGCACATGTAAATTAATTGTAATTCTCAATTACATACTATATTGTTCTATACATTATTTCATATTCATTATTTGTATTTTATACGACCAGCTCTCTTTGTGTAACAATCATGTAGTGATACTCCCTCCTGTTCAGTGCCAAACACGTAAGCAGCACATGGCTAATTGAATATGCATGAGTAGGAGCTGGTTAGCTTAAGGCTATCACAGCAGTGAGGACGTAAAGCCGATGGAGGAATAAACAGCAAAATGACAGCACTGAACTAACAAACAGAGGACAACACTCAACTGTAGCTGAACCAGAGACCCCATTTCTAATGGCTGGATGTTAAAAGTTTAATGGAAACAAAGATCTAAATCGTAAGTGGGTGAGCAACAAAGTTCATGTAAAATGTAGACGTTATTTTTTAAATATATATTTGACATGAGCAAAACCATTTATCTGTGAAATTTATCAAAAGTTTTATGCTGCGTTCACACCGCACGCTACTTGTACTACCTCGGCGGTCATTCTCCATGCAAAGTCAATGCACAGCCGCGATGAGGCGGGGCTAACCCTCCCGCGATGCGTCTGCTGCATACAAGACGATCACTTTACTCGATGTCAAAGTTAAAAAAAACTTGATCTTTTCAGGCGATGTCGTGTGTGGCTGTGCAGCAACAGCCAATCAGCGTTGTGTGCGTGTGTGACGGTACCCTAGACAGACAGTTTTTCATCCGGACTACAGAGTAACAATCCATGTCCGTGTGGGAAACATTAGTCAGTGAGGACATTAGTTCCGCCTGGACGGACTGCAGGAAAGTCACAGATGCTGCTGCTGCAGGGCATCAGCTGCAGTGTTTTGTGTTTGATAAGAGAGTGAAAAGGATACAGCTGGAATAATGTCCACTTATACATCCTGTTATATAATATATGATATGATCGTGATGAAATTCGAGCGGACGTGACTTCATCGAGCGATGACCAAAATGAGGTATTTATGGACGAGCGATGATATGTCAGTGGGCGACGCAATTTTGGTAGCTGGGTTGCTTGTGGTGTGAACGCAGCTTTAGCCCTTAGTTTACCGTCCTCTTGTGGTTCTGTAACGTCTGATTACAAACGTCCACGCCGCTGTCTCAGACAGCAGGCGGTCATAGACGTGCTATTCCACCACTGCAGTAATGGCAGCCGCTGATAATGGCGGCGCCCACAGATGAGCTGTAGGATTGGTCTATAATGGTGCCTGTTTCAAAAGGTAAAATACTTTTCCTAAAATGTCACAGTCCTTTTTTCTGTTATATTGTTATTTTGCAAGGTCAGTTTTACCGGTTGGCCCTCAGTGTCAGACTGTTTTATCCATTTGAGGGTCAGAGCAAAGTTTGGATGGCAGCAGATAAAGATTAGAACAGGGAACCAGATAGAGAGCAGGACTCTGAGGACAGGACATTAAGCTGTTAAAGCCAAACCAAAGAGGTGAATGTTGGCCTGAGGTAGGCACTGGTCTTTCTGATCCAGCTCATGGGTTTAAAATAACTAAACCACAACTGGGAAGGGCCCAGCCATAAAAAAGCCCAAACTGTATGGATCCAAGGTCTCCAGTCATTTTTGGCTGTAAGTGTGAGTCTGGTTTCTCTCCGTTTGATGACAACTTGAATTTTGAGACATTTGGCAGCTAGAAGAACATTTTCAGAGCCTGTTTCTGTCTGAGGACATTAAAAATAAACAGAAACATCATTTTTATTGCAAATATTCAAATTTAACCTGAACAACAAAATCAATGTTCCAGCAGATTTTTCCTCTATAGAGAATCAGAAAGAAAAAATAATTCAAAGACAATTATGTGACTTTAAAGGAACTGTGAGGAGTTTCTAAGTAATTACAAAAAAACCTTATTTTTAGATATATGCCTGAACGAAATACACACTTTAAGATGAGTTTTATAGCACCAAAATAGGTTATCTATAAATGCTATTCCTTAGCTTCCGGTCGGGTCGGACAGGGCTGGATTGGCCTGACACTCAACTTCTGGAACAAGACAATTAAAACTAGAGCAAATTTATATTATTCTGACACCTCTTAGAGCACCGGGCTGTAATTAGCCATATATAGCCGGCTACAAGACTACGATACTAATTTTCCAAAAATTGCTTGTTGTCACACATCAAAAACTACCGCTACCTAACTAGAAAGACATACAATACCTCATCGCTTTTCATCCTGTTGAAAAAGTTGTTAAAAAAAGAAGTTGTAAAGCAATGCAGAGTTCTAGAAGAGTTGAGGAAGGTCTGAGCTGCATTCATTAGCATCACAACAAACACGCTTTGGCTTGGGTCACGTCTTTTGCTGCATTCCAGTTGTAGTCAAGTTGTAAGTAGGAATTTCCGAGTTCCGAGTAGGAAACTGCAACTGGAATGCCCCCTGCAGTCGGAATTTCCTACTGGGAACTCGGTGAAACCTCGCCACCCCCGAGTTGACAATGGAAGATGGATGCCCCCAGTGTGAACAGTTATTTAGCTCCTGTAATAATCCATTTATTTGCACTTCTGACTGGGGTGTGTCACTCTAGATCAGCTGTAGACATAGTATTGTTAGACTTATATTTACAAAAATGCTGCCATAGTGATAATCACATTCTTCATGTGATATTTGTGAACAACAACGCCGGGCGTGCTAACAACAGCTAACAATAGCCTGGTAGATCGGCATGTTTTTTCGACTTCAACTGGAACTCCGATAGGTCGGAGATGATGTCACTCCCAGTTCCTTGGTTACTGGAACGCAGCATTACGACAGTCGCCGCACGTGCTCATGGGTAGCAGAGTCTTTATGCCGCCGGTAATAGATTCTCCTCATAGCACCTTTAATGACAAACATTTTCATGATTTCTCTATCAAATTATCTGCCTGGAATAATTTGTTGGTGTGATTCTGTATTTAGGATCGATGGGAAAATCACAAAGACGTTTGTTTTTCAGAGGAAACAGTGAGAGGTAAACCAGAGAGGTGTTTTTCTCCTGAGAGTCTGAAACCTGATCCACACAGCAGCCGGAGAAGGTGCTCCTGAAAATGAGTGTGAGCGTTGGTGTGCATTAGTGTGTCTGTGAGTGAGTGAGCATCAGTGTGTGTGTGTTTGTGTGTGTGCTGTTGTGCATTGGTGTATTTGGGGGTGTGTTGGTGTGCATTAGTGTGACTGTGTCCAGGATCCAGGATCTCGTTCGTGCTCAGATGAGGCTGCTGATGGAGCTCAGAGGAAACCTCCTCCTTTAAAGGAGACATATCATGCTGATGCATGATTTAATACTTACACATAATATAATAAATTTGAAGACAAGACCTTACACCCCCTTAATTTTCAAAAAATGAGATATTGTATTTTTTCTGATATCCTAGAACGAGATTTGATGCCTCTGAAAATAGGTCATTGCGAGATGTCCGCGAGATTTAAATCATCGTGACGACACGAGGTACCTTTCTTTTTATTGGAGTAATCTGATAAAACATTTCCTCCTCTGTGATGTCCGTCAGCCACAAAACCGTCAGTCAGGAACACATCCACCCAGCAGCAGTATATAGCTCCCTAGCTCACACTCACTCATTACCAGCTCTGGCCTGTAGGGGGACTCAATACGCGGTCGCTGCTTTGAGCCTGCCGGAAAATACAGTAGAAGAAGAAGGACAGGCTGGCTCTACCCTCTTGGCAGCTCTGACAGAACTGACCAATCAGAGCACAAAGGGCTGTGACGTTGCGAGGTAACTGTAGGTCATCCCGAGATCCAAGCTTTTCAACGAGAGCTTGATAATGGCCTAAAATGAGGATTTTGAGAACGCTATTGTGGGGCAATAAAGGAACTAAATGACTTGTACTGAGGGCAGAAATGCTTTACAGGCATCCTAGTCTGGCATAGTGAAAAGGAGAAACAAGCATGATATGTCTCCTTTAAAAACAAACATGACTGACGCTGCCTTCACCCTGCTGCTCTTCCTCATTCGTAGACACTGAAACCTAGTCGGCCTCAGAGCTGAGACTAGGCCTGTGCTCAAAATATCGATACGGCAAAATATCGTCATGCACTCCTTGGAGATACGTGTATCGATATGGATTCTACAGAATCGATACGGCCTCAATGTTTGAACAGTTGTTGTAAATACAGTTTGGGTAATGTTGACAATGACACAGTTCGAAGTAGAAGCCAGGCTACATGATAAAACATATGTTCAGAATTTAAAGGTGTCTACCATCTTTGGGGACCTGAAGTAAACGTGGAGAAAATACTCCTTGCAGTGGTCCAGGGGGTGGCTTATTAGCACGTGAGGTAAATCCAAATGGTTATAAAACATTTTAAAAGACGTGTTCTCTTTTTCAATCCGTTAAAATAACGTTTTGATACACACACAGACCTGCGCATGCGCAGTGCTCAATCCGGCTGCTACTTCCGGTCCGCGGAGCACTGCGCATGCGCAGGTCTGTGTGTGTATCAAAACGTAGGATTTATAAAAAAACACTCTAACCATTTGATTTACTCTCACGGCGGAGTATTTTGTCCACTTTCGTCTGTCCAGCTGCTACTTCCGGTCTGCGGAGCACTGCGCATGTGCAGGTCTGTGTTTATCTAAACGTTATTTTAACGGATTTAAGAAAGAAAACATGTCTTTTAAAATGTCCATTCGGATTTACTTTAGGTGCTACTACGCCCTCCACAGGACCACTGCAAGGAGTATTTTGTCCACTTTCGTCAGTCCGGCTTTTACTCCTATTGACTTCCAGCGATTGAGCTGCTACCTACGGAGCTAACAGCTGGGAGCCAGCCACTGGACGCAGAGACACAAAAAAGGTATTTTTGAGCTTGTCTCACTCTGTCAATGATAGGGAAAGGACGTGGGTCCAAAATAGTCGGGAGTATTCCTTTAAGTTGGAGATTACTTAAAATTCATGCTTGTTCTTTTTCTTCTTGTAATAAAAACAAAAGTTGCTGGGAATTCTGTTTAAAGACTAGTTGATGTTCACAATTGATATGTATAGGGATACATTTCGTATCGTGGCCTCAGTGTTGGGATACGTATCGTATCGTGGGGTTGCTGGAACTACTCAGCCCTAGCACAGACACAGTCCCGAGCTGAGTAAACTGATTAAATGACAATAAACATGCTGAAGTCACCCACACAAAGTGACATCTTAGGCCTGTTGATGTCAGAGAGGATGAACAGGGCAGCCATACGTGGTTTATATTCATACATGCATATAATTATTATAAATCTGTATCTATATTTATACATATTTATGAGTACATCTGTTTTTGTGCCTCCTCCTCTGACAGCCAAGACCACAGCACTCTGTTTCAGGGTCACCGTCTCAAACATGCAGGCCTCTTAAATGTGAAGGATTGTCATCAAACTGATCTCAGAGGTTCACCAGCACAGCACGAACTGACTTATCAGCTACCAGGCTGCTTTGTTTGATGCTACATCAGTGCACGGCACAGCCAACCTGCCCTATTAGCAACAGTCTGCAGACTAATAAGAGGAAACATCTGTTAACAACTGGATAAACAGGTGTAAAATATGACCTCAGGATCCTTATGAAGTACACACTGTAAAAAAGAAATCGTAAAAAAACAGTAATTTTCCAGCAGCTGGGGTGCCAAAAAAATACAGTGAAACAACAGAAAATTGCTTTCTCATAGAAATACAGTTTCTTTCCGTAGTGAAAATACAGTTCGTAGTTGTAATTTTAACAAGATTTTGCCTTAATTTAAGGTTCTTTAACGTTTAATTACAAACATTTACCATTAAAAAACAATTAAATTACCCATAAAGATGGTAAATCGATATTGTAATATGCAGAATTATGCTTAAATTTACAGGAATGTGCTGCTAATAGTTGGTTTTAATGACATTATTAATATTTTTTATGTATTAAGCAAGAAGCAAGAACATGGGGTGCCTGGTTGCTAACCACTCCGCCAAACCAGCACCTCTTAATGACATTATTTTATAGAAAACGTTTTTTTTTAGAGTTGTAAAGTTTAATTTTATAGTTTATTCCCTTTAATAGCAGAAAAATATTTGCAAAATCACAATACACTTGTTAACATATTTTAACGATGAATATTCGTATTTCTAACGGGGTTTCTTTGTAAAAGAACAGAAATATTGTGTGTTTTCACAGTTACAGTAATTTCCTGTTATATTACATTTGACATGTAAAATCACAGTTTATTTTTGTGAATTAATTGGCATTTCGAAAATACAGAAAAAAACTGTAAAATAAGCAGTTAAATACTGTTATATTACTATTCTTTTTTTACAGTGCATACAGGAGAAACTTTTGTTGATGGAGAGCAACTTGTTGAATAAAATGGATGAAAACTGAAAACTGAAGGAACAGAGAAGTTGTTTTTATTTGGAGGCTGTCCTTTAGTTATCTAAATCTGCTCCAGCCCGTTACAGCCTACAAAGGCATAGAGACGATGTGATTAGATCCAGCTGTAAAGGTCTGTGTGGATAGAAAAACTCTGAATTTCCATGAAGTCCAGGAGCTTAAAGACTTGGGGCAGCTGTGTGCCTTTCTCTCCTGAGCCGAAGTGAAGTCAGCTTCATTTTTAAACATCATCTTTAATTAAATTAAATGATAAAATCCATGTATCCCACAGGAGCCTCTGCTCTGATTAAAGCTCTCCTCGTCTGTATCAGACTGATTCCCCCGAGTCTCTCCGTCTTTTTCAGACACAGATTTCGTTGAAGCCAAGGTTTCTGTCTTAGAAATGAGACTGTCCACCAGGAGACAGATCGCAGAGGAAGTTTGCTGTTTGCAGAGGTTTTCATTCAAATAAATCTCTCCATTTCCACCGGAGCGGATCACTCCCTGGTTTCTTATTCTGACATGTAGTGCAGATACGGCCTCCCTCTGCTGCTCACTTTAATACATCAGCCTCCATCTGCTCCGCTTTCACTTTAATTTAAAGATGCTTTATGGGCTCATGCTGAAGAAACACGGCTCTGCAGAGGAAGATTCAGAGGAACATACATCACTCCGATACAGTTTGGATTCCTGCTCTCTTTACTCTTCCTGATGTTTGGGGACCTGCTCTCCGTCTGTGTCAGAGAGAGACTGATGGTGACCGTAGTTTCTATGAAAAATGTATTTTCCAACAAGGCGGCAAAGACTAGGGATGCAGAATTCAGTGTACTTGGGACTATCTCAACTGATTCCTCATTTATATGCACATGGCTGTTATGCCCCCTCCAGAGGTGGCCGAGACAAACAGGAACAGCCCCAAATCCACTAAATCACAAGAGTCACTGCAGCCAAACTTTTAAAAGTCAAAGTGTTAAATCAACAAATCGGTATGTTTTACTGTGTACAGACCGGTGTGCAGGTCTGGTTAGATTTTAGCCAGATCTTCAGGTGGACTTTGAAGGAGCTCTTGGTGGGATATTCACTGAGAGGCAGGCTATTCCACAGGGAGCAATCTTTGACAGGTAAAACAAAGGTGGGAGGCCTTTGGGGAACGTCACAGTCTCCTCTCTTTGAAAAGCTCTTGTACGTCTGGTAGAGGTGCGGTGATATGAAACTTAGTTTTATGAATTCGCTTAGGAGCAGAGGGGCCAGTCCAATCTAACCTGACAAGCCAGATGGACAGCTCCATATATCTGCCACAGAAACATTTCACTAGTCCATCTGGGTAGGAGCCCTTTAAATTTGTTTTCAGGGGCAGAACGTTAAAAAAAACACAAGCTTGTGATTGGACAATCATTTGGCTCGTCACATTCATCACAGACCAATCCATATCAAGCAGGGTTGCCTCCTATAATGTAGCATGCATAGAGGCTAATGTAGCGGCTAAAAGCTAACAACAGTTAACAACAGTTCATGGATGTTAGCCTTTGCGGCTAACTTAGCCTCTAACAGCTAACAACAGCTAATGACCATTACCCGTTAGCCGCTAACTTAGCTGCTAACGGCCTTTTACTATCACCTTACACTAAATTGTACCACACAGATGATTCATTTAACACTTATATGTGACATGAACCTCGTCAAAGACAATCCCTACAAGTAAACTTCTGAGGAGGGCAGATTTCACCAAGTTTCACTGAGTAGCCATGAGGACAATAGGCTAATCGGCATGTCCTTTCTCAACTTCCATTTCTCAACTTCTGGTTGTCGTCACATCCGCATTCTGCTGCTCCCACCTCTCTTCCCTGATTGGGCCGTTAAGAATTCAGCCGAGTGAATTCATTGGACAACAGAGGCTGGCAAGACGGACCTGCAGGATTTCAGAATCAGTCAGGTCTGTCTGCTCTGCAAGGCTAAGTCCAATCAGGACTGTGTGTGAAAACACATTTCCCATTGGGACAATAAAGTTAACTATCTATCTGTAAAGTTATGTATCTATGTATTTATGTATCTATGTATCTATGTATCTATGTATGTATCTATCTATCTATCTATCTATCTATCTATCTATCTATCTATCTATCTATCTATCTATCTATCTATCTATCTATCTATCTATCTATCTATCTGTATCAGACGTTCTTGTTTAAATCAATGAGAAGATTGAAGCTAAAAAATGTATGTTAAAGAGATAGTTCAGTATTTTTGAGGTGGGTTGTATGAGCTCCATTTGGCCACTTGAACATTAGATGCAGTAGAAAGTTCTCTCCTCTCCCTCAGTGAGACTGTAAGAGTCTGTTACACAAACAGGGCAGTGTTGTACCAGGAACAAAAAGGCATTTTTTCCACCTACAAGAACTCCCACCAAAAAGTTATACCACAGTTAAAGAGGACGCTACCTAGATATGTTTTTAAAGTGCATTAACTTTTTGGAAATGTAAAGTTTATCAAGACCTAACCAACTCACGTCATGTATTCCTCCGTGCAGTTGCCGTGAGCCGCTGAATCACTCCGCCTCCCTCTCAGCTGATGTAAACATAACAAGCTAGTGGCTTCAGATGCCGGTTGTTTCTGTGTAACTTTTATCAAGTACTGTAATTCTTTTGTTTTGACTTTAAGCAGTGTGAGGAACTGTCAGTGCAGGAAATTAAAAAAGGGATGCTTATGACAGTCGATGATGAAGTCCCATTCACTTTGGAGTCAAGAGGATACCTATATGAACTGGAGGTCACAGAAGAAGAGCTGCTGAAGATGGAGACCGAACAGAACGAAAAGAATACAGAGGAAACATCCACGGACACTGGACATCAAGATAGTGTAGGAAATACACAGTGGTGGGAATGTAAGAACTGTGAGGTCTCAGAGGATGGTGACTCTCTGATAGGGCTGGACAATTAATTGGATTTTGATCGTGATTTTAATTTTGCAATCTGACAATTGCAAAAACATTATAATCGAAGAACACCGATTAATATGCCACACAGTGTGGAATGCCGTGTATGCAAGTTCCTGCGCTTCATAGCGCTTCTGTGTTCCACGCGCAGCCACAGCGAGTGTGTGGGACTTATGTGGATCAATAATACTGTATGCGCTTTAGTTTTTTTAAATGAAACAGGCATCATTATTCTTTAGTTTTTCATTAAATCAGAGTTAATAGTTCTTGTGTTGCATGCCTGTAATAAAAAGCCAAAGTGAGTCACTAAACCACCACAGAGACCTGACTCTGCTCCCCGTCTCCAGCCTGTTGTGCCCAGGTGTGATTATTTCCTCGGCGATGGAGCAAACAGCTCATTTGTAAGCGTCCTGGGATGGAGCGCGTAAACAGCACACAGCGGGATAATTGCCTGCTCCCCTGCTGCTCCCTCTCTCCTTTCCTCATGAGCATCACTCCCCAGCTCGATCCTTTAGGCCCGGTCGAAACAGGAGGCTGTCGTTTCTGCCGGCGGGCTCATTAAGGTCTGATCGGAGCGGGCGTGACACCCGGGGGGTGGGGGGGGTGACTGACAGCAGGTCGGTGACAGCTCCACACAGACAGGTAAACACTCAGAGAGGAGGCGAGGGGTGTGAGGGAGGTCAGAGGTGGAGGAGGAGCTCAGCTGGTGGTTAGTGCACACACACACACACACTCGAGTGGGAGTGAACCCTCATTAGGGGAGAGTGTGAAGGCAGAGGCAGGAGCTGGAGATGATACAGGGAGCCGCGGTGACACTCTCATCATATCCAGGAAGGAGGCAGCGTCAGAGGAAAGGTCAGGAGATGATGAAGCCTTTGTTAGCACTCTCTCCTCCATAGCTCTGCAGAGCCCAGCAGCACTGACAGGAAATACTCTGGAATTCTGCTCTTAAAGAAGATGATCCTGCACTTTTCTGTGGCCGTCAAGTGCTCCGGCTTAAGGCTCAAACTGTGAAGTATTTATGACATTCAGATCCAAAGAAAACGTGACTGTGCCCACCTTCCATCATCATGATGGAGTCTCTCTGGTTCCTCATGGATGATTGTCCGTCTCTTAAGCTGTAAACTGAGTAATGTTTAAGCAATGTTTATTATCTGCATGCATCTTCTCACAGTCTTAAATCTGTGGATACTGTTCATCATGGAGCTTTAGCAGCTGGTGCATGATGACAAATGAATCACAGTATTGAATGGCAGCACAGATACTGTATGTGCTCTGTCTCAATGTCCAATTTAAATCAATAGTACCAATCATCCTATTGAACCAACAGTCTTGACGTGTTGCTCTTGCTTTTAGTCTGAATATGGTGATAAACTGTTAATGTCAGACAAATCTGCATATTGGATAGTAAGAAGCTTCAGTCCTTGCTCTGTGATTAAGACAGAAAAAGAAAAACTTCATCTGTTGGTGGGTAAAGGGCTTTGGATCTGCTGCTCCTGCAGACTGGAATCAGCTGCAGGAAAGACTGCAGAGCTGGTCTCTCAAGTCTTTTTAAAAGAAGATTAAAAGCGTTAGGAAGATGAAGCAGGCTGTAGATGCTTCCACTGATGAATTGACCGACACGTATGTGTATGAGTAGTTTCACGTCTATAACTCTGTGGATGTGATGCTGCCTGTCTTGACCGGGAAGAAATGAAATTTTGGATCTCACTGAGGTTATCTGTCTGTGTAAAACATTTTAAATGCAAAAATATATTGAGCTGCTGATAAAGAACATGATTGAAACTCAACACTTGAGTACTGCTGGTGGAGGACGTTGGACGTGCAGCTGATTTGTGATCAAATTAAGATCCCCTTCCATGTGGGTTTCGGTGACTGCAGTGTTAATTTTGATGAAATCTAGTCTGAAATTACTGCCTGCAAATATTAGTCAAAATAACCTTGTTTTTCCTGACAGTATCTTTATTTTTTTCACCACATGTAGACAGAATATATAAGAACAAGGTTTAAATATTTTAAAGGTGTAGTCAGCGATGTGGGGGAAAACGAATGGAGAGGTTGTTGATAAATGAATTTAGACCCGCCTCTCCTTTCATACCTCACCCCTGGCTATACCCCTGAAAGCTGATAGACATGCATCGTCATGGAAACGGCATTAGAAACGGCAGTAGAAACTGCGTAGCTGACCAACGTAGCTAAGGTAACCCTGACTTGTCAGACAACTCGACTTCCATTATTGAAAACATCACGATAACAGTACATTTTGGCAGATTAGACAATAAGATAAATGCCTGACGGCTGTTACTGTTTTGTGAAGCACCACAAAGCTAATGTTGCTTACCTATCCAGCAGAAAGACGCCAACGTCCGCGTCCCTTTTCAGGTCTTTCAATTAGCGGAGTTCCCTCCGTCGTCGGAAAGCAACACCAATGTTGACCCGAGTCTTCGCTCTTTCATGGTCATAGCCCTTCTTTTTCACTTTTCACTCCTCTGACCTTTTTCTTTTGGGCTGTTTTTCAGCCATTGCTACTGCACCTATTGTATCTGTCTCTTATGATAACTGCACATGCTACGCAACCTACCCCCGTCCCCCGTCTGATCTGCGCATGAGTATGATCGCCCCCTGGGGGGTGTACCCTGTTTTGGTAACTCGGCCCGAGCCACAGCATTCACCTGCTGAAATTCAGAGCCAAGGCTGTGTATTGAAACCGGACTTTTTTTTCAACATGCGGTCAGTGGTGACATCTTGTGGATGGAGAGGAGAAATACGGTGATTTTGACAAATAGTGCATTAGATTAGAAGATTAGAAGATCACTGACTTCACCTTTAAACAAATCAGCCTATTCCTCAAACAACCTTGAGCTGTTGCACCACCATGATAAACTTTCAATGATCATACATAACAAAATAAAAGGCTTGAGTGTAAGTCTTCTTGCCAGCAACATAGAAAACAATCATATTTTTACAGCATGGACTGAGATTGGGACTCTGTGGTGCTGTCTAGAATACTGTGATTGTAGGTTCCACGATAATTGAATATGTCTGTAAAAAACTGCATTTAGATTTTCAGGAATCCCTCAGCTTTGGGCATAGCCAGAATATGTGTGATTTCATAGCTGCTGTTGTCCCTCAGCGGTCTGATCTGATCTGATTTGGACTCCCCTTTTCTAATCTCCAATAGGGATGGGAATTTCGACTAATTTCCCCGCCGACTAGTCTCAAATTTTATTTGCGACTAGTCGACTAGTCTATAAGCAAGAAAACTCGCAATTTAATACACATATTAAGTTAAAAGTTTAACATGCAAATGTGTATTTAGGAACTATTTAGCCCAAACATTCAGGACAAACTGTTAATCTAAATTCTATTGATGTAACAACAACTGACTGAATAAAGTTGAACAATTTAAAGAGAAATACATTTCTGATACGTTTGCCAATGCAGTGCATGGCATTTATTATGAATACTGCTTTGGTATGAAACTTAGATGCGGCAGCATGACAATTCCAAACGTACAACATAGTAGCCAAGAATAGAATTTCCCTGAAATCTCTGGCACTTAAGACTAGTGCACGATTCAAGAAACTTTCATTTCTTAAGAATATTTAACTGTAATTGGAAGGTCAGGATATTTTAAATGAAATAAATTGAACAAAAAATATTGTAAATTTAACAAACAAAAAAGAGAAAAAAAAAGCAATGAAAATGAAATGGCCTATCTTTTAGCAAAATTGCATGTAAATAAAAATAATTATACTAGTCAAAAACAAAAAAAATAGACTCTGTCGCTGTAAAGAAAAAACAAAACTCACACAACAATAAAAACTATGGCCTAAATGAAATAGAGTTTATACAGTTCAGAAATTGTGACATGTACTTTCTCCCAGTCAATTCGTACTATCTGTCAAACGTTTGTAACTGCTGGCTTTTCAACCGTGTTGAAGGGCTGCACTTCTCGCAATGTAGCGAACGACACTGTCTGTGAGCGCATCATTTTGGGCTTTTATCTATATGTTCTTGTCGACCAAACACCTTAATAAGTGTTGACTGTCAGCACAAAGTCTCCGCTGCACCTGCACATCTTCGTCGCAACTACTTTCAAACAAATGCGACATATCAGCTGGTAGGTGTTCATGAGCTCACACCTTGTTCATCCTGTTTAAAACCAACACATTCTCACACTGGGGCAGCCGGCTTAAGAACCGTATCTTTTGTGCCATCATTCATATTAGCGTTTGTTTCCGCGTTACTCCTCAGGACGATCACTTCAGCTCTCTCCGTGTGTCCGCGCGAGCGGCCCCGTCTTCACCCCAAAGATCGCATGTTTGACAGATGCTCACTCGGCTATAAATCCGCTAAATCAGCTATAGAACCAATGCACCCCGGTGTTAAGAAAGATGGACGTAGTGAGCCATCTTCACATTCAGCCTCTTTGGGAGTAAAAGAGGAGGAAAACAAACATGCAGGCTACTGCAGGTGGCATTAAGAGGCAGAGGAATGTTTTTTTTAATACGGGAGAATTACGGGAAAATATTAATACGGAAGGACGGCGGGAAAGAGGGATAAAATACGGTAGTTTCCCGGCCAAAACGGGAGACTTGACAGCTTTGCGCAGAGGCGTGAAGAACAAGATGCATGATGCTTAATGTAGCGTTTAACCGACTAGTAAAATACTAAACGATTAATAAATAAGTAGGCGGTTAACCGATTAAAGGACTAGTCGCGCACATCCCTAATCTCCAATTTATTATTTTTCTTATGTTTTACTGTTCCTCTATTCCTTTAGACAAAATGTATGGTTACCTTGACATGTTTCGACGTTTCTCTGCCGTCTTCTTCAGAAACTGTCATCCTGACAGCTGTGACGTGTCTTTATCAGCTGTTGTTTCCGGAAACAGCTGGCGGGACAAACTTAAAATCAGCAATATCAGACCATTGCAAACGCGAGAATCATGTAATGGACTGGGAAAAATCAACATTAATCGGATCAGAAAGCAATAAATACGAGAGGTGGATAAAGGAGTCGATAGAGATCAGAAAACGGAGCACGGACACCTTCAAAAGGGATGAAGGACCTTTCCTGGGATTCACTTCTCAGATTCAGATCACGTGATCAACCTGTCCCTCCGACTGTTTCCGGAAACAATAGCTGATAAAGACACGTCACAGCTGTCAGGATGAGAGTTCTGAAGACGACGGCAGAGTAACGTTGAAACACGTCAAGGTAGCCACACCTTTTGTCTTAATAGAAGAACAGTAACACATTTGTATACTAAGAAGACAAGATGAATCTAATCAGTATTATTTTTCTTTTCACCCTTTTTGACACAGAACAGTTGGTAGAAACTAAGCGGACATTTGGTCCTGGTTTGCTTGGCTGATGCATCAGATGTCACAAACATGCTCCGTGTTAAAGGAGAGATTTGGGGTTTGGGGTTTGGGATTATAGAAGGTTCATGTCAGTAGCATTTCTTTGTTAAGGCGAAGTTAAACCATCAGAATAGGCTTAAAGCCCATTTTTAGTTTATTACACTGAGCAGAGTGTAATTTAGGGGCATTGCTAATATGACAAATCTGCCTGTGTCACAGCTGTACACCATCACAACCTCTTAAATGAGCCCTCAGAGGCAACCTTAAAGTTCATCTGTAAAAGTTTAGCAGGTACAGATTCACCCAGACCTTTTCCAACTCAGACTCTGATCGTTACTGTCCCTCCTTCCCACCTGAAGGCCCCCCCGCCCGGCCTAGCTCACATGAGCGTCAGTTTAGCAGAGAGCAGCTCTGCAGCTCGGCCTCGCCGTGGTGTAGCCCTGGGCGGCCCATTAGCCTAGAAATGCGTGCTCCTCTATTACAGTCCACCTCTATAGGCCCGTGAGTACAAAGCTCCTCTGCAGAGCCACTCAAAGGAGCAGAGGGCCATATGGACAAAACTGCTCCAGGATGCAGGAAGCAGCTTGGACAAAACCTCCAGAGAGAGCAGAGATCCTCAAATGCCCCATTTTCATTTGTTTTGTTTGATTTTAACCATCTGTCACTATTTTATCATTAAGATTTAAATACGAGCTAAATAAGACCTTTAAAATGTTTACAGTTACAGCCGTGCAGAGACGTGGAATAAAGAGGCTGTTACCACCTTGAAAATCTTTTACATCTTATTTTCATTATTCTCCAACTTTACCAGAGCACATCCTTCACAAACACAACAGCACATGAGTGAGAAATGTCAAGTTTTAATAATAAAATCATGTTTAAATTCTCATTTTCATGGTCCCCCTGAGATCTTATGTTGAATATATGGTTATTTTATCTCACGCCTTCATTAGACTGAAACAGGAGAGCCCTTTCCTCCTCCATGTTTCTTATGTCTGTGCTGCTCTTTGGAGAATAATGTGAGGAAGTGTGAAAGAATCCTGCTTTTTAATGAGCTTCTGTTTTCTAGAAAATCTAATAAATGTTTCACTTAAAAGTCTGTTTTCGCTTTCCAAAGCTGTTTCCTCCTCCTCCTCTGTGCTGCAGCTCCAGTCGAGCCTTCAGCACATCAAAATAGTTGGTTTAGAGTCTCGAGACATTAAAATTATGCTCTTATTTGGAGAACTTAAAGTCCACATGTTGCTCAGGATCTGACCGGGTGAAGCTGTGGAGGCTTAAAGTCTGACTGCTCGTTTTACTCATGCAGCTAAACAAAAACACATTTTTGATAGTTTTGTGTAGAGCACCAAATTTTCCATCTAGTTAGACCGAATATCCTTTTCATGTGTGAGGGGGTGAATAGACTGATGCAGGGATGGATCAATTTATATAAGACAACCTGCAGTTTGTCTCGACGAAAAGCCTCAGGGATTATTCTCTTACGTCTCGGATCAGAACTGATAATAAACTCTGGGAGCAGAAGTTCGTGTTTAATCCCACACATTTGTTCATCATGATAATCTTCCTCAACATATCTGTCAAGATCATTCAGGCTTCAACATAATGGGCCCTAATTTCGTGGTGCAGCGCAGGATGTGTGGAGGTTGGCGCACCCCACGCAGTGTTAAATTAATTTGGCGCGCCGCCATGCACAGCCAATTATAGCAATTTGGTAGACTGGCTGCGCCAAGGTGGGTGTGACGGCGCACCAGGGGGAGGTGCCAACAGATTCATGTTGGCGCAGTGACAATTTCGTGCCAAAAACTGCGCAGAAGGTGAGCTGAAATCTGGTCTATTCTCGCGAAGCGCACCCCCTGCAGCTGTAATTTGGTGTCAGGCGCACATGTGTGCACACGTTACCAAAACCCCAGAGGCAGGTCACCAGAGTGTCAGGCACATTTCAATGCAATAAACAATCACAGCAATCACTATTTAACGTACCTGTCTGAACCAGCATATGCATTTGTATCTATATTAACTGTCCCGTCACATCTGATGTCGGATTAAAGCCGTTTGTCATAATGGAAACTTAACCTGACGGCAGCTGGAAGTTTGATGCACACCACACAAGCCAACAATAAACAGCCTTAACATCTGATACAGAATATATATACAGCTTCTCTCATCTCATGACATCAAAGAAAAGAAACAAAGAGAAGACATGCTTGCTGAATCACTGCTAGTCTCTAGTTTCTGAAGGATTTACAAGTGATTTCCCATATTTCTCTGTTTTAATCTTTATTCTTAACGTAATCTAAAAAGATGGAGTACATTATTGCAAGGAAGGTGAGGAGGAGAGAGAATAATTGACCAAAGGTTCTGCCATTTGGCAATAACAGACTAGGAATGCAGGTGGATCACAAGCATGATGAATGGATTAGCCTGCTGCTGTGTTTAAATGTAACTGTCACTTAATTTTGTGTCCTATTCATGACACAAGAACAGATTACATCTGTCTTGCGAGGTGGTCCACATGGTGATGCGCACCTCCTGCACTCTCTACATTGCTGTAAAAGTGATCTTCTCTGCCACTGGGTCTTTCCACTGTGCCAACTGTGGCGGGGATTAGTCAGACCGATTAGTCTTTGCTTCTCGCCCACAGCGCATTTAAAGGCAAGGAGAGGCATTCATTTAATTGATAAAGGTTACACTCAGCTGTGTTAAACCTTCTCACGCCTTATCTCCTTCCTCTCTGGCACTTGCGCAGAGGGGCAGGGATGAAGGCGTGGATGCGCCTCTCTGCCCCATGCAGGAAACTTGCAAAGTGTGCTGGACACACCCTGTTGCCTGGTCTATGAAATTAGAGCCCAATATGTTAATGAATAATTTTATGAAGCTATGGTTGAACTACAACATGGTGGTATAATCGAGAAGCAGTGACACGTCCAACGTCACATTGAAACCTCTTGTTTAAGAGTTTACTTGTGATCCAATAACCTGAACATCCTGGTCCTCATTTCTGTGGTCAACCTTCAATTTGATAAATACCGAATATGTTTCAAATGATGACAATCCCAGGATTTTGGAACCCTGCATATCAGTAAATTTTTAGTTTTGTGGTGGGAGGGGGGAGGCTTCTCCAATATCACAGATACAATTAAGTAAGGAGTGTTCTCTGGCAGACATTAAAATCCAGATTGTTCTAAGTAAAAACAGAACTTTCCTGACTAGTTAAGAGTTATTAAAATACTCAAAAAACTTGTCAGTCTGTCGAGCCTGATCCAGGAGTGTTACCATACTGTGTTTATCTCATCTGTTTCCTGTCCTTCTAATGTGGACAGACACATCTGTGAACACATGGCTGATATGTCTGTATTTATTGCTTTTGGCCCTGATGCTCATGTGGCTTGGACTCACAGCTTCAGTCTAGCTTCAGTCTAGAAGCTCTGACTCGTTAACGTGCTTGGCAAGTTAAAAATCAACACAAGCTGCAGCTTCAGGGTAACAACAGATTCTTACAGAGAACAGCTTTGTGTCGGACATGAGAGCCATAAACCTGAGGTCAGATCTTGTTTGTCCATCCCACTCCTCCCCGTCTGACATCACGTCCTCTATTTAGACGACGACGACGACATGCTTCATTAAACTGAAACGTTTGGGCTGAGGCACCTTCAGCTCTCAAACTGCATGTATTTCCATAAGATCATGAAGAAGTTATCAAGCCAGAGCCTCCAGAGCATGAATATGGATGAGATATTAGCAGCACCTTTAATGAAACATGCACTGACACCTCAAACGGCTCGGAGGAAAATGAGCCTCAGGAAAAGCCTTCAGGCTCTCTGTGTCTTTGCATTCTGCGATGCATGTAATCCTCATTATGCAGCCCTTATATCTCTCCACCTTCATACATGAGCGACTTCAAAGTCTCTCTACGCCTTTTCTATAAACTGATGAGAGCACTCTCACTCCAGGCAGGCGCGCTCACATACATCTGAGCTCCAAGAGACGTCTCGTAGCGTTTGTGTTCTTTACCACGGGCTGTTTGGTCATTTTGTGTAATCATGTTCGGCTCTTCTCTCGCTGTTGATGTGCGATACTGTATTTAATGTCGCCTCCATGTCTCTTTCCCCTCTTATCAACAAAACTGCAGATTATAGTCATTACATAGAACTGCTGTCTGAAGATGGTACACCTCTGAGAGGAGATGTCTGGACAGTAAAAGTGCAGTGATGGGTCCAGAAGAAAGGCTGGACCAGGTTTAGTGCCTCCATGGGGTTAAGGGCCATGGCGTCATCCATCAGCACAGCTCACATCTTCTGATATGACTTCTTAGGCTGTGTCCAAACCCAACAGTATTGGTCTGGACCAAACAGGCTCTAGTTCACTTTTTAGGAAAGTTCAGTCCATTTGAGGTGCTGTGAAAGCTGCATTTATTTGATTTATTTATTAAAAGTGGAATTGCAGGTGATTTTTTTTTTTTTAATTTATTCCATATCATGAAATTACAGATCACTTACTGTACATTTATGAGCTCTGTCACATTTTCCATTTTGTGATCGAAAAGGGGCAGGAAGAAGAAAAACGTATTAATAACAGCCCCTTTCTTGACATAATAAAGAAAAAATCCTTGATGGTCTATCCTTCAGATTCGTAACAGCCAATGCTTATTGAAAAAGCATAAAGTTAGAAATAATGATACATAAATGATACATAAATAAAATAGGAACAAGTAATCACAAAACAAATGACAAGCATACTCAACTACTCACCATCAACAACAATAACATAAAGCAACAGAGGACCTTTCTCCTATCATCTTCATATTTCCTTATTATTTTGTTTTTATACATTCTCTTAAACTGAGTAATATTAGTACAAGCTTTTAAATCAGTTGTCAAAGAATTCCACAACTTGACACGACACACTGAAATACACATTTGTTTGATTGGTACGTGCAAATGGATGTTAAAAATCAAATTTCCTTCTATGATCCTCATTTTCTGAACTAAAAGCAAAAAAATGTTGTATATTGTCTGGCATTGTTCTGCCTTTTGCCTTGAACATAACTAGTAAAGTCTGTAACTCAACAATGTCTTTAAGTGTAATTAATCCCAACTTAATCAAAAGTTTGTTAGTATGTTCTCTTGCCTCCACTTTGTTTATTATTCTTACTACACTTTTCTGTAAAATAAATAATGGCTTGATATTAGTTGTGTAAGTATTCCCCCAAATTTCAACACAATAACTAAAATAAAGAAAAATAAGCGCACAATACAAAACTCGCATTGTCTCTTGGTCCAAGATATGTTTCACTTTGTTAACAAAAATATTTTTGACACCTTAGGTTTAACATAACTTTTATGGGATTTCCATGTGATGTTTTCATCTATAATTACACCCAGAAATCTACACTGATACACTCTCTCAACTTCATATCCATTAATAGACAAAGACACATTACCATCCCGTTTCTGTTTAGAAAATACCATGAACTTAGTTTATTTTAAATTAAGGGATAACTTTTTTTACATCAAACCAATACTTCAATTTAAACATTTCTTTACCAATGCTGTCTATCAAAGTTTCCAATTTATCTTCTGAACTAAAACAATTTGTGTCATCTGCAAATAGAAGTTGTAATATTTTTGATACCTCACAATTTGCTGAGTATCATAACAGTAAGCAACCACTATTTAAACTGTTTCTATCAATCTAACTGGAAACTGTACATACAAGTCATGCTACTTCAAAAAACATTGTTTAACAAATTTAGCTATTGAAAGATTCCAACTTCCCCTTGCTGCGATCCTTGCAGTGGTTTGGTCGAAGTGTTTCTTCAGGCGTGGCTGCTGCCGCTCACACATGTATGCACACACAGACAAGAGCGCTGAGGATCGTGATCAGGTAAATATATTAAAACACTGAACAATTCATAAGTTCTTAATCACTTGTTCAACAAACACACACAGATCATGAAAAGTAACATTTAAGCTCCGTTGTCGAAAGTCTGCTCGCATGTTTTAAATAAACACAGCACGGTATCTAAGCTAATTAACAGAGTGCTAACTGTTTAGCTAAAAAAAATTGCGTTGTATACAGCACAGCTGTTCATCTTGGTTTGTAGTGAATCTGAATTGTCCAGAGTTTTTCACTGTGCCTATGACAGTCTGACATCCTCATCCTCTCATTTATAATGCAAATATCACACTGTTTATAGATTTCTCTAAATAGATATTCCTGCCCAGATTTATGAATTAATTTATGTAAGCTATTTTTACTTTGTGTTTGATGTTCTATTATAGATTTATCAGTTTGAAAATGAAGTAGTGATAACTTTGACTTAGATGTTCACTTAGTTTCTAACTACATTCTGACTGTTAATTACCACTCCTGACAGTCCTCCATAAATCACAGTTTTATTACATATATTTTTTAAAGTCTGATGAATTTGTACTGGATATTAAGTTTATGTTATGAACTTGTAGCCTACATATTCAAGCCAAAACATTTTTATTTACTCAATACAATTAAATCTAAGCCTATTATGCATAATCAGTTGCACTTTATAACTTTGTGAAATTCAGATTTTGTTGCTGTTTGTCAGCAGTTTATTAAAAATATGTTTTGAAGAAGTTTGATGTTGGTTATTCATTAAAGTATTTCTTCTTCTATTAGAAGTTGAATTGAGCTTTCAGTTCTGTAAAGATGCTGTTGTGGTGATCAGACTGGTGTTTATTAACCTGACAATGATGGACAGCTCCGTGTATCCACCACAGAAATATTTCACTAATCCATCTGAAAAGAGCTGTTTGAAATGTTTTCAGAGGCTGAACTTTAAAAAAACAACAGCAGCTTGTGATTGGACGATCATTTGGCCCGTCACACTCATCACAGACCAATCCCTATCAAGCAACGCCGCTACGTATGACGTAGCAGCTAAAGCTGTTGTTAGCCGTTAGCTTAAACTACCTTAGTCTATTGTCTTACATTAAATTATACCACACAGATTCATTCAACAGTTATGTGACATGAACCTCGTCAAAGACAATCCCTGCCAAGTTTTCCCAGTAAACTTTTGAGGACATTATATTTTTATTATTTATTATAATATATTAATATTATCAGGTTTCACGGAGTAACCATGATGACCATAAATTAACCGTCATGTCCGTGGAGGATTTCCTCATAAGAGAAGATTCAAGTGATGTTCTCTCCCCCTCTTTTAAAAAATAAATTGAGTCCATTTTGATTAAAAAAATAAATAAAAAATTGATATTAAGACCGCTTCAGAAGCCGCCATTGTTTTCAGACATGCAGTCACTTCCTGTTGTCATCACGTACGCAACTCCCGCCTCTCTTCTCTATTTGGTAGTTAAGCATTTAGCCGAGCGAAGTCATTGGGCAATAGAGTTGGCAAGACGGATATGCAGGATTTCAGAATCAGGCAGGTCCGCCTGCTCTGCAAGACTAAGGCCCTCCTCACACGAGGACGGCACCGTATTGTCTTGGCGTCGGCATCAAAACATGGATCGCTGTTTACACATCGTATTGTAGATAGGCTTGTGTATTACTTGAGAACGCAAAATCCACGCCGGGACGTACCTGTGGGTTTCCACGCATGCTCCTAACCCATATTGCATGCTGGGTAATGTAGTTCTTGGGTTACTACAGTTGTAACATCACAGTTCTGCTCCAAGGTGGATTCAACGTCAACAAGTGTTCATGCATGCGTAACATGCTGCGTCTCTGCATGAGCACTTGTTGCTGTTGTTGCTGTAGCTGGTGTTGTTGGTGTTCTGTGAGAAAATGTTAGTGTAAAAGTCGTAGCAATATTTATAGCTGCTGCCACCATAGTTGTTGTTGGTGTGTGTGTGACAGCGTGAGTTGGGGGGCGGGGAGGAGGACGGGTGCTATGAGGTCAATACGCAGATATCCACTTGCAAACCCGTTTTCAATAAAGATGCGGAGTCATGGACAAATACGCGTCTCCGTGTGTCAATATCACCAGATTGGTAGTTTATTTTACCGGAGTCTTACAAATTCGTACTCGTGTAAAGCCCACCTAAGTGTTTATGCCGGGCAGAGGAATTCTGTCAGGTCACATACAGTATGGTGTAATTGACAATTAACACCCAATACCGCTCTTGGAATTGCTGGTGGAGCGTAATGTGCAGACAGAATGTGCAGTTCCCCTTGTGTCCACTAAACTGGGTCAGTCCCTATAGAGTGTTACAGAAGAAATGGTCATGATTTTGTGTTTACAGGCCCTCTTCAAAGTCTTCCTGTCTGTCTTTAAATGACTTTCGCCTCCGTGAGCCGTGTGCTTCATGCCTCCTCCTCTCTAAGGTCCATGACTGTTTATATTTTTGGTCGTGTTGCTGCTCCATTTCACCGTACAGCTGTATGTGTGGACGGTGAGGCTCAGAAAAGTCTTGGCCCTCCTGCAGGCTGATGGCAGTCACAGAGCAGCAGGACACAGCGAGCAGAAAGAACCAAATAAAGAGTAGATGATTCCTCCTTCTCCCTCCATGACATGTTCATCAGACCCTGAAAGTATTTCTGCCTCATGCTCTCGGCTCTCTGCAGCCCAAACGGGAATGAGTGTGAGAGAGGGAGTGACTCAGGCTCTGTGTTCATTTACCAAACTATTTCTTTAAGTCAGAGCCCATTAGATTATGCAATAACTGTTTCTTTAGTAAAGGGCGAACTTGAACAGCTTACTGAAGGCAGAGAAGGCTCAGCATGTTTGGATCTGACATTCAGTGGATGGTGGAAGGTGTAACAGTTAAACTCAAATAACTGAATAGACATAGGTGTTTAAACTCTAGCCTCATATTTTTGATTAAAATGATGTTCAACTGTGATGAACAAACATCTGTTTTTAAAGTATGTCTCTCCTTTACTCGACCATAACAGATGCTTTTACTTTGAAAGCATTTAAACAAACAAAATAAGAAATAGTTTGGCTACAATCACAACTTCACCAAATAAAAAGGTGTAAACATTTTCTTTCATTAAATCAGTCACAGATTGAACAGACTGTGGCTGAAACCGGAGACTTTTATTCCTTTTACACTGATTATTTTTTTTAGAATTCTGTGTTTGTTTTTAGGAGCACGACGCAGCCGTCGCTTCTGAAAATGTATTTTTCATTACACAGTATATTTACCTCCGCCCAGGGAGGTTGTGTTTTCGGGAGAGTTTGTCTGTCCGTGAACAAAATAACTCAAAAAGTTATGGATGGATTTTGATGAAATTTTCAGGAAATGTTCAGCATGGGAAAACGAAGAAGTGATTCAATTTTGGTGTTGATCCGGATCACCGTCTGCATCCAGGAATTGTTGAAAGGATTCTTTATCATTGGGAGATAGGGAACTGTGCTGCTTGGCGGAGGTCTGCGCTCTCCGAGTGCTTTTCTAGTTTACATTTATTTTTCTTTTCATTAATAGGTTTTCTTCCTCTGCTCTCGTTTACTTGATATCCGATAAGAAAATGTACCTCCTAATTTGAGCATTACACCTACCACAAACTGTTGAAACCTTCCCTAATTGTACATGTCTATTTTTTATCGAACTGTTACGATTAATTACCTCGGCCAAGGAGGTTATGTTTTCGGGAGAGTCTGTTTGTCTGTCTGTGAACAAAATAACTCAAAAAGTAATGGATGGATTTTGATGAAATTTTCAGCAAATGTTCAGCATGGAAAAAGGAAGAACTGATTCAATTTTGGTGTTGATCCGGATTAGCATCTGGATCCGCTATGACGAAAAATGTGATTTTTGAAGTAAAACAGATATCATTATGAATCCAGTTAGTAGTGAACAGTTATTTAGCTCCTGTAATAATCCATTTATTTGCACTTCTGACTGGTGTGTGTCGCTCTAGATCAGCTGTATACATAGTATTGTTAGACTTATATTTACAAAAATGCTGCCATAGTGATAATCACATTCTTCATACAACAACGCGGGGCGTGCTAACAATAGCCTGGTAGTTAGGCATGTTTTTTTCTGACTTCAACTGGAACGCCGATAAGTCGGAGATGATGTCACTCCCATTTCCGAGGTTACTGGAACGCAGCATTACGCCGGCGATAAATTCTCCTCATAGCACCTTTAACATTTAGGAGCACATTTAGCTTTGACTCCTCCTGCTCGTCGTTTGCAATGTTTGTTTGCAATAACGACTGATGACCAGTAACCACGACCAAGCTAAGACAGCTGTGATTGGATGTCCCTCTGAACTCATCCAACCTTTAACGCAACCAAAGTAGCTGTGATTGGATAGATTCATCACTTGTCTCTACTTCCTACATGACCACATTAGGTCTGATTGGATTAAGTCCGTCAGACATTTTAGTCCAGTTTTTATTTGTTGATGAAAATGTCAGTTAAGTTAGTTTGAGTTTTTTCCATGTGCTCTTGTTTTTATTAGTTAGTGGCTGTGGTCAAATAGTCACCTCTTAACCCCTCTCCTGTCTACTTTTCCCTAACCCTGATGGAAAACGTCATGATGTTAAGGAAAGGAGAAAGGAGAGTTCAGAAGGACTTAGGAAAGGAAACCTGCCACGCAGAGAGAATCTGACTACACTTTCACTACGCTACATCATCATGTGACAGTGGATGGTACTGCTGTGGTGAAACTACAATTTGGACTACAAAAGACGCATCATGTATCATGACAATGCTGTTCCTTTCAGACAACATTGAAAATAATAACCTGGTAAAAATTACATCTGCATAACCGATGTTGAAGTGAGGATTTAAATAAATCTGTCCTCTCATTATCAACATGAGCACCAATCTGAAGGAACTGAACTGAAGGAAAGAAAGGCACAAATTGTTAAGACCACAATCTAATAGAGTAAAAATGATTAATATTGAACCATGTTTAAAACATAATCAACATCAAATGTCTCATATCCTGCTGTCTTCAGAGAATCAGACTGCTGGAAAGTTAAGGCAGGTTTTGGTAAACTTTAGAAAGGATGAACAGCAGAGGTAGCTCACATGGTCTGAGGGATTTGTTCGTCATTTTTTCGTTGAATTTGGAAGCAGTTGGAATACGCGCTGTTTATAAAAGCTGTTGCTGCAGAGAAATGTGGGGCAGAATATTCTCCTCTCCTTTCGTAAAGGATGGTCCGGTGTATCCTATGCTAAAGGAGATAATAAAGGAAGCATTGAGTCACCTTTCCTAAGCATTTAAGCAAAAAGGACTCTTTGACCACAGCAAGTGTCCAGTTTTCATCAGGGGAAAAAACGGTTGTTGACGAAAATACTTCGTCAACAGGATTAATACTGCTGATGGGTAATTGTGTTGGTGTGCTGGGTTTTATCATCTTCTGGTGCTCCATGCTACAGGATCACACCTGTCAGATCTATCATAGATCTGTTACTTGTGTGGTGTTCAGTCTCTGAACCAAAGCAACAAAAACCATCGTGCTGAGGTCTGATCTGTCTGACTGATGTAAATGTGCAGGACGTCTTGCAGAGTAAAGAAACACGCTGCCCCCCAGCTCCCCCCCACACGGTGGTCTCCAGTCTTCTCCTCATTCAGGAGCTTTTCCCTGACTCGACTGTGAGCTGACCTACAAAACAGAAACTCTGCAGCCTCCTCTCTGAATCCACTAAATTTAACTCCAACCTCTTTCTCCTCTCTGCATGGCGTGTCGTCCCCGGAGCTTTAGACCCTCTGACAACAATTGATAGGACGGCTATGTTTAGCGGCGGATTGTAAAGGTAAACACAACGTGCCGGTGCAGGGTTTAACGGTGACACCAGGCTTTGAAGAGCCACATGAAAGAGCAGTTCTGTGGGAGGCAGAGATATGCTGGGCTAATGTAAACTGTGAGCACGAGAGGCACAACACTGAGATTAAGGAGCGGAGGTCTGAGGATGTCAGGGTGAAGGTATGAACGACTCAGAGCAGCAGTGGAGGGTTTGGCTGTTTCTGTGGATCTACCTGCTGAGGGTGAGCTTTGAGGACACACCTTCTCTACAGGGCAACACTTTAACAGACCAGCTGAGGCTTCATGAGCGAGCATGAGCGATAAAAGGGTCAGGGCTTCTTTTCAGATGTCAGGGTGAAGAAGTGCTATTGAGCAGTTTTGGGGTTAAGTGCTTTGCTCATGGGCACTTTGCTAATGTCCAGAAGTCACCTGGCACCTCTCCAGCTTCTAAACCAACTTCCAAACATGTTTCAGTCAGGACTAGAACTGGCCACCTCTGGTCCCCCAACCAAGTCCTTTCCAGACTGAGCTACTGCTGGCCCATATAATGTGATCCCTGCCATCCCATGGATATAAACATTAGTTAGTTTAGTTTATTTGTCCCTGTAGGGAAATTAGGGTGTGGCAGGGATCACAGACATTTGGCAACAAAATCACTAGAAAAACATGAAAAAAAAACAATGCATTCACAAAGAGGAGAAAAAAAAGCAAAGGAAGCCATGTGGTTATGGACAGGCAGGCTGGTCTAGACCGGATAGACCTATTTTCAAGGTGCAGTGTGTAGAATGTGGCATTTTATACATCCACGCATTTCGCCAAACAGAAACGGTGAAGATAGGAGATACATGTTTCTATTTGTATGTAAAGTCCGTCAAAATAGGAGTACAATCATCCCCGTAAAACGTTTGTTTTATTTTTATTTTGTTAGAAAAATCTTTATTAAAAAAATTACATTACCGCGGGCCGCTGTTTCATGTAGGCCAACGTATTGATCCGCCGTGCTGTCTACAGGTGGTTTTTAGGGACAAAAAGAACATGTTCCTGGTTCGTCTGATGGGTCAGACAGGGGCCTTTCTGTGTGAAGTTTTGCATGTTCTTCTCGTGCATGCGCGGGTTCTCTTCGGGCACTCTGGCTTCCTCACACAGAACAAAAAACATGCTCATTGGGTTAATTGGTGACTCGAAATTGCCCCTGAGTGCGGGTGTGAATGTTGTCTGTCTCTCTATGTGGCCCTGTGATCGACTGGCAACCTCTGGCCTAATGACAGCTGGGATAGGCTCTAGCCTAACAGTTTCACTGTTGAACAATGACAGATCATCCAATCATCACGCAGAAGTCGAGCGTCCAGGCCAGCCCACTGCCTCATAGACCCCCAGAGATGCTGAGCGTCCGATGGGTGGGACAAAGCCCAGCGTTTATCCAATGACCGTCCAGTTTCCACAGTGGAACAACCCACTCTACGCTTCCCCATTGAAGTCAGAAGACGCTCAGCGTCCGACTGTGTTAAAGCGCTGAGACGCTGCGGGGATGAATGAGAAGGAGGCCGCGCCAGTTACCTGTGATAAGTAGCTGATTCTGAACAAAAGATGAAGGTATTCTAGAGCATATTTAGTCAATGAAATGTACACACAGCAGAACATATCAACACTTTTTTGGGGACATTTTAGGGGAAGCTGAGCTTCCCTTGCAGTTTTAGAGCAATCGCCACTGCCTAACACCAAAACCAAGTCAAATACCTTAAACAGACAAGAGATAGATTTTCCTTTTCTTATATTTTTTTAATAATTTAAATAATTTCAGATGTTTTCTTCGGACAGGGTGTTTCCAGGGTTGTACTGCCCCTGCAGTGATGATTATCTTTGAATATTCTTCTTCCTGATCTGCAAGATTAATGTCTTTAATATAAATTAAATATATATTTGGTCCTGAGTGAAAGTGCAGTGTTAGCAGGACTGATATCTTCTCAGTGATTTATGAAACACATTATTTAAAGGATAGTAATCGTCCTCCTCGGCCTCAGTGTTCAGAAAGGTTTGAGGGGCTCTGACAGACCCGTCAGTCTTTACCTGCTCCTATAATCCATCATTCCTCCTTTGTAATGACTCTGAGAGGAGCCTAAATGTAAAGTATGTGTCAGTTAATAAAGAAGGCTCTTTTGAGCTCTCCAGTTTAATAAACCTGACCTGAGGAACCCAGCTCTTCTGTTGTAGTGGCCACTCTCAGTGAGATGAGCTGAATTATCTCCAATCAAGATGATGAATAAATCTATTGTATAGTAAATCTGCTGCTGCCCCAGCTGAATCATTATTCAGTGACCTCCTGAATTAACATCATCCGGCCATCCAGCAGAGCAGCTGTTAAAAAGTAAAATGTGGACCGAGCGTCTCAGGAGAGTTTTAATGAGTTTAAAACTCTGCAGAGAAACTAAATGTGGGAAAGACAGCTCAACTGAACGGTCAATCAATTTTCCAAGTATTATTATTTCTAATTAGAGCTTCTTCTTTAAAATTTAATCAATGTAAATGACCACAAGGGACTAAAAGTTAATCCAGCTGCAGATAAACAGGCTGTAATGTCTGCTTTACGATCACTGATGGAGGCTTGCTCATTTTAATTGCTCTGCTGGCCTGTGTTTCACAGAGAACCCAAGACCAAGACACAAAATCTGAACTCAGTCAAAACAACTGAAAGGGGTGATGGGCTGAGTGGAAGTGGGCAATCATTGAGGGAAAAGGGGAAAGGTGGTCTAGCCTATGTCCTTGGTCCAAATATCAGGGGATCCAGAGCTGATATGGGTCCAGAGCAGAGGTGTGATTCAGCGGTACAAGGATTCAAAGTTGGGCACTGAGGCAGTAATGGGAATGAGGCAGGAGCTGGAAACGATGAGGAAAGGAAAGGATTTCGGTGGAAAAAGCCAAAAACAGAAGCATATCTGCTGCCTCTGTTTTTGGCTGATGCTTGGACTAGACTAAAGCGGGGAACACACATAAGGATTTTCTAAATCTGAACAGATGTTTTATCTGTTAGAGAGCCCACACATGAAGATAAAAACCAGGCACTGAACAGTTTTGATGGTACTGTGTGTGGTGTGCTCCGGTAATCTCAACAAAAACAGCCCCACACACATTACCATTAGGAGTGGGAGAAAAAATCAATTCACAGGATTTTTTGTCTGATGATTTTAAAATCGATATTTTTGTTCAAAAATTAATATTTTTTTTAACCCTCAAACTCTTTAGGCGCTAAAGCCGCAAAATTGCGACAAGTGACATTGCTGGATAAAACAGGCCATAGCTGTTAAAACAGTGCTGAATAGTGTTCCTACTTTTCACCAGCAGATAGTGGACGGGTGACGGGTTTCTATTCAAAGTTTTGTCATATATTTATTTTGAAACACACACACCGGACCGAGGGACGTGAGTGTGGCTGTAGAGCAGAGCAGAGAGAGAGAGACATGCACAGAGTGACAGAGTGAGTAAGAGTACTCACAATGCTGAGAGTACTTTGTCAAGTACTGGCTGGCTCTGAATCTGAGGAATAATTACTCTCTGGGGATGACGGTCAGTCGTTCAGTGAGGACCAAACTGGCAGCGCGTGTGCACGCAGTGGGAGCAGGTCCACGCGCCATTACAGTCCCCAAGCAGCACATCAGAGGCCGATGCTTTGCCTCTCCGTGGCCCGTGAGTGCCGAGGAGGGGACGTGGTCTGGGATGCAGGGAAGCTCAAAACACCGCGAAAAGTGACGGTGTTAGCGGGAATGAGAAAGACCACGGAGCTCTGGGCAGACGAGGGAGAAGCCGGGGGTAAAAAGCACAGTGAAGGCAGCAGAGGCGTTCATGGTCGGCCCGTAAATTACAGTGATGATGATTGATGAGTTTACTTTGGGATGAATAAGAGTATACCAAGTTGATCAGAGATTTTGATGAGCCTACTGGGTTTTGTGGAGACAGAATTCTGACAAATTTTGAGCCTTGGTCTTTTTTCCTTTTTTGATGGTGAATTCTGGAGCCTATCAAAAATGAGACAAAAAGATATGCCCACCAGTTCTTAGAGAGGAAAAACCCAAAACCAAACTCCAAATTTCATGGCTGGTCTAATTTTACTGTCCTTGAGATGAAAGCTTTCATGTCACTTTATTTGTGTATATTTTCCAATATGGCTGCTATCTGGTGACATCATAATATGCAAATTAGATGAGTGAATTTAATTCCATCACAGATTTTGGGTCATACTGAAGGTTTTCCACAGTGACAGTTTACCATCTCTATCCACTTTGAAACTATAGCCTTTTCAAATCTTGATAGCAAAATTGAATATTTTCTTGAAAAAACTCTGGTCCCGAAAGGGTTAATAAGCCACTTTTAAATGCAATCCAGGCTTTTGAAGAGAGAGTATAAACAGCTGGTTAAAATAGGCTATATTGCTGAATAAATCCTAAAAACAGACTCACATGTGATGTGTATTTTTCCTGATATAGTCTGTAGGCATCATCATTGTTCATCTTTTTCACTGATGTTAAAAAAGCTAACTAAAGATTGCAAAAATCTGCAATATCGTAGAATCGCAATTTAAATCGAATCGGCACCTAAAAAATCGTAAAAAATCGAATTGGGAGAAAAGTGCATCGTCCCAGCCCTATAACCATTCTGTCCCACCACAGATCTAGAATCTGGTCCTCCAAGACCAAAATCTGATCAAACGCCATCTAACAAAAATGAAGAAGAAGAAACAGCAACAACCGGGAAAACACAACATGGGAGAGGACATACGAGAAGACGGAATGATGGTGGTTTTGGGACGGTTTTTGACAGAAAAATCCCAAACTTAAAAAAGTGAAGTCTCTGGGAAAAATCCTGGGGACAGCGTGAACTCATGAGCTGGGCCTCCATATCTGAGGTCCATCCAACTTTATGTTTCAGGTTGGCCATGCCTGTTTTTATATACGCCTGCTTCCTTGTTCCTCAGTCAGCTCACTTCTTGATTGGCTCGGATTGGCTCATGACTCGGAGTCGTCGGCTTTCCCCACACACATTAAGATTTCTGGTCATAAATGTTGAACAAGTTAATATTTATGATTGTCAGCCCTAAAGCTGCTTGGTAGCCCATTATCAGGAAAAATTCACTCTTAACACACAACAGACCAGACGATAATCTGATAGGATAATCTTATCATTGCTGTCAAGTTTTGGATTTGAAAATAAGGGACATTTCCCAGCGTGCAGCCCCACCATCCCAACCAAGCTCCAGTATCTCTTACGTATTAAGACTGGTGTACAGGAATGTCTTCTTCGCAGCCATCCATCTCATTTCTCATACTTCCCGCTGTTGGCTCTAATCTCGCGACAAGTCAGGTGACTGCAGGTAGCAGTTCTCGTGAGGCTTCTTCTTCTTTGGTTTTACGGCGGTTGTCATCCTTCATTTTGGTGCATTACCACCTCATTCTTGTGACGAGGCCAGTGACAGAGTTCAGTTTGGAGAGATAGAGGAATGTTTTTTGTTTATTTTTTATAATACAGGAAATTTATGGGAAAAGACTCATATGGGAAGATGGCGGAAAAGAGGGATATAATACGGTAGTGTCCCAGCCAAAACGGGAGAATGACAGCTATGTATGGACACACATAACAAAACAACGTGGAGGGAGAAGACAACATGTCGAATAGAGAGCTGTTTACACCGACTGAATGTCGGGCATGTGAAACTCAAAGGCAAGGCCTTTTATATGCACTGAACTTTTACCTAAAATAAAAAATGCAACATTTTTCAACATGTTTGGTTTTATTCAAACAGGAGCAGGACAGGAGTAGGAATAATTTTGAGTGGGAGCGAGATGGGGGTGGAAGTCATTCTACGGGAGTGGGACAGGACAGGATTAATTTTTTTACTCTGGCCCAGGATTGGGGTGGGACGGGATTTTTTCTCTGGGAGTGGGACGTGATGGGAGTGAAAATCTGCTCCCGTGTCATGCTCTAGTACCCCGCTCAACTGTATGAGGGAGATTCAACAATCTGGCAGTGTGGTGGAGTTGGAGCCCAGTATTTGTAGCCAAGTTTATTGTAGAAGGAGAACAGCTGAAGCTGCAGCCCAGCTCCTGTAATCAAGCACACACAGACACTGACATGCACACACACACACACACACACACACACACACACACACACACACACACACACACAGACCCCATTTTAAGTAAATCTTTTTTATTATGAAAATGAATGCTTTTTGAAGCTGATCTGGTCGCTGCTCATTGGTAATTTCCATAAAGTGTGAGCATCAAGCAAGCAATGGACTGTGTTCATTCTCGCCCATCTGATGGATGTAGAGGGTTCATAGCAGAAGTCTCATCAGCAGAGGAGCTGCAAGGAACAGGGTCTGCAAAGGATCCCAAAGGAAACTTCATGCAGCTTACTGAAAACTAGTCAGTAAGTTTAAATATTGTATCTGGGCCAATATGAAGTAGATTTTAAACCTCTAGTTTTCTTAATTTAGAGTAAAGGGGGCACCTTACCTGGACCCTGCTGTCCCGGTCCTCACGCTCCTGCTTTTCTTAAACTTTTTTCTGTTGTCTTTGTTAATATTAACAATAATGCATCAGATTTTTATAGCGCTTTTCAATAGGACTCAAAGGCACTTTAGAGAAGATAACAACAATACAAACAAAGAACTATGAGTGCATTTGTGAACAGGTTGGTTTTGAGTGATGGTTTGAGTGACAGCAAAGAGTCCAAGTTTCTGATGTGGAGGGGGACTGAGTTCCAGAGGGAGGGGACAGTGATGGTGAAAGCTCAATCCCCCAAAGTCAGGAGCTTGGATTTGGTGATGGGCCTGAGGAGGTTGGAGTTGGCTGAGCGGAGGCTGCGGGAGGGGCTGAAGGAGGACTGTGAGGTGTGGAGAGGCCAGGTTATTGAGGGCTTTGTAAGTTATGAGCAGGACTTTGAAGTGGATGTGCTGTTTTATGGGGAGCCTCTGCACTGTAAAAAAAAATCGTACAAAAATTGTAATTTTTCGGCAGCTGGGGCACCAAAAAAATACAGAGAAGTAACAGAAAATAGCTTTTTCATAAAAATAGTTTCTTTCTGTAATTAAAATACAGTTTGCAGTTGAAATTTTAACAAGATTTTGCCTTAATTTAAGGTTCTTTAACGTTTAATTACCAACATTTAACGTTAAAAACAATTAGTTTACCCATAAAGATGGTAAATCGACATTGTAATACAAAGAATTATGCTTAAATTTACAGGAATGTGCTGCTAATAGTTGGTTTTAATGTCATTATTATTATTTCATATATATATTTTTGGGGCATTTTGTGCCTTTATTGATAGGAGAGAGACAGTGGATAGGCTTGTGAAAGGGGGTGAGAGAGTAGGGGAAGACACTCTGCAAACTGGTCACAGGTGGGATTCGAACCTGGACCGGCAGAAGCATGTACATGGGGTACCTGGTTGCTAACCACTCCGCCAAACCAGCACCCCTTAATAGCATTATTTTATAGTAGTTATAGTTTTTTTTTTTAGAGTTGTAAAGTTGAATTTTGCAGTTTATTCCCTTAAATAACAGAAAAATATTTGTAAAATTACAACACACTTGTTAACATATTTTAACAATAAATATTCATATTTCTAATGGAGTTTCTTTGTAAAAAAAAAACAGAAATATTGTGTTTTTTCACAGTTACAGTAATTTCCTGTTATATTACATTAGACGTGTAAAATTACAGTTTATTTTTGTGAATTAATTGGCATTTTGAAAACAGAAAAAAAACTAAAAAAAAACAGTAAAATACTGTTATATATTACTTTATTTTTTTTACAGTGTAGTGTATCACAGTTTTTGTAAATCTCAGGACAGGAGACCATAGAGGAGGCTATTGCAATACTGTAATCAAGTCTGGATGATATGAAGGCATGGATAAATGTTTCTACAGCAGAGGTGGAGAGTGGGATGGAGATGGTGATGTTGCGTAGATGAAAAAAGGCTGTTTTAGTGATGTGATGAATGTGGGGTTTAAATGAGAGAGTGGGGTCAAAGAAAAGTCCAAGGTTTCTGATGAACCTGAAGTTTAAGTTGTAGGGTCCTTTAAACTGTCTCCAGGCTGTTTCTGTTTCAACAAAAAGAACTAAAAGGGTCTTGTCCTTAGCGTCCACAATCAATGCACATTTTTTTTCATCCTACCATTGGATCAGACTAAGTGTAAGGTTGCTGGTCACTGTTGTGTCTCGACCCAGCCTTGGAGATGAGAGTGTGGATCCCAAGCTGAGTGGGTCAAGGGTGCTGATTAAAATGCCTCTTGTTGGAGATCTAAAGGCAGACCCAGACCTTGCTGGAGAGATAATATTTTCTGTGTGGTTAAGGAACAACACAGTAAATGTTCCAGAGGATAGGGACGGACCGGAGAGGCAGAGGGAAATGGACAGTTGGAGAAATGGACGGAGGGATGGATATGTGCACTTATTTATTATTATGTCTTTATTTATTTATTATATTCATCATGGTATAAATAACTGTGCTTAGTTTGAAAGAAGCTGCAAATCCATGACCTTTCAATAAATCAGCATTAATAATCTCTTTGATATTTCTCATTTAAAGTTGTAATAAATCACTGCTTGATTATCATTTCTGTAATTCTTGAACATGAAGCTCTTTGTCTCCATTATGTTTGCCTGATCTTCACCTCTCAGTAGGATGTGTACCCTCTCCAGCCTCTAATGGCAGATTGAATAGAAAACGATGAATTATTAATGAACTTTTGTTGCTTTCAAACAGTGTTTGCAACTATCTGCTCCCATCATTAGACCAAATGTTGTTCCCCTGTAATTGCTGCTCGCGTTGCCTCATTAGGGATCCTCCAAACTCGTCAGCACATATGTGTGAATAGCCGCGGCGGCTTTATTTAGCTGGGTGGATGTTTTAATGTGCTGTTCTTGTAGGAGTGTTTGTGCGGCTGCCAGGCGCCCCAGGCTGACCCTGCGCAGATTAACTCCAGGAAACAGCCCTCAGAGCTCCTCCTTATTATCACTGCTGCTCTCCTCTCAGCTCTGATTTAATAATGATTGTGCTGCAGAAAAACAAAGTTAGTTTCATGCACCGCAGCTCATAACCATTAAAACTGAGGTTCAGACAGATGGACAGACGCTCCCATCTCTTCAGTTTGACTTTGAATCCTCTACATGAGACGACGGAGAACACTTGGGGAGGAATCAGCCAGCTTCCTCCAGGGCTGAGCCATACAGATTAAAATAAATCATAAGTCCATATATTTCATCTGCATGGTAATATGCCATATATATTCAGCAGACATATTATTAGGTACGCCTTTGTGATCCCAGGTTGGACCTCCTTCACCTTCAATCTGCCTGTCATGTCAGATTCAATAAGAAGATGTTGGTCCATATCTCCATGACAGCATCGCACAGCTGCTCTGCCACATCCCAAAGATGCCTTATTGGATTGAGATCTGGTGACTGTGGAGGCCACTGAAGTCCAGTGAGCTCATGTGGAGGCTTTTCCATGACCTGTTGTCTGATTGATTTTGCTTGACTTCACTTGATTGTCTTGGTTTTCCACTAAAGATCACACCTGGTACCTGGCTGACAGCTGATTGGTCAGGGGTGTAAACTGTATATAAAACTGAAAGCCCCCTGTTGTTAGCTCAGGGATGCTGTATGACTTCCCAAACTCCTCTCTGCTCTGCCTATTGTTTGCTTTTGTGACCCTCTTTAGCCTTGCAGAGCAGACAGACCTGCCTGATTCTGAAATCCTGCAGGTCCGTCTTGCCAGCCTCCGTTGTCCAACAAATTCACTCGGCTGAATTCTCAACAGCCCAATCAGGGAAGAGAGGCGGGAGCAGCAGAATGCGGACGTGACGACAACCGGAAGTTGAGGACCGGAAGTTGAGAACGGACATGCCGATTAGCCTATTGTCCTCATGGCTACCTAGTGAAACTTGGCGAAATCTGCCCTCCTCAGAAGTTTACTTGTAGGGATTGTCTTTGACGAGGTTCATATCACATATAAGTGTTAAATAAATCATCTGTGTGGTACAATTTAGTGTAAGACGATAGTATAAGGCCGTTAGCTGTTATCTGCTAAGCTAGCGGCTATTGGTCATTAAATGTTGTTAGCTGCAAGCGGCTAAGTTAGCCGCTATGGCTAACATCCATGAACTGTTGTTAACTGTTGTTAGCCATTAGCCGCTACATTAGCCGGTATGTATGCTACATTATAGGAGGTAACCCTGCTTGATGTGGATTGGTCTGTGATGAATGTGACGAGCCAAACGATTGTCCAATCACAAGCTTGTGGTTTTTTTTTAACGTTCTGCCCCTGAAAACAAATTCAAAGGGCTCCTACCCAGATGGACTAGTGAAATATTTCTGTGGCAGATATATGGAGCTGTCCATCTGGCTTGTCAGGTTGGACCCTCTTTGGACCAGAGTTTATCTCCTAACTGTGACAAAAAGCCACAGAAGGAACATCAGCTCTCCCCCTCTGTTTCCTCCTGTTTTTGTGAACCTGCCACTTAATTTGTCACGCAACACTATGGGGTAAAGAGGAACTGATGCAGTCCATACTAGGGATGCAACCGTCAATTCTTTTTGTAATGAATTTGGCAATTAATTGAGTCATCGAATAATTGGTCTGAATTAAGTAGACTGCTGTTTCTTACTCTGAATCACTTTGGCTTTGTTGAAAAGCATTTGTTGGAGCCATTTCAACCAGCAGCTACTAGTGGTGCTGTGAACAGGTCACAGGTGTGGCACATACGGGGACCTGTTGTTTTTGGACTGTGGCATGGCATGGATTAGATATTTGTGAAGCAATTGCCCTTTTGTTGAAGTCAAAATGCTTAAATAAATGGACTGATTATTATAACACATAACGAGTGTAGTGTGGATTTTTACGTTAACGTTTGAACATTAAGAATTATGATTTATTGGACATTATCTTGCCATGACAGAGTAGCCGACTCGAGCGCATCAGCTAAGTTAAACCATGCTTTCTTTAAAGAAACTCAAGTGTGCGTCAACAGCATCAGTAGCATAAAAACAGAAATAAGCCAGGTGTCTTAAATCAACAAGTTGTTTTTCTTTGTTGAACATTTTGAGCATAAACAGGATCCAAAAATCAAAATACATACTTTTGTATTGGTAAAAAGTAGTTGCATGAGACTACTCACTACAAGGTCTGCAGATTATTTGGAGCAACCAGGTCCTTTTTTTTTTTTTTTTTTTTTAGGGTACTTTGAGCATCACAGGACTTTTGCAAATTAGTGTATTTATAACAAAAGAGAAGAACAACATCTCTACAGCTGATATCTCAGAAATGTACAACTCATACAGTATACAGTAGAAACCTAAATGGATTAACAGGCCCTTTAGTTACAATTATACAATTGTATGACTGCAGTGAGCACTAAACCAGGTTCAACAAATCAAATTATATAGAAATTTACCTTTTTGCACTGATGTCAATTTTTTTGAATTTATAAATTTGTTTTGTTTATATTTTTTTTGCCTTTTTTTCTGCTAATCACCATATTGAAGATCTTATTTAGCTTAGTTTATTACAAGGCCCAAATAATATCATACTTAGATACTAAGATAATTCAACAGCTAATGTACATTTATTTAATTTATGAAATGATGTCCTCTGTCCTCTGCTCACTGTCAGTGTTTCCTGTTCTATTCACTGCAGTCAAATTAAAGAGAAAGTTACTGGATGTGAAAAGTATGTGAAGAAAATACACATAATACAGGGAAAGTAGCCTCTGCATTGGTTATTCTGAATCAGCCCTGACACAGAGCTATAATAATAGTATGTTATTTACAAGAATTCATCTAAATTATTGATCACATTAACTGGTTCTGCTGATGTATTATGAGCATTATCTTGTGTCTGGTCTGCCTACGTGACACACATGCCAGATTTTACGGTGTTGAGGTGCAGCAGCATTGATGACATGCTATCATGCTAAGCTAGCTCTGTTTAACAACAGATACACTGCACTGTTCTTTCATTTCCTAGTGATCCCATACTTGAGATACTTTATGCTGTTTCTTCTGCAGACTCTTTTCTTTATTTCTCTCTTTTCTCTTCCTTCATGGTTTTACAATGCCGCGAGTCTGTTTCTGTGGCGCATTGTGCCAAAGAAATGACTATCCGTGTCAAACACTGTGCACTGTATAGCAGTCCAGATTTAAACAAATGTTCAAGGCACATTACTTGGCCCAAGGACTTTTTTGTTATCCATTTACCCAGATTATCCGAGGAATCTTTTCAGCCTTCGTCCAAACAGGTTGGGCAGTATCCACACCATGAAGAGGCAAGCCGAGCAGATACCTCAAATAGAAAAAAACACCAATGTCATGTTGTTGCTGTTCCAGCAAACCATCCCGGCAGCCATGTTAGGGGTCTGCCAAGCATGACATAGTTGAGGTTATTATCCAATGAGACACCTGGAAATGTGCCGGCAAAATTAGAGTCCATCACCACTGCTACTCTTGACTATCAAAGTTATTCCCTGTCTGTACATCAATCGTGTAAAGATTACTCTAACACTAACACACACTGCTAGAGTAACAATAGATTAGCGTTTCAATCACTATGAAAGAAAGTCAAAAAGAAACAAAGGTTAACAGTCTACATATTCTGTTATTAAGCTTAAAAAAATCTGCTCTAGTTCTTAACATCATCTCTATTGTCATCTTCTGGAACATTAATGTGCTGAAAATGTCATTGTGAATTGTTCTCATAATAAATGTATGGTTATTACCCAAATTTAAGGTATAGTGAGCTGTTTCTTTCACCTGTTAATCTTGTGTCTAAATGATGAGCATAATGTTAAAAAAAAAAAAAAAAAAAAAAAACAGGCACGTGCACGGCACATTTCTTTTTTACTAACATCCCAAAAATGAAGTGTGGTATGCATGTGGTACAAACGAAAGTCTTGAATTACCTTAGAAAAACCTTTTAAAAAATGTGCATTCGTTGTTTCTATGGAGAGGTGTTGGAACAGCACATCAGAAAACGCCAAATCAGTGGAGAAGCTCCTGGCATAGGTGCAAAGCCAGGAAATCTTGATGGAATATCTCTTCAACATTGAAGCACATCTGCAAAAACCATAATTGGAAACACAACAGGCCATGGGAACTAATGTCAAGACATTAAGATGAATGGGAGCAGCACAGACTCTCTGAGTATTCTGCAAACATCAACACAATGCTTGTCATCAGTTTTTCTTGTATCATTTACTTTGTTCTTGAGAATATGTTCTCTAACAGATGAACTGCTGTCAAAAAACTATTTCTATTAAATATTTGATTCAGGTCTTTCATTCAATGTTTGCTTGAATTAAAGACCTGGACATGCGGCTAATAGTTAGTGCTACCTACGGATGATACACAATGTCGCCATGCATTTGGCATAGTTATCATTTTCCAACAACATTCATCGGCTACTTGCCTATGCATGTAGAAGTTTCTTTCACTGTTTCTATGCCGATTGTCAAGCGGATTCCTGCTGTTTCCATGACATCTCCTCCACCTGATTCTTGTAAATAACAGCCGTTCACCAGACAGCAACGTCTGATTGGCTGAATAAGATCAGGTGATCTGTGGCTATGCACATGACGGCTCAACTGACTTAGCAGATGTGGTGCTTGCCTGCAATTTCAATGAACTTTAAACTTTGCAGAAAAATGTGCAAAAGGTGGCAACAAGCAGAATCTGATTCAAAGACGAAAGCAGATACGCAGCCTTGGCCAACCGTCTGGATGGTCCACTGTGGTCATAAAAGCATGTACATGGTCAGCAGCAGTACTCAGGTAGGCTGTGGGGTTTCAACCATGTTCAGGTGAGACTTATGGCCCTTTTCCACTAGTACACCTTGGCCCTACTCTACTCAGCCCTACTCGATTTGTAGCATGTTTCCACTAGCCTGGTACCTCCTAAAACAAGCTAGTTTTAGTACCTACTCCGCTCTGGTTCAAAGCGAGCTGAGTCGATACTGAAAGATGACGTCACCGACTGCCGGCTACTGATTGGTCAGACAATGTCGTCATTGATGAGTCATGAGCGGGACAACCTAGCATGCTAGCGGTAGCTACCGTTAGCTTACCCTCATACATCTTTTCTTTGCAGCTCAATTGCTCTCGTCCTTGGCTCCATTCTGCTGTATAGCTTTTAAAACTCTCCTGTGCTTCTCAAGGGGTATTTCTTCTTACCACCTGCAGCCTTCTTCTGCTTTCCTTTTTTACTCGGTTTGTGACAAAAAGCCACAGATTGTTGTGTCGCACTCAAAATGACGTCACTGCAGTGCCACTCATCCCGTTGGGCAGGCGACTGGGGCTAATGGAAAAGCAGCACAAGGCGAGTAGAGTAGAGCCGGGTAGAGTTGAGTAAAGTAGAGTAGGGCTAATGGAAAAGGGCCATAAGGGGCCCAAAGTGTGCACAGAAAATGTCCCCACACCATCACAGCAGCAGCCTGAACTGCTGATCCAAGACAGGATGGGTTCATGCTGTATGATGTTCACACCAAACTCTGAGCCTTCTATCTGAATGTGGAGCAGAAATCCAGACTCATCAGACCAGGAGACACTTTCTTCGCCTTTTGATCAGTTTTGGTGATGGTTTCAGCAGTAGCCTCTTTTTCTTGAGTCTTAAATGCCTTTTTTCATCAGAGATAAATATGCAGGGTGTACAGCGGTGTGTGGCTGCTGTCATCCTGTTTTCTGGCCCTGTAGCAGCGTTAAAACTCTGCTTACTGACTGCATGAATGAACTGCTTCCTCTGTTCTCATGTTTGCTCATTAGCTGCTGTGGTCCCTGCTGAATGAGAGTGTGACAGCTGCGGTGTGAATTCAGTGTTACCTGGACCATAACACACAGCGCGTACTCAAACACAGCTGCTGGTGTGCCTGTTAGAAATGAGTAAACACAGGGGGCGGCAGCTCGCTGGAGCTGATTCTTCAGATTTATTTTAGTCAATAAACCACATAAAGGAGAGCAGAGCATTAATGGGTGCATCTCCTGACATGTGTGCTGTGTATTAGTAATTCTTACTGCGTGCCTCAGAGCTGAGCCGTTGTCCAAAAACGATTAAAAACACATCAGTGAGCAGCTCGCTTGAACAGCACACTGAGCAGTGTTCCTCATTAACATGAACGCAAGCACCGCACAGAGCTTTGAGTTAAAACCACTAATCCTGCTCATGGAAACATGAAAAATATACCCTCGAACAAAGATTCAAGGATTTATGTCTCATTTTTTTCATTCTAGCACCAAACTCACCTCCTCGTGTATCCATTTAAAATATACAGTAGCAACTAGGGGTGCAACAATTCTCTTAAAAACTGTAAAATATAGTAATAGGTTTAAAATTCTTTGTATGATGCCCATGATTTAGTGCAGGCATGTAACCTGCAGTGTTTCCGTTGTTGCCCATTTTTATCGGCATTTGCCTCTGTGCCTGTGAGTCCGTGTGCAGGTCTGAGGAAACTCCTGCCCCGAGGAACAATGTGCTAAGGTTGGGTCAAGATGTCACCATGCTACTCTGAGAGGAGAGGCTGCAGTGTGCACTCACACTCCTATGAGGGACCCTCTTTTTAGTCTGTGGAGGAAGCAAACCTGAATTTCAGCGGCCTGTCTCTGCTGCGCCTTTGCTCTGACAGCCCATATCCTCGACTGCGGGCAGTGTACCACAGCCTCAATTATCTTGAAAAATGAGATCATAAGATTATGAGAGAACAACAACAACAGAAAACTCCAAGAGCAACCTGTTCTTGACCTGCCTGGAGTTGATTTACTGTCTGCATCAACATTATTCCCACTCCTTCCTCTGTGTTTTGAAACTCCAGAAAGTCTCTGTGCTTGTTTTTCCAGTTTTTGGTCAATCTTTTTGACGGAAATTGGTGCAGGCTGGAAATGCTCCTAAAAAAATAGACTCACCCTCTATTTCCAGTTGCCATTGCAGAGCTGCTCTGCAGGCCATAGAAATGACAGATTGATGAGACTCTGAGAAACTGAGAACTCCCCAACAGACTCATAACACTCATAAAGTTCTTTCCGACTGTCAAAACAAACTAACAACAGCAGAAATTGTTTAGGCCTACAAAAACTAGCCTTACTTCTTCAGTAGCTTTGCTGGTCCTGTAAAATTTGGCTAAATGCCTCAGAACTGATCCAAAGTAAAAAATGAAACATACTTCATTGGCCAAAGTTATCAGAACTGATTATAATTAAAAACAGATCAATAAATCACAGCACATGCAGACCTGTGGACAAAGGCTACTTAAACAGTATAAGTTTATGCTTGTATATGAATATGCTTGTATATGAAACTTTCTTAAACTCTTCATGTGTGATGTTTGATCCCTGATAAACTGAATGCCAATGACTGATATTTTTATAATGCCACATCTATGTAGGCTCCAGTCAGATCTGCGTGATAGGTATTAGATCAATGTTACATATTGTGTGCTCTCACTCTATGAAAATTTGGAGTTCTCGCTGCAGAAGCCCATTTTTGTAACCTGGATCCCCCAGATTCAATATCTGCACTCAGGCAAGTCCTTCTCGCCAAGCTCCAATCTATGGCAACTGTGAGCAGCCCAAAGTGGGATGGTCTAATCAGAGACCTTTAGAGCAGGGAGAGGCAGAGCTATTGGTGCGCTCCATTAAACTCGGAACTGGGAGTGACATCATCTTCCACTTATCAGCGTTCCAGTTGAAGTAAAAAAAAAAACACGCTGATCTACCAGGCTATTGTTAGCTGTTGTTAGCACGCCCTGCGTTGTTGCTTACAAATATCACATGAAAAATGTAAATATCAATATGGCAGAATTTTTGTAAATATAAGTCAAACAATACTATGTATACAGCTGATCTAGAGCGACACACACTAGACAGGAGTGCAAATAAATTGATTATTAAAGAAGCTAAATAACTGTTCACACTGGGGGCATCCATCTTAGATTGTCAACTCGGGGGTGGCGAGGTTCCCCTGAGTTGACGGGGGCTTTCCAGTTTCAGTTTCCTACTCGCAACTCAGAAATTCCTACTTCCGAGTACAACTGGAACGCACCATATGAGCGAGACAGATGCAGGAAGTGACTGCTCTTACAGAGATTAGCATTGATGCTAACAGCAGCAGTTTTATCAGATCTGGACGTCTCTTAAAACAAACACTGACATTTCTTGCAGGAGTTTGTATGTAACTTGCACCACGGCAACAACACCCTGCTACTGATCATCTGATGGGCCTGTAATGACTGTAGTTGATTGATTAATCATGTTATCACCTGCTCGATATGCGTAATCAACTAATGAATAAATCCATTCATTAATTTATTTAGTATGAGATTTCAGTCTCTTTTCCCTGTCTTAGATTGTAAAGGGGAGAGAGAGTGGGGAATGACGTGGAGGAAAGGAGCAGCATGTCAGACTTGGACAGATTTTTAGCACAGCCCCAGTGTGAGGCCATTGCCTCCTCAATAATGCTTTTGCAGGATATGTTTTAAAGACTCCACTGTGATTATTCTGCTGGGTGAAAATGCAGATTTATTTGGTGAGTGTGCAAATTTATTCTCTGGCTTTGGCCCCGGATGCTCAATCAGCCAGTCAATGCAGAAACTTGGCTCTATCCTCAGATCCATCCCAGGCCTCCAACCCGCCTGCAGGAAAACAGAGTGACCTTTTAACATGTGACAGACAGTCAAAGGCAGTGTGATAGCAGGTGTCTCTGAATGAGGATGAAACAATAAAAGCCCCGGGCCCAGTGACAGCCCACACTGAACATTAGCATTTTGAAGATAATGATACAGAAATAATTAGAGGCTGTTTAGTGACCATTATACCCAGCAGAAATCTACTCTGTTAAACCTTCCCTCTGCAGCCACAGAAAAATAAAACCTCTGAAATCCTCGATATGATCCAGCAGGCCCCAGGCAACAACCAATACCCGGCCCCACCAACGGCTTTCCATCAGTAGATATCTGCAGCACTGTGGTTTGATATGAAGGCTCTCTGAGGTACACATGTCTGTTAGTATTATAATACTCTTTATTATTAGCCTACATGGTTTTACACAGCAAAATCTACATAAACAAAATAACACTATCAGAGTAAGGATCAACACTACTTAATTGTCAAAATGGGTTCACACAACAAAGTGCCATTTCGGCCCTTTTTGGAGAGTTGGTGCTTTAACTCTCATCCAGTGTGACTGTTGACTATTTAGGAGTTAAAATTTAAAACTCCAACACTTAACAGTGTTACTTTTGGTAAACACTTCCATGTATAGTTAGTAGAGTTGTAATGAAATGGTCAATTCACGAAACGATACGAAATACGAAACAGGGCTCACAATACGAAATACTCACGATACAAAATAAAGATTACAGAAATCCCCAACAGTAGGAAGTTGTGCAAAAATCTCATTTTCCTTATTTTCTTTCAAACATCCAAACATATTACTGCATCAGTACAAAATAAATGCTCTTTGAAAAAAAGCAAAGTTGTAGTTTTTCCCCTTATTTAGACCACAGTGCAAATACAAACATAAAATCTCAATAAAAAGTGCTTTGTTGTTGTAACAATCAGGATAAGTACATTCTTGAGTGAAAAGGAAAACAAACAGCAGTCCTCAGAGCTGCAGTTTAGACCTATAAATGTCTGAACTGTGAACTATAATATTTAGCCTATAACAGTGCATATACTTCTGATCTTCAAGTATGATCAAATTCTGTCAACTCAACAGTAGATGTAAAAATCAAATATTGTTTTTTATGCAGACTTACACAAACTTCCTGTCTCCAGTTCAAAGTAGTTGGTAGTTGGTGGTTGTACTCGCCGTAGTATACGGTGAACTGTAGTGTCATATTTAGCACATGGTTGTTGTTTGCAATCTTCTCACCGTTCTATCGTCTTTTACATGGGAAGCCAAAATAGGTCCACACAACCGATTTATGTGATGAAGGAGTGTCGGTAAATTCCTCGACCTCGTCTTCCTCCATATTGAAGCGAGTGTTTTGCTACAGTAAGCGTAGAGCGTAAAAAATCCCAGTCGCATGCCCCTCTGGGTTTTTTATTGTGTTTTTGTTTCATGCGTCTTTTAATTTTATTTAGTCATTTTTTTATTTCGTGAAATTTCGTGGCACGAAATTTCGTTACACCCCTAATAGTTAGGAATACACTTTCTTTGATATATTTTTAACTTTATATAAAACTACAGAGTGTAAACATTGGTGCACATTAATGTGCAAAATAAGCTAAAATATAGATACAGTGTTTGGTTGGAGCAAATTTGTAAAATAAACTGCGGTGGATCTGTGACGTTGGGTTGTGGTATTTGTTGGTATGTGTCCAATGATTGGGAAAGGGGGGTGATTTACTCTGTGAGTGTTATTGACAGATTCAGAGTAAATGGTGTCAAAAATCCTACAGCGACACCTATGAATATAATTTACTAACAAATAATTTTTACACACATATTTGACACCGGTGCTTTTCAGCTGGGGGTTGAGTTTGAGGATTTGACACTATCCAGTGTAGAATTGACTCTGCCCTTGTTTAAAGTCACAATGCAGGCAAGAGAATGTCATTTTAGTGACTTAAGAGTAATTTTAAATTCTAAATAGCTTTAAGTAGTAATAAGAGGCATAAATGTTGGCATTTTTAAACCTTAGTGTGAGGTGTCACTAGGGTTGCCAACACCCAGAGACTGAAATTAGGGACACCTCCCACAGGCGGCTGAAAAATTTGGGATTTTGGGGGGTCAAGAATACATATATACAACATTTTGGCACAGTTATACCTATTACAGACTATACAAACACATTAGGCTACTGCATTACACTTACAGTAACAAGATTGTAATGAAAACTCACGATCAGTTTGTATTTGAGGCATGCATGTGAGACAGTTATCATTGAAGTATATATTTATTTTTTGCAAAATGTGCAAAATAACATTTTACAATTGCTGTCCCTTCTGGATTTTAACAGTTTTAAAACAATGTAAACACAATGTAACGGCAGTAAACAATGTAGGAGTAGGCCTAATAGTGCAACTAAGTTGTGCAAACATTTTTTGGTCGTTGCCTACTTATTTGGAAACTAAACTCCATTTCGTTTTTTAATTTTCAACAAAAAAAGTGCAAAATTACAACTGTAAAATCTTCTGAACAAAAAACCAACAAGGTGCAATATCTAAACTGAAAACACACACACACGACACGAGTAGTCAACATTGGCATACTTCCACTTCCTCACAAACAGCTGCCTGCCTCGCCGCTGGTTGTTGCTACACAGTACAGGGCGCACGTATGCACACACACACACTCGGACTGAGTCACACGCACATAAGCACGTTAGCGCTGCAGCCATAGGCTGAAGCTGTGCCTGCCTACCCTGTCAACTGAGTGGTCCTAGTGCCCGTAGTGTACAGCTGGCCATGCAGGCAGGCAGCCAGACACACAATGCATGGCACCCAGAGAGAAAAAATATATGCATCTTCCCTTTACCCATGCGGTCAGGACAAAGAACGTCCCGTCCGGGATGAGTGTCTTTTGGCTCAAATACATGACGTCCCGGCAAATGCGGACAGTTGGCAACCCTAGGTGTCACTCAGGGCTAAACACAAAAATATAAATAAGACTAATCCACTTTTAAAGACATACTTTTAACATGCTCTATCATTGAATATTCCCAAACACAGGGACCTTGTTGAGAAAAAACGAGCTGCTGTATTGAATTCTGTTTGGTTTTACACTAAAGTGGAGTCATGATGCTTTATGTGGCACCATGATGACCACATCATTACTCATCAGTAAGGTGCCTCTTCTTCGAATCTGATCACATTTTTGGACCAGTTAGTTGATTTAAGCAGCGTGCAGTTTTCCCAGGCTAACCATGTAAATTAATTTTATTTGATTCTCATCTTCAGCGATTGTGTCTCCGGCCCCAGGCTCTGGCCGACCTGCTCACAGTAAAACAGCAGTGATGCTGCCTGGTTTAATGTGGTGAAGATGTCACCATTCAAATGTAAATTATCTTCCAAACATTCTTCCTCCAAAATGAACCTCCTCACCGCTCCACACTGACCGACTCTCAAACGATGAATAGTTAATAAACTCAATGAATAAATGAATAAATTCTTCTCAAAGAGTCATCTTCTGACCGGCTGCTGGAGGTTCAGAGGAGATGGGGCTGCTGGGTAATGACTGACAGGTCAATAGCTGATTGGTTTCTACACTCCACACACTGAGATTATCACAGGAGCTAAAAATAGAAATATTAGACATAATGCACTCATTTATTCAAGAAAGCAGCAGAAGCAACAGGGATGATGATCAGTCAAACTAAAATCCACTCAAGAAAGACATTAGTGGTTTATTCAGGCCTGTAAGAATCAGTGAAATATATTTTACTTAAAATAAAATCCAATACCAACCAAAGTAAGTTCTGCTAAGCTATGGAATAATTCACAGCTCTCAGCCCTGAAGGAAGTGAGATGACTGTGCGGAGCTTCTATTTTTAGAGTACAGAGGGGAGGAAAAAGTTCAGGTAAGATCTCAGACAGACAAAAGAACAGGAATAGAAAGGCAGGTGGAGCAGGAGAGGGACTGACCTATTCATCATCTGATTCAGAGTGGACACATTCACAGCAGCCCTCCATGTTTTATATGTTCCACTTTTTATTTGAAGCTGAAAAAATCCTCCAACTGATATCATGTGACCAGAGAGGGAGCTAGCCCTGACCTCCATATTCAGTACAGGCTTTTTTAACCTTTAATCTGATGTTTTCACCACCTGGAAACTGCAGGAAACTGAGCTAAAAGAGTCGAAAGGAGATGCAACAACTCTAAATGAAATATCGAGGTGTTTAGTGTGATGTCCATGGGTCAGCATATGTGTGTGATAGGGCCGTAACTAACGATTATTTTCATAATTGATTAATTGAACGATTATTTAATGTTTAATCGATTAATCGGACATTGACACATTTTTGCAATTTCCTTTACAATTTAGCTTAAAGTTGTTTTAGATGTTTTCTAAACAACAATAAAGACAATAAAAAGCATTTTTCCTTCAGTAAGAATATTTTATTACAGCTTTTTCTTTGACTCACTCGTTTGCATGTTGTTTAAATAACTGCTCACAAACTTACTTTTTTTTCTTGAACCAAAGCAGGCAAAGTAGTAGCAGTCTTGTCTTTAAAGTATTCAATAAAATAAGGTGTTGCTGAATGTAAGAAACGAAAATAACCTTCATACTGAGGCAAGTCTTCGTCCATCTCCAACACACCGACGTGCTTTCTCAGCTCAGCTCTTTCATAGAGGTCATGCTCACATGCCAGATGAAGTCGGCCTTGCAATGTTTGCAGTGATCGTTTGCTTTGCTTTGTTGAGCGTGACATGCTCCCAGCTTTTGGAGGTTTTTGGTCATTCATGAAGTGATGCTGCCGTGGACGCCGCCATTGTGAATCCTTCTGCATGTTGTTATGTGCAGTGACAGTTGCTAGTGCGCATGCACACCTCTCACAGTAGCTTACGGCAAGAGAGCGGGCTCATCTCCTCCTAACTAACCGACTTTAAGCTACAATTTCATGCACCAAAACACCCGCGATTCGTTGCTGATAAATGAATTTAATTATCGTTTTTCATTGATTTAATTGATTGGTGGGGCGGCACGGTGGCGCAGCTGGTAGAGCGCGTGCCTCACAGCAAGACGGTTCCCAGTTCGATTCCGGGTCGGGAGGGCCTTTCTGTGTGAAGTTTGCATGTTCTTCCCGTGCATGCGTGGGTTCTCTCCGGGTACTCCGGCTTCCTCCCACAGACCAAAAACATGCTCATTAGGTTAATTGGTAACTCTAAATTGTCCTTAGGTATGAGTGTGAGTGTGAATGGTTGTCTGTCTCTGTATGTGGCCCTGCGATCGACTGGCGACCGATTCAGGGTGTACCCCGCCTCTCTCCCGATGATAGCTGGGATCGGCTCCAGCCCCCCGCAACCCCGAAAGGGATAGCCGGGTATAGAAAATGAATGAATGAATGAATAATTGATTGGTTGTTGCAGCCCGATTGTGTGAACTGTGGTGTTTTTGGTTTTAAGTACAAACGTCAGTCCCTGCTGTACTATTCTCTCTGTGTTTCACTGCCTGTGAGTCAGGGTGCAGGGTAGCAGTGTGCCTAAATAGGGCCAAGAAACCATAACACTGCTCTGAGAGGAGAGGCAGCAATATGCACCCACTCTGAAGACAGAGTGGGTGCATATTGCTGCAGTTAAGACAGTTCAGAGTGTACCAGACCTGAAAATCAATGACTTGATGAGATTGTGACAGAGCGTCTTTTTACGCAGCTGCTGGTGCACAAACATTGATCAGGTCCTTAAGAGAGAGCTTCAACTCCAAGTACATCAGCACTCTACATCTAATATGTCAAACCTCAGATAAAGAACCGTGGTGACTTCACAACAGACTCATATCACACTGGCTTCTGCAGCAGGAAAAACCCTCCGTATCTGTTCCAAACTCAGAACTGCCTTCGAGTCCAGTTGGCTAAAAATTTCACTTTAATTTTAATTCCCAGCTAGAGTCTTCAAAACGACCCTTCGAGACAAACTTAATGGGCCATAGTGAGCCTTAATGAGTGAACTTCAACAGTTACATTAAGATGTGTTCAGTGACAGCACATGATGTGTTAAAAACTTTAATATGCACAGCTGTAGTTAGGTCACATTTGCAGATGTATTATTTTTTTTACTTGAAATAGAGTATACAGATGTTGACCATGGGGTAGAACTTGAATGTTCATCCAAACACACAGTTCATCCTGGTAAAGTCGGGATATTTCAGGATGTTTTTTATCCAGTGTGACTCTGATTATTCGCTGACAGTTTGTGTCACTCTGACATTTTATTAAAGTCTAATTTGTGGATCTGACTGAAGCCTACAGTTACTGATTCTGTAACGATTGGAGCACAGAGCCAGGAGGACACAAATGCACAACATGAATACATGCTCTGATTTGATTTAACATGATTAACTCTTCTTTGACAAACCCTGGTGAAATCATGTGATTAACTGGGTCGTGGCTGTATGTATCAAATAATAATTTTGTGTTTATGGGCTTTTTAAAAGAGAGTTGAAGTTTACTTGACTCAAGAAACTCTGCAGACTTTTTTAGACTTGAATTTAAAGATTTATGAGCTCTGTCTCAATCTGTTTCTTTTTCTTGTTTTTTTTTTTTTTTAATCTCTGATGTATATGCTGAAGTCATTTACATCCCATCACTGCAGAAAACACAGATTGACATGCAAGGATCTCATCATCCTTTCAAAATAAAACACCATTTACTTTCAGAGCAAGCATCATTTCATCATTTTGGCACTTCCTAAATAGTTCATTTTTTAGCACTAGAAGATGTAATAATAAAAGGCTCCATCAAACCAACAACCAGCACTGCAACTTCTTACTGAGTGAACTCCTGCTGTCCTCAGTATTAAGAAATCAGATATACAAACAGTGGCAGCTTGTGCAGTTTTCTCCAGCGGGGCAATAACTCTCTGCAGGTTTTAACAAATTTATGGCTTTTAAAGACCTTTTTAAGACCATGTTAAATTAAATCTAAGAGATCTACATGAAGTAAGAGAAAGTAAGGATAACTGCAGTCACAGAATTGCTTTTGAACTTACCAAATTAATTGCCACAGAACAGCCCACAAACCATGAAAAACAAATGTAACAAATTTAATTCATACAGTGAGTGAGTAAGTGAGTGTCAGGGTTATCAAACTTTTTAAAAACTTTAATATGGTTTTATTTTAATTTAGTTTTTCAGATTTTTTTTTCTGTTTTGATTTAGTTTTAGCTAGTTTAACAAGTAAATAAATAAATAAAGGGACCAACAATGGGAGCAGTAAATTTACGTACATAATTTAAGACCTATATTACCAAATATTGACAGATTTAAGACTTTCTAATGCCTAAAATTGAGATGATCAAATTTAAGACCCTGCAAAGTCTTTTGCATGGCACAAACCTAAAATGAATGCACCAGTTTAATACAATATGGAGATGGCTTTTTGACAGCTGACTATTTTTTTTTTTTAATTATGGTGTAAAGATTTGGAGGCTGTCCGTCATTATGAAGGAGTGAAGTACTGAGTGTGCCATCGTTCTCATGCCAACACAAAAGTAAACCCTCTCCTAATACATCATGAAGAGGTCATTTAACCTATTTCTAAAATCCAGAAGTTTTAAAAGAGTCTACTGTCGCCCTCTGTCTTTGGACTGCTGATTAATTCTGATGTTTGGCTGATCAGGTCCGAGCTCTCTCACCTGCAGTTTCTCCTGATACTTTCTCTTTTAGAGAGGTTTAGATTTAAATGTGCCATAGGCAGGATTTTGCTAGTCAATACTAATTTTTCTGTACTTTATTTGGATCAAATGTTAGAATATCCATTGAGATCCTTTGATGTGTGTAGTATAATTGCACTACAGCGAGATTGCTGCATTTCCAAAGGTAGCAACATTTTTTTTCAAAATGTTGGCTATGAGGCAAAGTGAGCCACACCTGAGGGGTAAATTGAGCCATTGGTTCCTTTTACACCACCAAAACTTTGAAAAGTTATATTGATACACTGAATCAGAAAAAAAAATAATGTTATGTTAATCAATGTATATGTCTGATCAAATGTTAAACACTATAGAAAATCATGTCAAGGGTAAACAAGAGGAAAACCAGCGGGGGCTCAAAACCCCCTGCTGAGATGGAGAAAACAATATAGGAGTGAAATATTGACGGTCAACCTTGCAGAGGTATATGATGAAGATGGATGTTTAAACTTGGGGTGAATTCCAATTCCTCCCTAAACCCTCAATCTTAACCCTCAATCTCAAAAATGCGCGATCCCGCGAAGTGCCAGTACTGTCCCGATTCTCAGAATGTTAAGTTGAGGGACAAGTTTGAGGGCTGTACGGCCCCTCAAATTTAGATTTTCTGGCACCACCCTTGGGAGTAAGGGCTACCCAGAATGCATTGCGTATTTTCACCAGCTTCACCACAACCAAGATGGCGTCCAAAGCGGCGAAAAAAACGAGCTACAAATGTAAGTATTTTAGTCAATATGAAGTAGAAATATATTACGAAAACCATTGTATCATCTTATTTACGCCTTCTTCATGGATTATTGACCTCATTGTTGCATAACATTCATTTTATTTGACGATGTTTGCCAGCCAGACTGGCGGTCCCGGTTTCAGTGCACAGCCTCATTCATAACCTAAAGTTACGGTAGCAGAGATGGATCTAACATTTCGTCATTGTTGCTGGAGTCGGCGGAAATGGACTATAGATGACAGAAATGGCTTCTTCTTTACTTTTTTAAATTGGCAGACTGAATGCAGCTTGGGCAGAGTGCTGCCCCCACAGTCTGAAGACGTAACTGCATTTAAGGGGTGTCCCATTTGTAAGTCACGAAATAGCCTTAACACTTGGTTTTGAGTGTCACATGAGATTGAGGGTTAAGGGAGGAATTGGAATTCACCCTTGGTTGTTTTTTGGTTTGCTTTTACTTCACCTCGCCCTTCGGGAAGTGGATGTACCTGGTGTGTAGTCTTCCCCAGAGCTTTCTTTCGTCACAAACTGAAATGAAAGAATAAACTTGGTTTATTAATCAGTTGACTAGCAGGCTAGCTGCTAATGTTGTCCAAGTAAATGATAGCTTGTCTTGTTGGTATACGCTAATTCAGCTTAGTTCTATCAAGTATCGTTCAAAACAGTGATACGTAAAAGCTACGTAAGAGCACATGTTGTAATTACAATATTGCATTGAAAACTTACCTCAGAATCAGACATTGTCGCTGCAGTTTTCTTGCTCGTCGTTGAGAAGCCTTTGACAGTGGACTGTACAGGAGTGTTTTGATATCGGTGGGCATGATGTAGGAGGGGCTAGACTCACGTGAGGGCATGATCTTAGAGAAAACAGGACTGGGTTTCAAATCGCCATCTTACCTGGCTTTGTGCCAAAATCCTGCCTACGGCACCTTTAGGTGACTTCACTGGATTATTTAATTTATCCTTCTCCATTTTGCGTCTCTGTCCCCAACTCCCACAACTTGACCTGTCAATCATCATCACTTTATGACAGACAGCTGCGACATCGACCCCGACATCAGCTCGTCCCATGAGTGTAGCAGGCTGTGGGCTCAGGGAAGGTGCGCCCCAAACTCACCCCATCTCTTGTAATGAAGAGGTGATACTGCACATGTACAACTTTGAATGAGAGTCTATGGGCAGATTTTTGCACCCTAAGGCCGAAATACATCACTGATCAGACAACAGAGATGAACTAAACAACTTTACTAATCATCATTACCTAGCCTATATATTTCACTCATCTACAAATAGTAGGGATGGGATGAAATATAGTTTGGCAATATATCGCGATACAGTACGTGACTAAATGCATCGAGTTTGAAAAAAATGGATCACAAAATAAAGACGTCACGTCCGGTAATAGCGCATGTGACCAGAAGTGACGACAACAAACATTAGCACCAACTAGCTTGCCTCCAAAAAGCCGAATGATGGAATCAAATGAGGTCGAAATTGAGGACGCTCCGCCTGGATACAAGTCATCTGTCTGGCAGTATTTTGGCTTTCTCGTTAAAAAAGATGAAGAAGGTAAAAATGAGTCTACCGCTCGTTAGCATACACTCTCTCTAACCTCTCTAGGGTTACAGAGAGTGTTATTGTTTGTGTTTGGCCTGTTAGGCCTTGTGTTTTCCTGTGTGCAACTCAAACAAAAACAAATAAGTTGTAATTACACAGTAATATTTTTTCTTTTTTACTTTTTTGACATTGTATCGTGATGTATCGTATCGTGACCCGGGCATATCGAGGTGCAGTGTATCGTGAGTTTAAGTGTATCATCCAGTCCCTAACAAATAGGTATGCATTTATTTGGAAATATCAATATTTTTAAACTGTATTTTCTTTGTCTGTTTTATTCAAGCTAATGTCGTGGGTGGTGAGTGTTGGGGTGGCGTCCTAGAGCCCTCTGTTGAACAGCCGCCAATGTATACAACTATGAAAGAAAATGGCACCAAAGCTATTGAGCGGTCTCCTGTTAAGATCAGAACCACACCAAAGCTCAAAAAGGTGAACAACAACTCTAAATCCATAAGTTCTGCTGACGGCCTGAAACCGCGTGTTAAACATATTCAGCCTCCCTCGCTGTAGCTGTTTGAGCAGGGCTGAGAGCTTTGAGAGCTGAGATAATGACTCCTTTTATTTGCTCCCGAGGGACACGTTAGCCACTTAAGGCCAAAGCGGGTTGGCAGGTTGACCCTCCAGGGCCACCGTAAGAGCACATCCTGCATGAGAATGAAGTCACATGAAAAATTCAGAGTGTAAGAAGGAAAACAGCCGATAATGAGGTGTGATAAGTCCTGGTGATGGGTGAAAACATGCAAAACACTCTCTATTATTTACATGTTCATAATCATAATGTAACGGTGATAGATTTATGAACCTGATCTATGACCGAGTGCTCTGACCTGGCAGTCTCTTACTGCAGGTGAACCCAAAACCCCTTTGTCCCTGCGAGGGAAGCTCACTCAGAGTTTATGACAGCAGCTGAACCACCAAGACGGGCTGGTCGTTACCACGGCCTCCTGCTTCAGTCTCTACTGATGGGTGTTTGGTTTGCCTTCTGGGGGTGTGGTTAGTTTAATCAGTTCATTAATGAGTCCAGTCTAAACAGATGTAAGGCAGATTTCTCCATACCACACCCTGAGTAAAGCGCTCTGTCATCTTTGTCCACTCAAAGATCCTAAACATTAAGTTTAGACTGAGAAATACGACTTAAAGGTGTAGTCAGCGATCTTCTAATCTTCTAATCTAATGCACTATTTGTCAAAATCACCGTATTTCTCCTCTCCATCCACAAGATGTTACCACTGACAGCATGTTGAAAAACAAGTCCAGTTTCAGTACACAGCCTTGGCTCTGAATTTCAGCAGGTAAATACTGTGGCTCGGGCCGAGTCATCAAAACAGGGTACACCCCCCACATACAGGGGGTGATCATACTCATGTGCAGATCAGACAGAGGGGGGAGAGGGAGTAGTACGTTGCATAGCGTCCGCAGTTAGCGTAAGAGAAAAACAGCCCAAAGGAAAGAGGTCAGAGAATGGGCTATGACCATGAAAGAGCGAAGACCCGGGTCAACATTGGTGTTGTTTCCTAACGGTGGAGGGAACTCCGCCAATTGAAAGACCTGAAAACAGACGCGGATGTCGGCGTCTTTCAACTGGACAGTGAAGCAACATGAGCTTTGTGGTGCTTCACATAACAGTAACAGCCGTACTGTTGTTGTGATGTTAATAATAATGGCAGTCAAGTTGTCTGATGAGTTGGGGTTACCTTAGCTACGTTGGTCAGCCCCACAGTTTCTACGGCCGTTTCCATGACGATGCACGTCCATCAGCTTTTGGAGTTGGAGCCAGGGCTTAGGTATGAAGGGAGAAGTGGGTCTAAATTCGTTTATCAACAACCTCTCCACTCGTTTTCTCCCACATCGCTGACTACACCTTTAGGTAATGCCTCATGCAGAAGCTTCTAATTATTCAGCATTTTGAAAAACAAGCAGGTGATAATCAAACTGCGATCAGCCTCACCGTCTCAATGAACAGTCTGTCGATAATACCCTCATTAAAGTTTAGTTTTGTTCAGACAGCAGATTCTTTGAGACTAAACTGTAGTGTCACATTTTCTTTTATTATTCTTAAAGCAGCTTTTCAGAGGATTTCACTCTGATAATCCTCTTCAGAGAACACTTCCCTTCCTTCATTTGAAGTTTTACTCCGCTCACAGAGTTATGGATCTATTTTTTAAACACCTTCCTTCCTGCATGCTCCATCACATTAACAGATCACATCTCTCAGTAAAGAGTCTTCTCTGCAGCAGGAACGATAAATGTGATGTCCACCGGGTGCAGCGTGTTTCCACCCTGATAAGGCTCCCTCACACTGAAAATATCCTGTCTCTGGTTATTCCCACACATCATTACTGCCTCGTCTTCACTCACCGTATCTGGATTTTGTTTTAGCGTGCACAGTGGAAGTCTCCTCGGATTGTGGGAGACTTACTTTCTGCAGAATGTTACTGCTTTTACTCCTGGCTGAGTGGTAAAGAAGATTTCTAAAATACATCCTAAGCCTCTAAAGTGTCTCTAAAAACTGACTCTTCCTCCAGACGAAGCACAGGCTGAAATCATAGATGGGTTTTGGTGCATGTGGTTCTCTTTTCTTTTAGTGAAAAATAAGATAGTGGAGTTGTTCCTGACCTTTAGGACCACTGTTTGTTAGAGCTTCTTTGTTGCAGCTCGCAGCTCGGTGCAGATGGTGCAGAGCGGCCGGATTTTAGAGGAACTGGGTCTGTGCTGATCCACGAGGACGGCCTGGAGCTGTTATCATGCTGAGGGCTAAATAAGAACCTAAAACGAGGCACGGGGAGGCTGATGGGGGGTGCAAGTCCAAAAGTAGAGTATGGAAATTTAGATCTGCAACGCATGACTTTTCTGCAGAAGAATCCAGCTGGTAGATTTTTAATTGTCCTCAGAGCTGCAGTTTAGACCTATAAATGTCTGAACTGTGAACTATAATATTTAGCCTATAACAGTGCATATACTTCTGATCTTCAAGTATGATCAAATTCCGTCAACTCAACAGTTGATGCAAAAATCAAATATTGTTTTTTTATGCAGACTTACACAAACATACAGCTGCTGCCTGTGTCCAGTTCAAAGTAGTTGGTAGCTGGTAGTTGTACTCGCCGCAGTATACGGCGAACTGTAGCGGCATATTTTGCACACGGTTGTTGTTTTGTCCGCAATCTTCTCACCGTTCTTTCGTCTTTTACATGGGAAGCCAAAATAGGTCCACACAACAGATTTATTAGATGAAGGAGCGTCAGCTAATTCCTCGACCTCTCTTCCTCCATATTGAAGTGAGTGTTTTGCTACGGTAGGCTAGGAGGGTAAAAATCACCAGTGATGCTCGCGCCCCTTCACGTTTTTTTATTTTGTGCTTTTATTTCGTGCGTCTTTGAATTCTATTTCGTCATATTTTTATTTCATGTAATTTTGTGGCACGAAATTTCGTTTCACCCCTAGAACATATTGATTTATTAGCTGTTTGTATGTTAACAAATCCAAAAACATTGTTTCCCCCCAGATTCAGATCACCATCAAAATCTTTTTCGCTCATTCTGACCAAACCTGAAAATTTAATTAAATTGCTTCATAACTTTTTGAGTTATCCTGTTCACAAACAAAGTGAGAACATAGCCTTCTTGGAGGAGGTAATAATTATGACAGTGATTACTTTGCAGTCACCCAGCAGGCCCTCTTCTACTCTGAACAAAGCCATAAAACATAAAACATGAATTTTTAAACAAGAAGCTCTTAAATGTTAAATGACCCAGATCACCATCAGGACGTCCCCATCTGAGTCTTCCCCTTCAGTTTACCGTGACACCTGGTGAAGCAGGAAGAATACGACATATTTCAGGGAGTGACAGAAGAAGGAGTCTGGACCAGCTCCAGAGGAGACAGACTGAGCCCTCTGTGAGCTCTCCGAGAGCTGCAGGGAAAATCATGAGCACAATTAAAAACATAGTTCTGCACTGAGATAGATTTCCTCCTGTCAGCACTCTAAACGTCTGCTTTAACACCTCATTTAGCCCGCTGTTCAGCCCTGAAAGTCTTTTTACTGCCGCTAATCAAGGAGGTAAAACCAGCAGGAGCAGAGAGAGGCCTGATGCAGAGCCGTCTTAAATCTTTGGGCTTAAAACAGCTTTAACTTTAAATTCTGTGAGAGTTAAAGACTGATCACTCCAGGGGAGGAGGAGCTAAGATGTGTTCATGAAGGTCAGCGACTGTCCGCTCTCTTAGTGTTGATGCATGTTTTCAGCTTTCAGTCAAAGATTCAGACTCCTGTTTACCTGCAGCAGTCAGACTGTGATGAAGAATAAGAGGAGCATCAGGGAGCTTTTACATGCAGACACTCAGTAATCAGATTACTCTCCGACCTCCTACATCGCTCCAGGCTGACGCACGGACGTTTTAAGTTTATTACAGCAGTGAGTGATGATGTTTCCCCCCTAACACGTCTGCACTTTGTTTCACTTTATGGAGGATTTGAAAGTCTACGTACGCACAGACCACAGAGAGCCTTTTACACAGACGAAGCAAAATCAACCTGGTAGCTTCTTCTGATCATTCAGAGTCTCCAACAGTTTTAGGGTGCTTCATACCTTACTCATTTCACTTGTGTGGTGGCAGTGGTGTGTGTAAAGGTACGTTCACACCGCAAGCGACCCAGCTACCAAAGTCGCGTCGCCCACTGAGGTAGCGTCGCACGTCCATAAATAGCCTACCTGTTTGGTCGCCTGGCGTTGGCCGTCCCTCTGTGACGTCACGTCTGCTCGAGTTTTACCGCGATCGTATCATATATCCCATAATAGGGTGTATAAGCGGACATTATTCCAGCTGTGTCCTTTTCACTCACTTATCAAACACAAAACTCTGCGGCTGATGATGCAGCAGCATCCTCTGTGAGTTTACTGCGGTCCGTCTGCAAATGTCCTCACTGAGATTAGTTCCACCTATGCGGAAGTCATCCGCCCTGTAGTCCGGATGAATAACAGCACCGTCACACGTACACACACCGCTGATTGGCTGATGCTGCACAGCCACGCACGACATCGCCTGAATAGATCAACTTTTTTTAACTTTGACATCGCGCGACGAGTGAAGCGGTCGTCTTGTCGCCAGCTGTCGCGTCACGGGAGGGTTAGCCCCGCCCCACCGCGGCTGTACATTGACTTTGCATGGAGAGTGATCGCCGAGGTAGTACAGGTAGCGTCTGGTGTGAACGCACCTTAAGTCAGACTGTGTGAGTCCACTTCTCCTGCAACACTACGGCACTAGGACCGCTCAGTTGACAGGGTAGGCAGGCACAGCTTCAGCTTATGGCTGCAGCGCTTACGTGCTTATGTACGTGTGACTCAGGCTGTATCCGAAATGGCATACTAACGTACTACTCATACTAAGTGTGACGTCAAAATGAGCATGTAATGTGTTCAGGTAGTATGAAAAGATTGAGTGTGCGAGAAATACCCGGATGTATACTACATCGGAAAAAATTTTAAGTATGCGAGGTGGACATACGAGTCACACTCAAACGCCCCATAATGCATTGCGAGCCCCATAATGCATTGCGCCATGCTAGACCGACTGGCATTCAGCTAAAAATCAGCCACTAGCAAACTTCCCATTTTCAAAATAAAAGCCTCTTTTATTATCTCCTTTTAGTTCTTTAACACTTTTGTAAATTGGGTTCTTGTTTTGGAGCCGACCGGAAGTTTCTTCGATAGCATAATGGGGCGCATAGCGGAATGTCCGTAATGCCGAAATGAAATTTGTAACCGTGCGTTTTATGGCTCAAATGACCACATTTTGGTATTCTACGTGGTGACTTTCTTGCCTAAAATGCTCTCTTAGCTTTCAAATGTGGCGATTCAACAGAGATATTTGATAGCCTGGTGTGCTTCAGATTTTTGTCATTGGAGGTTTGAAATGCATCATGGGAAACTTAGTAGTATACTACAGTGTGAATGGTTGGCATTCTAATCATACTTATAGTAGGTAGTATACAGTATATACACATGAGTTTATAGTATTTAGTACATTAGTATGCCATTTCGGACAAAGCCACAGATCCAGTGTGTGTGCATATGTGCGCGCTGTACTGTGTAGCGAGTGGCTAGCAGCGAGGCAGGCAGCTGTTTGTGAGAAAGTGGAAGTATGCCAATGTTTACTACTCGTGTCATGTGTGTGTGTGTTTTCAGGTTAGATATTGGACCTTGTTGTTTTTTTGTTCAGAAGATTTTACAGTTGTGATTTTGCACCTTTTTTTGTTGAAAATAAAAAACGAAATGGAGTTAAGTTTCCAAATAAGTAGGCAACAACCCAAAAGTGTTTGCACAACTTAGTTGCACTAGTGGGCCTACTCCTACATTGTGTACTGCTGCTACATTCTGTTTACATTGTTTTAAAACAGTTATAATCCAGAAGAAGAGACAGCAATTGTAAAATGTTATTTTGCACATTTTGCAAAAAATAAATATACACTTGAATGATAACTGTCACACATGTCTGCCTCAAATACAAACTGATCAAACTGATCATGAGTTGTTATAAAAATCTTGTTACTGTAAGTGTAATGCAGTAGCCTAATGTGTTTGTATAGTCTTTAATGGGTATAACTGTGCCAAAATGCTGTTATATATGCGTTTTTGACCCCCCAAAACCCCAAATTTTTTCAGTGGCCCATGGGAGGTGTCCTTTATTTCAATCTCTGGGTGTTAGCAACCCTAGCCATGACAAAAAAATGAAAATATCCTCTTTCATATTCTGTCTGATTTAAATTCTTTCTTTCCTAAATGCATATTTTTTCTCGTCATGATGACATTGGTTCTACAGTCTGTATCATGAAGTTGCTGTTTAAATATGTCTCTGACTGTCTCTGGAGGTATGCAGTGCTCTGTAAATGTCTGTTTCTAAAGGTGCATATGAATTAATCTTTTGTTATTGTATCGATCATAATCAAGCAGCTGTTGATAAAATATGTCACAGAAAGGAGAGAAAATATCCAATAGTCTTTTAAAGCTCGGTTTGTCTCCTCTGTGGATAAACTCCCCTTCTTTGCTGAAATGATTTCATCCTGCAGGTTTCAGGTCAGGTTTTCAGTAAATCAGGTCATTTGGAGGAGGAATTATTGTGGTTCCTCCTGATCGTCAAAAAGAAGTTACAAATTTGGGATAAAATTTGTGAAGAAATAGAGCTGTGACGGCACACAGATGCAACCACAGCACACATTCAGTTGATGTGTAAGCTGTATCGTCTGCAGCTGAAGTGAACATGTGCTTCAGCATTTGGGGCTCTAATTTCATGGCGCAGTGCAGGGGGCGCAAGCCTGGCGCACCCCGCGCAGTGTTAATTTCGTCCGGCGCACCGCCGTGCGCTGCCAATTTCACAATTTGGTAGACCGTCTGCGCAGAGGTGGGTGTGACGGCGCACCAAGGGGAGGTGATGGCGCACCAGGGGGAGGTGTCAGCAGATTCATGTTGGCGCAGTGACAATTTCGTGCCAAAAACAGTTCAGAAAGTGCGCTGAAAGCTCGCCAGCTGCAACCTGGTCTAACCTCGGCGCAGGGCGGAGCGCACCCTCCGCAGCTGTAATTTGGTGACAAGCGCACATGTGCGCACGCCTCAGAGGCAGGTTTCCAAAGTGTCAGGCACATTTTAATGCAATAAACAATCACAGCAATCACTATTTAATGTCCCCGTCTGAACCAGCATATACATTTGTATCTATATTACCCTTCCCGTCACATCTTGTCATAATGGAAACTTAAACTGACGGCAGCTGGAAGTTTGATGCACATCTTACAAGTCAACAATAAACAGCCTTAATATCTGATACTGAGTAAATATCTGGCTTCTCTCATTTCATTAAATTCAAAGAAAAAAAGGGGAAAAAGGACGAAGAAAAAGGAGAGAAATTAAATGTATGTCACTCAGGATTTACCTGTTATTTCCCATATTCCTCTATTTTAGTCTTTATTTTTAACGTGCTCTAAAAAGATGGAGAGCATTATTGCAAGGAGGATGAGAAGGAGACACCGAGAGAGTATACAGTTTATCACTAAAGGCTCTGCTATTTGGCGATGACAAACCAGGAGTGCAGGTGGATCACAAGCATTATGAATGAATAAGCAAGCTGTGGTGTAACTGTCTCTTATTTTTTTTTACTCCTATTAATGACAAAGGAACAGGTTACATCTGTCCCGGGAGCTGGCCCACACGGTGACGCGCCCCGCTGTCCCTTCAGCATGAGAATGGTCTCCACTGCTGGGTCTTTCCAGCACACTGTTTCCGCAGTGGCGGGGATAATTCAGACCAATCAGACGCTGCGCCTCGGCCGCAGCGCATTTAAAGGCGAGGAGAGGCGCTCATTTGATTGGTGAAGACAGCGATCGTCTGTGATAATCCCACTCACGTCTATTCTCCTCCTATTCTGACATTTGCGCGGAGAGGCAGAGACGGTGGGCGTGACGCCGCAACCTCTGCGCCCCTGTGCGCCATGAGTGCGCCTCTCTTGGCACTGCAGGAAACTTGCAAAGTGCGCAGGTCACACCCAGTGCGTGCGGCGAAGGCCGGCGCAGGCAGGTGCGCCTGCGCTTGCGCCTGGTCTACGAAATTAGAGCCCTCAGTGTGAAACAACCTCAACACATGCTCTGGACCAGACAAATCCTGGTTCAGTTTTCTGGAGAGTTGGATTTATCTGGGGCAGCAGAGACGGTTACTTAAAGGGGACATATCATGCTTGTTTCTCCTTTTCACTATGCCAGACTAGGATGCCTGTAAAGCATTTCTGCCCTCAGTACAAGTCATTTAGTTCCTTCATTGCCCCACAATAGCATTCTCAAAATCCTCATTTTAGGCCATTATCAAGCGCTTGTTGAAACGCTTGGTCTCAAGGATGACCCAAAGTTACCTCACAATGTCACAGCCCTTTGTGCTCTGATTGGTCAGTTCCATCGGGAGTAGAGCCAGCCTGTCCTTCTTCTTCTACTGTATTTTCCAGAAGGCTCAAAGCAGCGACCGCATATTGAGTCCCCCTACAGGCCAGAGCTGGTAATGTGGGTGAGTGAGCGAGGGAGTTTTATACCCCTGCTGCTGGATGTGTTCCTCGGTGAGGGTTTGGGGCTAACGGACATCACAGAGAAGGAAGTGTTTTATCAGATTACTCCAATAAAAAGAAAGGTACCTCGTGATGTCACGACGTTTGAAATCTTTCGGACATCTCGCAATGACCTATTTTCAGAGGCATCAAATCTCGTTCTAGGATATCAGAAAAAATACAATATCTCATTTTTTGAAAATTAAGGGGGTGTAAGGTCTTGTTTTCAAATTTATTATATTATATGTAAGTATTAAATCATGCATCAGTATGATATGTCTCCTTTAAACTCTAGTCCAGCTGAAAACAAAGGGTCTTGGTTGGGTCTTCTCAAATAGTGGGGCACGCCCCCCTGGTGGAGTGCGGTGCGATGCTAGGGGGGGCGCATGTAACACCGGGAAACATGTTTTTTGGGCGTAACAAGAATAAAATGTAATTGCACTTCCACTTCAGTAGGTGGTAGTGTCACTGTCACTGTCAGAGTGTGTACCGAGCATGCACAAACACAGCACAGAGCAGGAAATACGAAGAGCAGTAAACTCTCTCTCGAGATACAGCATGGAAAAATTTGTTACAGGAGTGAAAAGAAAGGTGGAGATAATGATACAAACAAAAGTCTCCCAAATGCCAAGACGAGAAAATATGACGAAGCGTATGTAGCGTTTGGCTTCACTGTGACTACGGTGGGAGACGAGGAAAGACTGCAGTGTGTTTACTCTAAGATTAAGACTAAGATTAATTATACTTAATTGTTAATAGAAAGTCTTAATAATCTAAATTTTTACATCTGAAGGGTCTTGAATTTTGGATGGAACTTTAATTGAGAGTATAGTTTAGTTGTTTACTGTGCTGACACATCAATAATGTAAAGTCACAGTGAACTGTTGTGAATTGTTATATGGAAGAATACTCGAGCATAACACTAATTTTATTACACTGTACTGCAATCTTACAGTCACTAAGGACAAATTTCACAGTAAAGTTCCAGGTAAAATCACAGCAATTTACTATAAACTCACTACAGAGAGCTGTGGACTCATAGCAGTTTTCTGAGGTGTGACCACACTTTGTTAGTTTACTGAAACTGTAATCTGAACGTTCCTGACGGTCAGTCCCAGAGTTCTGCCATTAAAACTTACGATGCTGTTCAGTGCTCACAATAAACACTTGCAATTTATCACCAGGACTGTTTCACAGCAACTCAGTAGTAAATAAATTCATGTGACTCAGCAGAATGCATGCCATAATGACGTCCTGTAATTTTACCAATATTCACTAGGGGTGTAATGATCCATCGATCTGGATCGATACATTGATTGGTTAAGTAATGATCCAATCATATCGATAAAAACTCAAAACATCAATCAACATCGTCATCTTTAATATATGCCTTTATTTTGAAATCTGGACCAGACATGCGTGTCAGTTTTCGCCCAACCACGCGTCGTTCTGAGGTTTCCAAGCTCTCAAGTCTCACGCATTCAGCTTATGAGACACACATTCGTCTCTCACACACCACACCTGATATTTGTCCTGCTGAAAAATGTATTGTTTAGCGCACACCGAGTAACACCGCTGTAGGCGAACGTTTAGCAAGACGCTGTTAGCATCACAGAGATAAACGAAGCTTGACATATTGGCCAATCAGAAAATAGCTCTGCTGTATCCGGGAATACGGTCGATCTGATGCATGCTGCATGCATGACAGGAGAGCATTATCACACAACTGCAGTGAGTTGTCTCATCATTTGATTTTGTAGCGCACTGATTAAAAGAATTTCATATAATCAGAAAGTAAAACAGCGAGAGCTTAGTGTCGTTCCTCCTCCACACCGACCATTAAACAGTGAAACAAAGTCTGATCACACTGCCATACAAACTGTGTTTACCAGGCATCACAGTAAAACAAAATCATCTATTGGGAGTTAGTAAAGTAAATAGTTTTAATTTTGAACATGAGAAATGTTTGGATTTAATTAAAATCAAAACCACACATTTTTAGGTTGAGCATGGTCAAATGTTGGAGGTCAATAATAACGAAATTTAAATAATTCAATAGTTTGTATTAAAGTGTTGCATCATTACTTGATATAATAAACAAACATTACAATGTAGCAATAAGACCTATACGGTAACTGTGGGGGCAAAAAAGAACCTTACCTGAATTAAACCAGTTTTAATTTTAAAACATAACTGGATCATAAAGATGGCTATAATCCTCTATGAACTATCATACCCAAAGGTCAGCACATCATTTCACATTTCAGTGATAAAACGATCAAAATTGATTTGTATTTCTGTCTTGCTTCAGGTGAAATGTTGCTGATTGTGTTCATTGAGTACATTTTATCGTCTTAAATCGATCGAAGGCCCCTGAATTGTATCGAATTGAAATCGAATCATGACAGACTTTGTAATATCGGCAAATATCGTATTGTTGTCCAAAGAATCGATATTGTAGCGTATCATCATGATACTGGTGATTTACACCCCTAATGTTTACCCATCATGCACCACAAACGGATCATTACAACTATATACAGATGGAGCCACTTAAATATTCCCCACTTTCCTTGATGGAGCTTTGACTGGTCCATGACTGGAACATGCTGGGACCTGCCCATCACAGTGATGGTAATGAGGTCCTCCTGCAGTGACCAGACAAACATGTAGTGACTGGTTAGCACTATCACCACTCCATTAAGGGACAAGGTTGAAGCCAATTGGGTGTGTTCATGTAAGGGGGAGTGCCATTTTATAGGAACACTTCAGCTATTTGAAATGAACCTGTTTATAGTGCAATTAAGGCATTCCCATTGGCTCGAACTTGGCTGGTAATGAGCTGAAACGTGAAAAGCTTTTGGCACGATGGGGAAATTTGAAAAGACTATTAAACTCATGAGCGCAATGGATTATATTCTAAAGGCAGATCTAAACTATGCAGCAATACAATGCAAAAGAATAAACTAAGAAATCTGTTTAGTACATGGAATATTGAACATAAATCACAAAAATTCAAAGGAGAAGAGAGGCGGCTGATGTCGAATCTTGAGTACAGCCAGAAGTAATTCTCTCAATAAACAATGCCAAAGGTTCTTTTTTTATGAGCTTACACGATTTCCCTTTCTTGCAGTGCAGTGCTGTCTGCTGCCAAAATGGTGCTTGTGTTCTTTGTAAATCTGTTCCCTTAAACTCTTTCCCTTTGTTTTAGTGATTCACAAGCATTTACATCCTTGGTGTGGATAATAAAAACCAGACAATGTTCTTACTCCTATTGTTTGTCATTCTGTGTTTGCAGAGGCTGTGAATGTCCCCCGTCGGGCTCGTTCCGCTGTGTTAATGACAGTGATCACTGGTGGCATCCCTATAACACCGCCATGCAGATGAGGCCCCACAGAGGATACATTAAAGATAGTTTTGATATAACACACAGATCACATATATGCAGAATAATAAGCTGCCACAGTCACTGCAGTCATAAAGCCTCCCTCTGCTACCTTATTCACTCTCATAGAACTTTAGCAGGTACATTTCTGACACTAAGACATTTTAATCTCCTTTGTAACTGTGTTCAAAGTCCAAGCATATGAGATTTATATCATAATTATCCTAAATCTCAATGTTGGTTAGACTGTTGGTCATGCTGAAGAGGGTCTACACCCATCTGGACAGGCTGGACAGCAGTGTCAGGTCATGTTTACACGGAGACACTTTTACCTAAAATGGAAAAATTTCTTCTTTACATATTCAAAGTCGATCCGCATTCAGATGGGAACAAATGAAAATGCTGTAGTCCAGTAGATGGCAATGTAGGTTTGCAGAGAAACAACGCTGCTACATTACACGTATGAAGAAGAAAAAACTTTTCACAAACAACGATGGTGAGTGGACGAGCAAAGACGCAGTAGTTTCTTTTCTGGACAACAAATCTGTCTGGATAGTAAGCTGCTCACATGTTACTGTTGAAAGGCACAGGTCCAGATTAGATCGGTTAGCCAACCATTTATTGACAATATGTGAGACAATACAAAAGATAATACAAACACTCAGCTGCTGAGGGCTCTGTTCTGCACCTCACCAGGGATGTACAGACAAAGAGCATTGAACACAAGCATACACAAGATCTTATACACATCAGGATTTGGGCAGTACCAACTTATCACGTGTTAAGATAATGTCTGGTTTCATAAGCTATGTCTGTCAAGAAAGATAAACATAATGGCTAGGTAAAGGTCAAACTTAAGGCAGAAGTTCAACCAAGAGTTCACCGAAAGTTCTCGCAAATCCGCAAAACCACAGGACCAACTACAGGATGCGAAATGGAGAAACTGGCCCCCCAGCCCTTTCCAACTGAAACCACAGTCCTGTCTAACCAAGATTGCACCATTACGATTTATGAAACATCTGACCTGTTGAACAAACATGTTTGAACTGATCTGCCCTAACATAATACGTTTGAATAACTGTTAGCATAAAATGACATCTTTGGACAAATGTTAGCATTTGTTTGTATGTAATTGTAACATTACTCTGTGGACAGTCAAAGCTGTTGTTGTTCCTGGTATGTATGCAACCTTCATGTGAAAGAGTACTGCACATGTGGTGACGTCAGTGTTTCACCCAGAAATGCTGAATCCCGTTTACATAGAGCTGCATGGAGGAGCGTTTTGAAAACTCTCCACCCTGGACTCTGGTTTCAAAAGTTTGCAGATTCAAGCACTCCATGTACCATTTCAATGCAAACACAAGGCCAAAATGCAATGAAAACTCACTGTATTCGACCTCATGTAAATGGCCCCTCAGAGTCATGTTTTTTTCATTTCTCCAGCACTTTTGACACCAAGAGGCCACCTACTGGGGGAGGAGCTAACGATGAGGATGGAGGCTCCTCTGGTGTCCTTGATTGCTGACCACCTGACTGGTGACCACAGTATGTTCACCTGCAGCACTGTGTGGTAGACAGGGTGGTCAGCAACACCGAGTCCTTAAGTTTGCAGAGCAGATGGACTTTCCTGATTCATTGTCGGAAAATCCAGCAGGTCCATCTTGCTGATTTCTATTGTCCAACGACTTAACTCGGCTAAATGCTTTACGGCCCAATCAGAGCAAAGAGGTGTGAGCTAAAGACCTGATGACAGCAGGAAGTGACTGCATGTTTGAAAACAGTGGCTTCTGAAGCGGCCTCCATGGACGTGACAATATTTGCAGTTTTATTATGAATCAAACAAGTAGCCCTCCATTATACTCCTCATGTTTAGGGTAGCTCTCAGGCTCTAAAGGGTTGGTGACCCCGGTTGGCTGGTTAATCTGTTTGTTTGGCTGTTTGTCGGCTGACTTGGCCCTCTGTCAGTGAGTCCACTGGTCCATCTGTCTGTCTCTTGGTTTCTCAGTTGGTTTATCACCCTGTCTGTCTGTCTGTCCATCTGTCTCCAGTGTCTCCATAGTGACTCTCAGACCTCTCAGTCTCGTCCTGCTGATGACCTTTACACACATTTCCTGTCCGAACCTCCTCGCTCATCCATAAGTAATGAGCTGGTTTGTTAGGAGGAGTATCCTGACACTCGGATGTTTCTAAGATGAAGTTCATTAAAGTTTCTAAGTGTGATGGTGCCGGGCGTTCATCCTGATGATGACATTAATCTTTACAGGAGATGCTGTCGGCTGTTTTAACCGATCATTTCCTGTTTTATTTATTTATTTAATAAATAGTTTATTTGACAGGGGCCATGCAAGACAAAGGGCTGTTAAGCCAGAGTTAGCTACAAAGCTAATTTTCATCTGTGGTCCCTGGGCAAAGAAAACAGAAAAATATATGATAAGAAAAATTAACATATACAATACAATAATAAAAATAATTGTAAAATACAAAACAATTATAAACCAGAAAAACTAGCATCTAAAACAACAGTATTCAACAACAGTCCAGTGTTAACAACACACTAAACATTTCATTGTTCTTGTAAGTATTCAGAAGATTCCGTCAGTGGTCACATGATTGTTTTTGCTTTAGCCATAATTTCAGTTTGCTTTTAAAGACCCTGAAGGTTGCAGAGTCCCTAACTCGTATAGGAATTGATTTCCATTTTTCTTCTGCTTTAACTGAGAAAGCTGACTGTCCAAAAGCAGTTTTCCTCGGTTTAACTGTGCAGTCTCCTCTTGCTGATGCCCTGGTTTCTCTGCGATTGTTGCTTAAGTGGTGGTGGGGCTTGGTCATGAATTAATTTATACATCAAGCAGATATCTGCATAATAAATAAAACTGTCAAAGGTCATTAAGTTGTACTTCTTGATGATGTTACAGTGGTGATAGTTCCTTGGTTTTTTGTCCAGGGTTTTCAGAGATTGTTTATAGAGGGTGTATAGTGGTTTGAGAGTGGTTGCTCCAGCCTGACTCCAGCTTATGATTCAGTAAAATAACTGAGAAAAAATCGTTGAGTGCATGTAGAGTTTAGCAGCAGATAAAGGTAACTGCTGCCTAACATGTCTGAAATTCATAAGGCTGGCTATCACATTTCTACAGACATTTTTTACATGTTTCTTAAATTTTAGATTGGAGTCAATAGTTATACCCAGAAATTTGAAATGTTTAACAGTCTGCATTACCTCTCCGTTTACAGTCATATCGGGTTGAGTTGTGTTGTTTCCTCCTATAGAAAAACACATCCTTACAGTTTTGCTCACATTAAGCGTCAGACATGCATGGGTATATATAACCGTGTCATCTGCGTACATTTGGGTCTGTACCTCAGGACAGATCGTGGTTAACTCATTAATGTACAAACTAAATAAAATTGGCCCTCGGATTGAAACTAGGGCCAAACTCCCTCATTCTGTTTGCAGCAGGATGAGGGAGTTTGAAGATCTAATTTTACACCTGTGATGTCTGTCTTTACAAGTCTGACAAAAACTCTTTTAAACATGTTTATGCATCTTAGCTTCGATCACAAACAGGTGTTTAACTTTGTTCCTGAAGCGATAAACTCTTTGATGAGCACTGAGACTAAGGACCTGATTTTGAAGGTGTAAAGTGTTGCTCGCAGTTTTTTGGGGTGTTTTTTGTCAAAATTTGCAAAATTTTTAACCATAGCACAGTGACAGAGTACTTTGACTTTGATATGTAACCTGTGACTAGGTAAATCTAATTAACTAAAACACAAAGTGTGTCCTTGTATCTGTATCTGCAAGCAACGATTTGTCTAAACTGTTTTTTTTTTCATTTATTGTTTATTGTTCATTGTTGTTTTTTTCTATAATCAGTAAAACGCAGATGTGGTGATAAAGCTTGTCTTGAAGGACATGTTGGACTAACTGTGTCTCTGTTGTGTTTGTCCTTGCAGGTATGCATCGTGCAGAAGCGGGACACGGAGAAGATGTACGCCATGAAGTACATGAACAAGCAGCAGTGCATAGAGCGAGATGAGGTCCGAAACGTCTTTAGAGAGCTTGAGATCCTTCAGGAAATTGAACATGTTTTTTTAGTAAATCTCTGGTGACTATCCTGTTTTTACACTTTACTTGTGGTCTGCTCTGAGTGCTGTCTGCCTGCTCTTGTGCTGTTTGTGTCTGTGTGTGCCTGCTGCGAGCATGCTCACCTCAGAGTCTGGTGAACCTAACGAGTGCTGCAGGGACGAGGATGTCCTTAACCCTTTAATGCATGAATTATTAAATCAGAAAGGGACACTTTATTCAATGCTTCTTTTAACTTTCAAACACATTAAAAATCATTGAAAGTATTTTTTTCAATGTTATATATTGAAGTAGGTTTACATCTGCCCACTTCACTGTGCATCAACATCGTTAGTTTGTGGAACTTGATGAAGATCCACAGACACGTCTTTGACAAACATTTATTAAAGTAAAGTGAAGAAAAAGCAAAATCTTAAGTGTATATTTTGAGGCAGTTTAATCAAACTATTCACTTGTGAATTACACAATATTTAAAATAAAAAGTACAAATTATGTGAAATCTAAATTCCAAATACCAAATATCTCGATATGGTAAACAAAAAGTACAAAGATAATATTTATATGAAACTTGAGACAAGGGTTGGGGGTTCACCAACCGATAATTGGACATGGTACTGTAACGTAAAGGATATAAAATTTATTCAAAATATCTGTCTACTGTAGCGGACGCCATGCATGAAAGGGCTAAGTCAGAAAACAGAAAAAAGACAAGATCCATGCTTACATATTCACTCAGTTTTTTAGATTGATAGCGAAGAACAAAACCTTATGACCTTGTCCAAACAAAGAAGGCATCTTTAACTAATATTTACTTCTATTCCACCAACCTGAAGTCCAAGTGCTGTTACAGCTTGATTTAAGTACATTTGAATCTTAATCACTGCTGTTTTTGCAAGAATATTTTAATATGTACATGTAAAAATGTGTGAAATCAATCTTCTGTTTATAATGTTGTTAAATGGGCTTGTGAAGCACGAGAACACCTATACTCGACTCTCTGATGACAGAAAATGCCCCTTTAAAACACAGTTTTTACTGTCAAGGGTTTTGATGTCATACTTATACACCCTCTCCTACACCTGTTTTCCACTCATTGCTGACAGACACCAGGACTGTTTGAAAGTCTGTGCTGCTCCACCTAACCTCTCCTCCACTCCCATCATTTGGGCAGCCATTCAGCACACAGCTCAACAGCACAGACTCCTGTAGATCCACCTCCTAAGAGCCAAACATTTCCAAAGAGGAGGGAGAAAGAGCTGCTGGTCCTCTACAGAGACTACATTGCCCATATTTGGATTCACCTTAAGTCAAGTCCTTGCTCGATACATGCATAAGAAATGATGGAAACGACCAAACACATCAGGACACCTTTAAAACACTAGATCCTGAGACTGTCTGTCAGACAAATCTCATAAGTCAGAGCTGAAACTACGATGAAAAACAAAAAACAGGCGGTCATGAATACTCTAACTTGTCATCTTTTGATTCCAGTAAAAGTTTAAGGTTATACATAGTCAGGGGCGTGGTTTACTAAAGTATGAGCCTGTAGTTGTAAGGGGACCTTTTGTTCTGTCTCAACTCGACCACTCTTTCTGCCAGTAGGTTGATCTGAAGTTAGTTTAAGACTGTTTTCTGTAAAGCAGCTGCAGATTGGATTCAAAAGTCCCCTTTGGTACACAAATAACATGAAGCACAATCAGTAAACACAACCAGTGAAAGTTAAAAGGTAAAGTGAGGCTAAAAGGCAGAAGTCCTGAACACTGTTGTGGCCCATATATTATCTGCACCAGGCTGTAGAGAAACAAAAATAACTAATTTCATTACCCTTTATTTGAATAACTGAGTAACCTTGAGGAGACAGCAATAAGGCAGCAGAGTAACAGTCCAGAGCAGCACCAATGCCACCAGAACGCTCTGTCGACTGCATCAGTGTTGGAGTTTAGGACAGATTTTTATTTTTATTTTGAGGAGGCTGTTAGTCTTATTTATGCACCAGAAATCATGCACATGTGAATCTTTTAACAGGAGGCTTGCCTACTTTACAGACAAAGTCTCTTTACTGAAATTGACAGAAAATAAAAAAATTAGTGCTGTCAGACGATTAAAAAAATTAATCTAATTAATCACCGGATTTATAATTATTTAATCTAATTAATCGCATTTTAATCTCATATCCGCTTAAAGTACCCAAATAAAGAATTTGAATTCTAGGATATTATAATAATTGTATTGCATAAAACCAAAGTCCAGAAAATTCTAAACTCAATCAGGCAACTCAAATTACACTTTAAGTGTGTTTCATAAATCAAATTCAAAATAAGAAAAAGGTCGAGGACATCCAGCAAAACAATGAGGTCTGATGCATTATTAAAGAATGTAGTACAAATGTAGATAAATAAATTCAAAAATAAAATAAGACTAAGTCTTAAATATGCCATTCCTGTTGTCACCTGGGCTTTTTTTGGTTTGACTAGAGATGCATGTGTGAAGTGACACATGCCACTGCCATGTACGGGTCCTCCAGCTGGCCAATATCAAAAAGTTTGTGTGCTATGATTATTCTTGTGATTAATTTTTTAAACGCATTCATTTGTGGTGAAATTAATTAATCTAATTAATGCACTTAAGTGACAGCCCTAAAAAACAGATCCATGTGTTCTTTGTTTTACCCGATACTTTTGTTTAGATTGGTGTAATGTGTTGGAGACCAGATAAACACTGTGTTATATAGTATATATTAAAATGTCTGTTTTTCTTAAGTTTGTGTCAAGTGAGTTCTACAGGGAAGTTTGTTGAAGATATTTTTAAAACAGTAGACAGCAGAGAGTCTCAGACAGTGGAGGCAAACACACAGCTGGCATAAAAGCATTAGCTGCAGGTACGTACATCCGACCTGAAACGGAGATTAAATCCCCAACAAACTTAGTCCTCCTGTTCACACACCTGAGGGGCCTTTCCACTCTGCGCACAATCACTGCTAGACTGATTATTTAGGTTTTTGCATGAGGGATAATGCCTCACACAGCTTTTTGTTAGCCTTGCAGAGCAGACAGACCTGCCTGATGCTGAAATCCTGCAGGTCCGTCTTGCCAGCCTCCGTTGTCCAACGAATTCACTCGGCTGAATTCTAATCGGCCCAATCAGGGAAGAGAGGCGGGAGCTACAGAACGTGGACGTGATGACAACCAGAAGTTTAGAACCGAAAGTTGAGAACGGACATGCCGATTAGCCGATTGTCCTCATGACTACTCAGTGAAACTTGGTGCAATCTGCCCTCCTCAGAAGTTTACTTGTAGGGATTGTCTTTGACGAGGTTCATGTCACATATAAGTGTTAAATGAATCATCTGTGTGGTACAATTTAGTGTAAGAATATAGTATAAGACCATTAGCTGTTAGCAGCTAAGTTAGCGGCTAACGGTCATTAACTGTTGTTAGCTGTTAGCGGCTAAGTTAGCCACTATGGCTAACATCCATGAACTGTTGTTAACTGTTGTTAGCCATTAGCTGCTACATTAGCCGCTATGTATGCTACATTATAGGAGGCAACCCTGCTTGATGTGGATTGGTCTGTGATGAATGTGACGAGCGATTGTCCAATCACAAGCTTGTGTTTTCTGTGAAAGTTCTGCCCCTGAAAACAAATTCAAAGGGCTCCTACCCAGATGGACTAGTGAAATATTTCTGTGGCAGATATATGGAGCTGTCCATCTGGCTTGTCAGGTTAGCTTTTTGTATCAGTTAGTTAAAATTCCATGATCCCAAATTCCAGATCAGCCACAATGAGATGAAGGTAAAAACCACCTGTTGTCCTGCTGTTTGCTCCATAATGTAAGGTGACTAACCAAACTCACCTCTGCTCTCAGCAGTATGTTTTCTCTGGAACAAAACTCATCTCCTTACTGAATCACATACAGAGAGCCAGCTGTGCTGTTACTTCTGCTGGATTGTGTGAGAAAATTTTGGAAAACTCCCTCAGAAAAATTAGGATTCAAATATCAGTTCAGTACAACAAAAAATATTCAAATATATATTTAAAAAGATAGATATTAACAAAAATACAAATCCATATGAAAATATAAATATGGCTACAGGCTGGCTCATTCCTGACCTCCTCTTGTTACTCCTCCTCCCCCCAGTGAGTGATACCCACCCTCAATGTACAGTAAAGGGGAAAGAAGCAGGCAGAACCATAAGTGGAGCAGAATCCATGAATATAATAATGCAACTGTCATTGACTGATGTTTGTGGGACGTGAACAAGGACTAGCCCCGAGCTTTAAAGATGTCAAACTGGTCACCTGTTAATAAACTCTCCAGATGTTGATCATTTAGTGAACAGAAAGTCCATGTTTCAGGCTAATATCTGCAGCACTCTGAAGGTGTTCCTGTTGTGAATGTTGTTTTGCATGCCCTGTATTTTTTCTGCTTTTGGAACAGAAAAGTTTGATGAAACTTTAACATCCTCCTCCAGGTTTAAACACTGGCTGTTATTTGCGGATCTGAATTTTGGCAGTGATTCTGAGAAGCACTCATTTGATAATTACTGTGGTTTAAATGACCTCACTCTCCCCTGAGCCTGATAAATGTGGGTGAACTGAGGCTGTGTTCATTATTCAACGCTCATCTCCGAGCGGGACGTGTTTCTAAATGTGATTGGGGCCCTGGCTCTGCCGTTTTACACTCACCACTTTACTGCTCTGCACGTGCCCAAGAACTCCTCTGTTTCTCGCCGATCTCATGTCAGATGGATGGCGTGCAGATTAGAATTTGTGTCCTAGGCTCATCTCGTCACCGGGTTGTGAATGATTTAAGCCACAGATATTTTTGCCTGCAGGAGTCGCGCTCCCTCCTTCAACAAGCTGAGGGCATTTTAATGAGCGTACAGTCGTCGCCTGTGTGCTTTTTTAGTTTTATTCCCTGCAGGAGTGTTTGGCTGCCAAAGCCTTCTGTGCTCTACTTTCCCATGTGCTGCTCTCTCTCTCTCTCTGTATTTTTTTCTTTCAGCCTTTGCATCCAATCAGATGCCCATTAGCGAAAAAAAAAAACTTTCATGTGGTCCATGTGAGAATGAGACGTTTCACACCTCCTCCCTCAGCTTTCATGTCGGTTTCACAGAAATGATCAGAGACGGTTGGGCTGTCTCTTTGGAGGCTGATAGACATCAAATCAGCCACCAGAGTTTAACTCTCAAGCACGCAGCAGTTTCTTCACAGATTCATTTTCATATCAGTTCAATTCTTCCACATTAGACGCTCCTACAGCCTGAAAAACCAAACATAATGAGCAGGACCAGACCAAAGAGCAAAATCTGCTGATTCACAAGTGAACCCAGGTGGGTCATCATAGTTTAACAGAACATTTTTTTTTATAACTTGAGAGTTTTTCCTGTTTAGTGTGTAAATGATTTTATACCTGGATGCCCAGGGGCCACATTTAGCCCTGCTAATCCCTAATCACAGCTGCCGGTCAGTTTTTATTGTTAAAGATGCTAGGAGGAGAATCTATGACCAGCGGCACAAAGACTCTGCTACCCATGAGCACGTGCGGCGACTGTCGTAGTGCTGCATTCCAGTAACCTCAGAACTGGGAGTGACATCATCTCCGACTTATCGGTCTTCCAGTTGAAGTTGGAAAAAAACATGTTGATCTACCAGGCTATTGTTAGCTGTTGTTAGCACGCCCTGTGTTGTTGTTCACAAATATGACATGAAGAATGTGATTATCACTATGGCAGCATTTTTGTAAATATGAGTCTAACAATACTATGTATACAGCTGATCTAGAGCGACAAACCCCAGTCAGAAGTGCAAATAAATTGATTATTACAGGAGCTAAATAACTGTTCACACTGGGGGCATCCATCTTCAATTGTCAACTCGGGGGTGGCGAGGTTTCAACAGGTTCCCAGTAGAAAATTCCGACTTCAGGGGACGTTCCAGTTGCAGTTTCCTACTCGGAACTCGGAAATTCCTACTTCTGACTACAACTGGAACGCACCAAAAGACGTGACCCGAGCCAAAGTGTGCGTTTGTTGTGATGCTAATAAAAATGCAGCTCAGACCTTCCTCAGAACTCTGCATTGCTTTACAACTTATCTTTTCAACAACTTACAGGATGCAAAGCGATAAGGTAATGTATCTCTTTCTAGTTACGTAGCGGTAGTTTTTGATGTGTGACAACAAGCAATTTTTGGAAAACTTTTTTATCATAGTTTTGTGGCCGACTATATATCACTACTTACAGCCCGGTGCTCTAAGACATGTCCAAATAATATGAATTTGCTCTAGTTTTAATTGTCTTGTTCCCGAAGTTGAGTATCCAGGCCAGTCCAGCTCTGTCCGACCCAACCGCGAAACTAAGGAATAGCATTTATAGGTAACCTATTTGGTTCTATTAAACTCATCTTAAAGTGTGTATTTCAATCAGGCATAGATCTAAAAGTGAGACTTTTTTGTAATTACTTAAAAACTCCTCATAGCATCTTTAAAAGAACCCAGGACTGGAAGGGTCAATCATCAGTGTGTCCTGTCAACCGCATTAGCTCTCAATACAAGCTAATACATAATCCAGGTGATCTGCTCACCCCGTTCATGAGGCCTGATAACGTCCTGCTCGACTCTGATGTTTGGTCCAAGCTCAGCTGCAAGCCTGTCAGTCTGTATTCCTTACCCATTTAATGTTCGAGACAAGAGGAATGTGTTTTTGAGAAGAGCATTAGCTTCTATAAGGACAAGCAAGACAAAGCTGTCCCAGAAAAGGTCTTTTTTTCTGTTGTTTGGAAAAGGAGCTCATGGATTTAGGTGTGTTCTTATGTCACCTGTGATCGAGTGTCTGAATGCAGCTGTTTTTATTTGGTGCAGCACGTGCAGACCCCGAGCTTGGGCAGCCGGGTGGATGTTTCTAAAGTTAGCATCACCAAATTGGGTCCATAAAAACCCCAGAGAGAGAGAGAGGGAGGGTGGGAGGGGGTGTGATCCAGAAAACCAGACCTGGTGTGCTGTTGGTGCAGAAACTGACCAAAACCATTCTCTCTGATAAACATTCATCAAGTTTACCATTTGGAAAAGGTCTCTGGTTCCTTCATGGAGCAGCAGAGAGGGAAGATAAATGAAATCAGTGTAGAGACAGAGTCGTTGTTGAATTGACTTGTTTTTGTCCCAGTTTATCCTCCGAGTCTGCAACAGAGTTGCTGCTGCCGCTGTCTCATTTATCCACAGTGATGACTTCTCAGCTGAGCAGGTAATGAGGCAGGCTGGCCTCCTCTTCTTCACTGTAAAACAAAAAAGATGATGATTGATGAAGATGAGTTTGCAGCTTCTGCTCACAAAGGGTTGAACTCACTGCTCTGTGACAGAATTCAGGTGAACTCCCTGTTCTAAAAATCAGATGAACCAAATACAGGTCACGCAGAAGTGTAGAGTTTATGTTTAGGATTTTAATGATGCAGCTTTAGGAGGAAGTCAAAGTAGGGCATCCTATAAAAGATCAGATTAAAGTGTTCACAGCCATCAGTGTAACTGTGATGGACCTCCTGTGAAAATGTAGGGAGGGGCCACACCTGCCCGTGTGCAGGTGTTAGCTGTTACATATCTGTGAGTGGACAGTGCAAGCATCTCCTCCAGTTACCATCACCTATCCTGGTGGTTTTGGAACAAGATAGCTCAGAGAAAGAGGAGTGAAGACAAATGACAGAGAGGAGCACAGCCCTCTATGTTAGAGCCAGCAGCAGACTAAGCTGACAGCAGGGATCAAATCGTGTTTTATTGGACGCAAAACAGCAGTCCAATGTGACGCCCAAAAACTTAAAGCATCTTAATTGCAGGGTCATGTCACATTCTGTTTAACCATAATAGAGCAAAGTTGGAAATAGCTCTTTACAACATCATACGACCAAGTTTATAACCCCCAATCCTTCACTCTGCCACCTAATGATGGAATAACTGATGTGATAACTTTCACAGCTCTTAAAATGCTCACAGTCTGATAATGATGATGGCGGCAAAGGTGCAAAAAACTGTGATTCACTGAAAAGCCATCAATGTGCTAGAGCTGGATTTAATGTCTTAAATTACATTTCATTTCATTCCTTTTGAAGTAGAGTCAGGAAGAGATTGATTTTATCACCTCTTATTTTGGGTCTTTAGAATCTTTTCCATAAAACACTGTTAATCAGGCAGATGTGTGGTTCTTCTGTGCGTCAGTACAGCCACTCACCCAGTGTGTTTGGAGATTTTCTCCTGAATATTTAACCTAACACAGAGATCTTTGTCAGAGTTTGTTTGGTTTAGAGCCATGGACCAGAACAGGCAGTAACTTCACTCCTATTAGGTCTTCATTGCTCTTAAATGGATCCACCAGCTGATACCTGCAAATACAAACACAGAAGCAAAGCAAACAAAACACACCAGTTTATGACCTGATATTGCATGAAAGTTCGAGCAAAACATGCTTAAAGTAAGTCTGAAACACTTCAAGGTGCTATGAGGAGAATCTTTTTCCAGCGACATAAAGACTCTGCTATCCATGAGCACGCGCGGCGACTGTCGTAAAGATGTGACCCAAGCCAAAGCCTGCGTTTGTTGTGATGCTAATGAATGCAGCTCGGACCTTCCTCAGAACTCTGCATTGCTTTAACTTCTTTTTTCAACAACTTACAGGATGCAGAGCAACGAGGTAATGTATCTATTTCTAGTTACGTAGCGGTAGTTTTTGATGTGTGACAACAAGCAATTTTTGGAAAACTTAGTATCGTAGTTTTGTAGCTACTTACAGCCCGGTGCTCTAAGACGTGTCTGAATAATATAAATTTGCTCTAGTTTTAATTGTCTTGTTCCTGAAGTTGAGTATCCAGGCCAATCCAGCCCTGTCCGACCTGACCGCGAAGCTAAGGAATAGCATTTATAGATAACCTATTTTGATGCTATAAGACTCATCTTAAAGTGTGTATTTTGATCAGGCATATATCTAAAAGTGAGACTTTTTTGTAATTACCTAGAAACTCCTCATAGCATCTTTAAGTGTCTTATTGTTTATGCTTCATTGTTGGTATATGAGACAGTCTTCAGAATCAGAATCTCTTAGTGGTCATTGAATTAGCAGCTCTCATGAATTCAAGTATAAAAGGTACATAAAAACCAAGTTAAAAAACAATGAAGTGAAACCAATAACTCTGAAAGATAAATAATGTAAGATGACTGTTTTGTTGCTGCTGTACTATAAATATACATAGCACACCGGAATATTGCCCAGGCTGTATAATGTGAATGTTCAGTGTAAAGGGATTGTATGGAGTTTAGTGTTATTGTCAAAGAGCACAAACCACTGCCAAGGCATTTAAATGCAATTATCATCATTATTTTTTGTTGTCGTTGTTGTTTTGTCCCACAGTGTTGTAACCTTGCTCAGCAGCTGGATCAGCCAGATTTATCGTCTGTATTTGAGTAGATCCAACTTACCAAGCTCCAGTCCACAACGACTGTGAGTGGCTCCAAGCAGCACGGCCCAATCAGAGCTCTCTGGAGCAGAAAGAGGTGGAGCTATGAGTGACAACAGGAGGTGGCTGCTTGTTCAGACATTAGCTTAGATGCCGACAACTTCAGTAGCAGATTTACCTGATCTGAACCACGTCTTTACCAAACTTCTCTATAGTAAGGATATTTCTGCTCTACTTCTGACATTTTGTGAAGAGTTTGTTTAACAGTGGCTCATGTTCAGTAGCCCCCACCTACTTAATTGAATGTGATTGACAGAATGATCGTCCAATCACTTGCCTGATATGCTTTGTAAAGGCTCTGCCCTCCCCAAACACTTTCTATGAGCTCCCAGATGGACTAGTGAAATACACTCACTGGTTTATTTAGTGTGCCAAGTTGAAAATGTTGATAAATCCTTAAAATGTTCCTGCATCTGATTCCTGATTTGTCCTTGTGCCATGAACAACATTTTCAGAAAATGTTGTTAAAATCCTTTGATACCTTTTGACGTTATCATTCACAAAATCAGATATATGGTGGCTAAAACAAATCCGCTGTGTTGGAGGTAACATTGTAATATAGTGCACTGTGATTTGTCTTGTCATGTTCAGGTTGAGTTTTTCCTTATTCTAAAACCTGCACAAGGAACTTGATCACGTTAAGCCTGTCCATCGTGCCTCTCGTGCATCAACTTAAAAATATATACAAAACCCCAAACCAGTGAAGTTGGCACGTTGTGTAAATCATAAATATAAACAGAATACAATGATTTGCAAATCCCGTTCAACCTATATTCAATTGAATACACAGCAAAAAGATACTAAACGATTTTACTGGTAAACTGTAAACTTATTCTGAGCAAATATTAGCTCATTTGGAATTTGATGCCTGCAACATGTTTCAAAGAAGCTGGCACAGGTGGCAAAAAAGACTGAGAAAGTTGAGGAATGCTCATCAAACACTTATTTGACCTTCCCTGAAATGCTCAGTCATTCACAAAAAAGGATGGGGCGAGGGTCACCACTTTGTGAACAAATGCGTGAGCAAATCGTCCAACAGTTTAAGAACAACATTTCTCAACCAGCTATTGCAAGGAATTTAGGGATTTCATCATCTACAGTCCATAATATCGTCAAAAGGTTCAGAGAATCTGGAGAAACTACTGCACGTAAGCAGCAAGGCCCAAAACCAACATTGCATGCCCATGACCTTCAATCCCTCAGGCGGTACTGCATCAAAAACTGGCATCACTGTGTAAAGGATATCACCACATGGGCTCAGGAACACTTCAGAAAACCACTGTCAGTAACTACAGTTCGTCGCTACATCTGTAAGTGCAAGTTAAAACTCTACTATGCAAAGCCAAAGCCATTTATCAACAACACCCAGAAACACAGCCGGCTTCGCTGGGCCCAAGCTCATCTAAGATGGACTGATGCAAAGTGGAAAAGTGTTCTGTGGTCTGACCAGTCCACATTTCAAATTGTTTTTGGAAACTGTGGTCGTCGTGTCCTCCGGACCAAAGAGGAAAAGAACCATCCGGACTGTTATAGGCGCAAAGTTCAAAAGCCAGCATCTGTGATGATATGGGGGTGTATTAGTGACCAAGGCATGGGTAACTTACACATCTGTGAAGGCACCATTAATGCTGAAAGGTACATACAGGTTTTGGAGCAACATATGTTGCCATCCAAGCAACGTCTTTTTCATGGACGCCCCTGCGTATTTCGGCAAGACAATGCCAAGCCACATTCTGCACGTGTTACAACAGCGTGGCTTCGTAGTAAAAGAGTGCAGGTACTAGACTGGCCTGCCTGTAGTCCAGACCTGTCCCCCATTGAAAATGTGTGGCGCATTATGGAGTGTAAAATACAACAATGGAGACCCCGGACTGTTGAACAACTTAAGCTGTACATTAAGCAAGAATGGGAAAGAATTTCACCTGAAAAGCTTCAAAAATTGGTCTCCTCAGTTCCCAAATGTTTACTGAGTGTTGTTAAAAGGAAAGGCGATGTAACACAGTGGTAAAAATGACCCTGTGACAACTTTTTACAATGTGTTACTGCCATTAAATTCTAAGTGTATGGTTATTTGCAAAAGAAAATAAAGTTTCTCAGTTCATACATTAAATATCTTGTCTTTGCTGTGCATTCAATTGAATATAAGTTGAATAGGATTTGCAAATCATTGTATTCTGTTTTTATTTCCGATTTACACAACATGCCAACTTCACTGGTTTTTGGGTTTTGTATATATTAGTATACAATAGAAATGCAAACTGTAGCATTCTGCAGACTCTGCAGGCCTGCTGGACAATTCAATGCAGTTGAAATGAAGTCTTTAAAAAATGTATTTTGATTGAGCCTGCACACAAAGTTAAATAACTGGCTCAGCTTGTTCGTCTCTTGCTGGGACTGGGTGTGTGATGGTCCACCTTCTGAGGAAAGTGCCTTTTCTCACAAACAAAGTATAAAGACCAGTCACCAGAAATCCAGTCTTTGAGAGCTTCAGAGGTTTGACTGATGCAGCAATGGAGGGAAGAGCAAACAGATGTCAGAGGAAGTACAGATCCCTGGATCAGAGGAATGAGGAGGGGTACAGCGCAGCATTGATTTGTTTTTGTGCAGAAATAAGAGAGCAGACTAAGAGGATTTGTTCGTTTTTCCTGCTGCTCGTACTTCCACCATTTGTCTGAAGCTGCTCTCATTCACACATCCTGATTCCTGCGTTTGAACGTCTCCTCGATCAGAGGAAAATTCATTAGGAAGAAACCTCCAGAAAGCCCACGATGAATCCCACTCGCTCACTTGAGGCAGCCTTAAGCTGGTCAGATGTCAAGTTTGTGCAGCCTGCAGTAATTGCAGCTAGCGTTCCCCCGCCGCCGCGCAGATGTGTAGGAGTGAGCGAGCGCTGAATGGATTACCCTGAGGACGACAACATTAACTATCATCTCCTGCACACACTAAATCCACACAAAGCCTCGGACGGATTTGTGACACATGAGAAGATGCTGACTTGCTCTTTCCCTCTTGTGTGTCTGAACCTCGGCGTGCAGAGGTCTCGGGCCCGCCCAGGCGCCTCAGAAAACCTGCAGAAGTGGATCACCACTCCGTAATGAAATGACAGCTCAGCCTGAAGCAAACATCACAACAGCTTTGGTTCTCTTCGAAGGCCTGCAGACAAAAACATGAATCATGACCAATCAGAGTCTGAGGGGAGCTCGATATGACTCGACAAAGTTTCAAACGCTGTCCCTGGAGGGTGGACTTACAGGATTTCAGGGGTTTGGGTGAGTCACAGAGAGTCCCTCCATCAGAGTCAGAGAGCGGGCAGGCGGAGGCGAGCTCGGGATGGATGTGCCGTGTTCAGCCTCCATTAGGAATATTGATCTCACAGACTGGGATGGATCGAGGCCACATGAGACCGAGGAACAAATTAGCCTCTGTACGCCCGGAGTCAGCAGCCAGAGCGAGTCATGTGAGGGTGAGCCTTAAATCAGCCTCATAAAACCAAACACCATCCAGGAAATATACCACAGAGCTCCGCTGTAGAAGGACAGGCTTTTTCAAACTCAAAGAGACTCTCAGGTGTGTGTTCTAGTGACAGATTAGAGACAGAAAGAGGAGATATCCCAGGAAAGTCACATCACATTATTCACTTTAAAACTAACATCTGAAGTTCAGAGGCAGACAGACGGGAGCTCTGCCCGGCCTCTGAGTTAGTTTAGGAATGTTTTTGGACTACGATTCACAAAGAAGTAATAAAAAAATGTCCAACAACTCTCTTGATAATAATTAAAATCACTTTACTTTTACAAAAGGTTCACAGAAACCAACCAGCATCAAAAATGTCTGTGTGGGTGCCAGAATTTTTCCCTTTACAGTCCTAAGATAGCTCAGTTTCAGGTTCGTACCTACACCTTTATTCAAAAGAGGACGAAAAGCAAGCTGGATGCAATCAAATGGAGCTTTATTTCTTCTTGCCCAGACAAGGAGTTGCAACCATAGACTGTAAAAAAAACATGGACGCCATGTCGCTGGGCTTTTGTGAAGTCGCCACAAAGACTGCTCCCCCTGGTGACTGGCTGCAGTACAGGTCAAATCTCCGTCTCCCCCATTCATCTGAACGGGCTGTAGTGAAACTTCAAAAAATTAATACACCTCGTAGAAATATTTCTCCCATCTGTATGCTGTGGTGATATGAAAGTATTATTGGGCTGCGTTTTTTCCAAGTCCTCTTTTTTCTGAAAAGTTTCTTTTTCATCAGTTATTAGAGTTTAAAAAATAACCGCGGTTTACGGCAGTTCCACAATGATTGTGTACGCTGTATGCTGCAGAGTTTTGCGACCGTTTTCGACAACAACGTCCAGATATGGTCCAGATTCTCTACTGGCTGCACAATGGCGGCACCCTGACGGGGGATATTCTGGCTTCAAAATCGTTACATGGTAGAAGGCGGAGCAACGCTATCCAGTTCTTATAATAACATCCATGGTTGCAACCACAGAGTGCCAAAGCAGTCTGAGAGTTGAACTGAAAACTAGTACAGTGTCATCTCCTTTCTATTACATTGTATGTGGTCACGTGGGGTTGTTTTTGGTGAGGCAGATGGCCTTGCAGGTGCAGTAAGTTCAGCAAGTTCATGGGAATAACTTCAGTTTCTGGAAAAGAAAAGGCAACGAAAGGGCTAAGAGGGCTATGTAAGGTCATGTAGTGTGTGTGTGTATGTGTGGGAAAGCAGTCTCTAGCAAGGAGAGGACTATGTAAGGTCATGTACGGGTTATGTAAGGTCATGTCACAAAGCAATCATTTTACAGCGATTCAGGATAGTTCAAATACATAAGAAAAAACTATATACAATATATACAAGAGTCAAATTGTTCCTCACAGTGGTGGTAGGTACAACAGGTAGTGCTGTTGCCTCCCAGCAAGAGACGCTCCCGTGAGGTTTGGGTGGGGGTCTCCATATATTTCTGTAGACCAAACAGAAAGTTAGCAGCATGCTTGTTTCCTTTACCAAATTTTTAGCTGTGTGCTTGGACATTTAGTGCATCTGGTAATCTCAACAAATGATTAAGGTAATCGCAGAGGTTAAAACACTTTTATCAAGCAGGTAAAAACCAATTAAAGCGATTTTAAAAATTTTTTATGACTATTACTAATCCAATTTGCACTGTATTACAAACAGAGAGGAGCAAAAAAAAAAAAAAAAAAAATACAAATTGCCAAAAACAAAAGGAAAACCCCAAAGCTTCTTGTTTCTCAGAAAGATCCTGAAAAGGGCAAACTGGTGACTTCACCTTTGGCCTCTTTCTTACAGCTAAATTAATTACATAAACACGAGCAGCGTTGCCAAGTCTGCTTGTTATAAGCTTCTAAGGGCCGCAAATATCGTTTGTCACAGCCGCAGGTCGTGGTTTTTTGGGCTTGTTTCTAAACGTGCTGTTGCTTCTTGGAGCTCTTCTGTCTGTGTTAATCCCCCTGATTATCTTCCAGCTCCTAATAACAAAAAAAAACACGACTGCAGTAGGCAGTTTGTCCACTTCCTCGTGTCCTGGTTATCATGCACGCCCCCAAACCCAGCCAAAGTTGCCCGGTCTGCTTATTATAAGCGACATTCTTTTCTTGAATAGATGCTCGGCACTGTGATATTGAAATGTAATGTAGACAAACATTAACACACTTTATGTAGATTTCTCTTTTTAAAAAGTAATATATCACAGTAGGAAAGGAAATAGCTGGAGGTTGCTTATTTTGGCTTGTTTTTATTGACCAGTTTGCCTATATCAGAAGCAAAATGTGAAAACTCTGGGCAGGAGCTCTCATTCCACAGGGTATGTGACATGATTTTGTAAAACAAAGAGCACAAAATAAGTAACTTTTATGTTCTCTGTAGTAAAACTTTTTGTAGGCCTTCACATTTAAGAACAGATATGAGGTTCTGTCCAAGATTTTCATAGAAGGTAACTAAGTAAATTAACAATTTCCTTTTTCAGAGGTAACGAGTAATGACCAAACACTACTTTTTAAAAGTAACTTCCCCAACACTGCATGTCAACATGTCAACATGTGACATCCCAGTTACCTTGTAACATTTGTAGTTTTCAGACTGGACTCATTCCATTTACCATAACATCCTCTTTATACTTACTCACACTGAGTGAGCCTGTCCTGGACCTTCATCCTTCACTTGTCCCCTTCTTTACCTTAAAGTCAGAACTTTTAGTAGGACAGGTGAGGTAGACCTTGTAAAGCAGGTCAGAGGACATGTTGAGTTCTGAGGCGACCTGTTGAAGCTCTGACTCGTGTTTCTGCCGCAGGAATCCTCAGAGGAGCGAGAGAAGAGTCTTGTGATTGAGTCATGCGTTCAGCTCACCTCCATCATGGACTTTATGTAGGACAGAAAGTTTTAGAGCTGCTGGAGCATCACCAGCTCCTCTTTCTCCCCCGTACCTTGCTCTCCTCTCCTCCCCACGCTCGTTTGTCATCTCGTCCTGATTATTTCAGCTCCTCTTGCTCCTTCAGCCGACAAACCTCCCTTTCTAACATCCTCAGACTGTTGCAGCCTCGTCCTGTCCTCACGTCCTCCTGATTTTGGACAGAAACAGCTCTCCAAGGATCAGGGAAAACCTCCAGGCATTTACCCACATTCATGACTTTGCTTTGCTGATTTTGGAAGTGGAACCTTGGAGGAGAAAAGAAGAAGATGGACAAAAATGAGACAACTTCAAAGTCAGTGTTTGTCCCTCATAAGTCAGAGATGATTCTGCTGTTGTCTTTCAGCTCTGAGCTGAGGATGCACCCACCTACACAGGGACAAGACCTCGAGGCTCACCCTGAAATCTAAGTTACCTCAGAATGTAAACAAGTAGGGTGTTAAAGGTGCTATGAGGAGAATCTATTAGCTGCGACATTAAGACTCTGTTACCCATGAGCACGCGCGGCGACTGTCGTAATGCTGCATTCCAGTAACCTCGGAACCGGAAGTGACATCATCTCCGACTTATCGGCGTTCCAGTTGAAGTCGGAAAAAAATGTGCCGATCTACCAGGCTATTGTTAGCTGTTGTTAGCACGCCCTGAGTTGTTGTTCACAAATATCACATGAAGAAAGTGATTATCACTATGGCAGCATTTTTGTAAATATAAGTACTATGTACTATAAATACTATTTATACAGCTGATCTAGAGCGACACACCCCAGTCAGAAGTGCAAATAAATGGAAAAACATGCCGATCTACCAGGCTATTGTTATCTGTTGTTAGACTGCCCTGCGTTGTTGTATGAAGAATGTGATTATCACTATGGCAGCATTTTTGTAAATATAAGTCTAACAATACTATGTATACAGCTGATCTAGAGCGACACACCCCAGTCAGAAGTGCAAATAAATAGATTATTACAGGAGCTAAATAACTGTTCAAACTGGAGGCATCCATCTTCAATTGTCAACTCGGGGGTGGTGAGGTTTCACCAAGTTCCCAGTAGGAAATTCAGACTTCGGGGGACGTTCCAGTTGCAGTTTCCTACACGGAACTCGGAAATTCCTACTTCTGACTACAACTGGAACGCACCAAAAGATGTGACCCAAGCCAAAGCGTGCGTTTGTTGTGATGCTAATGAATGCAGCTCGGATCTTCCTCAGAACTCTGCATTGCTTTACAACTTCTTTTTTCAACAACTTACAGGATGCAAAGCGACGAGGTAATGTATCTCTTTTTGGTTATGTAGCGGTAGTTTTTGATGTGTGACAACAAGCAATTTTTGGAAAACATAATACCGTAGTTTTGTAGTCGGCTATATATCGCTAAGCCTTGTGCTCTAAGACGAGTTTGAATAATCTAAATTTGCTCTAGTTTTAATTGTCTTGTTGCTGAAGTTGAGTATCCAGGCCAGTCCAGCCCTGTCTGACCCGACCGTGAAGCTAACAAATAGCATTTATAGATAACCTATTTTGATGCTATAAAACTCATCTTAAAGTGTGTATTTCGATCAGGCATATATCTAGAAGTGAGACTTTTTTGTAATTACTTAGAAACTCCTCACAGTCCCTTTAAAGAGACAGGACATTAAAAAGCCTGTGCTGCAGCTCTACACATGCTCAGAGGTAGCTTTTCCCTCTCTACAGGCCATGTGACTGGGAGCTGTCAATAAGAGCTAAGGTCATGATCATTTGAACTCACAGCCAAAGGTGGGTTATGTTCTGATGTCTAATCAGAAAATCTTTAAAGGCCCTTTATTTTGGCTCCTTTCTGCAGTTTAACATGAACACTTGATGTCTTCATGAAGTGTTTGTAACATGCTTTGGTCCAAAAAGCCCAGTGCAGTTACTGTCAACGTCCACAGAGGGCACTAGAGCGCAGAAAGCCAGAATCTTACAGACTAGGGCTCTGAAAATTCAAAGAAGAAGACGTCGCCACTGCCGCTGTTTTTTTTTTTTTTTTTTGTCCCTAACTCACGTCATTAGGCTGGTCACGTCAGTAAGCGTTACATTGCTGCTTATCTCCGTGGCCCTGGTGCAGCAAAAAAAAAAAAAAGAAGTACAACCTTAACTTAACTACCTTAATTACTTACCAGTTTTAAGAGTGTTTAGAGAGTGTTGAGTTGAAGAAGACAAGAGTGTAACAACGGTACTGTAATCTTGCCTTGAAAATGTACAGGCATTATTCATACTGGTGTAAATAAATAATTTGATTATATTTATCATATTTTTTTCATTTTTTGCTAAGAAAGATTTTTGTGCAAAAGGAATTAAACGCCTGTCCCAAATAGTGGCCTGGTCCCAAAGAAACGCCTGGTCTGCTCAGTGATTGAAGCAAAAAAACGCCCCGGCTTTAATTTGGTATTTTACGGTATGTCTGCACTGTTCTCTTATTTCACGCCGGGCTCTTCTTTATTTTGAACTCCGTCTGATGGATGCAGAGTTCTCTTTGTTTTGGTTCATAGCGAAGTGCTCCCTCAGAGGAGTAAAATATTTCATGTCTGCTCTGCCCCATCCCGAGCACAGAGCCTTAAAGGTGACAGTCCTGTCAGAGCTGAGATTCAACGCTGCCGTCGATCTGACACATCGCTGTCAGGGCGAGAGAGTGAGGGGCGCAGAGTGACATCCACACCCCGCACACACCCCTCTGTGGACGCCTGATGTTTCAGCGGCAGCTCGGTGAAGGTGTTTAGAGGAGCAGACGGATAGATCGTGAGTCTCCTGGATCCTGGGATCAAACTGTGACAACGAGGCGATAAAAAGGTGACAGAGAGGATCCTGCCAACAGAAAACAACATCCCGCAGCCGACCATCTGTGCGGGGCCGAGCTGTGAGTGAGTCTGAGGTGAATCTTCAACCACTGGACCATGAATTCCGTGTCCTCAGGGATCAGTGATATGAAGCCTTCAGACAGTTTTCTGTCCCTGTGGTCTGAGGTCGCTCTCCCCCCTAAAGCTCGAAGGACTCAGTTTGGGTCATGGCTGGAGTTTCAGCTTTTTAAAATGTTTCACTTGGTTTGGGTTTTTTTCTCACTGCACTTATTCAGGCTCACCACCCATCCATCCATTATCTATACCAGGAAGGTGTGGGGACTCCATCCCACTTGACATTGTGCCAGAGGCAGCCAATCACAGGGCCACATAGAGAGAAGACAACCATTCATGTCCATACCTTAGGACAATCTGAGGCCACTAACTTGGTCTGTGGGAGGAAGCCCATTTAGACTAAGTCAGGCGGCTCTAGCATTTCAACTGGAGTGGTGTGTAATTATAATTGAACTTTATGTTAGCTTGCTCACTGTTGTGATAGTCAGCCCACAATGCACTGCCTTTTGGTTTGCTTGTCTTGTTTGGTACCTGATTGATTTTGATGGCTTTAAAACCCACCACAAACAGAACCCAGGCACCCTAAATAAGTTAAACTTTCTAAAAAAGAAACAGAGTACGTCTGGTCCAGACCAAACATGTGAGGTGTATAAATGCCCTGAGGTGGCTCAAAGCAAGAAGGTTCCAGACTAAAATCCTGGTTAGGAACTTTCTGTTTACAGATTCTCCCTGTGCATATGTAACCTGACAAGCCTGATGGACAGCTCCATATATCTGCCACAGAAATATTTCACTAGTCCATCTGGGTAGGAGCCCTTCAAATTAGAGTTGTGACGTTCACAAACGAACCGAATCTTTTGAATGGCTCATTAACATGGACGATGGGAGCCGAGTCACGATTGGTTGGGAGCCGTTCTCTTTCTCTCTCTCCTTGAGTTCACACCTATGGTCCACACACAAGCTCACACAAACTCCCCATGCTCCTACACTGAGTGAGACGGAGAGAGAGAGCATGGGGGGGAGCGCAGCGCTTTTTTCATATGCAAATGTCGCAGGAGTTGTGCGCGCTCCCTTCACGTGAGTGCCTCAGGGGCCGTTTACATGACGCCGAAAACGATCGATTCCGCAAACATTTCGTTGCGTTTTGGCCTTCCGTTTAGATGAGACCCGTGGTCGTTTCCAGTGAAAACGGAAACTTTTGAAACCGCTCCCCAGGGCGGAAAGATTTGATTCCGCTCCTCTATCCGGCCTCGTGTAAACACAGAGCAGAGCGTTTCAGGGGGAAACGCTGATGTCACCGCATGCGCAGTACTCTTTCAGATGGAGGCTGCGCGCGCATACCAGGAACAACAGCAGCTTCCTCCGTCCGCCGAGTAACGTGTGAGCGTCTTACCGTGCTCGGTTTGTTATCCAGACAAAACTATCCAGACAGATTTGTTGTCCGAACTGATTTGTTGTCCAAAAAAGAAACTCCTGCTTCTCTGTGCGTCTGTTCGCCATTGTTGTTTGTGAAAGGTTTTCTTCTTAGTTCGTGTGTTGTAGCAGCGCTGCCTCTCTGCAGACCTACACCGCCATCTACTGAACCGGCATGCACACTACAACGGATTTACAGGGGATTAACTCGTCTCCGAGCGGTGTCATGTAAACGCGGAAGAATTCGAAAACGGAAAGGGAGAATCTTTGCGGCTTCAAGTCAGGAGTTTCCATGTAAACGGCCCCTCAGTGTCGGCAGTGCAGTCAACAGCAGCCTAAACGAGGGGGAGGAGTCCGTCGTCGTTATTATGTTGGGAAGGTCATTTATTTTGTTTACACTTTATTTTGTTATTGGGGTTATGGTTCAGAGTAAAGGACTGGTCTTCTGTTTTTGTGGGTCAGGTATAAGCTACTAGTCACCCAATCGCTCCAGTTCGGGAGTCCTCCTCAGGGTTAAGCTCTATTTTCATTTATTTATTTGTTTGTTTTAAAAAAGCAACTATATCAATCAATCAAAAATGATTTATAAAACACTTTTCATACAAAAAAAATGTAGCACAAAGTGCTTTACAAACTGACAAATGAATTAAATGCACCTCAGGACAGTTCACTAGTCCATTGTAAAGTTTTATTAGTAATACTAGTGGGATGCACATTTTTTCTCTAATTTATTGTAATTTTATTTATTTAAAAAATATTTTGTGTGAAAATATTTTCACTAAAGCTTTTGCATGAAACTTCATTTTCGCCTGCTTTGTTTTTTATTGTGTATTTATAAGTATTTAGGTATTGCATGAATAACATAAGTCAAAGTAGTTTTACACACATACACTTTATACAAAGGGTATACAGTGATCTCACTGTCAACTTAGAGGGATATGTCAGGGGAATATTTACAATGAATCCATATAAAACTTTAAAATCTTGTCTGCACATGTCAAATGAAGCTAGAATCAATATTTCAGAAGAATTCAAACTCAAATATTGGTGGGAAATCTGAGTTTGAAATTATTCTGATCCAAATCTCAGCCCATCATTCCTCCCTGTGATTATTTCCAAGATAAAATGAACTAAACCCAGGCTGGCCTCTTAAAAGTGAATGAATATAAAAATGAGCCAAACGAGCCAGTCTTTTGAACGGCTCTTTGAAACGAACGGATCTCAAAGATCCGGCTCCCTCCAAAGAGCCATAAATCCCATCTCTACTTCAAATTTGTTTTCAGGGGCAGAACGTTAAAAAAACCCACAAGCTTGTGATTGGACAGTCGTTTGGCTCGTCACATTCATCACAGACCAATCCACATCAAGCAGGGCTGCCTCCTGTAATGTAGCATGCATAGCGGCTAATGTAGCGGCTAAAGGCTAACAACAGTTAAAAACAGTTCATGGATGTTAGCCATAGCGGCTAACTTAGCCGCTTACAGCTAACAACAGTTAAAGACCGTTAGCCGTTAGCCGCTAACTTAGCTGCTAACAGATAATAGCCTTTCACTATCTTCTTACAGTAAATTGTACCACACAGATGATTAATTTAACACTTATATGTGACATGAACCTCGTCAAAGACAATTACTACAAGTAAACTAGCCATGAGGGCAATAGGCTAATCGGCATGTCCGTTCTCAACTTCCGGTTGTCGTCATGTCAGCATTCTGCTGCTCCCGCCTCTCTTCCCTGATTGGGCCGTTAAGAATTCAGTCGAGTGAATTCGTTGGACAACGGAGGCTGGCAATACGGACCTGCAGGATTTCAGAATCAGGCAGGTCTGTCTGCTCTGCAAGGCTAGTGCATACGTGAGTTTGTTCAAGGAGTAGAAACATGTGATTTAAGGTCCAACTGAGCTTGAAGGAAACAGGAAAAGGTTTGATACTGTGTTTGGAAGAGAGGGGTTTTTGTTGTCCCTGCAATTTATCCTTACAATATGAAAAATAGATTTTTTATGTTTAGTTGTCATTGTTTGAAACAGATGAAATATGGATTTCTTTGACACCTTCAATAGTCTTCTTGTCCTCTGTTATCTGTCCAAACATATGAAAAATGAATTTATTGATGAATGAATGAGTTCACAGTGTGATATAGAGAAACCCATTCAGTCCTGCAGGTGTTTTTATTTTCCTCTATATCCCATATCTGGATGAGATTGAATCATTTTCTCTGCAGAAACACCTCAGCCCTTTTCTCTTATTGAGAGGCAGGAAATTAAACCTGAATGGAACCAATCACGACGTTCAGAGCGGGGTCTGCAGATAAACGGGGGGAACCTGCATCCAGCAGGAGAAGTAATATCAGTACAGCGTCCCGACTTTAATGGAAAATAAAGATCTGGCTCTGGAGCAGAAACATTAAATGGAGTGTGAAGAAGAAACGATTGAGGCTGTTTGTTTTCCTCGGCCGAGGTCTGATGAAGATATTATTCTTTCTTCTTAAATGATGAATTAGCTCCTGTTCTACCAACGCGGTGCTCACTCGTGTGGATTCATGTTGAGTGTTTGGGGCTGAAATATTTCAGATCAGCAAGGGGCGGCATGTGCTCTTAATTTGATGTGCATGATTAAAAACGCTGAAACGTTTAGAAGGACCTTCAGGAGCGTTCAGCAAATGGAGGAGGTTTTCAGGCTGCAATTATGAGTATTTACAACTCTGCATTCTCTCATAAATGTCACTGGAGGATAAACACTGATCGATTAAGTCATAACAGTTAGTCATGTTTGCTCAGAGCAGCTCACATTTCTTAGTATTAATGTGACTTCTCAAAGAGGTCTCACTTTTGTCCTCATCAGGAGAATCCATCTCACAAAGTGAAAGGCTTAGAGACATGTCAGGGTTGGACTGAAACAGGCTTTATGCTCACATACAGAGATCCAACCTCTGTGAATCTTCTGATGATATTATTGACTGTAGATGATAAAATCACCACATTTCTTGTGACTGCATATTAAAGCCAGACTATGTTGTTTGTTCTCCATCTCGTAGTGAAACTGTAATTTTGCATTAAAACAAATAGTGCTCTCTTGCTTTTTCAAATATGCCTCGTAACTGCTGAACTTTGTTATTTCAAACAAATTGCAAACTGCATTGAACGTTACTTTTAGTCTTTCAGATTTGCAAGGCCAGTGACAAGTGTGTTACACTGTACTCCTCTGTTTCACTCACGCTAGCTCTGTGCAAAACGTGTTTAGCCTTAGCCAGTAGCACTACGTTGTGCTCTATTTACCTATTGGCTGTTCATAATTTTTATGGACCAGAAAGACAAGGAAGCCTCTATAGGACTTACTCATTCTAGGTAAATACAGAAATTCTTTTGTCAGGAGGACAAGTCAGGTTGTTGAGGACATATTTATGAATGTAGACATTGTTTTTGGCTCTTAAATTACTTAAAATGCCACACATTGTCCCTTTAAGAAACTTTGTTCTTAAAGTTGCTATAAGGAGAATCTATTACCGGTGACATTAAGACTCTGCTACCCATGAGCACGCACAGCAACTGTCGCAATGCTGCGTTCCAGTAACCTCGGAACTGGGAGTGACATCATCTCCGACTTATCGGTGTTCCAGTTGAAGTCGGAAAAAAACATGCTGATCCACCAGGCTATTGTTAGCTGTTATGGACAGCTGATCTAGAGCGACACACCCCAGTCAGAAGTGCAAATAAATGGATTATTACAGGAGCTAAATAACTGTTCACACTGGGGGCATCCATCTTCCATTGTCAACTCGGGGGTGGCGAGGTTTCACCGAGTTCCCTGTGGGAAATTACGACTTCAGGGGACGTTTCAGTTGCAGTTTCCTACTCGGAACTCGGAACTTCCTACTTCTGACTACAACTGGAACGCAACAAAAGATGTGACCCAAGCCAAAGTGTGTGTTTGTTGTGATGCTAATGAATGCAGCTCGAACCTTCCTCAGAACTCTGCATTGCTTTACAACTTCTTTTTTCAACAACTTACAGGATGTAAAGCCATGAGGTAATGTATCTCTTTCTAGTTACGTAGCGGTAGTTTTTGATGTGTGACAACAAGCAATTTTTGGAAAACTTATTATCATAGTTTTGTAGCCGGCTATGTATCGCTACTTACAGCCCGGTGCTCTAAGACGTGTCCAAATAATATACATTTGCTCTAGTTTTAATTGTCTTGTTCCCGAAGTTGAGTATCCAGGCCAGTCCAGCCCTGTCCGACCCGACCGGAAGGCTAAGAAATAGCATTTATAGATAACCTACTTTGATGCTATAAAACTCATCTTAAAGTGTGTATTTTGATCAGGCATATATCTAAAAGTGAGACTTTTTTGTAATTACTTAGAAACTCCTCACAGTCCTTTTAAGCTATAGGACTATTTGTTCACACAGTTGATAACTAAAGGCCTTATCTACTAAAGGTTTGTGTTTATAAAAACACATGCAAACTTGGTAGCGCATGCAAATCTGATTTACTAACAGGGTGCACTGAGGATTGCGTCTGTTAAATGAGCAAAATAGCATGCACAGTCCATTTAGCATGTTTGCCTTCATGAATATGCAGAATACATGCAGATCATGAGAAAGTGCATAATCCAGGGATACTTATCAAACCAGCAAGTGATTGCACGCAGTGTTTTTACATCTGAATTAGTGCGTTTGAAAAGCAGGTAATAAAAAAGGGTTCAGTGTCACAATTGGAGGGCTGTGATCACGTTGGCAAACAGGGGTCCCATGAACCAAATATTTTCCATAACTGAATTTTTTGATGAAAAACAGAAAGACAGAAAGAAAGAAGAGGCTGTCAGTCATTATAATGGACTGGAAAAAGAGGTAGATCCAGTGTGCTATGAAGACATGCGTAAAAGAAGCCCTGTGTTTTGCACTGTACATCACAGAGGAGGTCATTTAATCTGTGTAAAAATATAATTTATAAAAACTTATATAGCCATTGTGGTTGTGATCACCACAACTATTCAGACATGAGAACCCTCCTGAAAACCAGATGTACCATCTCAAGAGGCTAACCTCTAATAAACCTAATAAATCAGACGACAGGTCTATGGTTCATGGACCTGTCACTAACTTTAGTTCTTACTTTAGTCCACTTGTCTCCTCTTACTTCCCTTCCTTTGCCCTCACACCCAACACAGCATGGTGTGGATTTGCTGTTCATCATGAGACTGGGATCCACATTCAAGATTTCCTGCTGCTTAACAGAAGGTTTTTTCTTGAGCCATGATGGAGGGATTCATGATTGGCTATATGGATTCATGTTGGTGTTGGATGTATATACAGTCATGGAAAAAATTATTAGACCACCCTTGTTTTCTTCAATTTCTTGTTCATTCTAATATCTGGTACCACTAAACGTATAATACAATGAACACAACAAAAAATGCAGCTGGTCACATAATACTTTATGTCCTATTTGACATTCTTAAGCTTAATTGATTCCCAGGGTATATAAGAGGCCATTTCATGTCACAAGCAGCACTGCACATGCAAAGGCCTAGAGTGGTTTCCTGCTTACATTCAAGCCGTAGCACAACTCAGAAGTTGTCAGCTCTCACATAATGCCTAAAACAAAAGAATTATGTGAAGCCACAAAGGCAGCCATCTTGGCACTGCTGGAAATTGGCATGAGAGACAGGTAGCGAAAAAACTGAAGATCTCCAAGACAGCCGCTTCATTACAAACAAAAAAAACAAGCTGAACATGGCACTACCAAATTGCTACCTGGCCGTGGCAGGAAACGCGTCTTTCTACCCCACGAGATGACTGCACTCATCCGTTCCTGTGTCAGGAATCGCCGCCAGACCTCCAGGGACCTTAAAATGAGTGGGCACTGTCGAGAAATGTGACTTGTTCAGCAAGGACAGTTCGAAACCGACTTGTTGAAGCTGGTTTGAAGTCACACAGAGCAAAAGAAGCCCTTCATCAATGAAAGGCAGAGGAAGGTCCGGTTACTCTTTGCTCGAGACCACAAGGATTGGACTGTTGATGATTGGGCTAAGGTTCTCTTCAGTGATGAATCCAATTTTGAATTGATGCCCACTCCAGCCAACTTACTGGTTAGGAGGAGAAGCTTACAACCCAGACTGTCTTGCCCCTACAGTAAAACATGGGGGTGGATCAGTCATGATCTGGGGTTGTTTCAGTCTGAGTGGAACAGGGCAAATGCAATTGTGTGAAGGCCGAATGAACCAGGTCATGTACAGGACTACCTTGAAAACAGTCTTCTTCCATCAGCTGGAAAACTCTTTCCTGCCTCGAATGACTGGATTTTCCAACAAGACAATGCCCCTTGCCACACGGCAAGGTCAGTTAAAGCCTGGATGGAGAACCACAACATTCGCACCATGCCTTGGCCTGCTCAATCACCAGATCTTAATCCAATTGAAAACCTGTGGAAAATCATCAAACTCAAAAGAACCACAAGCCCAAAAACAAAGAAAATTTGTTTGAATTTGTCCAACAGGAATGGGCTGCTGTGACAGCAGAACAATGTCAGAAGCTGGTGGAGAGCATGCCAAGACGCATGGCTGCAGTCATCAAAAACAATGGTTATGCAATCAAGTATTAACTCTTGTGTGTATCATGTGTTTAAAGCAAACAGAAAAGAAAACATGGAATGCTTAAAAGTAGTGTTTTTGGCGGTACAATGCCATAGCTATTGATGTAAGAATTTAAGTAATTTTGGTTATTATCAAGAAAACCATGGAAAATGAATAGTTCTTAGTTCTTAAATTAAACTCTCATGAGCTATTTTTGTTGTTATCATTATAATTGTCCAAACAAATGTACCTTTAGTTGAGCCAGGCATTAAAATTAACAAGAAATTGAAGAAAACAAGGGTGGTCTAATAATTTTTTCCATGACTGTATTTGTATATATATGTACATGTGTATTCTATATGTATATATGTATCTATGCATATATGTGTTTCCATAAAATGAAGAGCTTTATGCTCTATTGTAAAGTGTCTTGAGATAACACTTGTTATGAATTGGCGCTATACAAATAAAGATTGATTGATGATTGATTGATTGATTGATTGATTGATAATCACTCTGTTTGTCACTCAGAGCGAACTGCATCACACTCTCCATGCACTGACTGTGAGTTTAGAGGCTTTTTCGTGCGTGAAGGGTGTGATGCTGTCAGTGCGTAAAAGGCAACAGTCTGTGTGTTACTGTAAGACTGCTCTTCATATGAAAAGTTATTGGTGATGAAGCTGTCTAACTATCTGACTGCTGTCATTAGATTATGTTTAAGTGGAGTCAGAAAAAGAAAATTTAAAATGACGGATAAAAACATGGTATGAGAGAACGGTGATGACCTTGTCCGTCAAAATGACAGACAGCATAAAGAAATACTGCCAGTGTGTTTACCTGCCTCAAACTGCAAGGCTCCAAATTTTTTTACATTAGCAGCCTCTCTGCTCTCCCAAACTCTCCATGGTGACAGCAGGTAGCACACACAAAATCCTCATTTTAAGGGGTGGTCCACACCAGTTTTGTGCCACCAGGAATTGTGCACGTAGTAATAGTAGATCACCTGCAACACGCCCACTAATTGCGCGTGCAGTTTGTACATGCAATTTAGCACTCGGTGTTAAGGATGTGTGTAGGATGTTCCAAACAGGTGTTTTTAAAGCATTTCTCAACTTTCTCAGTCTTTCGTTGCCCCTATCCCAGCTTTTTTGAACATGTTTGAGGACTAAATTTGGCGAGTGAAAACCTGCACTTGCTTCCTTCTCCCTGTGACGTCACTGTGGGACAGTAGAACATCTGTTTAGGTTACTTTAGATATCAGTGTTATGCTTTAAAGAGTGACCTAGTTTATTGGAGACCTTCAGCTGCCTGAGTTCACAGTTGCTGTAGTTCTCACAGATGTTGAGACCAACATAAGATCTCACAAATCCTCCATGTTATGCAGCATGTATCAGTGTTAGCTCACAAGATGAACGCCTTTGCACCCAAATGAGACGTAATGTTATCAGGCACAGTTTCAGCTTTAATTTGTTCATACATTGGTCCATTTTTGGAAGTTTGAAACAGAAGGTCAGACGGAGGGAACATATCAGTCATGCATGCAGCCTGTCCTGGTTGCTCTAATTCATCACTTTTACCCAGAATGTCATTCTATTCTGATTATCTCAGTTTAGAAGACTTGTAAGAAGAAATAACAGAGACGCTTGAGCATGATGAAGCATGATTTCTTGTATTTGTTAACTATCCTCTATGTTTGCTTGTTTGTTTCCTGTCAACATACATGTGTGTGAGCTGATGTTTGCAGGGACAGCTTGTGTGTGCACGCATGATAAGTGTTGCTGTTGTTGTTTTCAGTCCTTATGTTTATGTGGACACTGAGCGAGCACCATTTGCCCTCCTCCTCCTCCTCCTCTTCCTCCTCCTTCTCCATCTCCTCCTCCTCCGTCTCAGGTACTCGTTCCAGGATGAAGAGGACATGTTTATGGTGGTGGACCTCCTGCTGGGCGGAGACCTGCGATATCACCTGCAGCAGAGCGTCCAGTTCAGCGAGGATGCTGTCAAGCTCTACCTCTGTGAGATGACGTTGGCGTTGGACTACCTGCAGAGTCAGCACATTATTCACAGGTGATCACTCATTTCTCTCACCTGAAGGTCACGACTGCAGGAATCTCCTGCTCGGTTTGTTGTTCAGTAGGTGCAAACCAAGTGCTCTGCGGGGAAATGCTGTTTTCATTCAACAGTGTTGCTTCTGTTTTTGCAAACATATATAAAACAAGGAGATGTTAAAGTGAGAGTGAGGAGTAGGGATGTATATCATTATGATTTTATCGATACCGATACAGATACCGATACGATACTCGGTATCGATACTTATCGATACTCTTATCGATACTACAGCATATCATTTTGTGTAAAAATATAGACTTTACAAGATATTAAAAGATTTATCACCACAAGGTAATAAAAAAGCTTCAACAGAATAGAAGTAATGCATTACAAATGCTTCTCAGGGGCAAAAAGAAAACTAAAGAGATGGCAAAACCCCTTCATGCTGCCCAACAGACTGCATGTACAGACAGACCCAAATATCAGTGGTGCTAAAATCGATGCTGTAATGATGACTACTAGGGCTCTCACTTTATATTAGATATTCAAATAACCATTCGAATATGGGGCTAAATAACTGTAACCGAATAGTAAATAAATATTCAAATGTAAAATATTGAGTGTAGCAGCACATCAGGGTGCCTGGAGCAGTGGACCGTTCGATCCAACAGAGGGCGCTGTGAGCGCAGCTTGACCGTCACTCACATCCGGTGCTCTCTTGACCTTAGTAAACAAAGAGTTTCCACTCTGAGCGGGCATTAATAGCTCTGATTCATCTGAGGAGAGCTTTGCGGTCGGCTTTTCATCCAAGTTATACGGCCGAGTGCAGTGGCACTTCGTCAAGAGTTTAACCCCGTGTGACTGTGTTGTTTTCGGCAGGGTTTTTACCAAAGGGGCGGATAATAGAGTCTCTGTCTCTGTCGGTGCTGCAGTCTTTAGTGTTAGCCGGGCTGCTAACTCTACTCGTGTTGCTATAGCAATCAGACAGCCCGCACTCCTTTAGCTTTATACTAAGCGCGCTCCAAGTGTTTGGTGATGTTGCTAGTATTTCCCCCCTTGGACGCAACTTCTCTCTGACAAAGATTGCATCGGGCTGAGTTTTCATTAACTTTGCTAAAGTGAGCTCAAACCTTTGAGCGCTTAGCCCTCACCAATAAGTGTATCCAACCATATCTCAATCCATCCATAGACCCACCTTTCAGCCAACACATCTGTCCATCCATTCAACCCACCATCAACCCATTTATGCAACCATCCACCTTCACATTCATCCATCTGTTTGTCTGCTTCATGGGTCAGCAACCTCATGGCTTCAGACTCTCCTTTATCCCTCATTAGTGTACTTTTAGGAAAAAAGTGAAAAATCTTTATTTTCTTGCATTTGCAGGTGTAGTCATCCCCATAAAACTTATGTTTTCTTTTTTAAAGGTTGAAAAAGCTTTTTATATCTATGTACCGCAGGTCTCCCCTCTGTGGAGGCTGACACAACGATCCGCCATGTTGTCTATGGGTGGGTTTTGGGGACAAAAGAACGAAGTGCGATATTTGAATATGAGTCTACAAAAGTTTGCAAAACCTGTAATCATCATCTTAACTGACTTTTAGGAAAGTGTAAACCATATCTCAATCCATCCATAGACCCACCTTTCAGCCAACACATCTGTCCATCCATTCAACCCACCATCCTTTATGCAACCATCCACACTTCACATCACAGCATGGTGTGGATTTGTCTGTTCATCATGAGACTGGGACTCCACTTTATTCATTAGATTTCCTGCTGCTTAACAGAAGTGAAAAATTTTATTTTCTTGCATTTGCAGGTGTAGGGATCCATGAAAATTGGCTATATGGATTCATGTTGGGTGTTGGATGTATATATTTGTATATATATGTATATGTGTATTCTATATGTATATATGTATCTATGCATATATGTGTATCCATAAAATGAAGAGCTTTATGCTCTATTGTAAAGTGTCTTGAGATAACACTTGTTATGAATTGGCGCTATACAAATAAAGATTGATTGATTGATTGATAGTTACAAACATGGATGAAAAATCCTCACCTTGTTACTGTTGTAAATGAAGCCCTGTTCATGATACCGTTTGGTCTTCACAGACTCTCGTTGCTTAGTGGTGTTTCAGTAACAGATGGGCTTATTCTAAAATTGGAACCTAAAAGTCACTAAAATGCTGATTTCTACACACTTCACCTTTAAGCTCTAAATTCTTTTATTCATTATGCATGTCTTAACTTCATACAGCAGCAAAACTTTGGTTTTATTTCTTTCAGTTTGATCCACCCATCATGTGACCATCCTATCATTGCTTTATCCAACCATCCAAACATCCACCCGCCATCTTTCTTTTCTTTCTTTTTTATTTATTAAAAGGACTGTGAGGAGTTTCCAAGTAATTACAAAAAAAGTCTCACTTTTAGATATATGCCTTATCAAAATACACACTTTAGGTTGAGTTTTATAGCAAAATAGGTTATCTATAAATGCTATTCCTTCGGGTCTGACAGGGCTGGACTGGCCTGGATACTCAACTTCGGGAACAACACAATTAAAACTAGAGCAAATTTATATTATTCAGACTCGTCTTAGAGCACCGGGCTGTAAGTAGCCATATATAGTCTGCTACAAAACTAGGATACTAAGTTTTCCAAAAATTGCTTGTTGTCACACATCAAAAACTACCGCTACGTAACTAGAAAGAGATACATTACCTCGTGGCTTTGCATCCTGTAAGTTGTTGAAAAAAGAAGTTGTAAAGCAATGCAGAGTTCTGAGGAAGGTCCGAGCTGCATTCATAAGCATCACAACAAACAGACACTTTGGCTTGGGTCATGTCCTTTGGTGTTCCAGTTGTAGTCGGAAGTAGGAATTTCTGAGTAGGAAACTGAAACTTTAACGTCCCCCGAAGTCATAATTTCCCACAGGGAACTCGGTGAAACCTCGCCACCCCTGAGTTGACAATCAAAGATGGATGCCCCCAGTGTGAACAGTTATTTAGCTCCTGTAATAATCAATTTATTTGCACTTCTGACTGGGGTGTGTCGCTCTAGATCAGCTGTATACATAGTATTGTTAGACTTATATTTACAAAAATGCTGCCATAGTGATAATTACATTCTTCATGTGATATTTATGAACAACTACGCAGGGCGTGCTAACAACAGCTAACAATAGCCTGGTAGATCGGCATGTTTTTTTCCGACTTCAACTGGAACGCCGATAAGTCGGTGATGATGTCACTCCCAGTTCTGAGGTTACTGGAATGCAGCATTATGACAGTCGCCGCGCGTGCTCATGGGTAGCAGAGTCTTTTACGTTGCCGGTAATAGATTCTCCTCATAGCACCTTTTACACCTCCTTGAATTCATCCATACATCCATCCGTATCCACCAATGCTGAAACTTGTTCCTGACATCAGGGGAGAGGTGGGCCACACCCTACACTAGTCACCAGGCAATCATAGGGCTGACATAAAGAGGAATCAATGAGGCACACTCTCACTCACACCTTGGCTCAATCAAAGTCACGGACAGTGTAAACCCACAGGAAGGGTTCAAAGAATATGAAAACATGAAAGGTTAGATTTTTAAAGAGGACACATTTTCACATCTTCACGTTTCTGACGGACTAAAATGTCCTTGAACTCAGAGGCCCGTGCATTTGGAGACAGACACCTTCATTTTCTTGGTTTGCTAAATGAGACAAAAAAGCTCTTTTAAATTCCCTCTTGGTCTTCATTAAACCCACAGCCCCAGTGTGAGCTCCTGTCTTTATCTTATTTAGTGCTCTGAGATGAACCAAAGCAGAGTCTGATTTTAAAGCTTCTGCAGGGAAAGAATCAGCTTGAGGTGATGTCCCTGACTTTAGTATTCAGGAGATTTCTTCTCTCTGTTCTGCTCCTGCAGCTCACAGATTTATTATTTTAGTGATTTATGAATGTGATCATTTATTCTCCGGGCTGGAACTCAAACAGAAATGAATTCATATAAAGTCAGACACCTTTTTATCACACAGAGTTTTTCTGATTGTCTTCTGTGGTGCTGACATTGGTTTATTATTTTAACTGATTGCATCCCTGACCTCTGCTGGTTTTTATTCAAGTGAAAACCGAGTCTGTTGAGGACAGTTCTTCTCAACTTACTCAAGAATGAGATGGAGGATTTTCCTCGAACTTTGAAATTTTTGTTTTTTTTTAGCAAAATCAAAGATTAACTCAATCGATTTTGGTGGTTAAAGGTCAAAATTCAAGGTCATGTAGGCCAGCTCACTCACTGAAATGGTCCTCGCTGAAAGGCAGACTGCAGTCCAGGTCCAGACTCTCTTCATTCTGGGCCCAGGCTGATGTTAGGTACTGTTTCTGCTAATACAGCAGCTTTGTTCACTGCCTGGAGGATTAACTCCATAAATGATGGTAAATCTCAAGAATGCCTTTTGGGATTATTGTTAAATTTTGCCTCAGTGACCCTGTATGGTTGACACATAGGGTCACTGGTGCAAATATTATATTTTTTTTCTTAAAATAATCCTTCTGAACCACAATTCAAAAGCAAGTCTAATTTTCATTAGTTAGTTTTCAGTAATTTTTTATTTATTATTACTTTTCTCAGTTTCAAATCATTTCAGTGACCATTGGGTTTCCTGTATCCTTCCACCAGGGTCACCTAGTGGTCACTGGAGCACAAACCGATGTGTAAATCTAACTCTCCTGGACATAATGAAGATGGCTTGCTCCTGTATTTATCCCAGATGTAAAAACAGGTCAAACAAATGATTACAGAACTGATTCCTGTGGTGTGACATGGTCCCTAGCCAACTTTGTCTTGTTGTTTTGAACATGGACATCAGGATTCCTACTCTGCAGTGACAACCAGTTAATCCACCAGGATCAGGAAGGTCCAGGAGAAGCTATGTTACTTTTGCCTCTGTGTTTCCACACAGTGAGCTGGTTTGGTGAGAGCTTGCACTGTCTATGTCCACAGCTCTTATGAATATACTGTAAAATACCAAATAAACGCTGAGTTCCAATTAATCGCCAGTTTCCAAATAAACACTGAGTGTTGCAGTACATTTTGACAAATAGACGGCCATTCCAAATAAATGCCGGTTGTTATTTATTCGGCTCAGCCAGGTCGAAGTTTACAGAACACACATGAGCTCACAGCTGATCGTGCACGCCTGAAAAGAAACATGATCAGACTGAACCTTAAAAGTTCACATGGTTTACTTGTCTCTCTGGACGTCCTGTCGGCTTCTCCTCCCTCTGTATGTCAACAAAATGCACGTTGGTGTGCGGCACTCTGTTTCACAACAGTGCAGTTACACTCAACGTCCACAGAGGGCACTAGAGCGCAAAAGCCGGAATCTTACACACTAGGGCTTCACAAATCCAAAGAAGAAGACGTTGCCACTGCCGCTGCAGGTTAATTTCCCTTAATGTCAGGAGACTGGACACGTCAGTTGGCAGTACAGTGCTGCTTATCTCCATGGCCCCGGTGCAGCCAAAAACAGAAGTAAGACCGTAACTTAACTACTTATAATTGGTAAGGTAGTTCCTTACCAGTAGTAAGAGTGTTTAGGGAGAGCTGAGTTGAAAGAAGAAAAGAATATAACTACAGTACTGTAATGCTGCTGTAAGGGTGATATTCATACTGGTGTAAATAAATTAACAATTTGATTACATTTACCATATTTTTTTCAATTTTTGGCAAACAAGATTTTTGTGGGAACAGAATTCAATGCCTGGTCTGCTCAGTGATTGAAACAAATAAACGCCCCGGCCATTATTTGGTATTTTATGGTAATGGATTATGTGTTTTTGTTTTAGCTGTTCTCACTTGAGAATTAACAATTTTTGTGACCAATCAACAGATTGCAGCACTTTTAGCTCCACCCATTAGGGTCAGTGTGGTACACTCGACATCCCATCAGAGGCATGGCAAAAAGTGGAACAGCACAGGGCAGTTATTTTGGCACTTTTTCCTCTTATGCAACAATGGAAACTGCTGTAAACGTGTGCCATACCAAGACAAACTGAACCAGACTTCGTGGTGGAAACACTGCTTAAGACCTACTTGAGACAGCAGCAGGTCGGCAGGTTTACAGGCTTACCAGATAACTTGTGATCTGCTCCCCAGTTCTCACTTCAATCCCTCCGTCCCTCTTTCTACCTGTGACTCTATCTGCTGAAGTTCTTCCTCTGTTACTCTGGTTCCTAAATAGATCCTCTTGTACCCACTACTAAAGGCATGCTGTCTTCACTGGAGTCACAATCTCACATTTCTAGTTGAGTTTTGGTGAAGTTAGTGTTTGTTGTTTCTTCCGGAGACAGACAATCTGAGCAGATGGTAGAAGTGTGCTGCTGGCTGTAGCCCATATGTTGCATCATGAGATACTTCCAAAGACGGGCTTTGTGAATCTTACTGTAGCGTCTTGTCCAGCCAGGATGGGTTTTTTTTGTAACCTATAAGTGGGGCCATTATGAGGTTTCAGTGGCATCATGCTGCACTGCTATGTATAGGCCAGTGTCTGCACCTGGCTACATTCCCTCTAGGACTGAGCTGGCGAGTTGTTTTCTTGGCAGTCAGGTTTATTTGTGCCGTAGGCCTACAGCAGCCCTACGGCATGAATTCCAAACTTTCACTTTAAATGTGCTTTTGTTTTGAAAAGCGTCCCAATGGAGTATCAGTTTAACCTTTAGCTGTGGTCCAGCATCCAGACGAGATTTCCTGATGTCATTGTTTTTGTTTCCCTCTCTAATGAAATGGTCTCCGTGTGTGTTTCTGTAATTGTAAACATTCATCATCTTCAAGCGGAGTGGACCGACCGTCCACTGAGCAGATCTGCTGAGCACAGCAGGACCAGCGTGTTTGTGTGTCTCCCCGCAGACTGCAGATTCAGAGCCACAGATGGCAGAAAAACTGTTTGAACCTTGTTTAAAACCTCAGAGGGGCTTCGTTTCTTCTTCAAACAACAGACGGTGTGTGAGAGAGGGTGTGCATGTGTGTGTGTGCATGCATCACTGTGTGTTTGTGTGTTAGAGGCAGACCTGTGCTCAGGTTCACCTGCACTTTAAGTTTAGTTTGAAACAGAGGTGAAAGTAAGCCGGAATGCACCGGAACGCCGTGCTGGGAAGAAATATACAGACCCCTTCTACCGGAATGCACCGGAATGGCTCTAAAAAGCAAATTTCACTCATGCATACAACAAGAGCCCTTTCTTTTTTGAAGCAAATTTTACCAAAATAAATGTAAAATTGATGAAAACAAAAAAATAATCTCCAGAATGTGCCTTCTGTGACGTGTTAAACAAGGTTTTAATGCGCCTGACGAACACTAGGATATAATTTGTAGGCTACAGTACTCACTTACCGTGATAGGTTTTAACTTGTAGTAGGCAGTCACTCGCTATAGCGTGACCAGGGTTAATATAGGCCGGAGCCCTCTGGAGCCCAGCTCCGCCATGTTGGTGCTCAGCACCGACACCTTGGAGCTGGGCTCCGGCTTAGTCTAATAAATAAATCACCCAATTCAAAGTGGCAGTAGCGCTGCGTACAACAGACCATTTTCACATGAACAGCCTGCGTGGCTCTCTCATAAGCACCAAGATGCACAACAAATCAGATTGAGTGCAACATAAACATAGACGGGGCGGGTGATATGAGCGCGACATGATACCAGAGATTATCTGTGAACTGCCAACATATGCACACCTGAAGGAGCCTTGACTTCAATAAAAACGTTTACTCTACAAGGGCGAGAGCATGTGGAGATATGAGTGCCAAGAGCTCATGAGAGCTAAAGACCCGCAGCGCATGGGACAGGGGTCCTGTATCACTGTGTGTGTTTGTTGTAACTCAAACGATGTGTCATTTGCTCAAATGTTTGGTTTTAAAGTGAACAGAGCGATTTAAAAAATGACGAGGCAGTCTTGTGGTTAAGTAAAACTCAACTTTCCTGAGCAGACCAGCTCTTGTTTTCATCTTTTCTAAATGATAAACTCATCCTGAGGTTTCCTGCATCACTTATTCTCCATGATATCAGATCAATCTGAAGGATCAAGCTCCAAATGCAGTCTAGAATCAATCAATCAATCAATCAATCAATCAATCAATCAATCAATCAATCAATCAATCAGTCTTTACTTATATAGCACTTTTCATACATAAAATGTAGCACAAAGTGACGAACATTCAAGTACTAGTGCAGTGGTTCTCAACCTGTGGGTTGAGGCCCAAAAGTGGGTCTCAGAGCTATTTTCAGTGGACCGCATCTAAATCAGGTAAATTTTTACCTCCCCCTAAAGAAAATAAATGTTTTGCCATATATTACCTTATGTGTATTAATTCTGAGTTGCACAGTTCCTGCAAGAATCTTATCCTACTTTCACCCCTGGGTTGAAGAGCTCAGCTTGGTTCTGTCTTAAAAAAAAAATGTTTTTTAGAGAATAAATTCTGTGTCTCATTGATGTAGGAGTTTGGAGGAGAAGGGTCCGAGTAGTCTGAGATGATAGTAACTCAAGTAACCACTCAATACAACCAAGGTCCAACCATGAAGCAGATGGACTATAGCAGCTGAAGACCACACCTGATGCCACTCCTGTCAGCGAAGAACAGGAAACTCACCTGGATCACCAAAACTGGACAACAGAAGATTGTCAAATTAGCTCATGCTCTGATGAGTCTGGATTTCTGCTCCACTTTCAGATGTAGGCTCAGAGTTTGGTGTGAACATAATAAAGCATGGATCCATCCTGCCTTGGATCAGCGGTTCAGGCTGCACTTTGGACCCCTTAGTCCCACCTGAGCATGGTTCAAGCCCCGCAGCCTACCTGAGTACTGCTGCCGACCATGTCCATCCCTTCATGACCACAGTGGACCATCTTCTGATGGAGACTTCAGCAGCTCCAGATGATCTCACACTGGTTTCTTCACTGCAGTGGCCTCCAGTCATCAAACTCAGTCCAGTAGTTTTGGATGTGGTGGAGCAGAAGATTCTCCTCATGGATGTTCAGCAGCTGTCATGGAGATATGGAGCAACATCTCTGAGGGATGGTTTATCTCTCAGTTGGATAAAAGAGCTCTGAAGGGGAAGGAGGTCCAACTTGAGGCTAGTGAGGTGTACCTAATGAAATGGCCAGTGATTGTGCACCACGCCGCTTCTTCATACTCCTCTCCTTCGTCCTTCACATCAGCTGTTCTGTCTTTGACACAGTTTGGGTCTGCGCCCTCCCCCTCGAGGCCCCGGCTCTGCAGTTTAGTTCCACCCTGTAAGTTTCTGACAGCAGAATACTATACAATTATTTTGTTGCACCAACTGTGGGAAGAAGGGTCTCTGGTCTCCTAGCAACAGTCAGCTGCCACCATGCCCAAGGAGGTAGAGACGGTCCTCTGAGAGTGAGGGAAGAATAACTCCTCTCTTCTCTCTCTTTGGCTTCATCTCTGCGGCGAGTCGACCACGCCGTGCTTCATCTGTCATCCTCGAACACTCCTCATGTTCAGCCCGCTGACGTTCTGCTGATTGTTCTGAGAAAACTGCTTCATGTTCCTCTGCAGGCTCTACAGAATCTCCTCCCAAACGTCACGGTTCTTCAGCTGTTCAGTATTCTCCCTGTGATCCTGGTTGTGTTTTTACCCCCAGCTCCACACCGATGATCCCCCGACCCCCCCTCGTGACATTAGCATCAGCGTAGCATAGCCGCAGTGAACAAAGGTGTCCTCTGGGAGGCGTCGGCTCTCTCTGCGGACGGAGTGTGTTCCCCACACCGGCGGGATGTGAGGAGTAATTAAATCAGATGTGTGGACTTCGTTAATTGCCTGTGGAGAGATTGGAGGGGTTGTGTGCGTGTGTGTGTGTTGGTGTGCGGACAGATCTGCAGGAGTGTTCATGGGAACTTTGACGCCTTTGTTTGTCATGTACGGAGAGTTTCTGCTTTACCCTGGCACATTTTAACATGTTGCTCTGACGTGTAATTCACATCTGAATCAGCCTGAAAACAGAAGAACACAATAACTGATGGCGTTTAAACTTAAAAATAACCGTTAAAATAAAGTTGAGACGTTATGTAAAATGTAAATGACAAAAAAAAAAAAAAAACGACATTTAAATTCTTATCGCCCTATATTGAATTACATACACTACAAAGACCAGTTATTTAATGTTAAAACTGTATATTTTTTAATTTGATGTCTGAAACGTGTCCCATTAAAGCTGGGACATGTGCACCTCTGTTTCATTTCCTTTAACAACTTTCAATAAGTGGTGTGAGCTGAGTACACAAACTGTTGACGTTTTGGAGGTGAACTCTTACCCATTCTTGCTGATGTTTGACTTCAGTGTCTCAACAAGTCCCAGGTCTCTGTTAAGCCTTCAGAGTGCTCCTCACCTGTTCAGTGGAGACAGGCGTGGACTGCAGCAGGTCAGTCTAGTCCCTGTTCAGTGGAGACAGGCATGGATCCATGATTGGCTATATGGATTCATGTTGGTGTTGGATGTATATATTTGTATATATATGTATATGTGTATTTTTATATGTATATATGTATCTATGCATATATGTGTATCCATAAAATGAAGAGTTTTATGCTCTATTGTAAAGTGTCTTGAGATAACACTTGTTATGGATTGGTGCTATACAAATAAAGATTGATTAATTGATTGATAGACTGAAGCAGGTCAGTCTAGTCTCTGCTGTTGTAACTCGAGCAGAATGTGTCTTCACGTCTAAACTAATCAGGACGTCCCTGATGGCAGCATGTTGTTCCTAAATCTGTTTATACCTTTCAGCTTAAAGGAGCCTTCACAGATGTGCAGGTTACCCATGCCATAGGCAGTTTCCTTCATTTTTCATTCACACCTGTTGACTCCTCTTCTACAGATGTTTCTCCTGTGTGTTATCTGGAGCATCACAAAGAAAACTTTGGTCATGTTGACTGCAGAAATCAGCCATAAATCTGTGACATTTTCTGAGAGCACAGGAGAGATCAATCTCCAGCTTTAGTGAAGTCTCTTTGCTCCAACTCGAGGCTAGAGACGAGCTGTTGATCTTGTTAATGTGTCTTTTTGTACATTAAGATTTTGTCCTCGGAGTGCAGCTGTTTCCAACCTTCTCTGTGTTGACTGTTTTACACTGAACCAGTGACCTGGTTTGCGGACTTGTACTTGGTGATATGGATTTGATTCAGGTTAAAGTTTTTAGAACACATGGGTTTGATTCTGAATGTGTTAAAATCTGGGTTATTAACCTGCTTTTACATTTTTGTGTCTCCTTCAGAGATGTGAAACCAGACAACATCCTACTAGATGAACAAGGTGAGAGTTTGCATGAACAGTTCGTGTTTTTCTCTGATCCTCTGTTTTCATCCAAAAAACGTGTGTTCATGGGATTATGTCGTAAAATAACTTGATCAGAGCTGAACTAATCTACAGTACTTCTCTGCTGGATTTATTAGAAATTCTGTTGCTCTTTCTTTTCTCACATAAAACCGAGTTGGTGCTAAAACAAAGGGACAAACAGTCAGGCAAGCTCTGATTTAAGCCATAGAAACATAGTAAGCATAAATAACTCAACAACAGATTGATATGATGTGTCAGATCTTTGACGTAGATCATGACATGTTATATGAGTGAATTTCTTTTTAATGAAGAACAATAAATGTAGTCCATCAGATATTAGAAATCCATTGAGCTCGTAGGATATCATACCGTTTTAAACAGTTTTGTTTTAATGTACTTAAGAGATGTTACATAAAAAAAATGGGTTAACTATTTATAAGTTGTTTTCTCTTTCCTCTCAGGTCACGCCCATCTGACGGACTTTAACATCGCGACCATAATAAAAGACGGGGAGAGAGCCACAGCCTTAGCAGGAACAAAGCCCTACATGGGTAAATAATACTTTATAACAGTTTATCTCGTTGATACAGCCATTAAACTGTGGAGCAGTGCAGCTAAAGTCACTGTAAAGTTATTTAGTTTTCAGTTTTATTAGATGTTTGTCAAACACTTTTAGTGTTTCTTCCACTGAAAGGGAGCATAAGGAACGGACACTTCGTCATGTTTTGTTCATTTCAAGGGCACCTGAGAAGGTACTTAGTCTTTTTTGTCCACTAGGGAAAACTTAGAAACACCTCATCATGTTTCTGTTGACTCATAATTCACCTCAGAGAACACATCCTCACAATGTGACCACTGGAAAAGCACAAGAGAAAGACTTTGTAATGCATTTCCCACTGAAGGGCGACATAAAGACGGCTTATCATCATATTATTTTGTCCATTTGAAAGCAGATTTGAGGGCATTTTTTCATGTTTTGTCCTCTGGTCGACACCTGTGTAGGTTCTCAGTAAAAGAGGTCACAGTGATCCATTGCTGCTTAAAGTGTCGGTAAGACTGGTTTAGCTTATTAAAAACATGTGTTGAATACCCAAGTCACTGTTTAAAGGGTATGAGGGGTCACCTGAGAGTTGTTGACCTTGTTTTGTTTTGTTTGGGTCCCATGTTCTCTGGTCCTCTGCTCTCTGGTGGAGAAGTGTCTTGTGGCCCTTTTCCACTAGCACGCCTTGACCCTATTCGATTTACAGCGTGTTTCCACTAGCCTGGTACCTCCTAAAACAAGCTAATTTTAGCACCTACTCCGCTCTGGTTCCAAGCGAGCTGAGTCGATACTAAAAGATGATGTCACCAACTGCCGGCTACTGATTGGTCAGACAATGTCGTCATTGATGAGTCATGAGCGCCACGACCTAGCACGCTGGCGGTAGCTACCATTAGCTTACCCTCATACGTCTTTTCTTTGCAGCTCGATTGCTCTCGTCCTCGGCTTCATTCTGTTGTATAGCTTCCAAAACTCTCCTGTGCTTCTCAAGGGGTATTTCTTCTTACCACCTGCAGCCTTCTTCTGCTTTCCTTTTTTACTCGGTTTTTGACAAAAAGCCACAGATTGTTGTGTCACGCTCAAACTGACGTCACCGCAGTGCCGCTCAGCTGTTTACAGTCACACTGCACCCCGTTGGGCAGGCAACTGGGGCTGATGGAAAAGCAGCACAAGGCGAGTAGAGTAGAGCCGGGTAGAGTCTAGTAGAGTAGAGTAGGGCTAATGGAAAAGGGCCATTGGATTGTTTATGAAGAGCATCCCAAACTGCTTCATATGAGGGAGATAGAAAGTGTCTTACACCCTCCTCTGTTCTGTGACGGTTCCAAAATGGCTTCCTTTGCTCCTCTCTTAAACCGTCAGTCATAATACCATGACAAAACTCTGCTGAAGGCTCTCAGGTGACCACCCAGGCCTTTTACATTTCACTGGTCAACTTTGGCTCTCCCTCTTAGATCTGAGGATCCACTTAAATGTTTTTCTATCCTTAGAGGACTCACACCGTGTTTTTTCAATTAGACGACCTTTTCTTCACAGGAAGGGCACCGTAGGGAGAGTCCACCCCACTCAGTCCACTAGTGGACCTATTTACAGTTTTTAGGAGTGTAGAACAGTTTAGAACACTTTAGCCATTTTTAAATTCGCCTACTACATACTGAGTATAATAGTAGTATGTAGTAGGCACTGCATACTGCCTAGTACACTGGAATGTAGTATGCAGTGTGACTGTTCTGTTGGTTTATTTTGTAGTATGCTACGCTGGTTTCCAGTTTGAGCAAAGCGGAAGTAGGCTACAGCTGATTTATTTTCCAAACTCAATTTTAATTGTCCAAAACAAACAAACCATGAGTACATGTTGACATTTCAGTTATTCATCAGCAAAGATATTGGCCAAAGCAGCATTTTATATGAAACAGTTATTTTGGAGAGGAATTATTTTGTATATTTCTGTGTGACGGCGTACGACGGCGTATTAGGGCCACTTTAAAGAACAACAACAAAAAACTACATCAAGAATAAACATCACACGTGCAATACAGGATTAAGAATGAGGAAAAGTGAGAAAATTTAAAGTAGTGGAAATACAGAGAAAAAAATCCAGAATGTAATGGTAAAATGTCAGACTTGTCAGTGGTTTACATTAATAATGCTGCAGGTGTCCGGCCGTTAGGAACCGTTAACGGAAAAACAACAACAACAACAGACCTTTTTACAACTTATTACACACTATTACCTGTTGAAAAGGTAAAGATGACAAGTTGTGGCTCCTATGTTTATTTCATCTGCTGCTCCAGTTGTTGAAGCTTCGCTCTCAGGCATTTTCAATTTAGGCGCTTTGCATTGTGGGTAACAGTAGGCGAAGCAGACTGGTCCGATGCATACTGCGAATTTTTTTCTGAATCAGTACGTCATCCGGGTATTTTTTGCATACTGCAACTTTTGTTCGCATACTGTTTACTGCATACTGCATTTTGGTCGAATCAGTACGCACTTCTAGTATAGTAGGTAAATTCGAAAATGGCCTTTGTCTTCTCTGTTTTCTGTTACTGTTACACAAACAGAACCATGTATTGAGGCAAAGTAATTCAGTTATGCTCTAACGTATCTCTTCTCTTCAGTAATCTGGTGGGTTTCAAGTGAATTATTTAACTATTTTACTTTTTCACGTGACTTACTGATGAGATTTTTCCTTCTACTCTAACTTGAGAGTGAATTTAGTGATCTAACGATATGTTTGTGTGTCCCATGCTGTCCTGGTCTTGCACTGATAAAAGATTAAGGAGGAGAGTTTCTGTTGTCTCCCTGCAGAGGAAGTCTCTCTCTCTCTCCACAGCTGTTTGAGGCATCATCTTCTCTCTTTGTTTCAGCTCCAGAGATCTTCCAGTCGTTTGTTAGCGGGGGGACAGGATACGCCTTCGAGGTGGACTGGTGGTCTCTCGGGGTGACGGTGTTTGAAGTTCTGCGAGGATGGGTGAGGCATTATGGGAATTTAAATGTACAAATATAATCCCCAAACCTTTGCTTTCTCTTAGATATTTCTTTCATATCTGTATTTGGATTTCCTTTGAGCAGAGGCCATACGATATCCACGCCAGTAACTCGGTGGAGTCTCTGATCCAGCTCTTCAGCACGGTCAGCGTTCAGTACAGCCCGGCGTGGCCCAAAGACCTCGTCTCACTAATGAGGAAGGTGAGCTCAATCAGCAAAACTCCTTCTTATAAATACATGGATTTATCTAAAAGCCTTACATCTGTAATAACAATAAAAGATTCTGAAACTGATCTGAAGAAACATCTGGAATGATCTATGCAGCATATGTTTAGCTCTTTATATCATAGGAAGCCTCTGCACACAGCACGGTTACTTTGACAATAGGAAGAACATTTGTCATAAAAAACATACTTTAGCCCAAAAACATCATCCGCTGCGAGACACTTAGTCCAGTGCATCAGTGCAAAACCTGAAGTTCCTCAAGTGTCCACTAGAGCCAGTTCTTAAGGCAGCAAGAGTCACGTCATCTGCCTCCACCCTCAAATGTCCATATGAACAGCAGAAATAAGCATCTTCACAGTAGAAATAAACATTATCATCATAAGTCCTACCTTTACTGTCCCTGCTCAGAAGAAGAAATGTTGCAAATTACAAAAAAAAATCATTAATCACATGGTCTTTCCATTTTCCGCTGAAGAGTTTGTGGTAATATTTTCCTAACTGGTATTTAAAGGATGAAAAATATGGGATTGATTAAAATGTCTGAATTTATGATTAAGACTGATGCAATATTAAAACATAAGTAGTGAAACTAGCAAATATTTAATGGATACAGTTGTTTTATAGCATTTTGCAAAAACAAACATGAAATAGCCGTTTTGCTCCACAAACACACTATGTGGGAAATTTTATTTTTCATAACAGAAAAGAAATGATTCATAAAAGTGCCAATTTCTGTTCTGCCAATTATTAACCTACATTTAGATAGTATGCATTATTGGCTAAAATGAGGGATTTTCTGCTTGCCTCCCTTTATGATAATTAGCATTATGTGATCAAACTGGCATTTAAAGTGTTAAAATTCTGAATCTGAATGATATGCTGGTTTTCATAACCAGGACTGATGCAAAAATAAAAAATCTAATTTGTGACAGTGGAAATTTATGTCAGTTTTAAAACATTTCGTTACTCATTTTGACCTCAGACAAACTGAGTGGGAGTTTTATCTGTGTTTCTTTCCCTGCACAAAATGATAGTGCACAATAATCAGTATTGTTGTTTATCAGTAACATCACAGACTGTTATTTATGCAGGAAAAGATCAGTTTCTCTAAGCGTATCAAAATGGTCATTTTAAGGTTGTTTTTAAAACAAGTTCATTTTCAAAACTAATGGCACTTGAAAGGTTTTGAATTAAAAAGAAATGGTTATTCAAACCTATAAAAAGATGTTAAAATGTTAGAAGTTTAAAAATACAGACGTCGCTTTGCCACAAATGTGGCTGATATTTAACAAACTGAAAAGGTTCTTAAAATAAACAGAATTTAGGCCCATTCATTTTACTTTTAGTCATTTTATTTTGTATCTGTTTTTAAAAATGCTTGTAGATACAGGTTAAGATTAAGTTTACAGAAACAATAACAATCAATAGCCAGGTTTACATGCAGACTTTTTCTCATTCTGATTAAAATCATTCTGATTGAAGATCTCAGGTGAGCTGTTTACATGTGACATGATCTATTCTGACCTGGTGTTTACATGTGCCACAACATTTAACCAGAACAGCTGTTTTACAGACACGTGATCTATTTAAACATCACATGATTTATCAAAGATGGCAGTAAGTAGGTGTTTTATTGAATTATTTGAGGGTTGTGCTGTTTAGCCTTATAATAGCCAGCCTTCAGAGTTTTCCAGTGGTTCCTTTTTTGTTCGACGTCTTGATCTATCCCGGTTTTGCTGAGTTTATGTGGAATTTTTAACTCAATAGTTCAGTATTTCTTGTTTTCCTACCATCTAAACGTGCGATAATGTTTAGTTCTTTGAGAGTTTGTATTAAAAACAAACTCTCTGACGCAGACCAGTGCTGTGTGCTCTTATGGCCTTTTTCCATTAGCACGCCGTGGCCCTACTCTACTCGACCCTACTCGATTTGCAGCGTGTTTCCACTAGCCTGGTACCTCCTAAAACAAGTAAGGGGTCCTGCATCACCCTGTCAGGGTTTATTTCTCTATAGTGACCAGCTCGCTCTACATTATCCTGCTTATTACACGGCTACTCACTAAAGAAATCAAAAGTTTGACATCAAATGCTCATCTAAACATGATTTTATTGATTTACAAAAGTTTTCATTGCATCCGCTTGAAAAAATAGTCCGTTCCTTTCTACGGTTGAAACAGTAACAGAAAGCAACGGTAACTCTGAAGTGAAGATTAGCTTATTAAACTTAACGTTTGCATTGATTGTGACGTGGGACAAGGTGAATGGGGCGTCCTTGGGAATATTGATGCTAACGTCTCTGTCCACATTCATGTCCATATTTCCTCCCTGCTGTGGCCCTGCAGCTGACATACCTAGAAACAGTTTTTCACCGTTACAACTGCTCTCAATATTATCTCATCACTAACGCTTTAAGAGAGGCACTCACCTGATCTGCTGCTGCTGCCAGAATTAGAGGACAAATTAACGATGTCTTGCCACAGGTATAAACGTCTTTCTGCGGGTTGATACGACATGACGTGATTCGCCCGAGTCGATCAGAAACGTCCTTAGCAACGGTCTGCTATTCATAGCAACGGTCTGCTATCCAGAAATAACAGACCATAGAATGTTGTAATTGACCAATCAGGATCGAGCATTTGACAATGCCGTGTAATAAGCTAGTTTTAGTACCTACTCCGCTCTGGTTCAAAGCCAGCTGAGTCGATACTAAAAGATGACGTCACCAACTGCCGGCTACTGATTGGTCAGACAATGTCGTCATTGATGAGTCATGAGCGCGACGACCTAGCATGCTAGCGGGAGCTACCATTAGCTTACCCTCCTACGTCTTTTCTTTGCAGCTGGATTGCTCTCGTCCTCGGCTTCATTCTGTTGTATAGCTTCCAAAACTCTCCTGTGCTTCTCAAGGGGTATTTCTTCTTGCCACCTGCAGCCTTCTTCTGCTTTCCTTTTTTACTCGGTTTGTGACAAAAAGACACAGATTGTTGTGTCGCGCTCAAAATGACGTCACTGGGGTGCTAGTTTGGCGTAGTGGTTAGCACCCCATGTACTTGCTTCTGCCGGTCCAGGTTCGAATCCCGCCTGTGACCAGTTTGCAGAGTGTTTTCCCCTGCTCTCTCTCCCCCTTTCACAAGCCTATCCACTGTCTCTCTCCTATCAATAAAGGCACAAAATGCCCAAAAATATACATTTAAAAAAAAAAAAAAAAATGACGTCACTGCAGAGCCGCTCATCAACACTGCACCCTGTCGGGCAGGCGACTGGGGCTAATGGAAAAGCAGCACAAGGCGAGTAGAGTAGAGCTGAGTAGAGTCAAGTAGAGTAGAGTAGGGCTAATGGAAAAGGGCCATTATTGGAAGCTGCCATGTTTCCAAGTTAGTAAACGTTACTGCTCGTTTACATCAAGACTGAACATGTGCAGATAGAACCCAGCCGATCGGAATATTAGACTCCATGTAAACCTGGCTAGAGTCTGATTGGTAGGCGATATTACTATTTTATTATTTTCAAGGCTAATTATTTCATGTTTTTTCATTTATATGTTATTTTTATATTCCTCGTTGACTTGTTAGTCACAGTGAAAGACCAGGGAGATGACATGTGGCCTCATGGATCAATGATATTCTTTCGTTGTATTTTTATAAGAAAGTTGCTCCAGTGTCTGAGGGTTAAACATTTATTTTAGGAAGTTTTTCACTGCTACACAGACTGAATGTTTCAAAACTAAATCCTTCACTCTTGTTTGCTGCATGTTACACAAAAGTTCGACCCAAGCTGACCTGCCTGTGTGCAAAGCTATCCCATCTTTGGGGTTGTGTTTTGGTTTTGTCCCAGCCCCTTGCAGCTTTGTCCCAGCTGTGAACAGTCCTGGTCTCTGTGGTTATTTGTATCCTTTTAGTTCCGGAACTTCACTAACTACAGCGACTTATGAACAGAGATGTACAAACACAACCTTATCTTGGTGGAGGAGCATGGCAGAGGCTTCGTCACAGATAAAGAGGTGAGCGGTGGTTTGTATCAGCGATGGAAAAGGCTCAGAGGATGCAGGTTGTGAGGGGAGAGCAGAGCTGGAGGGCGAGGATAAGCAGAGACCCTGAGGGCAGAGGAGGCGAGAGGCAACAGATGGGAATCTGAAGGATGGGAGAGCAGAAACAGAGCAACTGGGTTAGAAGAGAGAGGAGAGTCTGTCCCTGCTGATAGGATTCATCAAACCAAGACTGACCTCGTGCTGTTTCTTTAAGCTACGCGAGTTAATGCTGCCACCAGGAGCAACAACAACAACATATGACCTCCCCTGCCTTTATTTACCATTACAATTTTGACTGTGATGTGATAAAAAGAATTAGTCCCAGACTAAAGTTTAAATTAGTCTGGGTCTTGCCAGCCTGCTTTAAGAGGGGCTCTTTGATTGGGGATCTAAACCTCAGGAGCTCTCCCATTAAATACAGACTTCTCAAACATTTTAACCCTAACTTATAAAAGTATTCATCCATATTTTTAAGACATCCTAAACATCCTCTTCTGAGCTCTGGATTGTATAAATAGATATTTTTCCGTCCAGGCCTCAGTGTGAGGGCGGTGGTGTGCATGTGCAGAGCGTCTGAGTGTTTTTGGGCCGAGCTCCGGTCTCTTCCGCTCCGCTGCTGATCGATTACCTCGTCTGGACTCGGCCGGCTCTGCAGGAGGAAAGTGAATCAGCCGCTGACCCTGAGAGGAAGAATGAGGAGGAGGAGGAGAGTAAACATGACAACAAAGTCAGATCTCATTACTGCTCAGAGCGCTCACCCCGAGGATGAAAACCCAACAGATGGGCTCATATTAAAAAACAAACTGAAGCAGGTTTGTTTCTATTAACAACCAGAGTAAGTGATTGTATTCATGCGTGGTGATCATCTGTTTTTATTAATGAGTTCAGCCCTGAGCGTGGCTGATTGATGAACGCTGCCCCCTGTTGGCTGAATTCATAGAACTGATGAGCTCCAACACACGATGAAGACTCATCAAAATATGATTAAATAGTATTTTAGATAGATTTTCAGAAGAAATAAACAGAAAAATATGATTTAACATGAATTTTCTGCTCCCAGTTTTTAGTTTTTTTAACAATAATAACAGAGTCAGACAAAGTTCTCATCTTTTTGTTTCCAGGTTGCACAGAAAATAAAAAACTCGAAAGTGAAAGGTGTGCAAGATATCGAATGTTCTTCTGTGCTGTGGTGATTTTCCCAAACAGCTCCAGAAAAGAAGACATTCTGTCAACAGTTTTCATCTTGCAGCACAGCTCAGACCCATCAGTAATCTTCTTCATCAAACTGTTATGAAAAAAATAAACTTTTTTTTTAGAACTCTTTTAAAAATAATAACTTCAATCTCATGGACAGCAAAGATGGTGTGTTCTCTCTTATATAAGCAGCAAAAAACTGTTGTTCCTTTTGTGTCCAGCAGAGGCTAAATGCAAACCTGAAATTAAAATAATTTTCTTTAGAGCGGAAATTAACATGTTCAAAATTATTTTTGTCTAAATAGTTCATGTCTGTATGTTCTTCCACTGTGCAGTGAGTTAATTCTTCCTACCTTCTCTGTTTTGATTTAAATAAGGGTTTCAGGTTATCACACTAAGGAGTTAGCCTGCAGCTCAGGGGTGAAGCCTTGTTGAGCAGGGTACAGAAAACCAGGTGCAAGTGTCTCCTTAGTACTTTGCACTGAAAGTGTTTAACTTGTGTGACATTGCAGCACACTTGTTAGATCATTCAGACTAGAAGAGCAGACCAGGCATCTCCTGCACTAAAAATCTCAGAAATAGCAACCTTGCCTATTTCTTCTGCAAACTGCTCATTTTTGTTACTCAAAAGAGACAAAAACTAACAAATGTAGATTCATATTTACTTTAACGCATGCGTACATGTTTATCCACAGAGGTAGAATATGTCACAGAAAACATAAAAAAGTCCAAGTCTTCCTTTTCACTGTGCCTCAGAGTTAAAGCTTCAGTTTTCTCCTCTGCAGAGAAACTTTTCAGGATGTTTGCATTCAGCAGGTTTCAAGTCAGTAAAGAATGATTTAGGTCACTGTGTGGGGATTTATCGTGGCTCTTCCTAAACTTTCCATAGAAACTTTCTTGATCACTCCTCAAACAGCAGACATAAAGATTTAGGCTGTATTTGCATTTGTCGTCCAGAAAAGGAACTCCTGCGTCTCTGTGCATCTATTTGCCATTGCCGTTTGTGAAAAGTTTTTCTTCTTCGTATGTGTATTGTAGCAGCGCTGCCTCTCTGCAGACCTACACTGCCATCTACTGAACCAGCATGCACACTACAGTGGGTCCAGCGTCGCCGTCTGATCTGGGTGTTTCAGGGTGAAATGCTGACTCTTCCACAGTTAGGAGTGTCCTTGTAAACGTAGCCTTAGAAATTGTATTTATTGGGCGCATTTCACTGCAGGTAATCTCAATGAGCGTTTACTTTAATGTGCTTAAGACTGGGGGCTGGCATTGATCCAAACGCATCATAAGAATATCAAACTGTTCATTAATATGTTGATTTTGTCTTTGTAGACAAAAGGATTCTCTGAATTGACATTCTGGTTCAGATCTGTGCTCTTTTTAGTGATTTTAAAAAGTCTGGGTGCTTTTAAAAGAGGAAAATGATATTTATTTTTCTTTGTTAGCTAACACAGCTAACATCATCCTCTTTAATGAAGGACTTAAGTTGCTCAAGTTATTTTGTTTATGTTTTATTTTTGTGGCTTTTTCCAGCTTTTATGACAGTAGAGAGAGACAGAAAGGCTATAAATGGATTATTAAAGGGTTCTTTTTTAACTGTGAGGGGGTGAAGTCTGCAGTCTGTCAGCTGTGAGGTTGGGGGTCAGATCACAGGTCAGTGTGTCCACTAGCAGGACATTTGTATTGTATGTTTATCATATGCATTGATGTCATTATGACCTCTCTTATGTTAAATAACAGTCACTGTCCTCTGCTCATGAACGACATAAACTTTGGCTCAGCATAATGAAGAATTAATGATAATTATCTCTCATACCCTGAAAATAAACAGCATGAGAGCATTCATGTATATCATGGTTTTTGAATTTATGTGGTGCATGTCAGGAGAAGAATCTTAAATATTAAATGTAGAAGATTTTAAGAAGAGATAGTTTTAGGGAAGCCGGGGAGGATTACAAATTTAACAGAGTATTTTTGGCTCCCTGTTATGTTCGCTTCACTTCGCACAGAAACAGTCTGCCATCACAAAGTGCTCCACAAAAAGGAGGAAGACCGACTCATCATTTCTGTTCTTCTCCCTCAAGTCATGGAGTCATGTGACCATCAGCAGAGAGAGCAGTCTTGATGCTGACGTGATCTCTGTGTGCCCCTGCAGCTCCTGACGGTGAACCCAGAGCATCGATTCTCCAGCCTGTCCGACATGCAGAACGCTCCCTACCTCGCTGACGTCAACTGGGACGCCGTGTTTGAGAAGAAGACGGAGGCGGGGTTTGTTCCTAACGTGAGTGTCCTGCCATCAGCACACATGCATTTTGAAGATTAAATGTGCAGTAAGAAGCTCCCACCACCAGGGGGCTCTCAGTCAAAATAATCACAAAATGTGACATGGTGAGACACTGTCAGCTCCGCCCACCTGCGGCGCATGCTTGTGTTTTTTTTTTTTTTTTTGTGGACTCATTTAAATACAAACTGCACTTTAAATGAAATAATGAGTGACAGCGTTATCAGCCTTTGATTTAATATGTGTGTAAAATGTTTTAGTAAAAAGGTTTTGGGTTCAGTCTGATTTTCACAGCCCTGCTGTTGGAGGGTTGTTTGCGCTTTCTGTTCTGTGGCATCTGTGTCACCAGAACATCAGGAAGTGAATGAGAACAAAAGTGTTTTTTAAACACGCCATGCTTGGTATCATGGCATGACGACACTGCTGGCCTGTTGTTTCAAATATCAGACCCCAAAAACACAGAAAAAAGAAAAGATTTTTTTATCATACACTGCCTGGCCAAGAAAAAAGTTGACACCTGGATTTAAGTAAGCAAATAGGTATGAGCCTCCTGTTGGATAAATACTGCATGGGTGATTATCTTTCAGCTGAAACAAGTTATTTAACTCCAGCTGATGCAATGAGCAGCTTCTCATTTCTTAAACAACCATGTCAAAGACACATCCTGAGGTCGTGGAAAAGATGTTAGTCTGTTTAAGAAGGTCAAATCATTGGCATCAAGCAGAGAAAACATCTAAGGAGGTTGAAAACTGTCCAACACATTATTAAAAACTGGAAGGATAGTGGGGAACCATCGTCTTCAAGGAAGAAATGTGGTCAGAATAAAATCCTGAATGATGGTGATCGGTGAATCACTTAAAAGTTTGGCCAAATCAAACCAAAGAAAAACAACAGTAGAACTCAGGGGTGTGTTCAATCGTTAAATAAGAGCATTTCCACAAACACAATGTGAAGGGAACCCAAGGGATTGGGACTGAACAGCTGTGTAGCCTTAAGAAACCACCAATCAGTAAGGCTAAGCAGAAAAAAGTGAGTCCTGATTGACCCTGTTCCAGAGTGATGGGAGCATCAGGGTAAGAAGAGAGGCAGGTGAAGTGATGCACCCATCATGCCTAGTGCTTAATGTCCAAGCCTGTGGGGGCAGTGTTATGATCTGGGGCTGCTTTAGTTGGTCAGGTCGAGGTTCAGCAACATTATGGCCCAAAGAATGAGCTCAGCTGACACCTGAATATATTGAAAGACCAGGTTATTCCATCAGTGGATTTTGTCCTTCCTAATGTCACGGGCATATTCCAAGATGACAATGTCAGGATTCATGGGGCTCAAATTGTGACAGAGTGGTTCAGGGAGCAGGAGACATCATTTTCACACATGGATTGGCCTCCACAGAGTCCAGACCTGAACCCCTTAGAGAATCTTTGGGATGTGCTGGAGAGGCTTTGCACAGTGATCAGACTCTCCACCATCAACACAAGATCTTGGTGAAAAAAACTAATGCAACACTGGATGGAAAAAAATCTTGTGCCACAGCGAATGGGTGCTGTAATCCAAGCTGAAGGAGGTCCAATGAAATGTTAGAGTGAGTCACCTTTTTATTGGTGGAAGTGTATATTCAAATATTGTTATAATATGGCTACCTAACAGTAACAAGATGATATGGCAATTATTTTTTAACATTATTTTAGTGTTATAAATATTTGTCCCTAAAATACACAAACAAGACAAATTAGTTTAAAGAATGTGTCATAAAATATTTTAAAATAATTACAAATAAGCAGATTTAGGGGAGAAAATAATTGTGGTGGCTCATCACCGTAAGCTGCACAAAACCAGGATAGAGATACAGAGACAGAACAGTGGCTTCTTTATATTGAGGAGTAAAGTTGAGCGTGGTGTTTCCAAAGAGGAGGGAAACACCTCCGTCTGCTGATGATGTTCTTACTTTGCTAGAATATCACTGATTTATTTGGACATCAGTGGCTTAAGTCCCACATCCCAGCGAACAGTTACGTCCTCATGCCTGCAGATCATGATGACTGTGAGGCCTCCCCATGATTCCCTTCTCTGCATGCATGTGTTCATCCATGGGTCACACCGGGCTCTTAGTGGCTCCCAGTGCACAGCCCCACAGCTGATTAATGATCCTGCGTCTCCCACAGAAAGGTCGTCTGCACTGCGACCCCACCTTTGAGCTGGAGGAGATGATCCTGGAGTCCCGCCCCCTCCACAAGAAGAAGAAGAGACTTGCCAAGAACAGGTCCAGAGACAACAGCAAGGATTCGCAGTCTGTAAGTGACACCAACTATCGTTGTATTTTATTTGAAGATCATTTTGAGACTTTTATTGTGGAGGAGAGGAGAGTGATGGACCAGAATTAGCCTTGATGATTTTTAGGGTCAGCATTTTACTTTGGCTCTTTTCATTTCTGTTTGTATGAAAACCAGCATCAAGAACAGTTTAAAGTGTAACTACTACATAACTACTTTTTCAGTTAAAAAGTGAAGTAACGCACTACTACTGAAAGTTTGGTAATGAAATGTAGTTCCTTTTTTAATGCGGCGCGACGTTACTTTTCTCACGGACAGCTCTGTCTGAAGCTTCCTCCTCAGCTGCTCGCATTAGACTCGAGCAGCGTTGCCAAGTCTGCTCGTTATAAGCTTCTAAGGGCCACAAATCTCGTTTGTCATGTCGCGGCATTTTGGGCTTCTTTCTAAACGTGGAGTTGTTTCTTGGGGCTCTTCTGTCTGTGTGTATCCCCCTGATTATCTTCCAGCTCCTAACATAAAACAAAACACGACTGCAGTAGGCAGTTTGTGCGCTTCCACGTTTCCTGGCTATTGTGCACGCCCCCAAACACACTCATTCACATGGAGCATGCTCCAGAGCCAAAGTTGCCAGGCTTATTATAAGCAATGTTCTTTTCTTGAATAGGTACTTGGCACTGTGATATTGAAATGTAATGTAGACAAAAATTAACACACTTTATGTAGATTTCTCTTTTTAAAAAGTAATATATCACATTAGGAAAGGAAATAGCTGGAGGTTGCTTAATTTGGGCTTGTTTTTATCGACCAGGTCGCTTATTTCAGAAGCAAATGTGGAAACTCTGGGCAGGAGCTCTCATTCCACAGCGTTTGTGACATGATTTTGTAAAATAAAGAGCACAAAATAAATAACTGTTATGTTCTCTGTAGTACAACTCTTTGTAGGCCTTCACATTTAGGAACAGATATGGGGTTCTGTCTAAAGCCAAGCAAAGTAAAAGTAACGTAAAAGTGACTAGTAACCTGAAAAGTTACTTTTCATAGAGGGTAACTATGTAACAGAACAAGTTACCTTTTTCAGAAGTAACTAGTAATGAGCAAACACTACTTTTTAAAAGTAACTTCCCCAACACTGCTCTCTACATATGAAATGGGATTGGGCATTGTTTTGATTTAATTGGTCACACAAGAGTTCCAAACACCGCAATGAGGAGAAGCAAAATGCTGGAAACAATTTCACAGAGGAGTCAAGACTGTGTCAACATTGTAACTTCAATCTAAATTCAATCTATATGATTATATGTCATATTTTAGTGAAGATAGTGTTTCTTTCCCCTGGAGAACGATGACCTGAACAGCTCATGAGAGGAAGGCAGATTACGTAGCCGACATGTTGCATCACAAAACAGCTCCGAATACACAGTGAAGTGTGTGTTTTTACACATTCACTTTCAAAACTACACACTATTTTTTGTAGTTTTGCATTCCAAATGGGGTAATCACAAGACTTTGGTGCCATTATTGACTGCTTTATATCAGCACTACCTCGAGCTACCCCACTACAAAAAACCTGACCTGTCCCTTTAAATCAAACCTGATGAAGCTACAAGCTTTACAAAGTGGAACCAAACACAAACTGCTAGTTTGACTAAAATCAGGACAGTCTCTGTTTTCACCACACACCAGCACAGCTGGCTGAAAGTCACCAGTTAACATAGTCACACTTTAGATTATGACACCGAGACAGTTATGGAGCTGAGGAGGAGGTCTGACCACATCTGATGATGACACTGATTATTGATGTATATTTTATCAGTCTTACTAATAAAAAGCATGAGCCTGAGGTTGTTGTGGGCCTTCTAGTGGTTTCCTCCAGAAGAACACATCAAGTCCAGCCTCATAGATAAACAGAAACAATGTGACAGCCACAGATGCATGAAACATAAACTCAAGGAGAAGCAGCATTTGTCTTTGGCCTAAAGCAGCATGACAACGCTTCAAGTGGATTACAAGTCTGCAGATATTCTCACAATTTGTTTTATGCACGTTGCATGAATTTAGTTTCTAACCTTAAGTCTGTAACGATTATTTTGACCGATTGATTAATTAAATAAAAATGAAGTTGCGCTGCTGGGCTGTATGAAACAGGCTCTCATCCTTCATATTATCTTTACTTCAGCACCATCTTCTTATTCAAGCCTCAGATATAACAGATAAAACAGTGAGATGTTGATAACAGAGTGTTCTGGAGTCCCATGATCAGTTTAAGAGCTCTGTTCTCTCTGATGGTCACACCTGTGTTTCAGTCTCATGTAAAAAGCGTGTTTACAGGATGGTAATTTCCTGCTGTAGCATTAAAATGATCCTGTTAACACATCACTGTCACTTCCACACTCTCTCGTCTCATAAATAATACGGGCTGTGTACAGTAGCAGCATAACTCACCAGAGAAGACGGGACAGGCGGATAATAATGCAGCTCGGGTTTACCTTCCTCTACGCTCCGTCACGTCCTGTCAAACTGGATATTTTTAGATCGAGGAGCATCTTTTTTCTTCTTCTCCTTTTGAATTATCTCAGCTCAGCAGACAACATGAATAACAGGGTGAAGATAAAGAGAAACTCTCTGTAGTCTCCTCGCTGCAGGATGTATGAAGATTACAGTGAGAGATCAGACTGGAGTCCCTCCTTTACTGTGGAAACCTGAGACTGAACAATAAAAACAGATTCAATCCTGCTGGATCATTATGAAATGACTCTTTATGCAACAAAAGGAGCTGAAAATCGTAAGAATGGCTCACGCTTTGGGAACTTCCTGCTGCCTTCAGATTGATGAAAACAACCAACTGGTTAGAATATTAAAGGATAAGTTTGGTTTCTGCAGCTTTCACATTGTTTATAGAATGAAGTAGAACAATGACATCAAAACGCCCGAAATAAACTAGATTAAACATAAGAACAATTCAGGAGTTGGCTGTGAGAGGAGCCATAAACTCTGATGCCGCGTTCACACTGCACGCTACTTGTACTACCTCGGCGATCACTCTCCATGCAAAGTCAATGTACAGCCGCAATGGGGCTAACCCTCCCACGATGCATTTGCCGTATACAAGACGACCACTTCACTCATCGCGCGATGTCAAAGTTAAAAAAAGTTTATCTTTTCAGGCCCACACTGTTGCCGCACAGTGTGGGGCTGTGCGGCAACAGCCAATCAGCGGTGTGTGCACGTGTGACGGTACCCTAGCCAGACGGTTATTCATCCGGACTACAGAATAACAATTTATGTCCATGTGGGAAACATTTGTTGGTGAGGACATTAGTTCCGCCTGGACGGACTGCGGGAAAGTCACAGATGATGCTGCTGCAGGGCATCAGCTGCAGTGTTTTGTGGTTGATAAGTGAGTGAAAATTATACAGCTGGAATAATGTCCGCTTCTACATCCTGTTATATGATATATGATATGATCGTGGTAAAACTCGAGCGGACGTGACGTCACCGAGCGATGACCGACAGCAACGGCGACCAAAATGAGGTATTTATGGACGCACGACAATACGTCATTGGGTGACGTGATTTTGGTAGCTGGGTTGCTTGCAATGTGAATGCAGCATAAGGCCTCCCATGACCCTTTTCAGCCATTTTATTTGTTCTGATTTCATCAAAGACGTTCTTTAGTCACTGAACTTTTACAAAACAGCATCCATCCATTATCTTTACCGCTTATCCCACTCGAGTTTCACTGCAATCATATCATATCATACAGTAGGATGTATTAGCTGATGTCATTCTAAATGTAATTTCCATTCATCTACCAACCACAAAACACTGCAGCTTATAGACCTGTCTTGGCCGAACTAATGTACTCACTAACCAATGTTCCCACATGGACATGGACTGCCACTCTGTGATCCTGAATGAAAACAGTCTGTCACGGGTGTCGTCATTCATCCACACAGCGCTGACTGCTCTGAGGCAAAGCCATGTGAGTGCACATGGACAAAAACAAAAACTTAAACAAAAACAACAGACATTTTCATCAACAGATAAAAAAATACAAAATACACTAAATGTTTGACAGACTTAATCCAATCAGACCTAATGTGGTCATGTAGAAAGTAGGGACAAGTTAGGAATCTATCCAATCACAGCTACTTTGGTTGTGTTAAAGGTTGGACGAGTTCAGAGGGACATCCAATCACAGCTGCCTTAGCTTGGTGGTAGTGGGATAAGTTGTGGAGCGATCCAATCAGAGCTGCTCTCTTTATGAATTGATATGTTCATGTAGAGCAGGTTCACTGTTTGTTGTCAGTTCTGGTATTGTAACTGAGGTGCTCTGCCAGTGTAAAACATGACTTCAGAAATACTAGGAAATACGAAAATGCCTCACATTTTGTGATTTATAGATGTAGATTTCATCAACCAAAAAGTTGTGAAATTTCATCAACTGAAACTAGACTAAAGTTAGAACAGTTTAGAGACTTAACATCCAAGGAGAATGGAAAGATGCCACCCACCAAGGCCAGTACAGTACAGATTTACACTTCATCAAGTCATGTCTCAGTCAGTGGTCAGAAAACATACAAAACATTATCATAGCAAAGTTAAAACACCAAACATGTAAAGTTAGTGCTCACAGCCCGATGTTGATCGGGGTATAGGTAGTTCCTCTGCCATTCTCCACATAGCTGTCAAGTCTCCTGTTTTGGCCATGAAACTACCGTATTTTACATATTTTATCCTCTTTCCTGATGTCCTCCTGTATCAGTATTCTCCTGTAAATCTCCCGTGTGATGATATAATAATAAAAACATTCCTCTGCCTCTCCAAACTGAACTCTGTCTCTAGCCTGAAGGGGGCGGTAATGCTCCAAAATGATGGATGCCAACCGCCGTAAAACCGAAGAAGAAGAAAAAGCCTGGTGAGAACGTCCACCTGCAGTAGCCTGGGTGGCAGCTATCGCGAGATTAGAGCCAACAGAACAAACCAAGAAAAACAAAGTGTTTATTTTAGATTTTTTTACACCTGTCTTAAAATGTGAGGGATACTGGAGCTTGGTTGGGGTTGTGGGACGGCTCATAGCGGGCTTTCCTAATTTTCAAAGACAAAACTTGAAAGGTAAGCATTCTCCAGCAGACCCTGATCCCTCTCAGCTTGGCTACACGCACCGAGTCTGTGCACACCGGGAAAATGTACACACAGCAGGCGGGCAGAATGGCGACGGGATTTGATTGGTTTAAAACCCGGTGTCAGGGCATGTTAATTGGTTGGTGTTTTCCCTGTTTTACTCCTGCGGTAGATAGCAGATATTTTTCGCTCTGTTTTAAGAAGACATTATGAATTGATTACCATCGGGTCATAAAGACCATTTTAACCAGTATTACAAAAAGTTGATCTAAATCAGATTACCAACCCCAGCTTTAAGCTCATATATCGTATGAGTCTGAATGTTGACAGCTCTGCACATTCCTTCAGTCGAATGACAAAGACAATGACAAAGAATCTGGCTCAATGTTGACCAAAAAGAAGACCAGAAATGTATAAGGAAGTCACACAGAAAACAAAACTGATGTTTTTTTTTATTATTTAGGAAGTATTTCAGATGAGAAACAAACAAAATTAACCTAAAGGGTGAACAAAACTGGAAGAAAGACCAGGCCAACACAAAAGGGGCCTTCATACCTAACAATCCTCCTGAAGCTGCCTGACCAAAAAAACAATTTCAACCAAGAAATAATCAGAACTGAGTAAACAGGACCACCAGCAATCTCCAGCCCAAACTAAAATAACAAAACCTGGTGCTGCTTAGGAACAAAAGAGGGGAAAAGGGAAACAAAAATACCTGTTGAACTGGTGAAAACCAGGAAACAAAGGAGGAGTGAGCAGAAACCTCGCTGTCGTCAGGTATGTGTGTGCCAACCATTGCTCCTCTTATTACCTGGAGGAGGGGCACCAGAGAGAGAAGCATGTAACACCACATGCTCAAAAATTATTTCATATATTTTTTAAGGCTCATGCTGACATAAGAAACACTAAGATCCTGGTTGATAACTACTAGTCACTAAACGGCCTCTGACCCTCCACTCATGCATTCATTCATTCATTTTCTATACCCGGCTATCCCTTTTGGGGTTGCGGGGGGCTGGACCCTATCCCAGCTATCATCGGGCGAGAGGCGGGGTACACCCTGAATCGGTCGCCAGTTGATCGCAGGGCTCCACTCATGCAGAACATGTTTATTTTAAATTTAAAGATGCTACGAGGAGTTTCTAAGTAATTACAAAAAAGTCTCACTTTTAGATATATGCCTGATTGAAATACACACTTTAAGATGAGTTTTATAGCATCAAAATAGGTTATATATAAATGCTATTCCTTAGATTCACAGGGACTGGCCTGGATACTCAACTTCAGGAACAAGACAATTAAAACTAGAGCAAATTTATATTATTCAGACACGTCTTAGAGCACCGGGCTGTAAGTAGCCATATATAGCCGGTTACAAAACTACGATACTAAGTTTTCCAAAAATAGCTTGTTGTCGCACAACAAAAACTATCGCTACGTAACTAGAAAGAGATACATTACCTCGTCACTTTGCATCCTGTAAGTTGTCGAAAAAAGAAGTTGTAAAGTAATGCAGAGTTCTGAGGAAGGTCCGAGCTGCATTCATTAGCATCACAACAAACGCACGCTTTGGCTTGGGTCACGTCTTTTGATGCGTTCCAGATGTAGTCAGAAGTAGGAATTTCTGAGGTCTGAGTAGGAAACTGCAACTGGAACGTCCCCTCGAAGTCGGAATTTCCTACTGGGAACTCGGTGAAACCTCGCCACCCCCGAGCTGACAATCGAAGATGGATGCCCCAGTGTGAACAGTTATTTAGCTCCTGTAATAATCAATTTATTTGCACTTCTGACTGGGGTGTGTCGCTCTAGATCAGCTGTATACATAGTACTGTTAGACTCATATTTACAAAAATGCTGCGATAGTGATAATCACATTCTTCATACAACAATGCAGGGCAGGCTAACAACAGCTAACAATAGCCTGGTAGATTGGCATGTTTTTTTCCGACTTCAACTGGAATGCCAATAAGTCGGAGATGATGTCAATCCCAGTTCCGAGGTTACTGGAACGCAGCATTGTGACAGTCGCCGCACATGCTCATGGGTAGCAGAGTCTTAATGTCGCTAGTAATAGATTCTCCTCATAGCACCCTTAATTAATCATTTTAAATCAGGACCAGGATCATGTTCACCCGCAGAGCAGTGCTGTGTTTTTCTCCTCTGCCTGTTGTTGTTGTTGAAGTTGTTCCTCAGCCCTAACAGAAGGAGTCGTCCCTGTATTTATGAGAAACAGCCTGTTCCCACCACACACTCATCATGACCTGAGACATTAACGTCACACCAGTGTGTGTGTAAGTGTGTGCGTGTGTGTCACGTGTTCTCAGACCTGATCAGTGTGAGCCGTGTACGCATGTGCGCGCGCTCATGCAGCGTTATTACCCAGATTATTAAATTATGAAGCCCTCTCTGCTGTTGTCATGGCCTCCAGTGCTTTCGGAAATATGAGCTTCTATTTTTGTCTCGGGCCAAACATCCAATTTGAGGAGCTTCACAAACAATCATGACGAGTTCAGAGAGCGAGGCGGAGGAGGGCGGCCGGCACGAGGAAGGAGGAGCCGATTCATGACAGAGAGAAATATGAGAAGGTCTTAATGATGCTGATGATGATGGTGCTGTGTTTCTGTCTGCAGGAGAACGATTACCTACAGGAGTGCCTTGACGTGGTGCAGCAGGAGTTCATGATCTTCAACCGGGAGAAGTAAGAGCAGAGCAGACACCAAACACCCCAAAACAAAGACGCTGTTTCATTTTTAATCCTGACACAGAGAAAGGCCCATGGTTTAATCACTCTGGATACATGACAGCTGCTGCATGTGCAAAACCACTATTCCTATGAAGTAAGGACTTTGTGGAAAATGTTAACAAAGATACGTTTAATTCAGTACACTACAAGGACAAGATATGCAGTGTTCAAACTGATAAACTTCATTGTTCTTTCGTAAATATTCACTCAGTTTAAATTTGATGTCTGCAGCATGTTCCAAAAAAAAAAATGGGAGCCTGAGAAATCCTCAGAAAAACATGTTTTGTCACAAAGCAGACTCAGAGTGAAGTCAATCAATCCAGGCAGAGGTTTCCAACATGTCAACAGAGAATAATAATAAGAAGAAGAAGAACTAGAGCTATAGAGAAAAGGATGGAGAATGATCTGGAATACAACAATCTGACATAAGACTGTGGGAGACACAAGATTAAATACAAGAGGTGTTTGGGGATGATGAAACACAGCTGGGGATTTTTTTTTCAAATAAAACAGGAGACACAAGACACAATCATAAAAAGTAAGGGAAACAAAAGAGGAACTAAAAAGACCGACAGGTTATTGTGACATGTCTGGATGTTAAAAGGTTTAGTTCAACATTTTGTGAACAACTACATGAGCAAAAAAAAGTCCAACATCTTTGAACATTTCTCAACACATTTCTCACATCTGTGAGAATTCAGTGATTTTTTCATCGTACAGTAAAAATCATCAAAAGATTAAGAGAATCAGAAGATGTCTCTGGATGTAAGCAACAAGGCTGTAAGACCAACATTGAATGCCTGTGACCTTCAAACCCTCATGGAGCACTGCATTAAAACCAACATCATTATCAATCAATCCTTATTTGTAGAAAACCAGTTCATAACAAATGTTTTCACAAGGCACTTTACGACAGAGCAGGCTGAAGACAACCTCTTCATTAAGAGACATTTTTTTAATTTTATTGTATTTTACCGTTATTTAACCACAAAGTCCCATTGAGATTTTTTAAAAATCTCTTTTACAAGAGATTTTTAACAAAAATACATATAACAACTAACCTGACATGCCATATGGACAGTTCCACATTGGACATATTTCACTAATCCATCTGGGAAGGAGCCCTGCGAAAATGTTTTCAGGGGCAGAACCTTCAAAAACAACAGCAGCTTGTGATTGGACGATAGTTTGGCTCATCACACTCATCACAGACCAATCCATATCAAGCAACGCTGGTATGACGTAGCATATGTAGCGGCTAAACGTAGCGTCTAATGGCTAACCGTTAGCTGCTACAGCCAATGGCTGTTAAGGCTAACAACAGTTAAATGATAGCTTAACTACCTTAAGACTATCGATTCACATTAAATCATACCACACAGATGTAACATTTAACATTTAGATGTGACATGAACCTCTTCGAAGATGATCCCTACGTAGTAAACTTATTGCCTAAGTCACACATTCCCATTTCTCATAGCGACTGTACACAATTGAGGAGGCTGGTGTGATCGCTATGATACGGGATTAAATTACTGTCTCAACCCTGGAGACACTCCGTAAATACACCGTCAGTGGCGCAGCTACAGCGCTTCAGGGGGCGTTTGTCCCACTCCAGTTAGGTTAATACAGCGATATGAGGAGGATTCCATCCTGCTGACACGACGTCAGCTCTGCTCGAGCTCAGTTCGCGTCACGTAAGCCCCGACTGAGCCCCTTTGCTTGCACCGTCTTTAACGGGACACAGTCGGGGCTCAGTCGGATACGTCCTTGTCAGTCGTCCTCATAAAGCTTTCAGGATTGAGCCACGATCAGTCCGACTGAGCTTCGTACATGCCACGCTAATACCGCTCGCCTTAGGTCTGCATTAGGCTTCCATACCGCTGTACTGAGAGCGGCGATTCTCCACGACAGTTTTGAACAGTTCGAAACTGTCGTGGAGCTTCTACGTTCCCCTCCGTTCATCCACGACTATACAGCGCTGATCCAGACCAAGTAGCGCATGCACCACGACCAAAGCACGCTTTATCAGGATTATGACAATCGTGCACAATCGCCATAGAAACAGGAATGTGTGACTGGGGCTTATGAGGTGAGCATATTTCGCCGAGTATAACTGAGTAACCATGATGACCACAGGCTAACCGGCATTAGCCACGATTATCTGTACAACAGGAAGCGACTTCACTTCACTTCCTGTCAAGTTGCTTCCTGTTGTCGTCACGCCCGCAGCTCCTGCTGCTCCCGCCTCTCTTCCCTGATTGATCTAGCCGAGTGAAACTGTTGCACAATGGAGGCTGGCAAGACGGAGATGCATGATTTCAGAATCAGGCAGGTCCGTCTGCTCTGCAAGGCTATATAACAACACCTGTCTCCACTGAACAGGGACAATACATCAACAGAGACCCTAGACTGTTGAGACCCAAAGCTTCAATGGTTCCCAGTTTAGTTCACAAAAACTTGCTGAGTGTTGGTAAAGAAAGGTGATGAAACACAGAGGTGCCTCGTCCCAGCTTTTTTTGAACTGTGCTGCAGACATCAAATTCAAAATGAGGAACTTTTTACTGCAGGCTCTTCTATATATATATATATATATATATATATATATATATATATATATATACAATATTGCTGGCTTTACAAAAGTGAAAGAGTTTCCTCACATCTTAAACTCCTCCCAGTGAGTAAGAGACAAGAAGACAGAGGAGGAACAAAACATCAAATGAGAGATGAAGATGATGATCAGCTGACTGGCTCAAACAGCCTCTCATAAAAAAATGAACAAACATGTCACAATAATGTTAAATCACCTAAAACAGCAGTTTGTTCAGAGATACATCCTCCTATTTTAAACTGAAATTGCTAAAGATCAGCTCAGAAAACCTGAGTAAAACTGTAATGATCAGAGTGAAGGAGTCTCTCCTCGATCTTCACCTCCTCCAGGTGCATTTTTGGAAACTGGAAGATCCTTCATTATGGTGGAGGAGAAACACTACTTTAGTAAATTCCTGTTTACTGTGAAGGAATTACCCATAACCCATTTCTATATCTGCTCTGAGCTGAGCTGTTCCACTTTTACAACAGCAGGTGGCACCCTTGTGCCGCTCAGCTGGATCTAACAAAGACCTTATTTCCTGACATACCTGCTCCAGGTTTCTGGAAATGTGTGACTGATGAAGACTGAGTTAAATCCCTGTCTTAATAATATACACACTTAATCAGCGTTCACAGGCACTGTTCTTCAGCCAGGATTCATCCAGTGTGTTTTAAACCAGTTTTCAGGAGGTGAACTAAGACCTTTATTTTATTTATTACCCTCATTGGGATTGATTCCATATAATGTTTATGATTTCATACAAAACTGCTCTAATTTAAGGTACATATTTAAATTATGATGAGTAAAGGAACAGTTTAAATTATTTAAGATATTTTTTGTCTCCTGAAGAACATCCACGGACGGCCTCTTAGTGTGTATGCAGCCCCCTGAGGGGTACTGAGCCACACTTTTAGCACCACTGTTTTAAATTCTTACCCAGGAAGCCTTTTGTGACCAGAGGTTACAGCAGTGCAGTAAATAAAAACCCTGTATATTATTTTATGGGTTTAAACCCCATGAGTAACTAATAAACTTGTTTTGTCATAGTGTTCAGGTCTATAAAAACACAGAACTGCTCAGAAATAATCAAAAATCATTTTCCCGTCTGTCTCAGGTTGAAAAGGCGTCAGGAGGAGGGTCAGTCTGAGGCAGGCGGCGACGATGCCAGCGGAGATGGTGAAGGAGAGGCTGAAGCTGGGGCTACCGACGATGACGCTCCAGAACCAGAACCAGATCCGGAGCCCGAGTCCTCCTCCAAACTGAGCATGTGCGGCTCCGTGTGCTCCTCCCCCGGCAGCTGCTAGCTAGCGTCACAGTGACGCTCGTGGGCATTTTCATGCCACGCCAACACACTCGATTTCTCTTTTCTCCTCTGTCGTAGCCCAGAGGTGGAAACTAACGCACATCAGGACCCAAAATGGCCCCCTTAATTTACCCCACTCCTTTTTTTCTGTAGCATCCTTCCTGTAAGGCATGAATGAAGCAGCCCGCCTTCTTCACGTGCGCCCTAGAGTTAGCTCTAACTTCTATGCAACGTTACAGATTATAGCATGAAAATAAGGTAGAGGAGGTGTTGATCCCGAGCGGGGCGAGCATGATGACATCCCCAGCAATAGTGGGTCTTTCTTCAGAGTTTTGTAGGTGGGGGGTGGGGGTGTTGTTTTATTTTTTTTGGCGGGGACGCCCTCTCAGCCTTCCTGCTCTCAGTCTGATGGGGACGTCTGAATAATTCAGAGCACGCAGCTCGCCGTCTGTTTCTGTCTTTGACTGTTTCATGTCAGCGTCAGTTTCTCCTCCTGTTCCTTCACCTCAGAGACAATCTCAAAGTCACGCTCAGCTTTCATCTACCCTCCTTATTATTATTATCGGCTGTGTTAAAGGGATAGTTCACGCTTTCTTCCACACGGGGTTACGTTGGTCCCTGTTAGCATGCTGTATGACCTGCAGAGGATGGATGACCTCCTGTTGGAGAGACCAGACTGACCACAGACAGGCGAGTGAAAGCTTTAGTTAAAAACACAAGACAGATAGTTAAAGGGATAGTTTGTCATTTTTGTGTTGCATGAGCTCCATGGCATGAACATTAGCCACAGTGATGGAGATCAGCTCTACATCTGCACAGACAGAGCTAGAGACAAGCTAGAACCACTTGCTGCTGCACAGGGTGCTGCTAAAGCTGCAGGACCTTAAGAGTTTTACCACAGATGAAGCCTAGTGTGGTTAGTCATGCACCTACAAATGGTGCAACAGGTGCCAGAACCTTACCATGAATTGGCATGCAGCTTTTTTTCAGGTATAAAATAATCAAATTAAACAGGTAACTATTAAAGTTGAACTCTCCTAAATAGCTTAATTTCTGTAGCATGAATATTTCCTGTTTCTGGTCCCTCAACAGAAACCATAATCAGCTCCACAGTTATGGGAATAAGGTGGATATCAGAGCACAAATACATCAGACAACATCATAACAGCTCAATGAAACACAAAGATGCTTTGACCACATCAGGCCAGAGGCAGAAATATCACAGCACTGAAGGGAGAGAACAGTCAATAACACACTGTGCAGAAAGTTAAAGAAACCGTGAACAGTTAAATTCAAGCGACAGAGCTGCTTTGAGCTGAATCAAATGCCTGATGAGGATTCACAAAAGCATCTTCAGGTGCACGTTCATGAGGATAAATATCAGTATCATCAGCACAAGAGTGAAAAGAGTCATGACTGGTTTGCTTCTGACATCAGGTCTGCTCCATAAGGTCTGATTGTTGATTTATGTTCAAATGAAGGACAAAAGCTGTTAAAGAGTGCTGCTAGCCGATAAGCTGCTCCCTAATTAACCACCACCCAATCAGGCATTCTGCACAAAGCACACAGGGGGATTCAGGATGGATATGGTGGTTCATTATGAGCTGAAGATGCAGAGTGTGGCTGTAATGTTAGTGATGACTGCCCCAGATGGATCAAAATCATCCTAATGCGCTGCAGAAACAGGACCTTTGTGTTCACGGCTGTTTTCTTTAAACAGTAGCTTTTTAAACTTCTACAGGAAATACTGACAGTAAAACTGAACCATCAATTTACACATATTGCAGTCAAAAATGCATTTAGGTTAGACAAGGGCTGGGTTATACTGACTAAGATGGATTTCTCAATGTTATGATATTTGCTAAACGTCCAAATAAATTCTGAGGTAAAGGCATAATAGAAACATTTTAAGATTTAAGTTCAATCCAAATGAACTAAATGATAATTATCTTATTAATTCAGCTGCTTAGGTCAACCTGGCATTAAAAATACCATGACAAGAAACAGTTTAACATTTTCTTCAAAATGCAACAGAGCACATTTATGGCAGCAATTCTCTTAAAACACACATGTGGCTTGACGACTGGTTTCTTGGGCCAGCTGTTTTCGGTAGCTGAATAAAGCAGTCCTGATCAACAAGGGACCTGGTCTTTGACATTAACTTAAACCACTGCCTCAGTGATATCACACACTTCTTACTTGTTCTTCTATAAGGTTCAGGCAGCTTCACACTTTCAAATGTCAATCTGCATCTGAAGCCTTGACACCAAACCATTACTACATTATCGAGCCACTATTTTTCTCTTCTCCAGAGGCGTCACTTCTATCATTCGCAGCCTCCGTGTTGTCGTTGTCGTTGTTGTGGGGGAGGGAGGGTGGCGGCTCGTGGTTCACTATTGATGTAACACAAATTATTCTGTCTCACCTCTCATCTCGATCAATAATATCTATATTTCTTGATATATATCGTCCGGCCCTGGCCTGGACGTGTTGGCTTATTGAGTTTTCTGAGATGTTTAACTCTAATAACTTTTGAATCATTATAGAGATCTTATTGCCGATTCTGTTTCTGCTCCGTGCTCTGTTTTATTCAGAAACTCTGCTCTGTGGAGAAACACCAACCTACAGTCACATCTACTAAGAACCTTTTAGAAATCTTATTCTCTCTTTAAGTGCTGCGTTCGTCCCCTCATCCGTCCCTGCAGAGCTTGTTTTGGGGCCGTATCACGCCTGTAGCTTGTCTCTCCGTCATAGTGCTACATCTAAGGTGGCACCATCAACACCCGTGTGTGGGAACATGTAGCAGAAGTCCACCTTTAAACCCTGAAGCCTAATTAAACCAAGACCATGTAAATAGCCAACAGTGTAGGTACTTTAAACTCTCCACAGTTTTATGTGGGACTGCGACATACGAAGCTAAAGAAGAGCGGCGTGAAGCTCCGCCCCCTTCGCCCGGCTCTTCTTTCCAAGTGTGCAGGCACAACTTGTAGGCAGAATATGCCAAAGCTTTTATACCATTTGCATTAACATTTCTAAGGAACTTTGATTGTGTGAATGTACGTGTCCTTCTCCCTGTGTAAACATAGAGTCAGTGTTCCTTCTGCAAGTGGAAACCATTTATATGATCATAGTGTGATTATGTATTATATATATTTCAGGTAGGGAGGGGGGGTAAGTTAGAGGTCTGACGTCTGGGAAATACACTTTCTTTGAGTCTTAAGATGTTTTTGAGATTAATCAATCAATCAATCTTTATTTGTATAGCGCCAATTCATAACAAGTGTTATCTCAAGACACTTTACAATAGAGCATAAAGCTCTTCATTTTATGGATACACATATATGCATAGATACATATATACATATAAAAATACACACATACATATATATACATATATATCCATCCAACACCAACATGAATCCATATAGCCAATCATGAATCCCTCCATCATGGCTCAAGAAAAAACCTTCTGTTAAGCAGCAGGAAATGTTGAATGTGGATCCCAGTCTCATGATGAACAGCAAATCCACATGATGCTGTGTTGGTGTGAGGGTGAAGGAAGGAAGGTAAGAGGAGACAAGTGGACTAAAGTAAGAACTAAAGTTAGAGACAGATCCATGAACCATAGACCTGTTGTCTGATTTATTAGAGGTTAGCCTCTTGAGATGCTGCATCTGGTTTTCAGGAGGGTCCTCATGTCTGAATGGTTGTGGTGATCATTTTATAGAAGTATAATCAATGATATTCTTACTGAAAATAAGAATTTATGGTAGTGATGAACTCATGTGTGCCCAGACCACAAGTACATCCCTACCATATTTGTCTCTGTTAAGTATAAATGTGTTAAAGGCCTCTTGAGATGTGACATCCCATTTTCAAGAGGGATGTGGTGCCAATTATAGATACTATAGATGTATTAACCATGGATAGGGAGATCATGCTCATATCTACATTAACAGTTATAATGATAATGGGAATGGAATGTTCCTAATAAAATGGCCAAGTATGTGTCATGTTTGTAATTGTTGTTTTGGGGGCTTTGTGACTCCATTACATTACTGAAGCCATTTTAATGAGCTGAGCTCAGTCAATTATATTAGCTTAGCATAAGGCATCAAACTCACGAGACAGTACAAGTATGTATGTACTCGAGTATTTACTTTTAGTATCTTAGTGGCAATCAGAGAAATGGCAGGTCAGTGCTCTAAAGCCACGAGGAGAAACAACAAGCAGCCTCACATCAGAACACTGACCTGCATTAGTGTCCTAGTCTTTGCTCTTCCAGGGTTATCACTTCTGAAGCTATAAAGGTCAAAATAAGGTGGAAAAAAGTAATATTGTAAAAGATATACTGTGAGAAAAAGGCTTTGTGTTTTTCACAAACCCAGCCACAAAATTTAACTCAAATGTCACCTTTAACAGCTCACATCATCTACGTGTCAACCATCCAGACTACAGTGTTTAAAGGCACAGCTTCCTGTCAGTCTACTGACCCAGCATCCTTCCATCATACGTACAGGCTATTCTGCAGGGTCATGGGGGGCCATCCCAGCTGTCATATAGGGATATACCCTCAACCCAGCCAATCACAGGGCTCCATACAGAAATGGAAAAACATTCCTGCTCAAAAAGGCAGTTTAGAGTCACTAGTTAACCCAGGGAGTTTGTTTTTGGTGGAGAGCACCCACGCAAGCACTGGAAGAACATGCAAACTCCACATGGAAAGGCCCCGACCAAACACAGGGATTGAACCAGCAACCTTCTCACTGTAAGGACACTCACTACCTGCTGCACCACCGTGCCGCCCTTAACCAATCATCTACACAACATGTTTTCCCGTTAGATATTTTCTCCCCTGCACCACAAGGTGGGAAAGTGAGGTTTTATTTGACCCCCAAAGTTCTTTTTTTTGTTTTATCCATCCTAATAAATTCACTTTGCTGTTATGTGTTCACTTTGCAATAGTGTTAAAAATGCACTGATGTTTTTGCTAGCCTTGCTACCACCTGTTAGTATGATTTGTTGGTATAACCCCAGAGCAGAGAGGGTTAGCCCGGCTGGTAATGACTGAGGACGTGCTCCTGTTTAGGTTTGTGGAATGACAATCAACACCAAAATTGAATCATTTCTTCCTTTTCCCATGCTGAACATTTTGAGAAAATTTCATCAAAATCCACCCATAACTTTTTGAGTTATTTTGTTCACAGACAGACAAACAGACTCTCCCGAAAACATAACCTCCTTGGCAGAGGTAAAAATGGTCATTTGAAGTCCAGATTAAATTTGGCCTTTGTTACAGTGACAGCCCCTGGCAGACTCAAAAACAGACTTTTGATGAAGAAGATTAATGATCGAATAAAGGGCAGTGCTCGTACTTCAGCGAGAAGGTTGCTGGATTGACTCTCTGACTCTCTGTGTGGAGTTTGCATGCTCTCCTCGTGTATGTGTGGGTTTACTCCAGGTTACACAGACACCTGCTGGTCTGGTTCTGCCTCTTAAGGCTGATTGGCTCGTTAACAGTCCAGCTTGAACAGCGGGTTATCTCCAGCATCCTCACGATATATTACATACCATAAAATGAAGCGAAGCCTACAAGCTAGTTCAGGCAGACAACTCGAGCTGCTCAGCTATGCACACGCACACTCCTCTCATCCATCCTCCAATCACACCCTCCACCTCTCAATTTGGCGGTATATTTAAACTGAGAATTTCTCCATGCCTTCATGTAAACCTTTCTGCAAGGAGCGATGAGACTGAAGGCTGGGTGCCAAACCTATAACATGTATTTGCAGCTACAATAAAACCATTAAACGTGAGTTGACTGACTGAACTCTATTTGTGGACAGTAGATACACCTATTACAGGATTTCCAACTCTTCTGCTCTTTATTGTTGTTGAATCAAAAGCAACAAGGCCAATATTTTAAGGATTCTACAACTTCAGATTTGTAAATTTCACCTCTTTAGGGTAATTCTAAATCAGAACACTCACTTCATCATCAATCAATCTTTATTTGTATAGATTAACAAGTGTTTTTAATCTATACAAAATTCATAACAAGTGTTATCTCAAGAAACTTTCAATAGAGCATAAAACTCTTCATTTTATGGATACACATATATGCATAGATACATATATATATACAAATATACATCCAACACCCAACATGAATCCATAAAGCCAAACATGAATCCCTCCATCATGGCTCCTTCTGTTAAGCAGCAGGAAATCTTGAATGTGGATCCCAGTCTCATGATGAACAGCAAATCCACACCATGCTGTGTTGGGTGGATATTACCAAATGCACTTCTAAAAGCTGCTGTATCAATTCTGTAAACTCCAGCACATAAAGTATCAGCTTAAGTGTCAGCTGGGATGGCTTCAGCGCCCTGCGACCCTGCACAGCATGACCAATACAAGCTAATGGATGAACAGAAAAGTGATGCTGATTTAGATTAGCTTCATGGTTTTTACACTTTTTCATCTGTTTGCTTCTGAGCCTCTGAAAGCAAAAACATGAATCATGGTAAGAATAAAACTGGTCAACACAAAGGCAGAAAAGTGTATTTCCCAGAACATCTTGAACCACTTAATGATAATTAAGGTAAGAATCTTCTTAGGGGGATCTAAAGTGTCACCTTGACGTTGTCTGAGCTGAAGTCTCCTCAGCCGGACGCCCCGTGCTCTTTCTGCATGAACCTTTACAGTATAAAGCTTGTTTTTGCCAAAGCCTGGAGCTTGAGCCTGATTGGCTGATCCATGCATGTACAAGCTTTGGTTTGACCATAGACTCAGACTGTACCCGGCCTGCATCCATGTTTCTGGACATTGAGTTTTGTGAACTTTGACCTGTAAAAATCGTATAAATCCAGTGTTATATGGACGGCATGATACTTTTAGATGATATGCAGACCCTTGCGGCATCAGATGGTCTTTGTGAACTCCAGGATGAGTGGACTCAGGTGTGTGTGAATGTGCGTTTTTGTGTCTGCAGCAATAGAAGGAGAATATTTGGACCTGGGGCTGATGTTATCATCGCCCCACCAGAACCTGCTGCATTCTTAAAGCTCTGAATGTCTTCATGGTGGAGGAGAGAGTTCTGATATTCTCAGACTCATACATCAGTCGGTGTTATCTGAGTACTTTCTAAAAGACTGACACGTATAGTCGATTGTTCCTGATGGGGCCATGCTTGCTGACCCTCCTGACATGTCTCTCTGTAAATGTTCTGGATGCCATACGGTGTTTAAAAAAGGCGTTGTGCTCGTGTTTGACCTGCAGCAGCATGACTCCTCCTCTCTGCTGGACACTCTCTTGGTGTCACTTTAACCGTCGATGTGTGTGGAAGCAAACGGAGCAGCAGCAGAAGAAGAAACAGGTGAACACTGATGCCACTCTTTCCCTTCTTTGTGATCTTTTGTTTGTGGTGCTGCAGGATTTTTACAGGGAGTCGGTGAAGCCTTGTTACTGAACCATCTGAAAGTGCTCCATGTGAACAAACATGCTGCTTTAACTGCTTTGATAAAGAAATAAATCTCCTTACAGTAAAGACCAGCATCTCTGTCTTTTTATTGGTAACATAGTCTGTAAACAACAGGGGGCGACAAAGAGCAGGGTGATGAATGATTCAACAGAGAGAAAAAGACTTTTTAAATATCAGTCTTAAAGGGATGGTACAGGATTTTTGAAATGGGGTTGCTTAAGGCTCAAGGCTCTAGTAGATATGATAATGTTAATAAAGCAGCTGTCCATCTCTGCCCCGGAGTGCCCCAAGTGATGCCTGGCTACATCATAATCAGTCAAATTCTAGGTCAAAACTACATAAAGAATGACAAAAAAACATTTTTGACTTGAGTGATGATGCTTTGCTGATAGTCAAGAGGATATCTGATTGAACTGAGCACACGGGAAGAACTTCAGCAGACGGAGTCACATGTGGACATAGGGATGGAGACACGTGGAAATAAGATTTATTTTCTACAAATGAAAAAGGAAAAACCAGAAAGTACATTTTTAAAAGGTCATAATTAATAACACACAAGACCCAAATAGGGGAGAGGGGGGTGAGTTGTGCCAGTTTTCACTGTATGAACTTAAAGGAGACATATCATGCTGATGCATGATTTAATACTTACATATAATATAATAAATTTGAAAACAAGACCTCACACCCCCTTAATTTTCAAAAAATGAGATATTGTATTTTTTCTGATATCCTAGAACGAGATTTGATGCCTCTGAAAATAGGTCATTGTGAGATGTCCGCGAGATTTAAATCGTCGTGACGACACGAGGTACCTTTCTTTTTATTGGAGTAATCTGATAAAACACTTCCTCCTCTGTGATGTCCGTTAGCCACAAAACCATCACCGAGGAACACATCCAGCAGCAACAGTAGGCTATATAGCTCCCTAGCTCACACTCACTCATTACCAGCTCTGGCCTGTAGGGGGACTCAATACGCGGTCGCTGCTTTGAGCCTGCTGGAAAATACAGTAGAAGAAGAAGGACAGGCTGGCTCGGCCATAGATATACATAGAACACTAGATACGTCAGCGCGCTGTAGCAGCCCGCTAAGTGACGTGCCTACGTGGCGGCCATCTTGGGTAGGTCAACATTCCCTTCAGGGCAATACATCTACACTGAAAATAAGTCATGACTTGCTCATTTCTAAACTGATTTTCATAGATGTAATGAGTTTAAAAGATGAACAGATATGGGAAGTATGTTTTTAGATACAGTAATCATTTATATCATCATAATTTATAGTTTATATTTATAGTTCTTTCTTTCTGTGTGTATATACATATTATTTATATAAACATATGAATATTTACACATATACATAAAATGTTTATAATATATGTATATATATATATATGTGTGTGTGTGTGTGTGTGTGTGTGTGTGTGCATATATCTATCTATATATATATATATATATACATATATATATATATACAGAGGTGGAAAAAGTACTGAAAAATTGTAATTGAGTAAAAGTATCTTTACTTTGCTTAAATCCTACTCAAAGTAAAAGTAAAAGTACCCATCTATAAATTTACTCGAGTAAAAGTACAAAAGTACATCATTTAAAATGGAATTTGAGTAAAAGTTACTTAGTTACTTTAAGTTATTTAATGCAAAAAAAAGGATGAGCCATGAATCAATTAATATGCCACAAGTTGTTTTAATCAACTTTGAGGCATATTAAAGTACACATCCACTCTTGTAAAAGCTCGGCTGAGCTCAGTAACATGATCCTCTTACTTCCTCACAATACAAGGACAACAAGGACAGTCACAACCTGTACTGTAAAGTGCAAACTATTTTCAGTCATATTGTCCAACTGGCAACACTACAATTAGAATAAAGAAAATTAAACCAGAATCAAAGTATTCAAAACACAAAATGCACACAAAATAAAGTACCCACAGGATCCCACAATTCAAAATAAAATGCCCGCAGGATCCTGCTATAATTGACTTTCACTTCCGGGACACAGGGGTTTTCCGCCCGCTTTTAATTTTTTTCACTATCAATATTGTACTCAGTAACGATAGGGGGTTCAACTGTAGTGAAGTAAAATACTTTGGTCAAAATGTAATTGAGTAAAAGTAAAAATTACATATTTCAAAAACTACTTAGAAAATTACAAATTACTCATAAAAAGTACTCAATTACAGTAACGTGAGTAAATGTAATTCGTTACTTTCCACCCCTGTATATATATATATATATATATATATATATACATATATATATATATATATATATATATATATATATATATATATATATATATATATATATATATATATGTGTGTGTGTGTGTGTGTGTGTGTGTGTGTGTTTAGACAAATAACACGTATGAACAACAACACTCAGTGGTGATAGGGGCAGGTTTATCTACAGTTGGCTGCAGAGCAAGGAAAGGATATTTACAGATTACATTTTTCAAAGTTATTTACATGAATTCATACAACCTCATGACTAGAAACCCTGAACTCTAAACTGATTTTCCTAGATGTATTGGCGTAAGTATGAAAGATAAACGTATAATGGAAGTATTTTTTAAGACACAGGACATATTTATATCATCAAGATTTATAGTCCCTTCTTTATTTCTTCATTTCTTTCTCTCTCTCTTTCTGTGTTTATATACATAAAAAATTTTTATGTATATATATATATATATATGTATTTATATATATATATATATATATATATATATATATATACATATATATATATATATATATATATATATATATGTTAGTGCTGTCACTTTAGTGCATTAATTAGATTAATTACATACACACAAATTAATGCATTAAAAAAATTAATCGCGATTAATCATATCACACAAACATTTTGATATTGTCCAGCTAGAGGACCCGTACATGGCAGTGGCACGTCATTTCACACATGCGTCTCTAGTCAAACCAAACAAAGCCCAGGTGACAATAGGAATGGCATATTTAAGACTTAGTCTTATTTTATTTTTAAATTTATTTATCTATATTTGTACTACATTCTTCAATAACCCATCAGACCTAATTAGATTACTTTTTTTAATCGCCTGACAGCACTAATATATAGATATATGTGTGTATATATGTGTATATATATATATATATATATATATATATATATATATATATATATATATATATATATATGAATATTTACATACACACATATGGAGATATGTGGAGATAGGGGCTAGTTTATCTACAGTTGGCAACAAAGCAAGGACAGGATATTAACAGATTACATTTTTAAAAATTATTTACATGAAGTCATACAAACTCATGACTAGAAACCCTGAAAAAGGACTGTAGTGCATGACTTCTTTCTTGTACTTCCTACTTGTAAATCAAGGGAGGTAAGTCTGGCAATGTGGTGCAGCCTTATTTTCAAGAACACTGACACAATGTATGTTATCAAGAGGGACTGGTGGTTCTCTATGCCAAACTGTGTTTCCTTGATGTGCTCCCCAAGTGAAAACACATCCTTTGTGCCAATCTCCTCTCGGACAAAACATTTGACCACAGTCTCCTGTGGTATTTGCCCAGGGTAATGGCGAATGGCTCGCTCTGCAGCTCTCACCACCTGAACAGTGCCATCAGAGGGAGTCACCAATCCACCATTATTTTTCAGTGCCAATAGATGGTAGCTCTCACTGAATGATGTTTTCATTGCCTCAGACACAAGGCTTGTGCGGCATACATTACAGGTCAGCCTATTCAGGATTCGCCGAACAACAAATCCCGCAATGTACACCAAAGCATTGTCCACCAGGCTCCCAAAGCGGGTAGGGAGGTAGCTGTGGTCGTACACAAGGGAAGCAATGTTCACAAAGGGGGAAGGAAGCTCTTCAGCAGCATCAGCAGAGGAAATTTCTGCCGCATGAAGAGACACTTTTTCAAAGTGTTGGGCACACAAGGTCACAGTGCCGTCTTTTTCTTTGACATTGCCAGACTGAGCTGGCCTGACACCACACCGTGCCATCAGTCGGCGGAAGACTGCCTGGAATTGTCCAGCAGTTGGGTTATTGTTCCAGCCACCTTATAGGGAAGGAAACAAACACACACAGAGATCATAGATATATGTATTAAAAATATAACTTTTCAGGTGATAATTTTGATGATTTTAAAAATACTATAAAACGTTCTTACCTGATGCTCTGATGGAGTTAAAGAGCAATTCCAAATGGTCCTGGCTGAACCTATAGGTCAGGATATACTGCTGATCTTCTAGCATTTTTGGAATCATCTGTGTCAAGGTGTCAATGTTTATGACAAACCCCATGACAGACAAGTATCTTCAAAAGAAAATGTTTTATTACTTAGAATTTTTGTTTTTAAATGAAACACCTTTTTCAGAAAATGGTTATTCAAACTTAGTGGGTGCTTTTTTACGGGGATACAAACTTGGGAACCGTTTAGAACACAACATGGAGAACTTCCAAAAACATGCAATACAAACCAATCTGATGCCTGCAATATCTGGTTGGAAAAGGTATAACACAGAACTTCAAACAGAAACAAATTAGCAGATGAAAATATTGGAGCAAGAGAGCATCAGTTGGTTATACATTACATTTTGCCTGCTGGAGAACCTGAAAAAACTTAAACCAAAAAATGTCAACAGAAAATAAGTGGACACGTTAAATCTTGACAACATCATGTTGACATACATACCATAGAACCTTGACAGCTGTGAATCCTCAAAAGAAGTTAAACAGCACAGAATTTGAGCACAATGGAGAAAGGGAGCATCCTGATAACATTCTCACTGATCACCATCACTTTATCACCTTATGAACAGCATGCTTGAAGAACAGCATCTTATGAACGTGATGCGGAACTTTAACAGAACAGAAATTTCAGTATTTCAAAAGACCTTTGACTGGTGAAGGGGTCTGTTAACCTTCATTGTGAAACCATTCTCACTTACGGTACTTATTACCATCACCTTGTCACCTTATGAACGGCATGCTTGAAGAACAGCATCTTAGGAACATGATGCGGAACTTGAACAGAACAGGAATTTCAGTATTTTAAAAGACCTCTTTGACTGGTGAATGGGTTTGTCATCCTTCATCACCAAAGTAGTCAGGTATTTTCTGGCTTTCTTTAAGAAAATAACTTTCTCCCACCAATTGAGCTTTCCCAGGGGAGCTTTGTATCCTCTGGCACGGGGATTGCGGCTATTCATTATGTCAAAGAGCCTGTCAATGATCTAGGAACAAACACCGACATTATAGTTGCAGAGAGGCAATAAAGCAGTAAGGAATATGATTTTTTGCCGAATAAACCAGGCATACCAATGAGCTTCAAGGTTTCAAAAAATGATTTATTTGTGTAAATTAAGCAGATTAAGCTGATTAAATAATTGGCTCATCACACCCAACAAGCTGGTGTTAAAAGTTTCTCTTAATTCTCCAAAGCAGAGAGTCAACAGGAATCAGACAAATCAAATTAATAACCCCTCTATGCAGCAGAGTAATCAAAAGTTGGTTTGTTCAGGAATACATAGCCATAGTGTTGCATTACCTCAATGAATTCTGCTGTTGCTTCACAGCTTTGAAACTGTGGATAGCCAAGGTCCCTCAGCGTGTGGAGAGCTATCGCAACAGACCGGCTCAAAGTCTGTGCAGCCAGGGACACCTTCATTTTTTGGTTACCAAAATGTATGTGTTTGTCAGTCAGTTTGTTAGCTGCATGTAGTCCTTCTTTTTTCTGTAGGCTGTTCAATTGACCAATGTGGCTCCACTCAATCTTGCCCAAAGAACTCTTTATTGGACTGTATGCCTGCAGAAACAATCATAATCTTTGTCAGTACTCACATACACAAGTAAAGACAGTAAAATGTAAATCAATACATTACCTGCAACATGTTGCGTGCAAGCTTTAGCATGTGACAAGCATCCATCATCACAAACACTTCATGTGACGGGTCAGCTGGGTGTGGAAAGCTGGTTTTCAACTGTTCATGTGGGTTTCCCCTCAGCTCACAACCAAGTTGACTGCACATGCTTATATTGGTGGCATGACCATCCATCGTCAGACACACCACTTTGATGTGCCGCTTATGGAGTTCCTCCAAAGCATGCACAAGTAGCTCTTTCTGGGTATCTGGTGCAAGTGAATTTGTTAGGTAATAACCAATTGGAGCTTTTCAGTGGCCTTGTAACCCAACAACCATGAAAACAAGAGCCTCGGTGGCTACATCAGTTTCATTACACCCGGCACCCATATCTACATATCCAGACATTGATTTGGTGCGTGCATTGTACTGAATATGCCTCTTCATTGCCATGGCATCTAGCATCAGAGAGACACAGCCATACTTGTCAGGGTCTTCCTCTGCTCTCTGCTTCAACATGTCAAGCATCATGATGTTGAGGCCAGGCTTGTCATCCAAAGAAGAAAGCCACCTTTAGATTGAAAAAAAGGTAAAATTTGTAACCAATTGCTCACAAATATTTGTTTCATTTCAGCTTATAAAAGTAATAAAACAGGTTCTCCCAAAAGGACATGAGCAGGTTTACACCATTACAAAATTTTACACGACCTTGTAGATTTGTTTCTTTGCTGTTTATTCAAGGACATAGTACACAGAGCTTTGGTGAGTCATGTATTTTTGGGTCAAGTCAACAAAACATTAAGAATACCTTTGAAGTGAGCGTGGGTGTGGGAGAGGAAGATGTAGTGTGTTTCTGAGGAAGCTGTATGCTTTAGGACCATGGAGATGTAGGGTGATGGCAAACTCTCGCTGCTCCACTGAATACTCATTTTGCTGCCTCTTTTTGAAGAGCTCTAAAGGGAGATCTGAAATTCAATTTGCACAAATGAGTACTCACCCTTAGATAATAAAAAACATAGTCTGACTTAGGGAGTAAAGTAAATAATATTTAAATTTAACCTGAGTACATTTCCAGCTTCTCACAGAGCTCCTGAGTCAGTAGGTTCTTCTCTCTCAGAATTTTCAGAAGAGCCTTTACAGTGGTCTTTGCCCTTCGTTCTCGCACCTGGGCATTTCTCTTTTATTTCTCCATACTCAATACTCTGGCTGCAGCCTCACTAAACCTGTCTTTTAGAGCAGAGGGAGAACTTGGCAATGAATAGCTGTGGTCCTACTAGAAAAATGGATACAAAATGTGAGGTTAGTCACAGATTTTAAAGTCTTTCATGGATACCACTGCCAGTGCCATACAAATTGAAACCAAGCCCCTAATCTGTTTGCCTTTTTGGGACTTATCAAGTACAAATACTCACAAGGTCAACATAAGGTTGAGGTTCTTTTTTGGTAGCATCCTAAGAGGTGTGTAATGATAAGCTCTCTGTAGCTTGCCTTGAGGTAGTCGTGATCCTTGTTGATCCTTCAGGCTAAAGAAGAATAGATAGATCTTTATTAATTCAGTGGTATATCTATCTATCTATCTATCTATCTATCTATCTATCTATCTATCTATCTATCTATCTATCTATCTATCTATCTATCTATCTATCTAGATATAGATATATAGATAGATATAGATATATATAATTAACATTTATTTGTAAAGGGACAGAACGAAGCAATCCACCCCATTGGCTGCTATACGTGTTGCAGACCCGATGCTCTCAGTAGAACCACAAGGTCACTGAGCTCCTGAGGAGCCTGATGATTTAGACATTTATGCATGAGTTTAAGACTGAAGAATTTAATTTAAGTCATCAAATTTAGCATGTTCAGTTTTTTCAATATATGGCAGTGGTGTCATTCGTTTCCTTTCTACGATTTTAATAGCTTGGTTGTAGATCATTGTCAGACGCCTCAGTGTGGAAGGTGATGCCTGTGACCAAGAGGTCACACAGTAACTTATATGGGTGAAAACCATGGGTTGCAAAATGGCAGAAAATACGCAAATAAATGCTAATAGCATGAGAGCAGGGATAGAAACACAAGTATGTTAGAAATAAGTGTGCATGGGGTGACAGAGGATCATCTGTAAAGTAATAGGAAAAAGCCCCCAAAGACACTACAGTTCAGATCTCCACTCTCAGCCAGTCGTGTTGGAGGTTCCACTCAGAGATCCTCCCCACTGTTGTGACGTCAGGATATAAAGTATAATAATAATAATAATAATGGAATCAAGCATAGATATACATAGAATAATAGTCCTCTATGTATACCAATGGAATCGAGAGCATTGCCTTTTAAATGTAAGGTTTAAACATTCACAGCAATATGATTCACTCACTACACTTGAAGGTGAGATTCCAACAAAGTAGAGAAACCATAGATCCCAGTCCCATTATTATGCATTCGCCTATCATAAAAAGTAGTGCTGTTACTTTGAACAATTAGGATATTACAAAAACAAGGTTCAGTTAGGTTTAAAGTTTTACTAGGATGATGTCACATGTGCATGTTATTCTTGTTTATTCTTAATTCATGTGCATGAATTATGAACAAACAACACAAATTGCACATGATAAAATATGCCCTCTACCTGAAGCCCTTGTTCTTGTTATTCTCATTTAATCAGGGTGACAGCACTATGTTTGGGATGAGAAAATACATAAAACAAGGAATAGGGATTGATATGTGAGAAATTGGCATGGAGCAGGGGTCTCGAACCTTGGCTGCCCATTCTTGAGTAAAATTAAAAGAGCATAATTTAAACCACTAAACCATCTGCACACCTCATACGTATGTTTAGAATTTAGATTTGTTCCAAACTATTGGAATACTTGTCATGACATTGACTTAACATAACATATTTCACCTTCATGTGAGCACATAATAGTGGGTGAATCCTATTGCTGTGAATGTTTAAAACTTAATTTTATCTGACCTCTTTATTCGTTTTACGGGTAAAACATTAGTAAATGTATACACAGAGGTGTAGTTGTGTTAGGACAGTAGCGCAAATGAAACAATCATTACGGGAACAGAGATGCCCACCATTAGAATCAGAAATACTTAATAGTGCCCAGGGGACATTTGGCGTTACCATCACTCATCACAGGAGTACAACACTAAAAAAAAATAAGATCAGATTTAATAAAATTAGGAACTAGCAATACAAACAGAAAAGAGATAACAGTAAGTAAGATAACAACAAAGTAATTATTAGATAGGCAATAAGTACCAGCTGATAAACACTATTTTTACATTACTGTATGTGATGAGATGCACTATGAAACATATTGTACTTTGTTGTAGCCACAGGGGTGGACTTACCATTAGGCAAACACAGGCAATTGCTTGGGGCCCCAAGATGTCCAGGGGCCCCAAAACATCTCAGAAAAATATGTTATTAAAGTTTTCTTTGATTCCGTTAATATTATTTTAGTCTTAATTCACACACTGTAGTCCGAAGTAGTGGAGATCAACATCCATACTTTATGATCATTTTGTCAGTAGAACTATACATCTGATTTCATTGTCTTTATTTTCAATGATCATATCCTGTAAAATACTTTAATTCATAACTTTTCAAACTATATGACACTTAGTATAAAAAGCTTACGGCCTATGCACAGGATAGTTTTGCGCGTGCACGATAAACTTCTTATTTATTTTTGCCGGGGTCCCTTCAGGGGCTCAATAATCATAAAAATTTTGATTCAAAATCTTTTTTTTGGTCATAAATATTATTTCCTGGATGTGGAGGACATATAAAAATAGGTATGTAACTTGTTACTTAAGCTGTCAGATAACTATGACAGATTTTAAAAACAGGATTAATTAACAAACTCGCCTTCTGTAAAAATTGAACTGAATTACAAAATTTAGGGAAATTTGTTTCATTTCGTTATGCACCTGGAACAAGATTAAAATAATAATGCAAATCTATCAGCATGCTGAAAACCAATGAAATACTGAGTTACTGACCTTGTTTGCTTTTCATATTACCTAATCTAATTTAATTTCAGTTATTTTTTATATTTTTTTTACTACCCTCCATTTCTTCTTCTGCCCCCCTTTTCCCCTCTTCTTGTTTGATATCTTTAAGTTCCTTGTTTATTTTTTCTCTGCATCCATTCTGTAAGTTGGAAAAATAAATAAAAATAATAAAAAACAACATCACCACAGTACAGGGAAGGGCCCCAATGACTGGGTTTGCCTTTTGCCCCCATATGACTAGATCCGCCCCTTGTGTAGCCAATGTTGGTGCACGTCATGGTGTGTGTGAATGTGGGTGTGGGTGCGTGCACGTTGGTGTGGTGTGTGCATTGACAGCAGTCCTGTGACTGTTATGTCACCTGCGCTCCTCTGCACAGGTGGAGGGGATAATTAAGCAGGGACGGCAGAGCCAGAGCACAGAGCGAGGGGGGAATTAGGAATGAGGGAAGCTACACTGTTTTGCAACCGTAAGTGTGTGGGCATTCGTTTGTGAAAGTGTTTTGGAGTTTACTGGTTCTTTTTTTATATCATTAGAGACTCTCATCTTTTACGCGTTTATCAAGATGAAATAAAGAAACAAAATAATGGATCCAACAGCGGAGCTCTTTTTTTTTTGGTTTTACGAGTTGGAAATGCCTTCCCAATTCCCCTCAAGTAGCTTTCTTTTGTAGATCGATAGCCACTATATACTTTATGTTGTTATTGTTGACGTATATTTTATACTAAGTTTACTTAATTTAACACTATTATGGAATCAGGTTAACCAAGTGAAAAAACAGAAAATCGGAAGTGTCTACCCAACGTAACTTCGAAGATTATGCTCTTGATTTCATTTATTTATTTATTTTAGTTCATATCCTAACGTCCCGTCCTTCTTACAGCAGAGAGGATCTGGAGTGTCCAACAGAGTCGGCTAAGGGTGGAGGTCTTCATGGATCCCTCTCGAAAAAGTCTCAATTCTTATGATGCACCTACTTTTCTAAGATGAGCCGGGAAGTTAAACACAGATGGAATGACCCCAGGTCTAATCCGGCAAATCTGTCCGGTCCTGTCAAACTCATCTGGTTTAAAATGTTGACTGCAGAGCACAGATTCATCACTGGCAGCAAAAGCCTCTCTCCTCAGAGCTAATTCCCACTTTCTCCTCAATTCACAGTCTCTGGGAAACCTACATGGTGTAAGAAAAGTAGACAGAGGAGTCTGTACACAAAAACATATTTAGATTGAAAGATCTTAACAAGATTTAACAATGAAAAAAGAGAAAAAAACTATTGTTACTTATGAAATGTTATTCCCCGTTTCCTCGTTTCAACTGTTCGGCGTATTTTACAGTTGTATGCAGCGCAATGTGCCGGCATCCTTAGTGTTTTTAATCTTCGCGCCTTTAACAGCTATGGAATGCCCTGACACTTTGCCCCCACTAGCTTAGCTTCGACGTAGGCACGCAGCTCAGGGGGGTGTGTCGTATCTAGTGTTCTATGTATATCTATGGGCTCGGCTCCCGATAGAACTGACCAATCAGAGCACAAAGGGCTGTGACGTTGCGAGGTAACTTTAGGTCATCCTGAGATCCGAGCATTTCAGCGAGAGCTTGATAATGGCCTAAAATGAGGATTTTGAGAACGCTATTGTGGGGCAATGAAGGAACTAAATGACTTGTACTGAGGGCAGAAATGCTTTACAGGCATCCTAGTCTGGCATAGTGAAAAAGAGAAACAAGCATGATATGTCTCCTTTAAAGGGACTATGAGGAGTTTCTAAGTAATTACAAAAAAGTCGCACTTTTAGATATATGCCTGATCGAAATACACACTTTAAGATGAGTTTTTATAGCATCAAAATAGTAGGGCTGTCACTTTAGTGCATTAATTAGATTAATTAATTACAACGCAAATTAATGCACTAAAAAAAGTAATCGCGATTAATCATAGCACACAAACATTTTAATATTGGCCATTATTGGAGGACCCGTGCATGGCAGTGTCACGTCACTTCACACATGCGTCTCTAGTCAAACCAAACAAAGCCCAGGTGACAAGAGGAATGGCCTATTTAAGACTTAGTCTTATTCTATTTTTGAATTTATTTATCTATATTTACTGAATTCTTAATAATGCATCAGGCCTAATTGGTTTGCTAGATGTCCTCGACCTTTTTCTTATTTAGAATTTGATTTATGAAACACACTTAAAGTGTAATTTGAGTTGCCTGATTGAGCTTAGAATTTTCTGGACAAGACGCCCTGACTTTGGTTTTATTCAATCACCAATAAAAATGTAGATATACAATCTTCTCTTTTAAGTGTATTCATTTGATGAATCATCCACTACAATTTTGTGATGTCCTAGAATTCAAATTCTTTATGTGGGGACTTTAAGCAGATATGAGATTGAAATGCGATTAATTAGATTAATTAATTACAAATCCTGTAATTAATTAGATTAAGTTTTTTTAATCGCCTGACAGCACTACAAAATAGGTTATCTATAAATGCTATTCCTTAGCTAAGTGGTCGGGTCAGACATGGCTGGACTGGCCTGGATACTCAACTTCAGGAACAAGACAATTAAAACTAGAGCAAATTTACAGTATATTATTCGGACACGTCTTAGAGCACCGGGCTGTAAGTAGAGATACATAGCCGGCTACAAAACTACGAAACTAAGTTTTCCAAAAATTGCTTGTTGTCACACATCAAAAACTACCGCTACGTAACTAGAAAGAGATACATTACCTCGTGGCTTTGCATCCTGTAAGTTGTTGAAAAAAGAAGTTGTAAAGCAATGCAGAGTTCTGAGGAAGGTCCGAGCTGCATTCATTAGTATCACAACAAACACACGCTTTGGCTTGGGTCACGTCTTTTTGTGCGTTCAAGTTGTAGTCAGAAGTAGGAACTTCCGAGTTCCGAGTTCCGAGTAGGAAACTGCAACTGGAACGTCCCCTGAAGTTGGAATTTCCTTCTGGGAACTCGGTGAAACCTCGCCACCCCCGAGTTGACAATGGAAGATGGATGCCCCCAGTGTGAACAGTTATTTAGCTCCTGTAATAATCAATTTATTTGCACTTCTGACTGGGGTGTGTCACTCTAGATCAGCTGTATACATAGTATTGCTAGACTTATATTTACAAAAATGCCGCCATAGTGATAATCACATTCTTCATGTGATATTTGTGAACAACAATGCAAGGCGTGCTAACAACAGCTAACAATAGCCTGGTAGATCGACATGTTTTTTTCCAACTTCAACTGGAACCCCGATAAGTCAGAGATGATGTCACTCCCAGTTCTGAGGTTACTGGAACGCAGCATTACGACAGTCGCCGCACGTGCTCATGGGTAGCAGAGTCTTTATGTCCCCACAAATAGATTAGCCTCATAGCACCTTTAAAGCAAGGGGATAACAGTAATGTCTACAACTAAAATATGTACATAAACTTAGGATGTGGTGCATCCCTGGGGAGCAGCTGTTTAGAGCTGGCATTAACTGTATAGACTCATAGTGTTACGTACTAAAGCAAGAAAACGTGTGTTAACTTTTTTAAAGCATGTCAATTTGTTCAAACACAGCAATCAAAAGACCTTGATCATAGAAATGTTACTTTGGAAAGCAAATAGATTTTTTTTTACTTAAATGTGCTTACTTTTCAAGACATGTGTCTCCCTTCTTTGCAGAATGAGTGAAATGAATGCCTCTTCAAAAACACCTGGTCACATGACCAATTTCTTTTGTGGTTTTCTCGATAACAGGGGTGGCTCAACTACCCCCACTCTCCCCTAATAAGTAAGAAGTAAAGTTCATTCTTTTGGAAGATTAAGGTCTTTCTATGGTGTTTTTCTTTAATTTCCTTCAGTTCATGCTGTAATGTTCACTGTGAGCATTAAAATGTCCATGACTGTAACATAAAACCCTCTCATAGGGGGAAATCAGAGTTTCGTCGTCCCCTCCCTTCTTCATGCCCCCTCCTTCTCCTCCTGCTGCTCTCACATACTGAGCTTTTTGTTCTGAAGTTTTCATCAGGAAACTGCTGCATGGGCGCAACCAGCCAGAGAGACGGAGAAACAAAGAGCGAGACGGAGCTCAGGGCGAGGCAGTGAAGAAGAGAGAAGAACACAGCAGAGAAGAAGAGCTGGGAGAAGATTTAGTTTGACTGTTTTTGGGAACTTTGTTTTTTCTGTCTTTGAGTCTGACTCTGAGCTCCACCATGACCATCCACTCTCCATCCTCACTCGGACTAATCTTCCTCCTGATTGGCTACACTGCAGCAGGTAAGGGAGCAACTTTGGATGTTAGAGAGCAGTGGTGCCCAGAAAAGGGGTCAGGAGGGTAGGAGGGCACAGAGAAAGGGGACTCAACATCCCAATAATGAAAAATGCTGACGGACAATGTATGTTAAATATACTAAAAGATGTCTAAATAGTTTTTTTTTAAAGAACAAAACTTTATGCGGAAATAAAGTCCATTAAAGTCCTGTAACATGGGGCTCTGCAGAAGCACTGTGTGTTTTAAACCTAAAAGTATGAGCTCGTCCTTGTGTCTTTATGAAGATCTTAAAGAAAAACATTTTGTGACATGACGTGGTCTTGCAGCTCTTTCCAAAATAATTTTCCTTCAGCACCTCCAAAGGCAAAGAGGGTCAGTGGGGGAGAAACAGTTCATTGATCAGATTTTTTATCTGTAAAAAAAAAACACTTATAGGTGTAGTCAGCGATGTCGGAGAAAACGAGTGGAGAGGTTGTTGATAAACAAATTAAGATCCGCCTCTCCCTTCATACCTCACCCCTGGCTCCACCCCTGAAAGCTGATGGACGTGCATCGTCATGGAAACGTCAGTAGAAACTGTGTAGCAAGGTAACTGCCATTATTGATAACATCACAACAACAGTACATTCTGGCAGATTAGACAATAAGATGAATGCCCGACGGCTGTTACTGTTATGTGAAGCACCACAAAGCTAATGTTGCTAACCTAACCAGCAGAAAGATGGCGACATCCACGTCCGTTTTCAGGTCTTTTAATCCGTGGAGCTCCCTCCACCGTCGGAAAGCAACACCAATGTTGACCCGGGTCTTCACTCTTTCATGGTCATAGCCCTTCTTTTTCACTTTTCACTCCTCTGACCTTTTTCTTTTGGGCTGTTTTTCAGCCATTGCTACTGCACATATTGTATCTCTCTCTTACGCTAACTGCGTACGCTACGCAACCTACTACTCCCCCCCTTGTCTGATCTGGGCATGAGTATGATCGCCCCCTGGATGTGGGGGGTGTACCCTGTTTTGGTGCCACAGTATTTACCTGCTGAAATTCAGAGCCAAGGCTGTGTATTGAAACCGGACTTTTTCTTCCCAACATGCTGTCAGTGGTGACATCTTGTGGATGGAGAGGAGAAATACGGTGATTTTGACAAATCGTGCATTAGATTAGAAGATTAGAAGATCGCTGACTACACCTTTAAGTACTGAAGCTGCTCAGTATGATTCCTGTCAATACTGTGCAAGGAAATGATTGTTCTAGTTAAAGCACTGGAGGGTTTGCTTTGAAAATCTCTAAAGTCTGGACCCTTAAAAACATCTAGAACCTGCTGTCTGCTTCCAGTCATGCTTGGAGACAATGGATCAGTGGTAGGGTCCATCAGCTTTCGAATGTGTCAGAGTTTTATCCACCAGTCTGATCTGATGATTGGACTGAACGCATAAGCACAACGATGAGCAGATTCATCTAATGGAAAACTTGACAGAAGAACTCGTCGAAGTTAGAGAACAACATAATTATGACGGAGAATATGTTTTGGGGACGGTAGAGGACGTAATGGAAAGTGCTGGTACTAAGTGTGCTTTGACCCACACAGACATCGATGAGCTCGTGTGGCGAAATCTTGAGAATGTAAACAAAGCATAACCCGACATATTTGTCCTTCTTCCTCGATTGGGTTCCTTCTGCGCCTGCTCACGACGACATTCCTACAAGCTCATCGATGTCCGTGTAGGTCAGCGCACACATATTCCCAACACTTTTTATCACGTCCTCTACCGTTCCCAATACATATTCTTGGTCGTAATTGTTGTGTTCTGTAATTTCAGCCAGTCTTAAAAGTTCTGCTGTCAAGTTTTCAGCTGCCATCCTTCTTCCTCGATAGGTTTCCTTCTGCGCCTGCGTACAACCACATTCCTACTGTGCATATTTTTCTGCGCATATTTCCTTTGCTTTTAAAGTGACATTATAATGTGATTAAAATACTTTTATTTGTCTTTATATTTATACTTTTATTAGCCTTTTCTTTTAAGAGTTTATTTTTTGATTAATATCACTTTATATAGCTACTTTACTTATTTATTTATTTATTCATTCATTTACTTATTTATTTATGTATGAAGCACTTTTCTACTTATTTTTTTTATTTGTCTTTATATTTCTACTTTTATTAGCCCTTTCTTTTATGGATAATTATATAATTTATTTAATCATTCATTTATTTATTTATTCTTTTATAGATTTATTTTTGTAATTTGGCACTCTCACTACTCCATAATACATAGCACAAATACTCCAAATGTTTCCACGTTGAGTATTCGAAACTTAACACTAAACTCATTTTAAAACCTGATGGTCTTACAGTCCAGACAACATTAATTTCTTTTGTTTGCTTTTTATCAATGAAATCCTTCTAGGGCCCATAGTTGTTAGCAACGACATGGTTAATCCTGCATTCACTGATATTCTCTAATTGAAAAAAAAATCTGACCAATGTGATAAATGTTAATCTGTTGCTGCTCTTTGCAAATATGTAAACCCTGTTCCTGAGATGGTTAAATTATAATCTTTGTGTTATTATCTCTGAGGATCGGACCTCACTGAGACAGCACACACCGCTATTAAGGACATTAAATTAATAAAAACATATAGTTTGTTCTTTTCATGCCTTCATCTAAGTGACAGGGCAGTCAACAGGATTAGAAATTGGAGAGCAAATGTAAATGGTAAATGGTAAATGGACTTGAGCTTATATCGTGCTTTTCTAGTCTTTGACTACTCAAAGCTGCTTTACACCGCAGGTCACCATTCACACCCATTCACTCACTGATGGTTCAGAGTTTCTATGTTAGTTATCCATTAGTATCTCCAACACATTCACGCCCTTTCATGCCCATTTACACACCACTGACGCAGCAGTGGGAGCAACTTTGGGTTAAGTGTCTTGCCCAAGGACACATCGCCATGTGTCGCCCGGAGCTGGGTTTGAATCTGCAACCTCGCGATCACTGACCAAGCGCACTATCCAACTGCAACACTGACGCGAAACGTTGGAAATGACATGCAGTTTAGGAGACAGGCAGGTTTTGAAGCTCGGCCACAAACTTACCACGATGTTTATATCAAGCCATGTGCGGGGCTCCTCAGGGGCCCCGTCCTGCTGCTAACTCGTGTTTTGGTGAGGCTTTGCAGAGCAACATGGATATAACAGCACAGCAGTGTGATGCCCTGAGACAGGGATGGGAAAACTGCAGCCCGAGGAGCACATGCAGCCATCTCTCTCCCTCAGTGTGACTCACAGGATCATTAATAAAAACAAAAGCCATCAGTGATAATCTTTGGACACATTTAGTTTTTTCCAAGAAACCAGAGGTGTAACTTCTATATTTTTCTTGTTTTGTCAATAATGTGTTTCTATAAGTTTACAAAAAGGCCTGTGAGTAAATCATGCATGAGAAAAACAGTTAACATTATGATTTTTGCACTTTTGTCACTGTTTGACAAAGTGTATTTTAATTTAAAATGTGATTAATTGTATGTTGGTGTTGCTTATATAAAAGGTAGATTTGTTTTGGTTGGGTTATTTTTGTGGCTGAATTAAGAAAATATCAGTGCTAGATAGTGTTGTACACAAGACCAATCTGTCCGAGACCAATGTCCCTTTTCCACTAGCACGCCTTGGCCCTACTCTACTCGGCCCTACTTGATTTGCAGCGTGTTTCCACTAGCCTGGTACCTCCTAAAACAAGGTAGTTTTAGTACCTACTCCGCTCTGGTTCCAAACGAGCTGAGTCCATACTAAAAGATGACGTCACTGACTGCCAGTTACTGATTGGTCAGACAATGTCGTCATCGATGAGTCATGAGCGCGACGACCTAAAATCCTAGCAGTAGCTACCATTAGCTTACCCTCATACATCTTTTCTTTGCAGCTGGATTGCTCTCGTCCTCGGCTTCATTCTGTTGTATAGCTTCCAAAACTCTCCTGTGCTTCTCAAGGGGTATTTCTTCTTGCCACCTGCAGCCTTCTTCTGCTTTCCTTTTTTACTCGCTTTGTGACAAAAAGCCACAGATTGTTGTGTCGCGCTCAAAATGCAGCAGTGCTGTAAACAGCTGAGCCGCAGTGCCGCTCAGCTGTTTACAGCGACACTGCACCCCGTTGGGCAGGCGACTGGGGCTAATGGAAAAGCAGCACAAGGCGAGTTGAGTAGAGTAGGGCTAATGGAAAAGGGCCACAAGACTTGCCCGTGACCAGAATACACCCAGTCAAGACCAAGACCTTCAAAATCAATTTTAAAAACCATGACAAGGTTGAACAGTTATGGGGGATGTCCCTCAGTCACAACACCGGGAAGGTTTCCGTAATCACAGGGGAAGTAACACATAAATTGAAGCTTTTTGTTGTTTTACCAAGTGTTCCTCCTTATTCACATTAATGATGTTGAAGAACAGGTCAGTGCTCTTGATGGAAAAGACCTTCAAAATGTGGTCCCAAGATCGGTCTTGAGACCAAGAGTAACAGAACACTGGTGCTAGATAATAGATTGAATTTTTTAGTGTTGATAACATTTAGTGGACCTCGGCCGGCTCCAGAGGGTACAGGATGATGCAGAATGACAGCAAAAGTCTGAAGAAGACTTTTTGCGTGTTTTTGAAATCAGACTTTAGAAAAATGATCCTGGAGTTAGAAATCAGGTCTGTGTTTCCAGTGTAGAAAAGTGAAAGTCAATTGTTTCCCCTTCACAAAGCCCCGGTGAAGACTGTTTGTGCTCACCTCTCTTTGCGTGTTCGGCTGTGTATGAACACGCTGATGTCATGAGTCTGTGCGTTCAGGGACTGCAGCACATCTGCTCCTCATTACTCTGCAGCTCTGTCTCACTCACACTGGTACAAACACCCCTCTCTCTCCATCCTTTACATTCTCTCTCTCCTCTAACCCCAGCCTTTCTCTCCGTCCACCGTGTGAAAATAAAGTCCAGCTCACACTATACTGGATGTGGGGAAGTCCTCTGGAGACGGAGCCTGAGTGACAGCAGTGGGTGTGAATTTCTCTGACTTCACTCTGCAGGAATGAGTAGGGATGGGGATCGAAAACAAATTCCATTTGAGAATCGTTAACAGCTCCATCAAAGAATCGATATCATGAGTCTTTTTGCTAATCAACTCCCTTATCAATTCCTTCCACTGACAGGGTTCAGAAGAATCAGAATTGTGGCTTAATTTTTTTTTACAAAAGACGTCTACAGCACAGCCTTAAGTGAGTGGAAACACCAGCAGCTTGCAGAAGCAGTTATATGCTGTGATGTGTGGGTTTATCATTGTTGATGTCAAACACAGACCAACATTGACCATAGAGAAAATCTGCAGGAATAAATGAGGGTATCGTTTAAGAATTAGCAGGACTGGTTATTGCACTAGGGTTGACAAAATTGTATTAATTCCCATCCCTAGGATGAGTGTCTGCAGGATGTCTAATCAACTCATGCATTCACACACTCAAATCAACATTAAATTCAGACTTAAACTGTTCTGTTTTATCCTTCATTCACTAACAAAACCAAAAGAGCAACAGGGGTTAGAGAAACTTGTGTCCCTTTTCCATTAGCCCTACTCGACACTACCCAGCTCTACTCTACTCGCCTTGTGCTGCTTTTCCATTAGCAGTCGCCTGCCTAACAGGGTGCAGTGTCACTGTAAACAGCTGAGCGGCACTGCGGTGATGTCATTTTGAGCGCAGCACGAAATTCTGTGGCTTTTTGTCACAAACCGAGTAAAAAAGGAAAGCAGAAGAAGGCTGCAGGTGGCAAGAAGAAATACCCCTTGAGAAGCACAGGAGAGTTTTGGAAGCTATACAACAGAATGAAGCCGAGGACGAGAGCAATCCAGCTGCAAAGAAAAGACGTATGAGGGTAACCGCTAGCATGCTGGGTCGTCGCGCTCATGACTCATCGATGACGACATTGTAAATGGTAAATGGACTTGAGCTTATATAGCGCTTTTCTAGTCTTTGACTACTCAAAGCTGCTTTACACCGCAGGTCACACCTACCCATTCACACCCATTCGCTCTCACATTCACTCAGCGATGGTTTTTGAGTTTCTATGTTAGTTATCCATCAGTATCTCTAACACATTCACGCCCTTTCATACCCATTTACACGCCACTGACACAGCAGTGGGAGCAACTTTGGGTTAAGTGTCTTGCCCAAGGACACATTGCCATGTGTCGCCCGGAGCTGGGCTTGAACCTGCAACCTCCCGATTGACCAAGCGCACTATCCAACCGTGCCACCGACACCCACTAACACTGATTGTCTGACCAATCAGTGGCCTGCAGTCGGTGACGTCATCTTCCAGTATCGACTCAGCTCACTTGGAACCAGAGCGGAGTAGCTTGCTTTAGGACAGGGGGTGGGCAGGTGGCAGCCCGGGGGCCAAGTGCGGCCCTCCTCATCACTAAATGTGGCCCGCCATTCATTCCCAAAAACTAGCAGCTGTAAATATGAAGAAAACTCAGATATCCAATAGAAATACTTCTATACAATATTATGTAAGTTATTTACAACCTTACTTTGCTATTATAGTTTCTCTTAATCTCCTTCATGAAGCCGTTAACATTATATCAAGTATTACTCCATACTATATTTAAAAAATGGCAGCAGCAAAATATTTGAGCTCTAAAAATATGAAAAACACATCTTTTTATTGATTTGATAATAGCTTCATTGGCTTTAATCTTTAAAATTATATTCTCATATGTTGTTTATCCAACATTCTTTTTCATCATCGAGAGTTTCTGAAAATTTGTAACAATGTGGCCCTCAGGCTGGGAAAAATGGTTTAATGTGGCCCTCTTGGTAATTAAAGGAAAAGTTCGGTTCCTGCAGCTTTTACATTGTTTATAGAATGAAGAACAACAATATAGTCACCCAGAAGGCTTTCCTGATGCAAACGGTGCTTCGGGAGATATTTAGATCCAATATCGAGCAGCGGACACCGATATAATGGTAGCCCGTAGGGCATAGATCGCCGCTCCTAAAAACTGCATTAATCGTCCAAAAACTCATGTTTTTCACCAATATTCCATCATGATTTTCGCTGAATGGAACGCCATTGCAGCCTGTGTATCTCCACACAGCGCTGTGTGGCTGAACCAACCAGCGCAGTGCGGCTCATTGTTTCAGGGGAAGATCGGCAGCTACAAATCAACTTTCTTCTTCCAGTTTTGTGAAAAATGGACGAATGTCTATGGGATGAAGATGTTGTGGAGGAGGACTTTGAATATGATGGACGTCCTTACAGTTTGGAGCCACAGTATACAGATAAGGAGCTCGTAGAAATGAGGAAGCGATCGCAACGCTCCAGAGAGTACTGCGCATGCGCGAAGAACATGTAAACAAACTCGTCAGTTTAGAGGTTAGTTCAGCCACACAGCGCTGTGTGGAGATACACAGGCTGCAATGGCGGTCCATTCGGCGCGAATCATGATGGAATATTGGTGAAAAACATGAGTTTTTGGACGATTAATGCAGTTTTTAGGTGCGGCGATCTATGCCCTACAGGCTACCATTATATCGGTGTCCGCTGCTCGATTTTGGATCTAAATATCTCCCGAAGCACTGTTTGCATCAGGAAAGCCTTCTGGGTGAGTATATTGTTGTTCTTCATTCTATAAACAATGTAAAAGCTGCAGGAACCGAACTTTTCCTTTAAAGTTGCCCGCCCTGTTTTAGGAGGTACCAGGCCAGTGGAAACACACTGCAAATTGTGTAGGGCCGAGTAGAGTAGGGCCAAGGCGTACTAGTGGAAAAGGGCCATAAGAGTTTGCTCCATACCTGAGAAGGTGAGCCCTGTCTTCTCCTAGCTCTAAAGCTGCCTACACACCGAATGCAACTTTGCAACCTGGGAGGCCAATCTCCATGTAAAGTCAATGTTCAGCCACAATAGGGCAGAGTTAACACTCCCGCGATGTGACAGATGTGATCAAGGTGATCATGTCCCTTGTCGCTAAGTTGAGAAGTTTGAACTCTCCAGGGGATATGGCATGTGCCTGTGTGACAACAGACGATCAACGTTGTGTGTGTGGGTGACAGTTCTTATCTTCACAGAGTAACAACCCATGTCCTTGTGAAAACATTACTTCGTAAGTACATTAGTTCCGCCTTAATGGATCACAGAAAACTGACAGGGCATCAGCTGCAGTGTTTTGTGGTTAGTAGGTGAAAAGGATGCAGTTGGAATAATGTCAGCTACCACATCTTATTATTCATATGATTGCGGTGAAACTCGAGCGGACGTGACATCATCAATGGTGACGCTGACCAAAATGAGGTATTTATGGACCTGTGTCATAATTGTAGTCGCAAAGTTGGATCTGGTTTAAACGCATCTTAAGTCAGAGCTTTCAGACTGGAAGCATTCATTTCAGGAGGATCTCCCATGACGTGGGATTAAGATGCTTGCCTACTTTTTCTGCAAGCTGCTCACATTTCTGAGTCAAAACAGACACAAAAGGGAAACCAAAGAGCCATATTCACCTTAAACCAGCACACAGCAGTAGGGGACAGTGGGGTTAGATGAGCCATTTTTAATTTTTGTTGTCACTGAGGCCAGGAAAAATGCAACAGAGATAAAAATGAAAAATTTTTTCATCTCACATTAACTGAGATTATATGGACATGTCAATGACTAAGAGCCTGAAACTGTGGCCTTTCAAAATAAAATGCTCCAACCACAAAACACTGCCGCTGATGCCCCCGGGCTTGGGGGAAGTTAAGCCAAGTCTGTGGGTAAGTTGATCATGTGACTTCGTAACTCTAAATCTGAGAATTACTAAAAGATAATATATTACTGTCAAAAGAGTAATTTCACGAGAAATTGTTCACTTCACAAATAGTCACATTTATTCCCTCAAACCTTTCCTAAACATAGAAAGAAAAAAGTTAAATGAGAGCCAGCAAAGCTTTGAACAACAAACAAAAACAAAATCAGTTCCTGGCAGACAGAAAACTATTATTCCTTCTAGAAAAGTTACATTTACTCGTATGCTTTAAAATTTTTACAAGTTCATACTTGCTATAACAGGCGAGTTTAAACATCCCTCTTCTTCTTGTTCACTCTTGGCATGATTTTCTACTGTTTAACATTTGATCAGGCAAGTATGTTGGTTAACATAATGTTAGATAGTATTTTATGATTTAGTATAACTTTTCAAACTTTTGGTGGTATTAAAGGAACCAATGGCTCACTTTACCCTACAACATGTGGCTCACTTTGCCCCATAGCCAACATTTTGGAAAATGTTGCTATTTGCTGTTCAGGCTAATCTTAAGTCAACTGAGTCACACCCAAACATTACATATATGGCCTCATTTTCTAACAGCTGCTCTTGCACTTTTTGACACACAAAGAGTTCTTTGTGCAGTACCAACTGTTTTGCACTACGCAGCCGCAGCAGACCAATCCAGACGGCTTACGCAGTGCAGGAGCTGCAGAGACGGCACTAAAGTACGCTATAGCACTGTTTAGGCTCAAATATGTACTAAATGACTTCCTGTGATTAATCATGTGACGCTACTCCGCCAGGACACTTGGATTACAGCGATTAGACAGCTATGAACGAAAACAGGCACATTTTGTGGACTTTATGGACCGCTGTTCTTCGGGCTGACACTATCAACAGTTAGATGGACCTTGTTGTCATGCCCCCGGACCTCCAGCTGCATTTGAGACATCAAAAAAGTGCTCCAGAGTGTTGCTCAGCATGAGGGTGAGTAGAAAATGAGGCCAAATTGTTGTTTGGGTGTAGTGTTCCTTTAAGTCAACTGAGTCACACAGTTTTCTACAATGGTGAATTACATATATGTATAATACACCATTTCAGACTTGGATAAATTGGATTTGATACAAAGTTCAGTATACCTGACATGTTGAAAATTTACTTTGACACACAAAAAAGAGTTCTTTGTGTTAAAAAGTACCAACTGTTTAAGCCAGGTGCTTTTGTTTCCCAGAAACAGGGGGTGGGTCAACATAACCCCTGGCTCAGTTTACCCCACTCTCCCCTACAAAATGTCACATAAAGGACTGAAACTGCCCAAATTCTTCCTGTCTGTGCATTTCAGAGTCAAGCTTAGTTTGCCTCCTCTTAATCGTCAGGTCGGTTATCCATGAATCAGATTCCTTGTGTGGAGATTTCTTGTGGTTCTTCCTAAACCTTCAGCAGAAGCTCATTATTGTGGGGGTCATTTATGTAGAGACCGAGCTGTGACAGCAGGGAGACGCACTGAGGCTGCAGGACATTTATGCACCTGGAGTGAAAGCTGTGGTGGCACTCGCTGGAGCTGACACTATCAACAGATTCAGTGTGACAAATTTGATGTCATGCCATGTCACATCTGCACACTGACTGCTTTTGTGTGTCATATTTTTAAAGCATGTTAAATCTTCTACATTCATTTCCATCCTGGTCATTTAGAAACAGCAGACTTTTCTGCTGTTTCCAACCACTGGGCATATAAACGAGGATAAAGATTTAAAGATTTGCTTGCAGTCAAGTTTTTTGAGTTTTGTGGCACATTAGCTTGACAAAGGAGCCTGATGTGTCTCACCTGCAGATTGTTCTCCATTTATTGAGCCTGAAAAGAGAGAGAACAAACTGTGAACACACACTGACCTGATCTGACTCCTCAGTCCTGCACACACTCTCAGCTCAGTCCAGGGGTGGAGTCACTGACTCACATCAGCCAAATGTTCTCTGTTTTTGTTTTAAAGGTCCATTTGTGTGATTTCTCAACCCTCTGGAACATTAACAAAAGCCAACAAAACAAAAGTAAATGTTTCCAGACTGTTTGGATGTAAAAACTTAGCTAAGCAAAATGAAAACATGAAGTTGAACATTTCATCCTCAACAGACAGACAGTTTTACACATCCATCACATAATTCTTACATCTTTCTCCTGCAGAATCTTTAAAAATAAAAGCTGAAAGATGATAAAATGGATGTTCTTCAGGCCTCAGTCAGGATGAGCCAGTCAGAGGCTGGTCGTCTGGTAACAGAACTTATCTCCGCTGCTTGGCGGTCTCACAGCGGCTGCCTTTTCTTCATGATGATGAACCTTTTATCAAGATGGAGTTTTTAGGTCATCAGCGTGTTCAATCTGACAAGCCAGATGGACAGCTCCATATATCTGACACAGAAATATTTCACTAGTCCATCTGGGTAGGAGCCCTTTAAATTTATTTTCAGGGGCAGAACGTTAAAAAAAAAAAAACCAAGCTTGTGATTGGACAATCGTTTGGCTCATCACATTCATCACAGACCAATCCACATCAAGCAGGGTTTCCTCCTATAATGTAGGATACATAGCAGCTAATGTAGCGGCTAATGGCTAACAACAGTTAAAAACAGTTCATGGACGTTAGCCATAGCGGCTGACTTAGCCGCTAACAGCCAGCAACAGTTAATGACTGTTAGCCGTTAGCCACTAATGTAGCTGCTAACAGCCAGCGGCCTTTTACTATCGTCTTACACTAAATTGTACAACACAGATGATTTATTTAACACTTATATGTGACTAGGGATGGGTACCTTTTACTATTGTATATTTGAACCGATACCATACTGATGCCCGGTACCTGGGAATCGGTATCGGTACTCAAGGATACCAATTTTTGGTACTTTTGCGTGTGTTTATGGGGTAATAAAATTAATTTGTTTAATTTTAAGATCTCAAATATTTTCAATGTAAATTTATTTCTCAATATATAAAATTTGACAGATATATATATCAAAACAACATTCAACTGTTTGTATTGTAACATTGTAGTTGTTCCAAAAATTTCTTCAACATGAAAACCAGAAACTAAAATGAACCACAACTTAATAAATTAACTGCAGCCCTCACTTTAACTTTAGGGCAGTTTAACAATGGGTCTGACAGAGCTGTAAATAAAAAAAGCATTTACATTAGCGTTACAAAGTACGAGGAACCGACCTGATAATGATAACTGACGCACATTAAAATGCCAAGCTAATACCATCTTAAACACGAGGCTGTTTTACCTGGACCAGGTTTGTCCCATTTGCTGCCATCACCAAATGTTAAAGTCATTTCTTTTCCTGTGTTTCTGGCTGCAGACGACTAGTCTCCATTGGACACAGGCGTGCTAACAGTGCTGAATGAATCCTTTGTGGTCGTAGATCTGAAGCTATCAAAAATTGTGCACTCTTCAGTTTTAAGGAAAATTTTGTGCGTCACCAGGTGCTTCCTCAGATTTGAAGTATTTCCGCCGCTGACCGCCTCCTGTTTGTACATTTTGCCGGCGTGCACAGACTCTGTGCGTGTAGCCGAGCTGAGAGGGATCAGAGTCCACTGGATAATGCTTGCCTGTCAAGTTTTGTCTTTAAAAATAAGGGAAGCCCGCTAGGAGTGATCCCACTACCCCAATCAAGCTCCAGTATCCCTCACATTTTTAAGACAAGTGTACAAGAAATCTGAAATAAACTCTTTGTTTTTCTCCGTTTGTTCTGTTGGCTCTAATCTCACGACAGCTGCCACCCAGACTACTGCAGGTGGACGTTCTCACCAGGCTTTTTCTTCTTCTTTGGTTTTACGGTGGTTGGCATCCATCATTTAGGAGCATTACCGCCCCATTCAGGCTAGAGACAGAGTTAAGTTTGGAGAGGCGGAGAAATGTTTTTATTATTATAACGTCACACGGGAGATTTACAGGAGAATACTGATACAGGAGGACGAAGGGAAAGAGGAGAAAATACGTAAAATACGGTAGTTTCATGGCCAAAATGGGAGACTTGACAGCTATGTGGAGAATGGCAGAGGAACTACCTATACCCCGATCAACATCGGGCTGTGAGCACTAACTAACTTTACATGTTTGTTTTTTAACTTTTCTTTGATAATGTTTTGGTGTTTTCTTACCGCTGACTGAGACATGACTTGGTGTAGTGTAAAACATAAACGTTGTGCTGAGGGTTTGTAGTTGAATCAGTCTTCTGGATACCAGCCGTGCGCATGCATGTGAGCATGTGATGCTAGTTTTCCAAAATTACTAACCCCAGCTTTAACACCACATGGCTGAGAGCCTGAGCAAGAACATCAGCTGATACGCTGCCAGTGGCCTTCAGCTGTGAGTCATGAGCCCGTTTAAGGGTGAAATATTTACCCCTCTGTGACACTCGACGCCACTGTGAACGTCCAAAGACAAAATGAGGGGCCATTTACACAAGGCCGAAAATGGTCAAATCTGATAAGTTTTCATTGCCTCATGTTTACATGGGAACTCTTTGCAGATTGCCCAAATCCTTAAACTTTTGAAACCAGGCTCCAGAGTGGCGAGTTTTTAATAAACTCTCCATGCAGTGCCTTGTAAACCCATATCAGAGCGTTTCAGGGTGAAAAGCTGGTGTCACTGCATGCCAAGGCTGTGTGCGCATAACATAACAACAGCTTCGGCTGTGTACTGAGTAACACGTGTGCTGCTTACCGTGCCTGGTTTGTTATCCAGACAAAACTATCCAGACAGATTTGTTGTCTGTACTGATTTGTTGTCCAGAAAAGAAACTCCTGCGTCTTTGTGCGTCCACTTGTCATTGTTGTTGGTGAAAAGTTTTTCTTCTTGCGTGTGTTGTAGCAGCGCTGCCTCTCTGCAGACTAGAGCATGACACGGGAGCAGATTTTCACTCCTGTCCCGCCCCACTCCCAGAGAAAAAATCCTGTCCCAATCCCCGGCCAGAGTAAAAAAATTAATCCTGTCATGTCCCACCCCCGTAGAATGACTCCCACTCCCATCCCGCTCCCACTCAAAATCACTCCCACTCCTGTCCCGTTCCCATTTCTTCCTTATATGTTTTATCTTTATATGTCTTTTCTTAATGTCTGATGTCATGCGACGGCGTCCTGTGACAAAATCACATGACACTTCCTAGGTAATTTAAACACTTGTTTTGTGTTGCTAATCATGTCCTGATTAAGACTCTGATGAGTTGAAACGCATTGACATATCCCTGACATAATAAAGGATTTTAAATTACATCGGAGTGCCTCGGATTTTATGTTGTTTTCATGTTGAAAGCATGTTGCATTTTTTATTTTAGGTAAAAGTGCAGTGCATATAAAAGGCATTTAACTTTGTGCTCAGCTCTCTTTTTGACGTGTCGTCTTCTCCCTCCAAGTCGTTCTGTTATATGTGTCGCCAGCAGCCGCTTTTCACTTCCGGTGGTGACAGGAAGTCAAACCACTTTTGTAGTTCTTTTGTGTTGCTAGCGCGGTCAAGAGTGTTGGTTCTCACTGAGAGATGACTACAAAAATGGACGCATCTGTTCATCTGGTTGTCTGAAAATGACCATCTATTAATGTCGTTCCCACTCCTGCCCACTCCCGTTGCCTTTTTTCCCGCCCCGTCCCGTCCTGATCACGGGATTATTTAAAAAATGACTCCCATCCCGTGGGGTTCCTGTGGGAATCACATGAACCACAGGAATTCCCGAAAAATGTCATCCTCTACTGCAGACCTACGCCACCACCTACTGAAGCAGCATGCAGGCTACAGCGGTTTCATTCGTCTCCGGCATCTCTGTCTGAATGTGGACCAACTTTGAATACGCAAAGGAAAAATCTTTGCATTTTAAGTCACAGAGTGTCTGTGTAAACGTAGCCTGAGTTGAAAGAGTTAACCGCCCCTTTGCTCCATCTTCAGAGGGAACAGAGGTGAGATGTTAGAGAGAAGGAGGCACCAGGACTCATTGGGAGACAGAAGTGCTCTGAGCAGTAGTGAGCAAAGTACTCCATTACTTCAGTTAAAGTATAGACACTCCTTCTCAAATATTACTCCAATACAGGTGAAAGTTGTTCAGTCAAATTTTAACTAAAGGTACAGTACTGGAAACCTGCTTTTGAAAATACTTGAGTATTACAGCACATTTTTGTTTTAATGTCAGTGCTTTATTTATATTGTTGCCACAATGACTTTACAGAACCTAAAGACTGAAACAACATACTGCATGCATTGACCTGAACCTGTAGAATAAAAATCATAGAAAATTTGATATAAATCCTACAGAAATGCCTTTTGAAGCACGATTGAATTAGACTTCAGACAAGGCCATGGGTGTTCTTGTGGAATCAGTGTGTGTATCTTCTGCAGCCATCAATACACTCAAGATGAACCATTATCTGAGCAATGTTAGCTCAGTGTCTACCTGCCTGATCTGAGTAGTGCACGTGCGAGTACAGGTACAGCCTCACCACTTGAACAAATCACACATATCACATTTTAGAAGAGAAAAGCTATACTTAAAAATGACAAGTAACAGGACCCTACATAGAAATGTATGGAGTTGAAAGTGCAATATTTGTCCATCAAATGGAGTAAAAGTCTCAAGTTCCCAAGAATAATACTCAAGAAAACTCAAGAAAAAAAACATGTGGCTAAGGTGACAAGGAGAGCCTGGCCTTTGTCACATTTGTCTTCCTCACCTGGATGCAGTTCAGTTAGTCTGGATTTAGAGAAATGCGCCTTTACTAAGACTTTTAATTTAGTAAGTACAAGAGAAGGTTAATCATCCTCTCCACGGCCTGTTCCCAGGACTCCTCATGTGTTTGTATCCACACTTCCCTTTCCATGTACACTAAAGTTTTAAGTGCTGCTAAAAGCCTAGATAATATCATGCAACTTTGAAATGATTCCTCTGTGATTAGGAATAAATAATAGCATGAATTTCACTTCTGTTTTGGAGGTAAATTAGGGAAACAGCAACAAAACTGTGAGTTTGGAAATAGCGAAACAGCTGAATAACAGGGAAGCTGTAGTTTGATGAAAACTTGGCAGAGCAGATGGACCTGCCTGGTTCATTATCTGAAATCCTGTACATCCATGTTTAACGAGCCAATCAAGAAAAGATAGGTGTAGACATCACAATGGCGGGAAGTGACTTCATGTTTGAATACAATGGTGGCTTCTTATGCGGTCTCTGTGGATGCAATATCTGCAGATTTATCAGAAATGAACTCTATTTCATCTTTAACAGAAAAGCAAAGAACGTCCCATAAAACCATTCTTATGGGAAATCGAGTTTATGCTCTTCTTCTGACCGGGGATCACTGCTGGGAAACTTGAGATGCAGAAATGCGGTGCAAACAATGCTGGTAGGTAGAGTTGTGATTACTCAGTGATTACTACCTGGTGAAATCTGCTCTCCTCAGAAGTTCACCGTGAAAACTTGGTTGAGATTGTTGTTGATGAGGTTCATGTCCCTTATAGATGGTAAATGATACATCTGTGTGGTATAACCTAATGTAAGTCGATAGTCTGAGGACTAAAATGTACAAAACCCAAAACCAGTGAAGTTGGCACGTTGTGTAAATTGTAAATAAAAACAGAATACAATGATTTGCAAATCCCTTTCAACCATAATTCAATTGAATACACAGCAAAGACAAGAAACTTAATGTTCGAACTGGTAAACTTTATGTTTTACAAATATTAGCTCTTTTGGAATTTGATGCCTGCAACATGTTTCAAAGAAGCTGGCACAAGTGGCAAAAAAGACTGAGAAAGTTGAGGAATGCTCATCAAACACTCATTTGGAACATCCCACAGGTGAACAGGCTAATTGGGAAAAGGTGGGCGCCATGATTGGGTATAAAAGCAGCTTCCCTGAAATGCTCAGTCATTCACAAACAAGGATGGGGCGAGGGTCACCACTTTGTGAACAAATGCGTGAGCAAATTGTCCAACAGTTTAAGAAACACATTTCTCAACCAGCTATTGCAAGGAATTTAGGGATTTCATCATCTACGGTCCATAATATCATCAAAAGGTTCAGAGAATCTGGAGAAATTACTGCACGTAAGCGGCAAGGCCGAAAACCAACATTGAATGCAGTGACCTTCGATCCCTCAGGCGGTACTGCGTCAAAAACCGGCATCACTGTGTAAAGCAGGGGTGTCAAACTGATCCAGTAAAGGGCCACTGTGGCTGCAGGTTTTCTTTCCAACCAAGCAGAAACACACCTGATGCAAATTATTCAATCAACTGGATTGTCTTTACATGGTTGATTTGTTGGACCAGGTGTGTTCTTGCTTGGTTGGAATGAAAACCTGCAGCCACAGTGGCCCTTTACTGGATCAGTTTGACACCTGTGGTGTAAAGGATATCACCACATGGGCTCAGGAACACTTCAGAAAACCACTGTCAGTAACTACAGTTCGTCTACATCTGTAAGTGCAAGTTAAAACTCTACTATGCAAAGCCAAAGCCATTTATCAACAACACCCAGAAACGCCGCCGGCTTCACTGGGCCCGAGCTCATCTAAGATGGACTGATGCAAAGTGGAAAAGTGTTCTGTGGTCTGACCAGTCCACATTTCAAATTGTTTTTGGAAACTGTGGTCGTCGTGTCCTCCAGACCAAAGAGGAAAAGAACCATCCAGACTGTTATAGGTGCAAAATTCAAAAGCCAGCATCTGTGATGGTATGAGGGTGTGTTAGTGCCCAAGGCATGGGTAACTTACACATCTGCGAAGGCACCATTAATGCTGAAAGGTACATACAGGTTTTGGAGAAACAAATGTTGCCATCCAAGCAACGTCTTTTTCATGGACGCCCCTGCTTATTTCAGCAAGACAATGCCAAGCCACATTCTGCACGTGTTACAGCAGCGTAGCTTCGTAGTAAAAGAGTGCAGGTACTAGACTGGCCTGCCTGTAGTCCAGACCTGTCCCCCATTGAAAATGTGTGGTGCATTATGAAGCGTAAAATGCAACAATGGAGACCCCGGACTGTTGAACAACTTAAGCTGTACATCAAGCAAGAATGGGAAAGAATTCCACCTGAAAAGCTTCAAAAATTGGTCTCCTCAGTTCCCAAACGTTTACTGAGTGTTGTTAAAAGGAAAGGCGATGTAACACAGTGGTAAAAATGCCCCTGTGACTTTTTTGCAATGTGTTGCTGCCATTAAATTCTAAGTTGATGATTATTTGCAAAAGAAAATAAAGTTTCTCAGTTCGAACATTAAATATCTTGTCTTTGCTGTATATTCAATTAAATATAGGTTGAAAAAGAAAAGAAGATGCAGCTGCCGTCTAAACTGACCCCAGGTCTTGAGTGTATTAGGAACCACTGGATTACCAGTGTACTGAGAGGGTTTGTAGGTGAGGAGGAATAAAGTAGAGCAGGTATAGAAGATTCCCTACAGGGTGACAGTTCTAATGGAGAACGCCAAGGAGATTTTATTAATTAAGTTTATGAATGTGAGCAGCAGAGTAGTACACTAAAAACTTTGGTAATGCAAGTCCTTCACTAAAGCTGGGCATCCACTGTACGACTTTTTTGATTGCGGTGTTCAGCTGCTGCTCATACTGTACAAGTGGGGGGTTAACAGTTCACAGCTAACGATTCTTCTACTCACACTATACGACCCAATGCTCGGATGCAATCTGACTGCTCACACTGTACGTCCATGTACGACACTTCAGACTCTTAATTCTCGTTAATTTATGATATCATTCTCGTTAGTTTTTGATTATTCTGGAAATTGTATGAGTTTATTCTCGTCCTTTACTCTCAGAGCTTTATGAGATGTGCGTGTTTGCACACACTACTACTACCACCTACCCCAACAACAACAACCAATAGTTTAGCCACATCTGGAAAATAAACGTAGGCACTTGCAATTGTGCGGCAATCTCCATCCAACTCTTTTCTCTATTGTTGCGGTCATGGTAGCTTTCAGAGGCTATCGAATAGGCTCCGCTGTACCTGCCAGAGCTCAACAAGTCGACCCGCCGTTGCTTGGGTCCAGGTCCCCTGTGATGGCATGCTGCTCCGTCTTGTGCATTTGTTTTCTCTTCCTTATCTACGTTTGCACATGTGTAGTGTGACATAGCCTCACAAGGGGCGACCAGGATTTCAAACAGGTGTCATTTTCATCCGATCGATTGGGAGGTGGTCGCGAGTTGCTAATCGCTTCTCGAAACCTTGTTAATATTACACGATGTGAGACACAGGATTGAGCCAAAACTCAGCCGATCCCCAAAATAGTTGCACGGGTGAAAAATCTTGTCAAAAAGGGCCAAAAACCACACAGTGGATGCCCGACTTAAGTCTGCACCTCTGCAGTGGGCTCAGATTTTGGGACAGGGTCAAATGTCCTTGTTCCTCTTAGCTTTGAACTCTACTGTCTTATCTTCTTCTGTCCAACTTTGTTCAGATGTTCTCTCTGACTTTACGATAAACTGGTTAAATTAAGAAAGTATAAGGTCGAGGTCACATGACCCACTGCTGCACTTGGACTCCTGAGTGTGCAGACCTCTGCAGTAGCACAGAGCCTCCAGGATGAAGATAGTTTCTATCTTAATGAAATGTTCTGGCTGTCAGAGCAGCTTCAGGAGATTCATGGCATGCCGGGCTGTTAGTCTTCTAAAGTTCAACATCGCTGTAAAAAGTCAACAGTCAGACTTTGGTTCTTCTCCGTTCCTCAGTCTGCTCTCGTGGTCTTGAGGTGCCTTTTTGCAGCGTGGAAACAGATTCCTGTGGTTATAAAGCGTCTCAGCTGTGCAGCATCAGCACATTAATGTCTCTGTGGTTTACTGAGAACAACACACTCAGACCGAGCTGCCTTCACAATCCTCTCACAAACACACGCTGACACTGATGGAGGCACATGCTCCCTCACAGCTGTTTGGCTCTTAAAGATGGAGAGGGCAGTAAATCTTCATGTTTTAAACAGACGGCTGAATATTCATGAGTAAACTCTGAGTCATAAGCCCTGATGAATCCACTGCCCTGCCATAGACTGTTTGCTGCTTGGTCTAAACTCTCGTTGTGGAGCCTGTCTGATGTCTCCAGGATATCGCAGAAACATCAGTTGATCTGGTGCAGGTCTCTGTCCCACACTGCTGCTTTTACTCCAAAGGAAGGACTTTATAAGTCTGCAGAGAGACTTGGACATGGTTTACAGGAAAAGATCAGCACAAAAACAAATCCTGAGTGTCATATAAGAAGTGATCTCTGGAGCGATGAGCCTCCTGAGGCAGAGGCTGATGTTACAGTGGAGACAGATGTTGGTGCAGGACTGGACTCAGTGTGTGGCTGGTTTGAGTTCAAACTGGAGAAATGAACTAAACTCTGGGTCAACAGGGCTCAAACATACATCACTTAAACTACTGATTTAGTTATTTTGTTGCAGAAGATTAAAGAAAATACAAATCAAAATTATTTCTTTGACTTTGTCACTTACTGTACGGTTACACCAAAAGCGTCAAAATCGCTTGTCGACGCTCTGGCCGCTCTCACCACGCTGCTTGCAGGCAGGGGACTCGATGTGAGCGGCCAGAGGGGCGGGGCTTACAAAGCTGCGGTGCAGATGTGTTGTGCATCACCATCTCCTTTCACTCTCGTTTTCACACTTATATGTTTATACATAAAGATTGAACTAAAATAAGACAAGTAAACAGACATACTGTCTTGTGACAGCAGCTTATTTGATTGTAATCACTTTACCCCCCTTTTTATGAAACATTTGCACAAAGTGGGAGGTTATATGAGGGGTTGGAATGTGTATATGTGATACACATGGGACTTCTGTTCCCTCTTTCACTCTGGATCACACTTGGGGGCTGGAGACAGCAATGATAAGTTTTTTTTTTCTCCCTTGTTTTCTCGTTCTCCTTCTCAAAGTCTTCCGCATTGGAATCCAGATCAGCCTATAATTGGCTGGCGCCTCTTTCGTGCTGCTGCTCATTTGCGTAGAGTTGAGCTTCTACCAACTTCAGCTCATCTCTCACAATGCTTCCATTGCGCTGCTCCACGCTCTCGTGACGCTCTCGTGATGCTCGCAACTCGCCGCTTGTGATTGCCGCTGCCTCCATTGCCCCTCAAAGCCAGGGATCATAGAAAATGAATGGCAGCTGGACGCCACCAACGCTCAGATCGCTTCTGGTGTGAATGTACAGTTACTCTGTCTTCAGGCACATTTTTAAGATTACTGTATTTAATTTTTAATGCAATAATCCTGTGTTTGTCTTTGATTTCTGTTACTATCTCTTCTGATTCTGAAATCATGCATCTCCGTCTTGCCAGCCTCCATTGTCCAACAGTTTCACTCGGCTAAATGCTTAATGGCCCAATCAGGGAAGAGAGGCCGGAGCAGCGGGAGCTGCGGGCATGACGACAATAGGATGTGACTTCACGGGAAGTGAAGTCACTACCTGTTGTACAAATAATGGAAACTAATGTCGGTTAGCTATCATGATTTCTCAGTTATATTTGGTGAAATATGCTCTCATAAGTTTACTTCGTAGGGATTGTCTTAGACAAGGTTCATGTCACATATAAGTGTTAAATGATACATCTGTGTGGTATAATTTAATGTGAACGATAGTTTCAAGGTAGTTTTGGCTAGCGGCCAATAGCCACTGCAGCTAATGGCTAACAAGGGCAAACAACAGCTGGCCGTTAGCCATAGCAGCTAACAACAGTTGGCCTCTACGTCTAATGTCTATTTACTGTTGTTTGCCCTTGTCAGCCATTAGCCGTTAGCCGCAACGTTTAGCCACTACATATGCTACTTCATAGCAGCTCTGCTTTATATGGATTGGTCTGTGATGTGTGTTGAGCCAAATGATAATCCAATCACAGGCTGCTATTTAATTTGAATGTTCTGTCCCTGAAAACAGTCTCTCAGGGCTCCTCCCCAGATGAATTAGTGAAATACTTTCAATAAGGAACTGTCCACCTGGCATGTCCGGTTAAAGGATAAGTTTGGTTTCTACAGCTTTCACATTGTTTATAGAATGAAGTAGAACAATATACTCACCCAGAAGGCTTTCCTGATCCAAACAGTGCTTCGGGAGATATTTAGATCCAAAATCGAGCAGCAGACATCCGTATAATGGTAGCGCACGGGGCATGTATAGCGCGGCTCCTAAAACTGCATTAATCGTCCAAAAACTCATTAGTTTCACCAATATTTCATCATGGTCCGCTCACGCTACTCCTCCAAGACAGTCTGGTGTCGCTCCACCCATTTATTGACAAAAGAGAGAGACTCAGTGGGTAAGCTTGTTGGGGGGGGACGACACTTTGTAAACTGGCCACAGGCTGGATCTGTATGGGACGTTGTGGTTACTTACCACTCCACCAAACAAGCACCCCTCAAATCACCTTCAGGATGTTTTTAAAGGTCGTGCCCCTCCAAACACTTCTATGAGTTGCTGCTCAGATGGACCAGCAAAGACCAGCAGGTTGGCAGCAGGCAGCAGCCTCCAGGGCTGAACATGGAGGCCCATGGTTAGGTGCCAAAAGCTGCAGTTCCTCCAGTGTCCACTTGAGACTCTCTGCAAGAACCCTGGAGGTGTTCTGAATGTGTGTGGGAAACAGATGTTTTCAATAGACATCTTTACAGCCTGGTTTAAAAACAAGCTGCAGACTAAACTACAGCACATCGACGTGCCCTCACTGTGGAGGTGGAACGTGATTGACATGACTAAACAGTCTCTACGTCTGTGAGTAGGCTGAGCTAATGTTCGGTCGAGATGCGTGTGCAGTAAAGCAGTGTCCATGGCAACACATGGCTCCGTGGTTTGATCTACTGACATATCTCTATGATATAGAAGACACATCATTTTTCATATGTGATGGACCAGCCATGCCAACGTGAAGTTTGATTTATGGACTTGAAATTCCTCTGAAAAGAACCTGAGCTGTTTTTTTGCAGGGTGAGAATCATTGTGGATATAAAGAGATATTTCCAACATGACGGGGGATCTCGTCCTTGTTTGGTTTTGGCCGGCAGCCACAGAGTAAGAGACATATTTATCGGACCTGACCTGCAGAGAATAAATATTAGAGTGTTATTAATTAATTTATTTTTTTAAATCTTTTTTTTTATCTTTTCCATCTTTCCTTATTTTATTTTCTAGTTTTTCTATTTTATTTTTTAACTTTATTTCAATGTATTATTACCTCCGCCAAGGAGGTTATGTTTTCGGGAGTTTGTTTGTCTGTCCGTCTGTGAACAAAAAAGATATCATGATAAATCCAATTGCTAATGGTATGTTTTCATGGTCAAGGAATGTACAAAACCCAAAATCAGTGAAGTTGGCACGTTGTGTAAATCGGAAATAAAAACAGAATACAATGATTTGCAAATCCTTTTCAACTTATATTCAATTGAATACACAGCAAAGACAAGATACTTAATGTTCAAACTGAGAAACTTTATTTTCTTTTGCAAATAATCATCAACTTAGAATTTAATGGCGGCAACACGTTGCAAAAAAGTTGTCACAGGGTCATTTTTACCACTGTGTTACATCACCTTTCCTTTTAACAACACTCAGTAAACGTTTGGGAACTGAGGAGACCAATTTTTGAATCTTTTCAGGTGGAATTCTTTCCCATTCTTGCTTGATGTACAGCTTAAGTTGTTCAACAGTCAGGGGTCTACGTTGTTGTATTTTACGCTTCATAATGTGCCACACATTTTCAATGGGGGACAGGTCTGGACTACAGGCAGGCCAGTCTAGTACCCACACTCTTTTACTACGAAGCCACGCTGTTGTAACACGTGCAGAATGTGGCTTGGCATTGTCTTGCTGAAATAAGCAGGGGCGTCCATGAAAAAGACGTTGCTTGGATGGAAACATATGTTGCTCCAAAACCTGTATGTACCTTTCAGCATTAATGGTGCCTTCACAGATGTGTAAGTTACCCATGCCTTGGGCACTAATACACCCCCATACCATCACAGATGCTGGCTTTTGAACTTTGTGCCTATAACAGTCCGGATGGTTCTTTTCCTCTTTGGTCCCGTGGACACACGGCGACCTCAGTTTCCAAAAACAATTGTAAATGTGGACTGGTCAGACCACAGAACACTTTTCCACTTTGCATCAGTCCATCTTAGATGAGCTCGGGCCCAGTGAAGGCGGCGGCGTTTCTGGGTGTTGTTGATAAATGGCTTTGGCTTTGCATAGTAGAGTTTTAACTTGCACTTACAGATGTAGACGAACTGTAGTTACTGACAGTGGTTTTCTGAAGTGTTCCTGAGCCCATGTGGTGATATCCTTTACACAGTGATGCCGGTTTTTGATGCAGTACCGCCTGAAGGTCACGGGCATTCAATGTTGGTTTTGGGCCTTGCGCTTCGTGCAGTAATTTCTCCAGATTCTCTGAACCTTTTGATGATATTACGGACCGTAGATGATGAAATCCCTAAATTCCTTGCAATAGCTGGTTGAGAAATGTTGTTCTTAAACTGTTGGACAATTTGCTCACACATTTGTTCAAAGTGGTGACCCTCGCCCCATCCTTGTTTGTGAATGACTGAGCATTTCAGGGAAGCTGCTTTTATACCCAATCATGGCACCCACCTGTTCCCAATTAGCCTGTTCACCTGTGGGATGTTCCAAATAAGTGTTTGATGAGCATTCCTCAACTTTCTCAGTCTTTTTTGCCACTTGTGCCAGCTTTTTGGAACATGTTGCGGGCATCAAATTCCAAATGAGCTAATATTTTCAAAAAATAACAAAGTTTACCAGTTTGAACGTTAAGTATCTTGTCTTTGCTGTGTGCTCAATTGAATATAAGTTGAAAAGAATTTGCAAATCATTGTATTCTGTTTTTATTTACAATTTACACAACGTGCCAACTTCACTGGTTTTGGGTTTGTAAATATTTAGATGAAATAAAGGTAGGACTAATATTTATGGTCAAAATAACAATATGGGTGAGGACTGTGGCGCTGGCGGAGGTCTGTGCTCTCCGAGTGCTTTTCTAGTTCTTATTATTTTTTAAAATTCTTTTTTTCTTATTTTATTTTATGATATATTTAATTTTCCACTTTAACCTAACCTCCAGTGTTTTCTCATTTAAACCTTTAAGACCTCAGTATGTTCTGGGTACAGCTATGTGCTTTATTATTGTCTTTTATTTATGATGCTTTTTATCAACACTGTGTATGGATTGCAATGTGGGTGGGTTCAAGTGGGTGGAGTGGGTCTGGGTCATAAATCCTTCATTTAATTCATCTGTCTGTTTGTAAAGCACTTTGTGTTAAATTTTTTTTATATGAAATGTGCTATAAAATAAAGTTTGATTTGATTTGATTAATGATGGACAACAACACTGTCTGCAGACTCTCTTCTGAAGAGGCAAAGTTTCTTCACAGTTTAACCTCCCTGACAGTGAGTTCATCCTGCCATCTGTCTGAAGGTGTGGGAGAGAAGGAAGCAGGAAGTAATTTACCATGTGACCTTCAAAGAGAAGACTGGTGATTAGAGAGGAGACAGACCGCAGGGAGAATAAACAACATTCACACACACATTTACTCCATCACCACATCCTGAAGACATGCTGCTTCATCATTAGTGTGGAGTGTCTCCATCAGAAGATGCTCCACTGTGGTCATAAAGGGATGGACATGGTCAGCAACAATTAGGGCTGAACAATTGTAAATTAGATTAAATCACAATATGGCCTGTTGCAATTTTCAAATCGCAGACAGTGCAATATTTTTACCCCAAAATGTGTTGAACATTTTGGCATTGTGATGTAGTTTCTTGCAATTTCATGCCTATTTTAACCTTTTTAACCCAGCTTTTACAACTTTATGCCTATCTTGCTCTCATTCATCTTTTTTTTTGGCCACTGTCAGACCATGTTTGGAGTTTTTACATGCATGCTTTTTGAAATTTAATCCCAATTTTGCTGCTATAATTAATTTTCCTTAGTCACTTTTGATTTTTTTTTGCCTTTTTTTTTTTTTGCAATTTCATACCTTTTTTGCACCTATTAACTTTTTTCCGCTTTCGTACCATTTTTTAACCTGGTTTTTAAAATTTCATACCTATTTTGCTTCTGTTCTTCACTTCTCCACTTTTTCTCAAATCTTTTATCCTTAGATTAATTTAATGTCATGTTGGTTTTACTATAAAAAGATCTACTGCTCATGTTTGTTTAAGAATACATAAGATGAAGAACATTAAAACAATCACAGGGTAAATCGCAATTGCAATATTGGGGAAAAACATCGCAATTACATTATTTTCTCAAATCGTTCAGCCCGAGCAACAATCCTCAGGCAGGCTGTGGGGTTTGAACCATGCTCAGGTGAGAGGAAGGGGCCCAAAGTGCAGCCTGAACCGCTGATCCAAGTCAGGATGGATCCATGACGCTCACACCAAACTCTGAGCCGACCATCTTAATGTGGAGCAGAAAACCATTAATATTAATACATTTATATTAATTAAATTATCATTAATGTTAATCAGACCTGGAGACATCGTTACAGTTTGAGTCTGTGTGAACTGCAGCCACAGTGTCCTGCTCTTAGCTGACTGGAGTGGCACCTGGTGTGGTCTTCTGCTGCTGTGGACCATGTGCTTCATGACTGGACCTGTTGTGTGTTTAGAAATAATCTATAATCAAATTTCTGCTCCCTGAAACAGTTTAAGAATTTGCTTTAATTCAAAATTTATCATGAACATTAAAGCCTTAAGCTTCAGCCAGGAGCTTTTTCATTGGCTGAGAACATTTTTAAAATTTAATTTGAGGAGAAAAAGAGAAAGTTTGATGAGCTTGATTGCTTGACCCTGCATTTTGAGATCCATTTATTTATTTGTTTATTTGTTTACTTAAATTGGTCATGTAAATCAAAACAGACCACTACAACAAATGTGTTAATATAGTGTATATGTATATAAATGTGTGTGTGTATACAGAGAGAAAACTTTTGTATTAAAAGAAATAAAAGGCAGCACCTAAACTGTTAAACATAAAATCCTTATTCATAGATATGCTTAAGCACACTGAACATCATGACAAAATAACACAGCAAAATATACGTTCTTATTAAGTCATTGAACACTACAAAAGATAAGATCAACAAGTTGAAACAAAGAACGTATAGAAACGATGAGCCAAAACAAAAGACAAAATGAAGAAGACACATTTTTAATTAAAAATTAATAACTAACATATAAACCAGGTTAAAAGTTAAATTGCATTGAATAATTGAAATGTTAAAATATAAGATTTACAAATAATACAACTATCAATAATTAACAACATATGAGAAGTTAAAAAGATTGAAGTTTGATTGGTAAATGAAGTTTAAATCTGGATTTTCATAAACTAAACCTCCTTTACACCTGCTCTGCACATAAGGACTTTATAAAAATGCTTGTCTTATAACTCATCTTGTTGTTTAAAACTGAGATAAGTCCATATTTTTTCTCTGATGACTCCTTCCTTTGTTTTCAGGGCCTGAGCCTGACCCCCATCCTCGAGTGGTGCGTTCAAGTGCCTGTCAGGAGCATAGGAACCTTCATAAGCGCCTGGATGTGGTGGAGAAGGTGCGAGGTTCACAAAGTCTCCTACAGAAAATCATATAAACTTATATATTTTCAGTTTTAGCATCAAGGATCATCTTTAAATGAGCTCTGATTGGTGAGAATGATTTGTCCCTTTGTGACCTTTGTGACTCTTCTGACTAAACCGTGGGTTTGATTATTCTTCACTCTTCGTCCTCTCGTTTAGTCATGTCTGATTGATGTCTCCAACTTTCTGCAGAAGGTGGAGGACACGGTGGACAAGTTGGACGTGGAGCTGTCTGCTCTGCTGGAGGCCATTGACGCCCCGGAGTGGCGCCCCCTGCTGGACAAACCCCAGCAGACTACCGTGGACATCCTGAAGGAGCCTGTGCAGAAAAACTGAGCCCACCTGCACAGAGGGGCAGAGTGAAGACCCCGAATGGACCTTAAAGGATGGACTCTTCTCCAAGCTCTGAAATATAATCTACGGATGTTGTTTATGTCTTTGCAAGAATATTTTCATGTCCATGTGACATCTGTAGCTGAACTGTAAATCAGCATAAATACAAACATTAATGAGAAAGTGTGATTTATAAACCTGATGCTCATTTACAATATCAACCTGATTTTTTTTTAACTCAAAAGAGTAAAATCAGCAGAAAAAGAGTTTTATTAACTCTTTAAAGCCCCGGGAAGGCTCTGTTCTCCAAGAAAGGAGTCAACGGAGGCCCAAAGGGCGAGGGGCCCAAATGTTTAGAGTAAGATAAAGATATTTCATGCAGTGCAAAAAAGTTTTTACTGAAATGCAAATCATAAAATAAAATCATTTTATTTTATGATTTGTGTTATCTGTTATTTTATGATTTTTTTTAAATAAAAGATAAAATAACAGAATTGCAAAACTTGAATTTCAAACAAACAGAAGTAATAATGAAATATACATTTAATTTTTTTAATTATATACATGAAATGCAAAACAAAATTTATAAAAAACTGAAACATGCCAAAAATAAAATGCATTAAACTGAACAAGAAAACATTCAATAACATGCAAAAGCAGCCAAACACAAAATCTTCCAAAGAACTAAAACCTGATTTCAGTTCACTAATCTGCATATAAAATTTAAAACAAGCTAAGATAATGAATAAAACATTTTATTTTTTAAATTAAAACAAGGAATAATTGCAAAACATTAAAATAAGAATAGAATAGTTTAGTGGCATTTAGAAAACAGCTAAACGCAGTACCAAATATATTTGACCATAAATATTTTGGATGTTTTCTCAAACATATGTCACGACTTAAACTGCTCAGCTTGTTGATTAGATATTGAAAACATAAAATCACTGCTAAGTGAGTGGGCAGAAAGAGAAGAAGGAGAGTGTGTTAAATTTTCTCTTTTGTGTTGCCTGAGGTAAAAACTACTGGTCACTTTAATAAGGTTGTTTTTCATGAGGTCTTGTTTACATAACTGATCTGTTTTGAACTGAAATTGTGAACATTCCTTTAGCTGCATATCTGCTAAATGACCCTTTACGCAGTCTGCTCAGTAGTTTGTTTCAGTTTCTTTCTTGCACATGATCCAAGGATTAGGAGCTACATTCTCTGACATGATCAGAAAACACGAGGTGTCTTTACTGTTGCAGCAAGTCTGTAAAAACAATTTAATCTAATTAGTTCCTGGAGATTATTATAACTTCCATGTTTGTTACTGAACCATTGTCATGCACACCGTGAATGTCATTCTTGATTTTCTCCTGATTCCCTGGCGTTGATTAGACCTCGATGATTCATGGAGAAGGGCTGACCTCTGCTGGTGATTTTGGAGACTCTGCTGTTGGCTGACCTTCATGAAAAGTTCAGTCATTTTAAATTCCTGTGATGGTTTAATATGGCAGAAACATTTTTATGCATCATCACAAACAACCACATATTTGTATTTTCTCAAAATCTCAATAACAACCAATAAAGTATTACAATTATCATAATAAAAATATGTATGCCATAGACATCTTTACCTTTAAACAGGATAGAGGCCATGTTTAAAAAACAAAACAAAGTAAACATACGAGAATAAAGTCATAAAGTTACAACAACAGAGATTCCAGACTGTTGAGACACTGAAGTCAAACAAGTCTGAGGAAGAGTTCAACAGTTAGTGTCCTCAGTTCAGAAACACTGACTGACATTAAAAAAGGTGAGGATACACAGATGTGAACATTCAAAATGAGTGAATATTTGCCAAAAACATTACATTTTGTCAGTTTGAACACTAAAAGCAGCTAATTCATCTATTCAACCGCAGGGTTATAAAATGTTTTAGAGTTTTTTCAGTTGGATTTGGGTTACTTTTGCACAGCTCATGTGCTGAGTAAAACTCCACAGCGTGCCAGTTTACAACAGAGTTTCCAGTCAGTTTCTATTCATCGAGCACTCACACATGTTATCAGCGGAGGGGTATTTCACAAAACCTCGATCAGGGATTAACTCTGGATTTTCCAGTTATCCTGATGAATTTATCTGGGATTGGTTTGACTAAGCAGAGGCACTAAAGTTACCCTTGGTTTGCACGTTTACATCAAGTGAAGAGATATCCCAATTCTCCATAAGGTTAAGAGGACGAGCTACACAGCCCTCCAAACAAAGACAAACCAGGGCCTCCATTGAAAGACAGAGAGCTTTTTTTGTTTTTAGCAGATATTCAATCCTTTGCAACTCAATGTAAATTTAAACCATGATGCAAGACAGCATGTTTTAAGTAGATATAGGATTGTAGTTTCCCTACCTATTACAAATAGTGTGTGACTGTGGCATTCATGTGTAGTCTACAAGAAAATGAACCTATTGAGAATGATAATGGATTTGATTAAGCAGGTAGATGCAGTTAATCACAAATGTATGTAACTGAAACAACTCTGAATAGAAAGAGATTTTACCCAGCATGAAGATAGAATATGCAACAAATATGTTTCGATGACTTTACTCATATCTGTAGTTAAAATGACCCAGAATTATGGTAAATCATTTAATTTATTTGTTGGCTTAAATGGACCAACCCACTGGTGCTATAATGAACAATCAGGTGGATTATGAAGCAGCCCAAACTGGGATGTTTTCAACCAAACAGTTTTAGTGTGCAGAGTTTGTAAAGTGATCAGCTGATTATTGGTCAATAAGGATCAACAAATCATTGTTTTCTGCATTATTCATGTTTTACACAGTGTCCCAACTTCATTGGAATGTGATTTCCATCCCTCCATCCATCCATCCATCCATCCATCCATCCATCAGTCCAATCATCCATCCCTCCATCTATCCATCCTCCATCTATTCATCCATCCATCCATCCATCAGTCTATCCATCCCTCAATCTATCCATCCCTCCATCCATTAGTCTATCCATCCATCCATCCCTCATCCCACCATCTATTCATCCATCCATCCATCCATCCCTCCATCCCACCATCTATTCATCCATCCATACATCCCTCCATCCATTCATCCATCCCTCCATCCTCCATCTATTCATCCATACATCCTTCTATCCATCCATCCTACCATCCAGCCATCCATCCAATCATCCATCCCTCCATCTATCCATCCTCCATCTATTCATCCATACATCCCTCCATCCATCCATTCATCCATCCATCCATCCAACCATCCCTCCCTCCGTCCACCTATCCATCCATCCATCCATCATATAAACCACTTATCTCTTTGGCCTGGAGCTTGTCCTGGCTGACAGTGGGTGAGAGGCAGGGTACACTGGTTGCCAGCCAATCACAGGGCCACATAGAGAGACAAATAGCCTTTCACACTCACACCTAAGGGAAACTTGGAGCCAAGAATTCACCAAGTGAGCATGTTTTTGGTCTGTGGAAGGAAGCTGGAGTGCCTGGAGAAAACGTACATATGCACAGGAGAACATGCAACCTTCTTGCTGTGAGGCACATGCACTACCTGCTGCACCATCATGCAGCAGGTAGTGCAGGTGGGTTGTTTACTATTTATTGTGTTTTTGTTGTCCTTTAAACTCTGAACCCTGAGCTGTTGTGTTCGATTCTTCTCCGCGGCGAGGTCGGGATAAGCGACGGATAATTGGATGGATGGATGATCATATTAGAAACTCCAAAGAGGTTTAAAGACGATGTTCTGCTCCACAGACTTTATCGTATCAGGAAGGCAGCACTGCTCACAGGAGGAGTGGACGCTAGGAGAAGAGACTGCTGTGATTTTAGCCTCAATAAAATCAAACACCTTGGAGATCTGTAGATGTGGGTCAAAGTTGATGTTGTGACCCGGGGTCAGGTGGTTGAGATGGTTCAGGTGTGAATGTTTAAGTCCTCCAGCGTCTACACGATCAGCAGAGGATCAGCTGACGCCACTGTGATCCGAGGACGGGGAGGGGTCACCCTCACACGTCTATTCCTGTCACTAACGTGTTTTTTAACAGTGTGTCTCCTGTTGGACTTTAACAGAGACGGGACAGAGGGACTCATGGACGCTCTGATTCCTCTGACAAACACTCACTCTGAGGGAGATTAAAGCTGATTGGACCAGACCTGTGTGTGCGAGGGGGGGGGGTTGACCCTCTGACCTCATCAAACCGATGACTTTAATACTTTAATAACAAAACCATTTATTTTCCAAGCATTTCAATTTGCACTTTTGGTTTTCTGCTTCAGTCTGCGGGGGTCAGAGGTGTAGTTTGATGATCTGATGGTTCTGGTGATGAAACTGTTCTGCTGTTCTGATCTGGTCCTCCTTCAACAGCAACCTCTGATCTCAGTGGGACCAACAAGGCTAATTAAAGGTTTATTAACAATAATAAATATCTCTCAGGTGTTGGTCTGCTGGTGCAGCCTCAGACAGATCAGATGGTCTCAGTAACTGTGTGTTTGAATCTTTTTAGTATGGAAAGAATCATGAATTTAAGACATGCTGTATTATTAATCCCTCTCAGGAAACTCAATGAAATTGTTTATAATCTGTTGTTTTAACATGTGCAATGACCCTTAATTTAAGACCATCTGAGGCAAAGTTTGGGAAAATGTCACAACCCCACATAAATCTGTAAATCTGTATTAGGGCTGCAGCTATTGATTCTTTTTGTAATCGATTACTCTATCAAATTTTTGTTGATTAATCGAGTAATCGGATAAAGGTTACATTGCGCTCACTGCTTTTTTTTTTTTTACATTGGTAAATGGTAAATGGACTTGAGCTTATATAGCGCTTTTCTAGTCTTTGACTACTCAAAGCTGCCTTACACCACAGGTCACACCTACCCATTCACACCCATTTACTCTCACATTCACTCACTGATGGTTCAGAGTTTCTATGTTAGTTATCCATCAGTATCGCCCTTTCATGCCCATTTACGCGCCCCTGATGCAGCAGTGGGAGCAACTTGGGGTTAAGTGTCTTGCCCAAGGACACATCACCATGTGTCACCCGGAGCTGGGCTTGAACCTGCAACCTCCCGATCACTGACCAAGCGCACTATCCAACTGCACCACTGATGCCCCATTGAATCACCACACATTATTATTAGTAACACACAATACAGAAAAGCCAGGTCACTTAACTTAACAACTTACTTTTCTTATTTTGAACTAATGGGATCTCAAAATCAAAATCTATACTTTTATTTTACTCTGGGCCATATCATGCTTTTTTCAGTATTTTTTTTTTAAGATGGTTATTTTTATTTTATTTGTATTCATGCTTGTCTCTTTTTTGCTGAATTATTGCCTTTACTACTGTACCATATTGATGATCTTATTTTGCTTATTTTATTTGTAGGACCAAATAATGTCATACTTAGATACTAAGATCATTTAACTAGCTGATGTACATTTCTATAACATATGAAAGCATTCCCTACACCTGCTTCCTCTACTCACTGTCAGTGTTTCCTGTTCTACTCTCTGCAATCAAATTAAATGTAAAGTTATTGGATGTAAAAAGTATGTGAACAAAATACACATGATTCTGGGCAAGTAGTGTCATCCTGTTGTGTCGCTCTGACGCACAGACTGGATGTTTACTGTTGACGTGCTGCAGCAGTGACGACGTGCTATCATGTTAAGCTACGTGCTAAGCTAACTCCGTTTGACATCAGACACACTGAACTGTGTTCTCTTTTCGTCCCTTCTTGTAGTGACCACACACTTGGGACACTCTCTGCCATTTCTTCTGTGGACTCTCTCCTTTCTGTCCCTCTCTTTTCTCTTCCTTCATGATTTTACAAGCCGCGCAGCAGCGGAGGTAGCAGGTGCGTTGTGCCACAGAAATGACCGTCCGTGTCGAACACCGTGTACTGTGTAGTAGTCCAGATATATATTTTTATATATATATATTTTATATGCATAATTATATATTAAACGAGGCTTCGAGGCACACAATTTGCTTCGAGGATATTTTGTAATCGAATAATCGGGATTATTCGAGGAATCGTATCAGCTCTAATCTCTATAAAACAGATAAAAGTTCTTTTGTAGCTGGACTCTGTGTGAAAAATGATGTGTAAATATTTGATTGATTTGATTTCTATTATTGTGTCATGCATATACAATATGCCCAGACCAATGTGCTTATAAGACACCATTATTCAGTCATCAAGTTCAGGGATCATTGTAGACGTTTACAGAGAAGGAATAATCTCCAAAAAATAAACTATCCTGACGTTTTTTTCCAGGCTCTGGATACAAAAGAGGCCAACTTGTAAATATTATAACTAAACAAACATTTCAGTCTGTCAGCATCAGTACAGAACATATCAGGGCTGTTAACGTACATTTCATTCATCAGAGGAGCTCTCAACTCATCGTAAAAAGGACAATACAGAAGAAAATGTGCTTCGTTCTCGACTTCACCTAATTCACATAATTCACTCAGTCTGTGTTCCTCCTGGATGATTTTAAATCTGCAAACTTCAAGAGGAAGAGGGAGGATTCCTGTTCTCAACTGAGCAACTAAAGATCTTTGACTTCTTGTTAAATTAGCTGTTACATAAGATTCATGGCCATAATTGTGTTTAATTTGGATATATGTTCTTAATTTTGTCTTTAACAAATTTTCATTCAACCATTTTTGCTCAAACTTGGCAACAAGCTTCTCCCTAACGTTGTTCACACTGCAAACAAGGTTGTTTCTGTAGACATGCTGTAATTCTGCTTCCTCAAAAATAGAAAAGAGTTTGGTAGCCCAGGGAGAGTTCTGCATTTTACTAAAAATAAAAATCTTCTTATTAATCCTATTTTCTGTCATTTTAATAAATTCCAAAGTCTGATCATTTCACATTTTCTCACTATTGATCCAGGAATCCAACCCATGTCACCCTGAGCAGCTGGAATAGGGGCAAATTTATTGATTCCTAAAAAATATCGTGTTGCTCTGATTTGAACAGCATCTGAGCTTTTACTTTCTATATACCTGCTGCATAATTTAAAACAGGAGAAACACAAGCTTCAAACAGTAGGTGTAGGTGGCATACTGATGATCTTTACAGATTTGAAGCTGATTAAAAACAGACCCCAGTGCTCTTAAGCTGAAGCAGACAGAAGTTTCATTCCAGCTTCATAGGCCATAAACTCATCAAGACAAAAACCCAGATACTTATATTCAAATTTATATTAGTCCCAAGAAGGAAAGTGTTCTTACTTCTTGGGGTACCTTTCTTTCTGAAATGAATTAAATATTTATGCATTTTCTGCCGTCTCGTCTGCAGATCCAGTTAATGACAGAAACCTGAGACCGTCTGGATGAAGATCCTCTAAGCCTCTTTTTCTTTGACTGACAGTAAACATGATCTTTGTTCAGCTGAGACTCTAAGCCCCGCCCAACTTATGATCCTTTTACTTTGCAGACTTACCTGTCTGCTGCTGGATTACCTCTGATGACACACTTTTCTCTCCTCACACGGTCAGAGCACGCTCCACACTCCTGTGCAGTCTCCTGGATTCAGATTTGGGGACATGGTAGACAACCAGTCGGATCATCCGCCTCTCCTCGTCTCCTCCCTCCCCCTCCAGTCCCTTCTCCATCTTCCCCTCCTCATTTGGCTCTTAGGCCTCCCCTTCCTCTTTTTCCTCCTCCTTCTCCTGCTCCCACTTTGCTCTTTGACCTCCTTCTAATTCCTCTCCTCTCACTTCCATCCTCAAGTGAAAATAAAACTCAAATAATCCAAATTTTAGCCTCTATCCTGGACATCAAAAATGCAACTTTTTAAGTCACAATTTTTAGAAAATTTCAAAAATCTCATGTTAATTGTACAAAAAATTGATTAGAAACTAAACAGCCCATGGTACATGGTACCACAAATCTTTATTTCAGCATTAGCTTTATTTAAAGATGCTGTGAGGAGTTTCTAAGTAATTACAAAAAAGTCTCACTTTTAGATATATGCCTGATTGAAATACACACTTTAAGATGAGTTTTATAGCATCAAAATAGGTTATCTATAAATGCTATTCCTTAGCTTCGTGGTCGGATCAGACAGGGCTGGACTTACCTGGATACTCAACTTTGGGAACAAGACAATTAAAGCTAGAGCAAATTTATATTATTCAGACACGTCTTAGAGCACCGGGCTGTAAGTAGCCATATATAGCCGGCTACAAAACTACGATACTAAGTTTTCCAAAAATTGCTTGTTGTCACACATCAAAAACTACCACTACGTAACTAGAAAGAGATACATTACCTCGTGGTTTTGCATCCTGTAAGTTGTTGAAAAAAGAAGTTGTAAAGCAATGCAGAGTTCTGAGGAAGGTCTGAGCTGCATTCATTAGCATCACAACAAACACACGCTTTGGCTTGGGTCACGTCTTTTGGTGCGTTCCCGTTGTAGTCTGAAGTTCCAAGTAGGAAACTGCAACTGGAACGTTCCCTGAAGTCTGAATTTCCTACTGGGGACTCGGTGAAACCTCGCCACCCCCGAGTTGACAATGGAAGATGGATGCCCCCAGTGTGAACAGTTATTTAGCTCCTGTAATAATCCATTTATTTGCACTTCTGACTGGGGTGTGTCGCTCTAGATCAGCTGTATACATAGTATTGTTAGACTTATATTTACAGAAATGCTGCCATAGTGATAATCACATTCTTCATGTGATATTTGTGAACAACAACACAGGGAGTGCTAACAACAGTTAGCACTAGCAATAGCCTGGTAGATCGGCATGTTTTTTCCGACTTCAACTGGAACGCAGATAAGTCAGAGATGATGTCACTCCCAGTTCCGAGGTTACTGGAACGCAGCATTACAACAGTCGCCGCGCGTGCTCATGGGTAGCAGAGTCTTAATGTCGCCGGTAATAGATTCTCCTCATAGCACCTTTAATTGGACAAAAATTTGATTAGGAGCTAAACAGTCCATGGTACAGGAGCAGGACAGACTTCCATCACAGCCCACCACAAATCCTTATTTCAACATTAGCTTTATTTAAACATATAAATATGTTCAGTAAGGTTATTGAGCCCCGATCCTTCTCCTCTGAGGATAAACCTGTGGTTCATGGTCAGACTGAATGTTTGACATTTAATTTTATCCTGTAAGTTTACAATAAGGCTACATTCACACTGCAGGTCTGTATGATCAAAACTGTGTATTTTGTAATTCTGATTTTTTTTTCCTTTTCTTTTTTTTTAGCCTGGTTGTTCACATCAGAATTCAGCACATGTCGGTGCATTAGTTTGAATCTGTCTAATCATAGCAAAACTATGATGCCAAAGTGATGAGGAGAAGAAGAAGAAAACAGAGAGCACATGTTTAGCTCATCTAGAACTGTTTCCTCCATAGTTTTCATTGGATCTCTGCATGTCCTGCCTCCTCCTGTGCAGATTTCTGACGTCTGTCTCACTTCAATAATGTGAAAGTTGATAAAATGACTGTTTTCAGAGTGAGGTTTCCCCGAGGACCATCAGATATGGATCTGATTTAAGGCAGTAAACTATGAAAGCTGTCTGCATCTGATTCGAGCCATTCAGACTATCATAACCTCTACAGCCTCAAAGTACCTGATTTTGGGAATGCTTGCACACTCTCCAACAAAAATGTAAGAAAAGTGAGCCATTCATGTAGAAACAAAGTCATGCTACACATCAAATTAAACAGGAAAAACTCAACCACACAAACTTTTAAGTCAATATTACATACAGCAAACACAAGTACAGTTTTTCACAGTTCTTAACACACGTTTCTCAAAACACTAATGGATTCCTTCAAATTGTACACACAAACTGCTAAACCTGACACTCCCTTTTCAAGATGACTCTTTGCCTTCAAATCTCTGAACTGTTCAGAAAATGGAACTCGTGTTCTCATTTGGTACACACAGCCACATTCTCCAATGACACACACATGCCAGTCAACTGATACACACAGCTCAGCATTTGCTGCACACTACCAAGCATTCACAGCACACAGAAGTGCAAAACCCAAAACCCAGTTATAGAAATGGAGCACACAATGTGAATGGCAATGACTCCTGAGAATTTCCCATTTTTCCTTTTGGAAAATGTCTGTGTAGGTCCACTTCTTCAAACATAAAATATCACACAAGTATGCAGCAAATCATTGTTTTATTTACAGTGTTTCAGTGCACAGACATTTCTAAAGAAAATGTATGTTTAACAAAAAAAAAAGTCAAGAGGTTACACTTGACCACATTAAGTCTCCTGTTTCTATCTGGGCCTCATCCACATTGCAGAGGATAGTCTGTATGGCAAGGCACCTCTGGAAAAATCTCCTCGAGTGCCTCATAAAGCCTTGACAGGCCTCACCAGAGACATCACCACAGGCCTCCTCCATGGCCTCCTTGTCCTCCTCTCTGTCCTCCTACTCCTGGACCTCTTACTCCTCCATCTCCTCCTTGCCCTCCTCTCACTCTTACCCCTCTCCTTCTCTGGTTGTCGTTGTCCATTGTTCAGTGCTCACCAAACAAAGGCTCAGGGCCCTTTCACGCTGCAGTTCTCCTGATTGAAAATTGCTCACCAGACCTGAGTGTTTACAGATTTGTAGTTGTGTGTTGTGGGTTGATGCTTTGAGATTTCAATTTGTGTGTGTGTGCAACAACTGACCATTGTGTGTACAGCTTTGACAACAAGGTGATGTGTAATTGACATCAGAGTGTAAAGAAGGAAAGTCAGAGTCTAATGCAGATAAGGGAGTGCTTAGATTTGGCAAACTGGGCCGAGCAATTGGTACTTGAAGTGAGGGTTTTGCAAACTGTGCCAAATTATCGATTGTTGTGTGCTAAGAACTGAAAAACTGTGAAACACCAAGCAAAAAAAAATCAAAGAAAAATCAAAATCTGTAGGGTGCCACCTGGTGAAACCTGGCATTGCAGTCAACACATTTTCACCTTTAGCTATGACCTACAGCCAGCTGCACACACAAACAAGACATCTGCGGAAAGCTGAGACCAAGAGCTTAATACACACTAAATACATGTCTGGAGATGGTCTTGTATACTTTACCTTTAACATGCTTGTCTATAGTTCTTTCTAATCTCCTGAGACAGCTCTCTCCTTAGCTTTCTGTGGTCCATGTTCAGTGTGGTACACACCATGATACCAAACAGCATAGTGACCACTTTTCAGCCTTTAAATAGGCAGACTGATTGACTACAAGCTTGAAGACACCTGTGATGCTGATTACAGGACACACCTTAGTTTAACATGTCAAATCATTTTTGTTTTTTTTTAGGGGTACCATCATTTTTGTCCAGGCCAGTTTCATTATTTTGTTTTATAAATGATTCTGTTGAAACACAATTCAAAAGCAATGTCTGATTTTCATTAGTTAATTTTCAGTACATTTTTATCTATTATTACTTTTGTCAGTTTCAAGTTATTTCAGTGACATGTCTTTAACAGAAGGGTAGGGAAGGGAGACAAGACCTGAAAGAGAAACAAGGGCGAGTGGGTTTAAAATAAAACAGGAAACACAGGGCATAAAGAAAAATGGGAAAAATCAAAGGTTTAAGGTCAACACAAGAAGGTGATCTTTTGTTGACTGGGATGGTAGGTTTAGATCTTTTTATTGATTAGGCCATGTTGCTTTGCTCACTCATAAGTGTCCTCTGAAATGCATTAATATTTAATCAACCAAATAAAATGTTTTTTTTTTATATCTGTAATCCATATGTGTGCATGCATTTCAAAGAAGTATTCATTTCAGTGACCCAGCACATTCTCTTCTGGAGCATCCTGTTACGTGATCGATCAGTTTGTGTGAGAGTGGTGTGCTGTGAAGATTACCACCATATTCAGTTATCGTTGAACAGAAACCAGCGCGAGATGTTCACCTAAAAGAGTGACAACGAGGAGCCATTTGTGAAAACAACACTCAACAATGACCTTTCAGAGGTCAACAAAGTGCTGGACTTAATCTGAGTTTGAGGTGGAGGTCTTGGGTGATGATATTAAAAAAAAAAATCTAAACAATAAGTACTGTATATTCTGCCATAAAACATGGTCCTGCAGAGCTCAGATGAGAATGCGTTGCGTTTCCATCTAAAACGGAAACTTATGAAAATGGGCTGCAGATTGGAAAGTTTGAATCCGCTCTCCATGCAGCTCTGTGTAAACCCGTATCAGAGCGTTTCAGGGGCAAACGCTGATGTCACCGCATGTGCAATACTCTTTCACATGAAGGCTGCACGTGCATACCAGGAACAACGACAGCTTCGGCCATCCGCCGAGTAACATGTGAGCGTCTTACCGTGCTCTGTTTGTTATCCAGACAAAACTATCCAGACAAATTTGTTTTCTGAACTGATCTGTTGTCCAGAAAAGAAACTCCTGCACCTCTGTGTTACTATTCACCATTGTTGTTTGTGAAAAGTTTTTCCTCTTTGTTCGTGTGTTGTGAGTTCAAAACTGACGAGATGGTCGTATTTCTGAGGCAAATGAGAAAATGAACAAGCAAACCACGAGATGTTATTACCTCTGCCAAGGAGGTGATGTTTTTGATGGCATAAGGTTGTTTGTGTGTTAGCAAGGTTAAGCAAAAACTACTGGACAGATATTGCTGAAATTTTCAGGAGATGTGGGTGATGGCCCAGCTTAAAAATGATTAGATTTTTGTGGTGATCCAGATAAATGGTGTTTATGGATGTAACAGCAATATGTGAGCTACCTCGGTGGAGTTTTGCTCGTTATTCTTGGAGTGAGTTGCAATGCAGTTGAAGCACAGAGAATTCAAATTCAGATTTCAGGACAACATCTATGCAAACTTTTTTCCTGCTTATACTCTTGCACTTTCTGGATTTGTGTTGGGATGCCAGCTAGACTCCATCAGGAGTATTTCTCTTTGAAGCAGTTTTGGGAATCGATGGCAGGACCATGTTTCCAGTGCTGACATGCTCAGGAGGGCGGGAATAGGAAAGATAGGAAAGGTCCGCTGATGGATACAGGAGCAGCAGCTGTGCCTCTATGGGCACCTGGCATGCTTTCCTGAACCTGATCCAGCTCACTGCATGCTGGGTGCCCCAGACCCGGAGGTTTGGACTAGACCATGGGGGCCATCATGTGCCTGGTGGAGGCATCAGCTCAAATGGTACCCTGAGGGCTGGGACATGGGGCTGGCAGAGGCCTGGACAAAAGCCATCAGGAGGACAGGGACCAGGATGACGAGGCAAACCGGTGTATGCTCACAAACGGGACCAGATCCATGCAAAGGCCTGACTCAGGCCTGCTTTCCTTCATCTCTGGTCCTTTCATTTGTTTTTCTCTTGATCTGCTTTTGGGTTTTTACATCCCTGTCTTCCTGTTTTTAGACCTTGTCCACAGTAAATATACCTGAAAACAGCGATTTGTGTGGCTTTGTCCTTCTGTGAACACAGGCAGTGTTTTGGGTCACTGAAAACATATTTAGTAAAACTACCAGAGTGAAGATTTTCAGAAACACTCTGCAGGATGTTTCCATGTGAACAGTAAAAACAGCACTGTTTACTCTCTGAAGTCAGCTGTTTAGAATAAAGGGTCTGCTGATGAGGATGTTACTTCACATTTGTTGATTTCAGTGTTGCTGCCTTGACTATTTGCTGATTCACAAAACACTCCGGCGATAGAAACACTCTCGAGGTTTGGGATGTTGGGATGTGTTTTTTTAAGTGACCTTATTGACCGATAACCGGTCTGTTTGTGTCCTTAGCTGAAGCCAACAAAACTACACATGAATGCTTTTTAATACCATGCTCTTGAAAGTTGTATTGAAGTTAGTGATGTTGTGAATAGAAATTGTAAGATGTTTAACATTGAGGACATTGTTTCATGCTAATAGACAATATTACTCAAAGCATTGATACATTTTCATGTGGACAAAGATGCCTGTGAAAACGTCTTGAGTGTTTGGTTTTGTTTTTGTCTTAAAAGGAGAAAAAACTGTTTTTCAGAAACACCCGTCGACATGTGGACATCACCTTTAAACTCCCTCATTACCTCCGCCAAGGAGGTTATGTTTTCGGGAGAGTTTGTCCGTCTGTCCGTCCGTCCGTCCGTCTGTCCGTCCGTCCGTCCGTGAACAAAATAACTCAAAAAGTAATGGATGGATTTGGATGAAATTTGCAGGAAATGTTCAGCATGGAAGAAAGGAAGAACTGATTCGATTTTGGTGTTGATCTGGATCAGCGTCTGGCCGCCATGGTGAAAAATGTGATTTCTGTGAGTTACCACTGAGCTTAAGTAGATATTATGAATCCAATTGCTAATGGTATGTTTTCATGGTCAAGGAATCTAAATATTTAGATGAAAAAAGGGTAGGACTAATATTTATGGTCAAAATGACAATATGGCTGAGGACTGTGGCGCTGGCGGAGGTCTGCGCTCTCCGAGTGCTTTCTAGTTTGCTAATGTTTTACTGTTCTTCTATTAAGACAAAATGTATGGTTACCTTGACATGTTTCGATATTACTCGTCTTCTTCAGAACTGTCATCCTGATAGCTGTGACGTGTCTTTATCAGCTGTTGTTTCCGGAAACAGCCGGCAGGACAGGTTGATCATGTGATCTGTCCCGGCAGCTACGTCCCCCGTTGCCTGGTGGTCTCTTGAGAAGTGAATCAGGAAAGCTCCTTCATCCCTGTTGATGGTGTCCGTGCCCCGTTTTCTGATCTCTATCGACTCCTTTATCCACTTCTTGTTTTTATTGCTTTCTTATACGATTAATGTTGATTTTTCCCAGTCCATTACATGATTCTCGTGTTTGCAATGGTCTGATAGTGCTGATTTTAAGTTTTCCTGGTTTGCCTTTTTTTTTTTGCCTTTTTACGGGGGACGTAGCTGTCGGGACAGATCACGTGATCAACCTGTCCCACCAGCTGTTTTCGGAAACAACAGTTGATAAAGACACGTCACAGCTGTTAGGATGACAGTTTCTGAAGAAGACGGCAGAGTAACGTCGAAACATGTCAAGGTAACCATACCTTTTGTCTTAATAGTAGAAAGAGTAAAACATTTGTATTCTAAGAAGACAAGATAAATATAATCAGTAATCCCTCATTTGCTGTTGAACCCTGATTTAGCACCTTCTGCCCCTTCTTTCCTGCACTCCCTCCAAAATTCCTTAAGCCCTGACCTTTACCCTTCTGTGTCGTCTCACCCCACTTTCTCTGATTTCTGATCCTCAGCCCCGCGTCGTCTCCTCTGTGCCGTTGAGCCTCCAGATCGCTGCTCCCTGGATAAACCCTAAGTCTGCATCTATCTGCTTAGACGTCTGATTAGAGCTACGTCAGAGAAAGGAGGGGTAATCCCGGTCTGGACCCAGGAATAGAGCTGTGGGAGGGGCCAGGGGAGACGCTGCAGGGCCCGGTGCATGTGCCTCTGCGTAATCTCCTCTTAAATAGCCTTTGGCTGTGGACGAAGGGAGGGAGGGTGGCATAGGGAGGTAACACGGTGGGAGCAGATCCAGTCAGTGTCCTCTTATCCCCGGGACACATCGCAGCCAGAGAGGAGCGGGATCCAGAACCAGAGACGCTTCTTTGGACCGCAGGACGATCAAACCCTCCACCATGAACTTCGCTGCACAGTTGTTCTACTCCAGCTACCTGAGCGAGCGGCTGGAGCGGCTCTACGCGCCCAAGCCTGCAATAAAGGACAGCGAGGAGAATGACCCCTTCTGGCAGAGGTGGGAACCTACATCGTGTTGCCCCCAGGAGCCCGTAGACCTTTCCCCTTCTTCTTCGTTCAGTCCTGTAGAGACAGATTTACCTTTAGCCCAGAGTCTGGACTGCGATCCTTTACCTACAGCTCCAGTTCTTCTACCTCGGAGCCGCTCCATTCCTCCTGCCCTCACTTCTCAGCCTCCCAAAAAAACCTCACCCTCAAAGCTCCCATTACCTCCCTCACCTTCCCCTCCTCCTCCTCCTCCTCACCCTAATCACATCAAGAAATTAAAACAACCGTTTACCCGTCATCCAAATCTAAGTTTGGATCCTTCAATCCCCAAATCAACAAACGTCGCTGGACTTCCTGTCAGAAGATCCCTGCAGAGCAACCTCCAAAAACCTTCCTCCTCCTCGTCCCACTCAGTGTCTTTGTCCTCTTTTTCCCTCTCCTTGTCCTCCTCATCATCGTATTCTTCACTTCCTCCAACTTATAGAGACTTTCCAACCTTTGAAGCTCTGGTTGACCTGCTACTCCGCTTTGTCCTCTACCTGTTTCTCCTCTTCATCCCCAGGTAACCCTCCCTCCCCCCTCAAACATGCAGTCATTAAATCTGAAAGTTTGTTAATGTGCCACTTTTTGTACAAAGTAAAATCAGCAGTGGTTAAAGTTCCCCTTCTGGTCCTATACATCCCCCCTTTAGGGATCTGCATCAGTTCATTCTTAAGGTCATTAAATCATTAGTCATTTTTTTGTTGTTTGGTTTAGTAGACTTGTCCGTCTCTCTAAAGATTTGAGAATCTTAGCCTCATCTAAAGATAGTCCAGTGGTACTTTGTGTAATCGAAACAATTTACCCATAAAGATGATAAAAGTTCCATCTAAACCTTTTAAAGCTGTTGTTTTGGATCATGCTCCTGCAGCATAAAGAACATGTAATGTCGACAGTGATTCCCAAAGTGGGGCTCGAGAATATGTCAGGGAGTCTTCAAGGCTCGTTAAGAAACTAGTAGTGCCCAGAGAACGAAAACTTTCATCAAGGCATTTCTGACACTGTGAAAAAATGGTTATAGCACAACTTTAACAATTTCTTAAAAAAAAAAATCATTGTGCAATGAAATAAAACTGTGGTCCAAGACAAAACAAAACCAAAACAATTAAACATGGAGATGTGCAGATGGTGCATTAAGCGTTCATGTTCTGCAGTCCGGTGGTACAGCGGATACTTCTGTACCTTCTGCCTGATGGAAGCAGAATGAACAGGCTGGGGTGGCTGTTGTCCTCCTGTGTCCTCGGGGCTCTCTGCGGGCCCCTCACCTCACTGATATCACCAATGTGCTGTTCACGAGTAAGGACCACACCATCAACAGAATGAATTTGACAACTTTTTATTGCGTACAGTGGATAACAAGCAACATGGCAGGTACATGAAGCGGATAACGGTAGCTCACGGGCACAACAAACCCCCTTTACAAGGCCCTGAGGAAAGAAGGAAGACATTTTAAGAAAGGGCAAGGAGGGGGGTGGGGGGGTGACGAGTGTGCGAAACAAAAGAGGGAAATGGTCGGTTAGATTTTATAGGAACACAGGAAGAGAAAGTTGAGGTATGGTCCTGCTCCTGAAATTCTGCTAAAAGCTCCACTAAATGGGAACAGTGATGTTTGGGGCAGTTTTATCACCCTTTAAAGAGTCCTCCTGTCCTTGGCACAACCAAACCACACTGACCTTATGTTCAACTTTCTCTGGAAATATCTCTGGACTCCAAGGATTTCAGAGTCATCTTCCTTTCAGAAGACGGACAAACAGACTAAAACATTTGAGTAAATAATGCCCTGCCATCCGAACAATGTTTGTTAAACTACAACATAAACGAAAGGCTGATGACGTTGACTAAAAGAAACACAAGAACATTTGTGGAGTGATACCATCCTCACAGGCTGGATCAGACTGGAGCACTTTGGGCTGGGACAGTCAGTCTTTCCTTTTTTAAACTCCCTCTAAATGGTCCTCAGAGCGGGGCAGCAGCTCTCTTATAGGGACATGTTCTTCCTCAGAGAAAAGTTCAACATATTCTTTGACAAAATCTGTGTTTATACATCTTAAAACTTTGGGAGCATTTAAGTTGCAGGATCCATTTTCAGTGCTTCCTTTAAGCTGCTGGTCGGTGTTTCCAGTTTGTTGTCACCCATGTTACATGCAAATCATTTTGGATTTGCACAGTGTCAGATTTTGACAATATCTGATTTGTCAATAATTCTGTCCTCATTATCTCAGATACTTTTAGTAAACAGCACAAAGTCACAAAGCAGAACAACATTTAAACTTAGATTATTAAATGCACTCATCAGAATCAGAAATATTGTTTTCATCCCCATTGAAATAGATAAGAGACATTAAAATAGATGAGAGCATAAAAATAAGGTTAAAAAATATAAGAAAGCAGGAAGCAACATGCAGAATCAGCTAAGCTATATTTCAAATTCATTATGAAGGAAAAATAAATAAAATAAGTACAGAGAGACTATGGACAAGTCCAAGGAATTTACACTATTGACACTGGCAATGTTTACAAAATGAATTAACAGCACTGTGTGACAGAACCACATTTGACTGGACATTGTACTGGATATTTTGTTTGCTTATTTCAGATTTCAACAAATATCAAAGGTAAAAACAATTAAAAAAACATAGTAACACTTTCTATGAGCCCACATTTATAATGCATTATAACGGCATCCATAATGCATTATAAAGCATTCATAATGCCTGATAACTACACTTATAAACAAACACAATGTGATGTGATGTGTGATAACTATATGTTAGTGATATCATAATGTTTTATGAATGTTGATATAGTGCATCATAAAGCATTATGAGTGCAATTATGAAGCATTATGAATGCCCTCATAATGCATTGTGATTGTCGTGATGTTGTTCATACCTCATAAAGCATTATGGATGTAGTGATCATGAATATTCATGAGCATCCATGGAACATGTCATTATAATTCATTATAAATGATATTATAATGTTTTTTGACCGTTGATATAAGGCATCATGGAGCATTATGTTTGCTTATAAGTGTAGTTATCAGGCATTATGAATGCATTATAATGCATTATGGATGCCGTTATAATGCATTATAAATGTGGGCTTTATAGAAAGTGTTACTAAAACGTTCATTCTCTCTATGGTACATTTGAATATTTTGCTGATTACTGCTCATATATGGCTGATGTTGTTTATATCTGTTGCAAAAATTTAATCATCGGCCGACACCAATATTACACGTTAATGTCCTACGTCCCTATTCTTTCATTGTTGCAGGAATGAGATAATTGAAGAGCAGTCAGGAGAAACAAGGCGCAGAATTCACTTGTTGATTTATGTTGTATGATTCATATTTATGAGTTGATGTGTCCGGTAAAGATCGAAGTGGCTTTAGCATATCTTCCTCTGCCCTCTGCTTCCTCTCAGGGCAAACAGGACGGACAACACATGGTTCATTATTTAGTAATAAAAACATGGTGGTAATATTTTTTTTATAACAGGCAGCAGAGGGAGAAGCTAACAGCACATGTCCTGGACTTAAATTGTCTGTTATTACTTTGAATTTCAAGGTGGGAATCTTAGTGTGTAGATGATGGAGACTGAGAAAAAAGTCTCTAGCATTGACTCAGCTCGCTTAGAACCAGAACGGAGTAGGTACTAAAACTAGCTTGTTTTAGGAGGTACCAGGCTAGTGGAAACACGCCGCAAATCGAGTAGGGCCGAGTAGAGTACATTATGTCTTTGGTTTGTAAGATTTTATTGACTTATTGGATTCAACAAAAATAACTCAGCTCAACTCTTCCTTCTGAACTTTGTGTGAAAAATCCTGACAAACTTTAAGTAAATGTCCCCTTTGACTTTATGAACTGATTGGATTTTGAAGCCATAAAACTGTCATATGAAAGACCTGTAATATTTTAATTTACAGTATTGTCAACATTTTCAAACTGCAGTGAACAACGAACACCAGATTACACGGTCACAAGTTAAAGTGTCACACCAGCTGGACTTTAGTTTGGAGAAACATCGTTGAATATGAAACAGTCTCTGCAGACAAAAAGGAAACTTTGCATATCAAGGATTTCTTCAATAGATTTAACAGAGCACACAAGATTTTTATTCAGCTTTTATGATTTTATTATGTCCTCTGTGGCCCGTGTAGACCCTCAGCTGATGTGATAGGAATGTTTTGAGCCATAATGTCAGTCATGGTGATTTTGAATATAATGTTTTTCACTAATCAAAAACACATCAAGGAAAAATACAGTCTAGACTCTAAATTTTTGAAGAGTTGATATTTATTCCATAACTACAAATGAAAGAAAAAACAACTCATTGCACAGTTTTAGACTGAGTTCTAAATTATTCGAAAAGAGAAAGTCTGGCTATGTGGATCCAAACTTAAAATCCCACAGAGAGTGAGTTTGAGTCTCTGGAGGACCTCCTTCTGTAAATCAGGGAGGAGGTGCTGCACTAAAACCTCACGTTATGGCCCATTAAGTCTTTTTATCACCTGCGCCAGGAGGTGATGTTAATGTCGGCATGTGTTTTTTAATTTTATTTTTTTAAGTTTGTTTGTTGTACATTTCTCTGTTAGCAACATAACTCAAAAAGTCATGAACAGATTTCTGTGAAATTTTCAGAAAATGTCCAGACTGGGACAAAGAACAAATGATTAGATTTTGGTGTTGATCTGGATCACCATCTGGATCCACCATGACGAAAACTGTGATTTTTGTGAATAACTACTGAACTAAAATAGATATCATGATGATCCAGTTGTTAATGGTTAGATGAAATAAAGGTAGGACTAATATGTATGGTTAAAATCACAATATGGGTGAGAACTGTGGCGCTGCGTGCTTTTCTAGTTAGGTCATGTTTCAAATGTATATCTGCTTATCATCTAAATAATATGAGTTCAGTTTCCAGACATTTCTGTAACTCAGCAGGTAAACTGCTCATACTCACCCTCTGCTAGTAAGTTTATTTGTTTTCAAGTGAGTGAGGTGCAGGGGTGAAAGTAAGATAAGATTCTTGCAGGAACTGTGCAACTCAAAAATATTTTTAGCTTGCACGCTTTGTGCACGAGCATCATACAAGACAGACGTTGATAAAGCTCTTTTCTGACTACTGTGCACATCCTTGAGTGCATAATGTAAGATTTCAGACACATAATGTAATATATGGCAAAACATTTATTTTCTTTAGGGGGAGGTAAAAATTTTACCTGGTTTATATGCGGTCCACTGAAAATAGCTCTGAGACCCACTTTTGGGCCTTGACCCACAGGTTTAGAACCACTGCACTAGTACTTGAATGTTCACGACTTTGTGCTACATTTTATGTATGAAAAATGCTTTATAGGTTAAGATTGGTTGATTGATTGATTGATTGATTGATTGATACTAGACTGCATTTGGAGCTTGATCCTTCAGATTGCTCTGATATCATGGAGAATAAGTGATGCAGGAAACCTCAGGATGAGTTTATCATTTAGAAAAGGTGAAAACAAGAGCTGGACTGCTCAGGAAAGATGAGTTTTACTTAACCACAAGACTGCCTCGTCATTTTTTAAATCGCTCTGTTCACTTTAAAACCAAACATATGAACAAATGACACACCATTAGAGTTAAAATAAACACACAAAGTGAATCAGGGCCCTTGTCCAGTGTGCTTTGCGTCTTTACGCTCACCGGCACCGCAAGGAGCTCTTCGCGCTAATATCTTCATGCTCGTGCTTGAAGAGTAAATGTTTTTATTAAAGTCAAGGCTCTTTCAGACGAGCGCACATGATGGCAATTCACAGATAATCTCTGGTATCACGTCCTGTTCAAACCCTTCACCCCATCTACGTTGATGTTGCGCTGGTTTGTTGTGCATCTCGGTGCTTATGAGAGACCTGCAGGCTGTTCATGCGAAAACGGTCTGTCGTCCACGGCGCTACTCCAACTTTGAATTGGTTGATTTAATTATTTGACTTAGCCATAGCCCAGCACCAAGGTGGCAGAGCTCAGCACCAACATGGCAGAGCTCAGCACCGAGGTGGTGGAGCTGGGCTCCAGAGGGCTTTGGCCGAATTACACCCCTGGTTACGCTACAGCGAGTGACTGCCTACTACAAGTTGCAACCTATCACTGTAAGTGAGCACCGTAGCCTACAGATGATATCCTAGTGTTCGTCAGGCGCATTAAAACCTTGTTTGACACGTCACAGAAGGAATATTCTGGAGATGATTTTTTTGTATTCATCAATTTTACATTTATTTTGGTAAAATTTGCTTGGAAAAAGAAAGGGCTCTCCTTGTATACATGAGTGAAAGCTGCTTTTTAGAAGTGTCCCGGCACATTCCAGCTTACTTTCACCTCTGGTGAGGTGTCCTTAATTTGTCATGTGTGTCAACAAGACAGTTTCTTATTTAAACTGAGGAGGCAGGAACACTGTAAGAGGAGTCTCTGCAGCCACACTGAGGCCTCACTGAGTGTTTTCAGGGACTTTAAAGGCTCTCTGTTTGCATGAAAGGTCATTTAGAACAAAAAGCTGCACTCACTGAACCAGGAAACCCAGCCGAGAGGGGGAGAGGGTCTGATCAGGTCAATCAAGTTCAGCACCTTCATCAGTGAGACTGTGACTCAGTGTTTAGTCTAGTAAATGGTTTATCTGGGAGTTAAAGGGTTAATCACAGGACGTCCACTTTCACAGCAGCTCTGGATGTGGGACCCTCCTCCTCTCATTGTTAATAACAGGTCATCATGTTATAAATAGAGACTTTGTGGCTCATTCAGGTGTGTGTTGGGAGAGCGGCTCCCCCTGGTGGCTGCCTGGTGTTTGGACACAAACTTTAATCTCATTAAAGTAATTCTGTCCCAGAGTTCACCCTCTGTTGTGCAACTCCGAGGGCTCCAAGCAGGAAACTGGACCCATGTGTTCGGGTTCAACCACTGGAGCTCCTCGGCTCTCTGTGGCTCAGACTGCTGATCGGGCTGAAGCTGAGCGACAGTCTCTTCTTTTTCAAAGTGTGAAACTTTACTATTAACCCTTAACGATCTGCTTTAAGAAGGGTGAAGGTTAATCTCCACACTGTTTAATCCAATCAGGACATTTATTCAATGTAAAGGAACTGCAGATTTACTACGACGTCAGAGAAACAGTCACAAGGTTTCTTACACAAACTGACCCCAAAGATATGATGATAGATACATGCACATTAAATATCAAATACTTATTTTAGATCTATGAACTAAAAACAATAGAAATAAAAATTCAAATATATTCTCAAAATGCAGTTTAATTTCAGATTCGATGGATTATGGAAATACCAATAATCTGAGTCACAGTGAAATAGTGAAATATCCTTTTAAGATGCTAAAGACATATCCCAATACCAATGACGTTGGTGCACTGTGTTAAACATTCATAAAAACAGAATGCTATAATTTGTAAGTCGTTTCAAGCTATTTTCAACCAACATGCTCCAAAAAAGCTGTGACAAGGGTGTGTTCACCTCTGCGATTTATCACCGTTACTGTAACAACACTCACTTATGCCTAAGTCACACATTCCCGTTTCTCATACCGATTGTGCACAACTGTATACAATTGAGGAGGCTGGTGTGATCGCTATGATACGGGATGAAATGACTGTCTCACCTCTGGACACACCCCATAAATACACCATCAGTGGCGCTTCTACAGTGCTACTACAGCGCTACTACAGCGCTTCGGGGGCGTTTGTCCTGCTCCAGTTAGGTTAATACAGCGATATGATGAGGATTTCATGAAATTTCATCCTGCTGACACGACGTCAGCCCCGCACAAACTCAGTTCACATCACGTAAGCCCCGACTGAGCCCCGTCGCTTGCGCCGTCTTGAACGGGACTCAGTTGTGGCACAAACGGATACGTCCTTGTCAGTTGTCCCCATAAAGCTTTCAGGATTGAGCCACCGTGGACTGCAGCAGGTCAGTCTAGTCCCTTTTCAGTGGAGACAGGCGTGGACTGCAGCAGGTCAGTCTAGTCCCTGTTCAGTGGAGACAGGCGTGGACTGCAGCAGGTCAGTCTAGTCCCTCTCAGTGGAGACAGGCGTGGACTGCAGCGGGTCAGTCTAGTCCCTCTCAGTGGAGACAGGCGTGGAGACAGGCGTGGACTGCATCAGGTCATCAGCTAACCATTGTTGTTAGACTGAGTCCCCAATCCGACTCATGTGGAGGAGAGATGAAGAGAGTTCAGTACGAGTGAACAGTTATTTACTCTTTCTTTGCTGATCAGTGCGTCTTTTGCCATCGTCAGATTCTGGAGATTGAGTCAGATTGGGTGATCATGGATCTTTAAAATCCTGCAGTGAATTTTCTGACAGATGTGACCGACTACGCTGATACTGATTATGACTTTTTGAGGCAGTGTTGTGCCCATTCACTCTTAAATCAAAGTCAAAGGTCATGAATTTAAAGGACTTATTTTAGACAGTGAAAGAGTGAGGAGCAGTGTGTTGAACGTAAACATTTTTAATCAAATTTAAAATCAGTCAGTCTTCATCACACAGGCCATTACGGATCTCAGCTATATTAAAGTTTACTTGATTCAGCTTCTGGCTCTTTTTACCTGTTATTAACATTGAATGTTTGATTTTAAACTAATAGATTTAAATTAGAAAGTCAGAGAGAGGAGCAGAGAAGGCGATGAAGATCACGTGAATGATTTTGAGCTGTTATGTGATCATTTATTATAATTAACAGAGTTAGCTAAAGACTCACGGGTATTTATTTTCGTTAAAGTTAAGAGTGAAAACTTTGTAAGGACACTCTTTCAGAATGAAAGCATCATGTGAAGTTTACATAGCTCTGAACTTCCACTGTCTTTGCAAATTTAAACACTTTTTCAGTGATTAGACTACACCCCTGTTTTATTTATGGGTTAAGAAAAGGATGTCTCAGGTTATTGTTCACAAAAACATGAACATGTTCAAGGACTGATTCACATTTGGCATTAAGGCTGGGCACTGTCTGGAAGAAGGACAGCTAACAAACAACATCTATTTACATACTGCACTTATCATTTATGTCATCATAATAAATGTAGGGCTGGGCAATTAATTACAAATTAGATTAAATCACAATACAGCTTGTTGCAATTTTCAAATCACAGAAGGTTCAATATTTCTAGCCCAAAATGTGTTGAACATTTTGGCATGGTGATGTCATTTTTTTCCAATTTCATTCCCTTTTTTTTTTTTTTTACCTCTATTCATACACTTTTCCCCACTTTTGGACCATTTTTACCTTTTTTTAACTTAGTTTTTACAACTTTATGCCTATTTTGCCCCCATCCATCTTTTTTGGCCACTGTCAGAACCATTTTTGGAATTTTTACATGGTTTTTGAAATTTAATTTCAAATTTAATTCCCAATTTTGCTGCCATAATCAATTTTCCTAAGACACTTTTGGATTTTTTTTGCCAATTTTTCCCCATTTTTTTGCAATTTCATACCTATTTTGCACCTATTTATTAACCTTTTTCTGCTTTCATACAATTTTTACCCAGTTTTTCAAAATTTCATACCTATTTTACTTCTGTTCTTCACTTCTCCACTTTTTCTTAAATCTTTTATCCTTAGATTAATTTAATGTCATATGGGTTTTACTATAAAAAGATCTACTGCTTTGTTTGTTTAAGAATACATAAGATGAGGAACATTAAAACAATTGCAGAGTAAATCACAATATTGGGGAAAAAATGAATGATGTCCAAGTTGGAGCTAAATGCTAACAGCAGCAACCCACTGCAAATGCTTCATCTTAATCATGGCACAAGGAAGTAGTAAGTGGATTTAGTGGTGATCAGAATCCCGATGCAGATCCAAAAATCTTTGGATCCACACTGGGTGAATGTGCAAATGGTGTCAGGAATGCTTTGGTTTGTGCTCTGGAGTTCTTTAGTTATTATAGTTCATTAACATCCATGAGAGTCATATGTGCAGATCCCTTTGTGCTCTCATTGGTCCATTTATGTTGTGACAGAATGAATATGTGAAGGCAAGATGTTCAATTTTCTGTCAGGAGGTCAGGATGCTTCCAAGATGAGGTCTCATTTCTTTTACTAAAACACTCCACCAGATGAAACGACAGATTTTCTTAAACCAAACAAACGGTGGGTTTGGAGTGAAGCAGGGCCATTAACCAGCCTGTGACATAACTACATTTTGATTTTGACACACTTTGATGAAGGTGGAGTTTGAGGTACAGGAATCCAAATCTATTTATCATCCGGATCTAATGTTATGTAAAAATGAGGCTCAAGATAAACAAACCTTAGTACTTATCTAAATCCTGGATCAGGTCCTTCCTAATCTAATTTGATTGATTGATAAATTAATCTGAACATCTGTGTCATGCTGTCTTTCAGAGAGGAGCTGAACCTTGGCTCCGGTCATCCTGATAGATCTTTTAAGTCCAGCCTGGTCTCTAATGGTGCAGCGGGGCGCAGGGCGACCCTCATTGAGCCAGAGCGTCTGAAGGATTTTGGTGAGGAGGAGCTTCTAAATGGAGATGTGAAGGTCCATGACACCATGGTGTCTGAGGGTCCAGAAGTCGTCCTCATGGAGCCGCCAAAAACCAGACGGCTCAGCGAGTTCAGGGTCATCCCCAGGACGCCTCCTCAGTTCCTGCGCTTCGAAGACATCAGCGCAGCTGCCTTCAGGATCCAGACAGAGATACAGAAGACCCCCTGCACGGTACGGGCTTTGGCTTTGAGGAGTTTGGCATACGGTGGATCAGATTCATCGTGTTTACTGTGTCAGCTCAGTCTCAGTTCTCCACCTACACTGTCGAACCATCTCCATACATGTGGACGACATGTGGAGCTGCTGACTTAAAAAGTCCTATCAGTGTCTAAAACATGGACTTTGTTTATGAACCATGTTTGAGCTCAAATGAAGTAAAACAGAAAATTTGACCTTGACATCTCATAGTAGCCAGGTTTACATGGAGCCTAATATTCTGATCAGAATCGGGTTAGAAGCCCAAACTGAATAAAAATGCTTCATATAAACACCTCAATCAGAATAAACAGGCCAAATCTGAATGGAATTTCATCCGGTTTCACAGGGGTATTATATTCCTTTTCCCAAACCGACTTAAAGTAAAATCCTGTCATGTAAACGGTGAATCTGAAAGTTGTCAGGCTGGGTTCTGTCTGCACATGCTCAGTCTGGACGTAAACGAGCAGTGACATTTACTCACTTGGAAATATGGCAGCTTCCAAACAGAGCACACAGCACTGGTCTGAGAGTTTGGTTTTAATACAGACTCTCAAAGAACTAAACATTAGTGCATGTTTAGACTGTAGGAAAACAAGAAATACTGAACTATTGAACTAAAACAGTCCACAAAAACTCAGCGAAGCCAGGATAGATCAAAACGTCCAACAAATAAGGAACCGCTGGAGCACTCTGAAGGTTGGTTACTAGAAGGCTAAACAGAACAACCCTCAAATCATTCAAATCATTCAGTCATGATTCTGCTCCTTTCGGTGGAAGACATGGAGGATGCATTTCTGTGAGTGGCAACAAAAGTTGCCGGTGGGCACATAGCTTGTAACTAAAGGAAAACACTGTCTGCAGGATTTCTCATAAATTACATGTTTCAAATTGTAGAATGAGGCACACTAGTGCATTTAGGTCCTCTTAGAATACTCTTCCAAGCTAAATAAATTCACAGGTATTCAAGACCTGTGTCTGTAGGATTTTGATACGTTACCATAAATTTTCTTGCTATTTGCTAAGCAATCTTTCTCTGTCAACTAACATCAGTATGGAAACCCGATTCCGCAACTTTAAAAAAAGGAACTCAGGGAACTAAAAATAAATCAATACAAACTAAGTCATAATAATGTGCCATCATAGCCAATGGCCATTCATACGCCCCCCCCCACACACACACAATTTTCATAAAATAACAGGCCAAAATACAAATTTATTGTGTATGTTGTTCTTTCCTTGAGTACTCTGTAACAGAGGCCCTGTCCATGCTGCAGGACTCTGAAACAGTGACCTCGGTACAAGCTATGTGACTACAGCAACAATTGTTGCCAGTCATAAAAAGGCTATTTTCTTTCAAACAAAGTACAAAATGAAAAAAAGAAATAAATAACATGATTCAGAGGGACTCAACTGATAAAATCACATGCCTTACAACTCAGAAAAAAATTTGGGCATAAATGGGTTATAACACTTACAGCCATCTTTGATAAATCATGTGATGTTTAAATAGATCTGAACCTATCACGTGTCCATATAACAGCTGTTCCGATTAAATGTTGTAGCACATGTAAACACCAGATCAGAATAGATCACTCCACATGTAAACAGTTCACCTGAAATCTTCAAACAGAATGATTTTAATCAGAATGAGAAACAATCTGCATGTAAACCTGGCTATAGATACAGCAGAGCAGTGACCTTCAACCCTCAACAATCTGTCATTTTCATGTCATGTTTTCATATTTCCCGTCTGTCCGCACTTCTGTCAGGTCAGAACCTTGTGATCCCAACGTCTGAAGAAGTCTTGAGGACTTTTCTTAAACTTTGGCTGCATGTCCATTCAAAGCATAAACTGTGTTAAAGGTCAAAGCTCGTGGTAGAGGTGTATCAGTACCTCATGAGAGCTGTCCGCCATTCTTTCCAGACTTTGTACAAACCTTTCTCCTTCCCTAATTTACTTATTCACGTTTTTGTTTTGCAGTACTCCAGGCTGTCCAAACAGTATGGGATGGAGATCTACCTGAAGAAGGAACACCTACACTACACCGGCTCAGTGAAAGAGAGAGGAGTCCTCTACCTGCTCACCTCCCTCCCACAGGTGAGCTGGACCTCCACAACATCCTGATATTAGCCGCTGTGCACACGGATTCACTGAAATGACCAAAACTATGAAGAACACCTGCATGCCAGCTGCAGGCGATGTGACTTCAAACAGATGTTCATTACAAAAAAGATTGGTTTTGCTGAATTTTATTGAAGAAGCTTTGAGAAATGTAAAAGTTTGTTGTTTGAATGAAAAACCAAATGCAGCAAGAGTTTTAAATCTAGAAGGCTGTCGAGTAAAAAGGGCTGAAAATCACCGTTCTCAATGTCAGCTGCTCCAATCACACTCTCATTTCAAGGCATAATATTTAATCCTCTGTGATGCCTTCGCTGTACATGCTAGGAAAAAGAATTAGGTGAGTTGATCGATGCTCTATCTTCAGAGGTAGGATCAGAGGAATAATATCAGAGAGAGGAGTGCAGGCAGACTAAGCGGGAGATCGTTGCTGCTTTTGTGTGCATGTGGATGCAAATACATACAGATTCATGTGCAGCAAATGTAGCACTCAGTGTCTGAAGATGTCAAGATGATGGAGCTTTGTTGTAGGGCTGCAACTAACGATTATTTTCATAATCGATTAATTGGTCCATTATTTAAACGATTAGTCGATTAATCTGATAATGACACATTTTTGCAATGTCCTTTACAATTTAGCTTAAAGTTGTTGAAGATATTTTCGGAACAACAATAAAGACAATAAAAAGCATTTTTCCTTCAGTAATAATATTTTGTTACAGCTTCTTGCAGTGGTGTAAAAATTCCTTGAAACCCATACTTGAGTAAAAGTAAAGATATCTTATATAAAATATACTCAACTAAAAGTGAAAGTCACTCATTAAAAAATCACTTAAGTAAAAGTCTTAAAGTAGCTACTATTAAATGTACTTAAGTATTAAAAGTAAAAGTACAAACAAAGAGAACAGGTACAGATAGTTGTTGCTCTCCCAAGCTTTATTAAGTTTAACTCTTTCTCCCTCCCTCAGCTCCCTTCACCTCTTACTCCCTCTCTCCAATCCTGCCTTACGTAAAGTTCACAAACTTGCGGTTCATCTATAGCAGAAGTTGATTTTCAAAATTGCATGAGTTCAGTCGTGCCCTTCGCGGGCTGAATACAAGTCCTGCAATGCCAAACAGTCGTTCACAGGCTGCAGAAGCAGGCAGAGGTGTGTTCAGCTTCGTGCAAGAGCACGAACAGTCCGTACGGTCCTCTTCAAAATAAAATGCGAAAATAAGTGTAATTTATATTCACATTTTATTATGTAGCGAGTAACGAAGTTGACAATTTAAATGTAACGAAGTAAAAGTATCATTTTTTAATTTTTAATGTAATGAAGTAAAAGTGAAAGTTGCAAAAAACATATAAACTCAAGTAAAGTATAGATACTCCCAAAACATACTTAAGTACTGTAACTAAGTACTATTACTTCGTTCCTTTACACCACTGATTTCTTGACTCATTGTGCAAAACTGTAAGTACATTAATAGTGTAGCAGTTCTACTGTTTATGTGTTCAATGTGGATGTTAATGTTTCCTGAAAATTGATGGTCAGTGAAGGGACCAGGAAGGCGGGGCGAGCGGATCATTTTTTGATAAGGAACCTTCGTTACTGAAGAAATGACCCGGAAGCATTTAAGCGTCGGCCATGATAAGGTCTGTTCGAATTCTCCAAAAGTTAAGGAAAGGAGGGTTGTTACTTCCTTTAATGCCTCCTTTAGCTTAGGAAACACTGAACCATCCTTTTCAAAAGGAAAGGAGAAGAAAACGCCCCATAATGCCTTGCGGCACGTGACATGTATAAAAACGGCTCTTGCTGAAGATTTATGGAAACTTGGTGAACAGATAGAAATTACATGTTTAACTGTAAAGTGGATAGGAAAGGACTTAGGAAGGACTATTTGGAGGAGGGAGAGAGCCACTAGCAGGAGGTCTAGAGATTACCACTCACTGTTTTGTTCATGAATTGAAATCTTAGTTGGCGTGGTCACGGCCCACAGTGACTGTTTAATAAAGCAGGTATATTCGCAAGCCGGAGTCACCTATATTTTAAAGACGACGGACGTTACAACAGACTTGTTTGCATGTTGTTCAAATAAATGCTCGCAAACTTACTTTTGTTTTCTTGAAACAAAGCAGGCAAAGTAGTAGCAGTCTTTTCTATAAAGTATTCAATAAAATAAGGTGCTGCTAAATGTAACAAACAGAAATAATCTTTACCTGGAAGAGCCAGTGCCTCTTTACTGCCACCCCATAAAGCATATAGCCACAGTCCAATTTTGCCCTTTAGGGAGGAGTACATGAATGTCTCAGGTGCATTCTAACCTTATGGCTAAGTCATTAATATAAGTGAACATGCTAACCTTTAGAGCGAAGTCGTTAATGTAATATAATATACATACATATATATATATATATATATATATATATATATTGTTATGTGCAGTGACAGTCACTAGTGCGCATGGCCACCTGGCTTACAGCAAGAGAGCGGGCTCATCTCCTCCTAACTCACCTACTGTGAGCTACAATTTCATGCACCAAAACACCCACAGTTAGTTGCAGATGAAAATCGATAATTATATTAGTTGCCAGCTAATTTAATTATCGATTTAATCAATTGGTTTTTGCAGCCTTACTTTGTTGGAGGTGAGTTTGTGTAAAAACACAGTGAGAAAAGCTCAAGCTTAAAGGCATTATTCTTCTTATACATGAATATGATAACAAGAATCAAACAGCATCAAAATTGATTTCGAACACCCAAAAAGTCCCTTAGAAGACCGCTGGCCACAGCAACAAAGTCCAAGTTCTTCTAATAATCCCAAAAATTCTTGTATCGAGCAGTTCTGGTCAGAAAAATCTCTGTGAGGAACAACAGTACACTTCACGTTCCCAACATAAAGGCCACTTTCCAACCTCAGATATTTTAGTCCTGACCAAACAAACTCTGGCTCACTGTTTGGAAAGTAATTTGATTACAGAGGCGTGAAAGGACTAGACCAAAAATAAACCAAGACCAAAAAAAAAAGCACTGCATGGTAGTATGAATTAAACTGAACATTATCTCAGTAGTCAAGGTAAGTATCAGGCAGAGTGTGGCTAACAGTAGCATTGCTATCACCATCTGCCTCTGGTCATCCTAATAGTTTAATCTCTGAAGTCTACACGGGATACGGTTACACGCTGCTCCAGTCAATGTGCACGTGTCTCCTGATCAGCTGAGACATCTTTATTTTATCTCTAAAATGCTTTGTACATGAGGAAGGCAGAATAAAACTGAATTAACCTCTAACAGTGGGGATGGAGTACAGTATGGGCCTTTTTCAAACCGGCCCCTCCGTCACGGAGTCACACTTGCAGCTGAATTCACTTCATCGAGGTGAAGGGTAGGACTACAGCAGTAAGCTTTGGGATAAAACTTCCCTCCCTCAGGCGGAAACAGGAAGTGTATGCTGCCATGGTTTCGTAGCGGCATCTTGCACAAGCGGCAGTTTTTGCATTGATCCATCAGTGACCGAAACATGAGCAGATGAGATCCTCCAAAAGGCGCAGAGGTTTAAGGCGTTGTTTACGTTTTATTACGCAGCACTGAAATGTGAGCCTCTGGACTTTTGTTGCTAATGCATTCTGTAAAAAATCTCTCTAGATATTGATTTTATTCATCTTTATTTAATTCTATGAGATTGAACAAAAAAAATCGTCCTTTAATGCATAATTCAATGTAAGGTCAATTTATTAAAAGTTTCCCGACATATTTTAAACCCTGGAATAATAATATTCATTCTTAATATTTTGAGACTGAACTTGAACCCTGATGGTATGTTATGTTTTAATTTTTAATCTTTTTTAATGTCAGAGAAGCAAAAAGCAGCTAGGCTATTTTTTCCTGTAATTTGAGTTTATGAAAAAAATCACAAGTATTTAATGAAAATAAGAAATAGCCTAAATATTAGAAAAGAACCTTTCTGCAACACGATTTTGATCAGCCTATATGTATCTCAGTGCTGAAATTAGCCTGATTAACGTGTCTCAGGTAATTAAAAAACTTTTTTGTTTTATCCTAGGATAATACAAATTATTTCACTTATTCTTTATTATTCTTTTTCTTACTGAAGAGCTTTCATTTTACACTCTCACTTTTATGAATTATTTGGTTTTCGTTACATTCCTTGTAAATATAAAACATTTATTCAAATAAACTGTTTTTTGGACTAATGCAGGGCAGGCCTTAATTTCATCATCAGTGACATGTACAACTAATATTATAAACATCTGGATGACAATCCTGAAATATTTGTCTTAGTTTAACAGAGTTTGTGCAGGCACTTGCGTGGAACTTACATTTGTATGTTGGTTCCTCCATGGCTGTCACCGGACACACTTTAGCACTGCACGTGTTCAGCGAGTCGGCATCAGTGCAGACTCGCTTGTGGAGGGTTTTACAGGCCACTACCCCTCCCTGTGAATTGGTTTGGGATGGCCCTTAATATGGCGGACCCTCCGTGAGGACAGAGGGGTGGTGGGTAGGGAGAGTGTGTGTGGGGCGGTTTGAAAAAGGCCCTATATTTGTACATGCAGTACACTCTGGCCCTGTGATGGATAACCTTTGACCTTTCACTCATTTGTGTTCAGGAGCAGCAGAGAAAAGGCGTGATCGTGGCCACAGACTGTAACTTCTCCATGGCCGTGGCTCATCACGCTGTGGAGCTGAAAATCCCCGTGTTTGTCATCATGCCTTCATCCTGCTCATCACCACGCCTCAGGATGTACAGAGACTACGGCGCCATGGTCATCTCCTACGGCAGCACGGGTCTCGACTCCCAGAACCACGCCCGTCGCCTCGCCTCGGAGAACGGATACCTTTACCTGGAAGAGTCAGTGCCTCTTTACTGCCACCCTCATAAAGCATAGCCACAGTCCACCTTGTCTTTTAGGGAGGAGCATGAAATGTCTCAGGTGCATTCTAACCTTATGGCGAAGTCATTAATATAAGTGAACATGCTAACCTTAGAGCGAAGTCGTTAATGTAATAATATAATATACATACATATATATATATATATATATATATATATATATATATATATATATATATATATATATCAGTGGCGGCTGGTGAAAAATATTCTTGGTGGGGCAGTACTGTGCAACACTCAGTTTTTAACAACCATCCCACAACGATTCGACGCAAACTACAGGCTCACCCGTAGCCAAATGAGTCATATAGTTTTATACATTGGTAAATAACAAATATGTATATTACACCATTTTAGACCTGGATAAATTGGAACTGATAAAAAAAGCTCAAAGACATGTTGTAAATTTACTCTGGCACACCAAAAGAGTTCTTTGTGTTAAAAGTACCAACTGTTTGTACCAGGTGCTTCTCTTCAACAGAGGCAGTGTGAAATGATCAGGGCTTTCTGAATTTAGGGCCTCATGACAAGAATTATTTACTGTTTCCCAGAAACAGGGGCTGGGTCAACTTACCCACTGGCTCAGTTTACCCCACTCTCCCCTACTCTGACATTAATTCTGACATTCACTCAGTGAACAGTCCTACCTGCCCACTCCGCACCTGTGATGGGCTCATGGCTGCTGCTTGGTGCTGCTGCATCTCTTCTGAGGGGCTACAAGACAAAGTTTCCCCAGTTATGTGGCGTCATCATCACACGGTGCAAGTGTCATTTTATTCAACACCTTCCCTTACCAGTTTCATCGTCATCCTCTGTCGTTTCAGACCGCGAGCTCGTTTTGTTAAAAAAGTCACTATTTTGCACATTTTGCTGCATCATTTTCAAGCGCTTTCCTCTTTTTAATTCTTCTCTTTTCCGCGCCACCCTTGCGCTTTTTGTCCATCTTGTTGGCAGTCCAGCACCGCGGCTACTATCTGGCTCATGTCACAGACTCCGACTGTCGGAGCTCACTGTTTTTAGCACGGGCGTGTTGTTACGTCAGGATGCCTCTGAAAAAAAAAAGGCTGCCGAGGGAGACGGCCCACAGGGACAGCGGTAACAGCATGGAGGTAATACTCACTCAGTGCCATGAATGAACACCAAACTAAAAAATTATAATAATATTAAAAAATGTATATTAACACTGGCCCTCACGGCCCAAACGTCAGGCCGGCCCACCGGAAATTGTCCCGGTCCTCCCGATTAGGCACTCCGGGAAGGCCGACACAAGCCGAATAAACCCGAGGGGCGATATAAGAATCGCCCTTCGGAGATTATTTTCAACCACGCTGATTGGCCAAATTCACGTTGATAGGCGCTTATCTTGCCCTAGTAACAGTCCCTTATTGGCTAGTCGTCACTGTCTCAGGGGCGATATTTCCAGCGCCCCTGAGACACGGAGAAAGAGACGAGAAGGCTTACTTTTGTTCTACATTAATGAAAATTAATTACTTTATATCTTAATGGATATATATTTATGTTATATTTATGTTATATTACATATTTAGATAAGTAATTTTTGGTAATGTTCATTTTTTCAAAATAAAGTAAATACATTTAATATCACACTCTCCACTGGGGCGGCCTAGCCTCTATTGGCCAGTCATATATATATCTATATATATATATATATATATATATATATAGAGATGCATAGACAAATGTCTATATATATATATATATATATATATATATATATATGTGTGTATATATATATATATATATATATATATATATATATATATATATGTATATATATATATACATATATATATGTATATATATATATACATATATATACATACACAAATACATATATTCACATATATATATATTCATACACATTCACATGAGAAATAAAAGAGAAATGTGAGTAATACAACAACAGAAATTGTAAGACTAAAACAGAATAGGGGAGAAGCGCGTAAGAGCCAAAAATGACAGAAGCAGATAACAAACTAAATAAAGGATTAATAACACCTGAGATAAAAAGGAAGAAAGAAATTAAATAGGTTAAATCTACCAAAAAAAATAAAAGGAAATATGAGATAAAATAAGAGTAAATACAAAAAAAGATAAAAAGTTTAAAAGATTTTTTTAAGAAAGAATAAAAGATGCTGCCAGTGAAACTGTTTAAGACTAGAAATAAAAACTGTGTCAGATGATTAAAAGCACACTCAGGTGATATCTCGTACAAAAGCACATCGATAAACGTGTTTTTAAAATAGATTTAAAGGATGACAAAGAGGTCGCTAATCTGATCTCCTCAGGGAGGTTGTTTCACAGGGTGGGGGCACGGACAGAAAAGGCCCGACCCCTTTGGTCTTCAGTCTTGTCTATGGGATAGTCAGGAGAGCCTTGGCTGAGGACCTCAGGTTGCGACCAGGCACATATGGTGACAGGAGATCTGAGATGTAGCAGAGCGTGGTTTAAAAATTAACAATAAAATCTTAAAATCGATGCTAAAACGTACCGGGAGCCAATGGAGGGAAGCTAAAACAGGAGTGATGTGGTCTCTCTTTTTAGATCTAGTGAGGAGTCTGGCTGCTGCATTTTGAACTGTGCAGACTGTTGATTAAGACATGTGTATAGAGAGTTACAGTAGTCCAAGCGTGAGGAGATAAAAGCATGGATAACCGTCTCTAGGTTTTTTCTTGATTAAAACGGCCTAACTCTGGAAAGTCTCCTCAGATGCCTAAAACAAGACTGCACAACTAGGTTGACAGAGGAATTTTGAGATAGGCAGCCCAAGTGTGACACCATCCCTGCTGAATAAGGACCAACAAACAAAACTTTAGTTTTTCCCAAATTTAGCTGGAGGAAGTTCTGGAATATCCAACATTTAATGTCCTGAATGCAATTATTCAGTGTATTAAAATGGTTAAAATCCTTTGGATAAAAAGACAGGTACAGCTGGGTATCGTCAGCATAAGAGTGAAAACTCACATTGTGACCGCGAATGATATGCCCCAGGGGTAACATGTTGAGAGAGACACTGTCATCAGAAATGATAATTTACGAAAATCACATTTCATTATTCCACAGAGAATGATTGTCAAACATCCACAGAACTCTGATTATGTCTTCTTTGTGTCTGTTTTTGTCCAGAAATGAGAGCTCAGCGTACCTGGCAGGTCTGGGCACAGTGGGCATGGAGATCTTTGAACAGGTCTCCAAACTGGACGTAGTGGTGGTTCCTGCAGCGGGACAGTACGGTCTGTTGGCCGGGACGGCTGCAGCCATCAAACACCTCAACTCGAAAATCCAAGTCATAGTGAGTGAACCATCACAGACAATGTGCTGTTTTAAGAGTTGCCATCTTTAGGGATTCAGCAGGGTGCCCTCGTGGGTCCTCACTGATTTACCTTTGAATTTTTCCATTATCGAACATGCTGATGTCATCGTGACGTGTGTGTCCTGTAAACAGTCTGTTAGTTCTCAAGCTGTCTGCTCTTAGGGTTGGATTTAAGAACTTTCCCTTCAGCTTAACCCTTCCAAAACAGAATCCTTAAAATAGACTTTGAGCAGACTTATGGACAAGTCTCTTGGCAGCCAAACTCAGCGTGTTGTGCCTGCTGCTGAGCTCAGTAGGTACAACATGGAGATATTTCTGCTCTGATTCTCACCCTGGATGTGCTGTGTTGAAAAACAAGCATCCCCGTCTGTTTTTCCACTGGAGAGAGATCTGTAGTGACCTCTGACTATGTTTTTATAAACTGTGTTCTAGTTTCTTGTATCATTGGATGTGAAATTCTTCTACATGAGTTCAGACTGTCTCTCTCTTGCAGGGAGTGGAGCCTGAAAGTTTCCCTCTGCTGCATCAGTCTCTGAAGACAGACAGTCCGGTCAAAGACATGCAGAGCAGCCCGAACAAGAAACTCTATGGAGGTAAACTCTTTAGTTTGCTCAGCAGTGTTGTTCCTGAACCACCACAGCTGTGGACCCCTGAGTCCTGCTCACATAGCATTTTAAAGGTGCTTCTCTTTTAATGATGCTGAAGGGTCTTGTGGAGCAGAACGATGTGACACCTTTAAGTAAACTCTCAGTTTGGAGAAATGCTCTCTCCCTCTTTAAAGATAATGACCCTTAAAACGCTCTGTTTTTGCTTTCTGCGGTTTATGATGTCATAAGTATACAGCCTACACCTACATGTGTGTTTTCAGCTCTTCACAGGCAGATACCATGACGTCTAATCCTTCTTTCCCAAAGCCTGTTTCTCACTGAAAAGGCAGATATAAGTATTTCAGCCCGGTCTGCACACGTGTTCCTGTTTTTGAGTGTTCTTAAGGGGACTCAACTCCTCTGACACACTCTGACACATGCGTTTCATTCACTTAAGTATTTATGGCATTTTCAGTTTGACGTAAGCTCTTCAACCAAGGAGAATGTTTTGCTGGCATTTATCTGTTTGCAGGGGTGGACAGTATCAAAGTAGATTTATTTAAGTAGTGTACTTAAGTACATTTTTTGAGTATCTGTACTTTACTAGAGTTTTTTTCTTTTTTGGAACTTATGACTCTTACTTCACTACAGTTAAAAGACAAATATTCTACTTTTAACTCCACTACATTTCTATAATGGCCTTGTTACTCATTACTTTTAGGTACAGGTATGAAGTCAGCGGATGAAATTTATTTTTCATCTCTTCTAAAATGTGATTTGTTAAAGTGGTGTTATCTATACTTCATGCATCCTGTTCCACACTCCAGTCCAGTTGGTGGCTGTAATGCACTTTTGAGTTGGTTTGCCATTAAACAACAAAGAAGAAGACGCGCATGCGCTACTGCGATCAGACAGGTAAAAGTTGAGCTAACGTTGGTGGTTCAGTATGTCGTGGCAGTAATGATGGCTGCTATGGCAGATAAAGACGACCAGAGTACCCATGGCCATATCTGAAGGAGGGAAGTTAAATACAAAAAAAAATGGCAATGGTTGTCCTTTTGTTGATTCATTAGTGTTTCAGTTTGCATTTCCATGGGCTTTGTAGCATATTTTCAAACTCTTTATTCTGCATGATCTATAAGCAGGTCAGTGCATTCTGTAGATTGTTTCAGTCATTACGTTCTGTAAGGTCAACGGGAAAACGTACTTTTAATACTTGAGTATTTTCAAAGCAGGTACTGCAGTACTTTAACTTAAGTAAAAATTTGACTGAGCAACTTTCACTTGCATTGGAGTAGTATTTGAACATAAGTATCTATACTTTGACTTGAATACTGGCATTGAGTACTTTGTCCACCACTGTCTGTCTGTTTGTCTGTTTGTCTGTGATTAAAATAATTTTAAAATTGTCAAAACATTTTTGTGACATTTCAGGGAGTGTTGTACTACACAAAGAGCAGAGACTACATTTTTGATGGTGATATAAGTCCAGATTGAGGTGGTTGTTGTTGGCAGTTTTCGACATTTTTTAAAATTATGGCCCTTTTGCATTAGCCCTACTCTACTCTACTCAACTCTACTCGGCTTGTGCTGCTTTTCCATTAGCCCCAGTTACCTGCCCAACAAGGTGCAGTCACTGTTAACAGCTGAGCGGCACTGCGGTGACGTCATTTTGAGTGCGACACAACAATCTGTGGCTTTTTGTCACAAACCGAGTAAAAAAGGAAAGCAGAAGAAGGCTGCAGGTGATACCCCTTGAGAAGCACAGGAGAGTTTTGGAAGCTATACAACAGAATGAAGCCGAGGACGAGAGCAATCCAGCTGCAAAGAAAAGACGTATGAGGGTAAGCTAATGGTAGCTACTGCTAGCATGCTAGGTTGTCACGCTCATGAATCATTGATGACAACATTGTCTGACCAATCAGTAGCCAGCAGTCGGTGATGTCATCTTTTACTATCGACTCAGCTCGCTTGGAACCAGAGCGGAGTAGGTACTAAAACTAGCTTGTTTTAGGAGGTACCAGGCTAGTGGAAACACGCTGCAAATCGAGTAGGGCCGAGTAGAGTAGGGCCAAGGCGTGCTAGTGGAAAAGGGCCATAACTCGCAGTCAGTGACGGTCACTGATTAAAGAAATTAGAGCTGCTCTTATAGCAAACTGAGACAGTCTGTCAAAGAGCACCGCGGGCCTTTTAGCTCATGGTTAATATTCCCCATTATTTGGCATACATAACAAACAGGGCTGAACAGACAAAGGATTGACAAACCAAATTCACTGAAGATGCATTGTTAATGCAGTGTTTGCACATTCTTAATTACAACTAACTTGTTATCCAGAAGTCCAGAGCACATGTCAGTGTGTTTATTACAGACAGGCTGTAAGTGTGATCCCTCACATACATGTATGTGAACCTCAGAATCCAAACCCTTCTCTGCCTGTTCCTCCGCTGACAGCCACTTATCTCTTCCAGCACTAACACAACATGTACTCTTGTTTCTATCATTAGACCTCCTGGAGCGCTCTCTGGGTGAAAATACCTTCCAGCTAGCAAAGAAATTTGTGGATCGAGTCATTCCTGTCAGGTATGAAATCTCAACATCTCCATCTCTACATTCAAATCACACTTTACTGCTCTGGGCACCAAAAGAATAGGATGTGTCATTAGTCTCTGAATGCAGATCATTTTAGACCATGAATATTAAATGTGGTCATTTGAAATGTAATTAAAAAAGGAAACAGGAGCTTCATCTTCAACTCAGGGTTTGATTACTAGCTCTTGGGGTCACTGCCAGGTATTTACCCCAGATTTGCTCCCACCACTGTCACATGTGAACTTCTGCAATCAGCTGATGCTAACGGTCACTTCTGTGGTCAAATTATTGGATGAAATGCCCTCTTGAATCCCTCTATAAGCCTATGATGTGCCCCCCAAAAGAGTTTTCACAACTGGAAATATTTACAAATATGTAATATGTAGAAATATGAAATATATACTCCTATTCCAATAAGGTTAAGACGATGATAATACAGAATAAAATGATTTGGAAATCATTGTTGACTTATGTTCCATTGAATAGATTAAAAAGACAAGATATCAATGTAAACTTTTTTTTTTTTTTTTTTTGCAATTATTGACTTACTTTAAATTGGATACCTTCAGCAAATTCCCAAAAAAATCTCTTTAGTCTGGTCAGTGGTCAAAACATGCTAAAAGGCCCCAAAGGGTGCCCTTCAGGAAGTGGACAAAATTCAACAAAGGGCCCTTAAACATGCCCTCCATTAGACATAACATAATCAAATCTCCTCTGAGGTGGTCTTACTGTGGAAAAAAACAAAATACAATTGCATGAAAAATTATGTGAACCCTTTGGGATTACTTGGATTTCTGCTTAATTGGTAACAAAATGTGTTCTGATCTTCATTTAAGCCACATCACTGGACAAACACAGTCTGCTAAGGCTAATACCGCACAAAAAATGTAAATTTTCATTTTTTTATTGAACACAACCTGTTAACATTCATAGTGCAGGGTGTAAAAAGTATGTGAACCTTTGGATTTAATAACTGGTTGACCCTTCTTTGGCAGCAATAACCTCAACCAAACGTTTCCTGTAGTTGTAGGTAGCAGCTTTAACCAACACATCCTATCTAATCACATTGATCAGACTCCAGGTTGGCTGACTCCTGGCTCCAATTAGCTCTTGGAGAAGTAATTAGCCTAGGGTTTCACATACTTTTTCCACCCTGCACTGTGACTGTTTACATATTGTGTTGAATAAAAACATGAAAATTTATATTTTTTTGTGCTGTATTAGTTTAAGCAGACTGTGTTTGTCTAGTGATGTGACTAAGATGAAGATCAGAACATATTTTACGACCAATTTAAGCGGAAATCCAAGTAATCCCAAAGGGTTCACATACATTTTCTTACAACTGTTTAAGTGTGGTAGAGTGCTAACAGTGGTTAAAACATGATTAAACACACTATAGGATGCCAATCAGTTGTCGTAGTTGCAAAGTTGCCCTCAAAGATGGCCTTTTTTTTTTTTTTAGATGTATTTTTGGGCATTTTGGGCCTTTATTGATAGGAGAGAGACAGCGGATAGGCTTGTGAAAGGAGGTGAGAGAGTAGGGGAAGACACTCTGCAAACTGGTCACAGGCGGGATTCGAACCTGGACCAGCAGAAGCAAGTACATGGGGTGCCTGGTTGCTTAAGCCAGCAACCCCTCCAAGATGCCCTTTAATGGGAACAGGTCCTGGAGAACCCTTTTGAAAATTGTCACTGTAGTTGTCTCACTATTGGCTAACACGCATAAAGGGGTCCTTGAGAATGCTCACCTGGTGGACAAATTATGACAGAGAGCTCCCCAGGAGGCCCTGAATTTTATAAGGCGCTCTTTAGGTTTCCTCCAGGTGGATAGCTCATCAACGAAACGACTTCTAAGAGGGTATTTAATCACAAAGTTGATTAAATGCCCTCAAATCTGTCCTGCAGGTGACAAAGCGTGATGCAGTGCTGATGTCTCCGCTGTGGACAGAACACAGTAAAGTGCCCTGCTGGGTGTACCTCTTGTCTACTAACACAGTGAAGTTTCCTGCAGGGTGCCTCACAGTGGACAACACTTGGCTGTTGGGTGATACTCTTGTTTACTAAACACAATAAGCCCCTGCAGGCTGCTTAACGGTTGGCAAAGCATCCTGTGGGATGTCCTGTAAGGTGTCCCTCTGCTGGACAACAAGTGATGAGGTGCATCAACGAGGGACAGCAATGAACTCTTATTAACAAAAGTTACACCAGAAAGAGGGTTTCAGCTGTTTGATAGAATAAATAAGGCAACACTTTACTGCTACTGCACCGCATAGAGGGAGTTAAACATCCAACACCCTCACCATCACTGTGATGTGACAGACTTGAGTTTTATTTCAGTTCATCAGTTAAAGAGATGAGGATGTTAACGTTTGACTATCCTTTGTCACAGTGAGGAGGACTCTCTCGTGGCCATGTTGCGGTTCCAGGAGTTTGAACGCTCCACAGTGGACACAGAAGGAGCCATGGGGCTGGCAGCCATCTTGGCAGGACAACTTCCAGAGTTTAAAGGCAAAAAGTAAGACAACACCGTCCTTTATTTACCTATAATAATCTCTCTGTAGTTATTTGCCAAGTTAGTGCCATTTAATGCATCAGTGTTAAAGCTGTCAATCAAACCCTCGTGTGGACCAGGAAACAGCACAGAGACCAGTAGAAAAGGCCAGTCCTGAGGTGCTTTATGGGTCGTTTTACATCAGAGACTTTGTGATGGATCAGACTATAACATGAAGGGCCTGAGAAAGCGAAGCTGCTTCCTGATTGGCACTTGCAGGCCTGATGCTATTGTTTGTTGTCAGCTGTCAGGTCATTGAACAGCACAGGAAACTTACGACAAACTTAAATTTGATTTTATTGTCAAGGCCAGGACTGATGGAGACCGCCCAGAAACCAAACAAAACAAACAATATCAGGCCGTAAGCCCACCAAGATCACACTCATGAACCCCAACTTCAGCAAGTCTTCCAAAATGTTAACACGGCCTTGGAAATGTGTCCACAAATGGACATTGCAGGAAATATCATCAGGTGGAAGGCCAGCATTAGGGAGACCAAAATTACATTAATAGAATCACAGAGACTGTTGTTTGACCTTTAATCACAGGGTCAGGGTGAAAACTGCCAACACAAAGACATTGTGACTTTGACAATGTCAAGGTAGGCATACAACGGGGTTACTAAATGACTTACACAGACTGATGTTCATATTTAAGAGTTTCAGAGACCCCAGTTAGGCTGCCACAGGGAGACAGGTCATTTTGACTTTATTAAAATACTGTTTGTACAACGCACAAACACCAATTCCACTGAAGTTGGGATGCAGTGTAAAAATGAAATAAAAAAGAATACGGCTATTTGCAGATCTTTTTGACCTCATTTCAGTGGGGACAGGTGTGGACTGCAGCAGGTCAGTCTGATACCTGTTCAGTGGAGACAGGCGTGGACTGCAGCAGGTCAGTCTAGTACCTGTTCAGTGGAGACGGGCGTGGACTGCAGCAGGTCAGTCTAGTACCTGTTCAGTGGGGACAGGGGTGGACTGCAGCAGGTCAGTCTAGTACCTGTTCAGTGGAGACGGGCGTGGACTGCAGCAGGTCAGTCTAGTACCTGTTCAGTGGAGACAGGCGTGGACTGCAGCAGGTCAGTCTAGTACCTGTTCAGTGGGGACAGGTGTGGACTGCAGCAGGTCAGTCTAGTCCCTGTTCAGTGGAGACGGGCGTGGACTGCAGCAGGTCAGTCTAGTACCTGTTCAGTGGAGACGGGCGTGGACTGCAGCAGGTCAGTCTAGTACCTGTTCAGTGGGGACAGGCGTGGACTGCAGCAGGTCAGTCTAGTACCTGCTGTTGTAACTCAAGCAGAATGTGTCTTCATGTCTCTGAAATAATCAGGACGTCCCTGATGGCAGCTTGTTGCTCCTAAACCTGTTTGTACCTTTCAACGTTAATGGAGCCTTCACAGATGTGCAGGTTACCCATGCCATGGGCACTAACACCCCCCCACACCATCACAGATGCTGTCTTTTGACCTTTGCTCTGATAACAGTCTGGATGGTCCTTTTCCTCTTTAGCCTGGAGGACACCACGTCCATGATGTCCAAAAACAGTCTGAAATGTGGACTCAGACCACAGCAGACTTTTCCACTTTGCCTCAGTCCATCTCAGATGAGCTCATCTAAGAAGCCCACGTGCTGATATGACTTACTGAATGATGCTGCTTTATGATGCAGAAGGTCACAGGCATTCCGTACTGGTTTTCAGCCTTGCTGCTCACATGCAGATTTCTCTGAATCTTTTGATGGTATTTTGGACTGTTGAAGAGGAAATCCTGTGTTTCTCTGCTGTTTGTTTGCCGTGGTCTTTTCTCTCAGGTGTGATCTCAGAATCCAGCTGCTCTGCTCTCTGAAACCCACTGATGAGGGCATGCACATAAGCACTGCATGATGAATTGAGGTGTTATCCACAGACCATAAGTCACTGAACTCTGCTGACTTGAACACGACACACTGCGTCCACAGAGTATCTTATTTTATTCTTTCCTCTCGGCCTCAGAACAGAGATCCGGCACACTTCTGGAATACTTTAAGCCCTAAAGATTAATCAGCCTATCTTTAAACCAATAAATCATCTCATCAATCAACCAGTTAACCACTTAATAATTGTCTTAATTATACTGAATATAAAGGAGCCAGAAGAGTTAAATTTGGAATAAAGCTGAGCCATAGTGTGAAAAAACCGGTGACAGCCTTCAGCCCTCTGTGTCTGCATGGGCACATAACAAAGATAAAAACCTAATAATTCAACTCTAAATCAGTTTCAGAATAATTAGGTAAGTCCTGCCCGCTGTTGATGTAAGCCCTGACATTAGAGTAACCAGTGAACTCAGTGGAGTTAATCCGTTTGACCTCAGATGATCAGGACTCACTGAGAGGTGATCCGTGTCGCTCCTGCAGGGCTGCAGTGATGTTTGTACTATGTTGCTTCTTTATTATAAAGTTCATCAATTAACTGATTCTGTTGGGGTTTTGTACAATACACACACATGCATACTACAAAATGTGCACTTTTTTTTGCCGAGTTGTAAAAACCCATTAAGGGTTATGTAATTATAAGTACATGTTGCCTGTAGTCAGAGCAGATCTTCAGCTGCTGTTACAGAAACACTTTGAGCTCTAACATCAGCTCTGTAACGAATACGGGATGTCCCAGCAACTGGTATCATATCACTGAGCATACTCTCACATTTAGGTAAAGAGGAGTATGAGCCTCACTCTTTCTCTGTTCTCTAGTGTTTACTTTAAAGAAAATCAAGACATCGCATTTCGGCAATTCATTCATAGCATTAAGTATTCATATCTTAAAGGATCAGTTTGGTTTCTACAGCTTTCACATTGTTTATAGGATGAAGTAGAACAATATACTCACCCAGAAGGCTTTCCTGATCCAAACAGTGCTTCGGGAGATATTTAGATCCAAAATATCTGGCGGACATCCATATAATGGTAGCACATGGGGCATGTTAGTTCGGCTCCTAAAACTGCATTGATCGTCCAAAAACTCATTAGTTTCACCAATATTTCATCATGGTCCGCTCAGGCTACTCCTCCAAGACAGTCTGCGTCGCTCCAGACATGTTTTTGTGACTGTGCTGACCTCTGAACTGAAGAAGATGAAGGTTTGCCTCTGTGCAGATAATGCTTTTTTTTATTACTGTCTTATTGTTACTCATGCTACACTTGCACAAAATGGGATAGAGTGGAGCGTAATTTCAATTTTCTGTATGTCCAGAGCATATGAAGAAATTGACAATAAAGCTGACTTTGACTTTGACTTCCTTTTGGCCAGTAATTTCAATTGGCCTCTCGGTTGCCTCTCTTGTGCACAGATTGTGAAGCTGGTGTGTACTCTCTCTTGTGAGCAGCATTGTATTGTAGTCTCTAAAAAGTAAAATTAATCAACACTCGTGCATGTTCAGATGAATGTAAAACACAGTCAGGGCAGTAATATCACAGTGAGTCATTGTGACCTCACAGTTATGTTAAAAAGTATAATTCTGTGATTTCACACCCATTAACTTTATAATAATAATGTTTCTGTCACATTAAAGGATGTAGATCAGTTTTATACTGTAAAAGATTTATTATGAGTGATCATGGTTTCATTATAAAAGTCACTTTCGTACCTGGATCTGCCTGATTCATTGTCCGTGATCAGGCAGGTCCATCTTGAAAAAATCTGAATCAAAACAAATGAGCAATGCTTAAGATGCACTGCCCAATCAAAACCCTTTAAAGCAGGCGGAGGTAGAGATATGAGACCCCATGACTGTGAGAAATGGAGATTAGCATAGACGCTAACAGCTTAAGAGACAGCTTCATCAGATGTGGACCATAATTATTTAACAAAAAACAAACAATGAAAGCATTTATGAGTGGAATTTGACTTGTTTTAGAAAAAGTTTGTTCTATGAGATGGCACATGTTTTGTACTTAACTCTGTACTCTGATTGGCTGTAATTAAAGTGATTAACAGAACAGTCGTCCAATCACCTATCACCAAGTATATCTGTGCTATCTGAGTTTGAATATGAATTTCTAAAGCTGAATATTTTAAAGCACCCAATGATAAAATAAATTCAGTGTGCAAAAATGGTCTCAAAACATTTAGTTTTTTTTAATTCAATATCAAAAAATTAAATATCAGGAAACCTGGTGCAAAAGATATTTGACATCAACAGACAGATTTGATTGCATTTTAAGCAGACATTTTTTATGTTGTTTTTTTTAATTTATTTTATTTTTAAACTGAATATTTTGAGACATCAGGGTTTTTTTTTTTACACATAATTTATTTTATCATTGAAATAAATGAGAGACAGAAATAAAAATGCTTGCTAGAAATCTGATAGGTTTGAAATTCAAAGTCTGATTTTGATGCTAAAAAAATTCAACTTTAGAAATTCCAACTCATACTCAAAAGGCACGGATATACTTCCATATCTGTGTCAGGTTATCAGGTGTGTGCTGGGGCTGCAGCTGCAGTCTTTGCTCCTGCCATCATTGGTGTATTTTTACCTTGTTTACCTGTTAAGATGTCAGGGTTACTGGAGTCAGTGTTGTCAGTGAATGCTGCGTGAGCTTTATAACTGCTGTAATATTCTGTCAAATTCAAGCTACAATGCAGACATCCTCATTGATGTGCTCTCCTTATTTGGTCATTGTTTTGTTTGGATTGCTTTCACACCTTTCAATCTGTCCTGGGGCAAGACACTTAACCCCAAGTTTCTCCCGCTGCTACATCAGTGGCATGTGAAACAAGGTTATAATAGTTTTAGATTTGTCATTATAGTTTAGTTTTAGTTAGTTTTGACATTTTTTTCCATTACAGTTTAGTTTTAATCAGTTTTTGAGTGGGCATTTTAGTTTTTCTATAGTTTTGATTTTTACAACAAAGCTTGGTTTTAGTTAACTATTATAGCCTTGGTGTGAAAGAGTGTGAAAGGGTGTGCATGTATCAGCTGATACTGATAGGACACTGACTTCATCCATCAGTGAGTGACTGTGACAGTGAATGTGTGTGAAAGTGAAGATGTGGCCTGAGGTGTGGAAGAGCTTTGAGTCTAAAATACAAAAGCTCAGGTCTACCATGTCTGCTACTGAGAAACACTTACAGTACTAAACTGTAAAATCAGTCCAATAACTACTCAAATATGTAACATGAAATCACAGAGTGACAGTCTAGAAAAAACCTTGAGCTCCATCCAGTTGATCCGTCCAGCATCAGATGAATCATGACTCTCCTCGTGTGCGTCTGCAGGGTTGTTGTGGTGGTGAGCAGCGCCAACATGGACCTGGAGCTGGTCCGGCAGTGCGTGGACCGAGCTCTGGTGCTGGACGACCGAGTCAGTAAGTTCTCGGTGCAGCTGGGAGAGTGGCCAGGAGACATGGCAAAGCTGCTGGACTTCCTGTCCAGAGAGGATGTGAGGTACGTTCACCTGCCGTCCATTTAAAGGGACTGTGAGGAGTTTCTAAGTAATTACGTAAAATTCACGGTCGGGTCGGACAGGGCTGGACTGGCCTGGATGCTCAACTTCAGGAACAAGACAATTAAAACTAGAGCAAATTTATATTATTCAGACACGTCTTAGAGCACCGGGCTGTAAGTAGCCATCTATAGCCGGCTACAAAACTACGATACTAAGTTTTCCAAAAATTGCTTGTTGTCACACATCAAAAACTACCACTACGTAACTAGAAAGAGATACATTACCTCGTCGCTTTGCATCCTGGAAGTTGTTGAAAAAAGAAGTTGTAAAGCAATGCAGAGTTCTGAGGAAGGTCCAAGCTGCATTCATTAGCATCACAACAAACACACGCTTTGGCTTGGGTCACGTCTTTTGGTGCGTTCCAGTTGTAGTCAGAAGTAGGAATTTCCAGGTTCCGAGTAGGAAACTGCAACTGGACAACTCTGAAGTTGGAATTTCCTACTGGGAACTCGGTGAAACCTCGCCACCCCGAGTTGACAATCGAAGATGGATGCCCCCAGTGTGAACAGTTATTTAGCTCCTGTAATAATCAATTTATTTGCACTTCTGACTGGGGTGTGTCGCTCTAGGTCAGCTTTATACATAGTATTGTTAGACTTATATTTACAAAAATGCTGCCATAGTGATAATCACATTCTTCATGTGATATTTGTGAACAACAACGCAGAGCATGCTAACAACAGCTAACAATAGCCTGGTAGATTGACATGTTTTTTTCCGACTTCAACTGGAACGCAGATAAGTCGGAGATGATGCCACTCCCATTTCCGAGGTTACTGGAACGCAGCATTACGACAGTCGCCGCGCGTGTTCATGGGTATCATAGTCTTTATGTTGCCAGTAATAGATTCTCCTCATAGCACCTTTAAAGATCCCCGGTCTGCAAAGGTCCAGACCGATCTGTTCTCGATTCCTGACTCTGTCCTTCTCCCCTCAGGCTGTTGGACGTCTGCCATCGAAGACAAGGGGACAAAACCGACCTGTTCAAGGCAAAGGTGAGAAAATAATCTCTACTCACTTCACCAATGAGCCCCTCTTTGGTAATCAAAGTTGTCCCATTATTTTGCAAAGATGAAAATAAAAAGCCTGTGGTGCAGTCCACACAGTGATGAAGTCAGTTGACACTCCTTTTGTCCTTCTGCACTGATCATGTGACTGAAAGATTCTACCTGGAATCAAGTCCAGAGCCCATGATGATCTTAATTCGATGAAACACCGAAGCCTTCCTGAGAAAAATCTCACATTAAAATTACACGTTAAAGCATATCTAAAGTCCTAAACTGTAAATAACACTGATGATTTGCTTTTTAAAACTACTTTTAGACTTTAGTACAGACATCTGTAATTATTTGGCTCTCCTATCCTCTAGGTTTGTGCTGGTCCCTAATCTGTTTGTCATGAGTAAGAGTAAAAGATTCTCATCATGGATGTTGAGCAGCTGTGTGAAGCTGTCATGGAGACAATGGCCCTGTTTACATGGGTAGTTTTCCTCAATCTGATTGAAATCGATCGGATTAAGTGAATCTGATTCGATCCGTATACATGAACTTTGAGTAAAGAGATCCACGTTCAATCCGCGTGTGCATGGCCCCAGCTGAATCCGATTGTATTGTTTTTTTAGACATGCACAGGTCACTCTGGCACTACCTGCAAATGTGTAAGAGAAGAAGAAGTGGGCCGTTTTCGAATTCGCCTACTACATGCTGCGTATGAAAGTATTATGTAGTAGGCACTGCATACTGCCTACTACACTTGAATGTAGCATGTAGTATGTCTTTTCTGTTAGGTTTATTTTGTAGTATGCTACACTGGTTTCCAGTTTGAGCAAAGCAGAAGCTTATTTATTTCCCAAACTTAATTTTAATTGAACAAAACAAACAAACCATGAGTACATGTTGATATTTCAGTTATTAATCTGCAAAGATATTTCCAGAAGCAGCATTTTATATGAAACAGTCAGTGGTGGAAGATATGTATTATTTCAGAGAGGAATTATTAATATATTTTGTGTGAAGGCGTATTAGGTCCACTAAAAAGAAAAAAACAGTTCAAGACTAAACATCACATGCACAATACAGTATTAAGAATGAGGAGAAGCAGGAACATTTAGGGTGGTGGAAATACAGAGGAGAAATACAGAACGTAACAGTAAAACGTCAGACTTGTCAGTGGTTTACGCTAATGATGCCGCAGGTATAGGACAGACTTAATACCACCGTCCATTACGAACCGTTAACAGAAAACAACAACAACAGACCTTTTTACAACTTATTACACACTATTACGTGTTGAAAAGGTAAAGATAACAAATAGTTGCTCATATATTTATTTTCGTGTGCTGTTCCGGTTGTTGAAGCTTCGCTTCGGCTGCTTTGTATTGTGGGTAACAGTAGGTGAAGCAGACTGGTCTGATGCATACTGTGAATTTTTTCCCGAATCAGTACGTCATCCGGGTATTTTTTGCATACTGCAACTTCGTTTTTGTTTGCATACTGTATACTGCATACTACATTTTGATCGAATCAGTACACACTGCTAGTATAGTAGGCGGATTCGAAAACGGCCGTGCACTTCCTGGCGCGCTCTGCGTACGTCACTACGTGCCTCTTACGTACTATGGAGCGCCTGCGCAGACCGAACAATCCTCTCTATCAACCCAATCCGCTCCACTCAGCCGTTTACATGAAGCATGGAGCGGATTATCAATCGGCGTAGACTACCTCTTACAATCCGATCCGAAATACAATCAGATCTGGGTGAATCCGATTGGCTAAGGTGTTTACATGAGACATTTCTAATCTGATTGACCTTTCAATCTGATTGTAAATAGGATTTTTTGACCCATGTAAATGGGGCCAATGAAGGATGTTTCAGCTCTGTGTTGGATGAAGGAGCTCTGAAGGTGAAGGTGGTCCAACCAGGACTTGTGAGGTGTACCTATTAAAGTGGGTGGTGTACATCTTTGGTGAATATTCCATGGGTGTATCTTGGTGTGGCGTTGTTTCATTAGGCTGCAGGTTTGCTAACGTCCTCTTAGATTGGTTTGGACTGAACAGACTCACCCCCTGATCCGATGTCTCTCTGCCCCGACTGACGTGTCCCTCAGTGAGCAGCAGAGCCAAAGGTTTGACTCTTGCAAGATCTATTTGGTCCGTCTCACTCTTTTGTGCTCACAGGTGGAGTGCGTGGTGGAGACCAGGGATAAGACACAAAGTGCTCAGCTGCGGAAGACGCTGGGCGAGCGCTACCCCTCCGTCTGCTGGCTCGACCGATGATGACACCGTCCGAGTGACCATCCACAAACACTTCAACACTTCAAGGGAAGAGGAATCATACCTCCTTCACGTGTGCAATGACCTGCACAGACATCCTGTAAGAGGCACACGTGTAACTCTAACAAACTGTTTCATGGATCTCATCATATCTCTGCGAACACTACTGTTAGCCAAACCTATAGACTGTATATTAATATGGACGGCACCTCTCTGTCTTCCCCTCATGTACTTAACTGAAGCCTACATAGATGGAGCTTGCTGGTTAAGCAAAGAATTGCGTCTCAATCCTTCTTCTTAATGAATAACACATTTTCAGATAAAGTCGTCAGCCCACTGCAGAGTGGAGCTCATAGGCTGGATACACTCTGATGATTTTATGACTGATTTTGGCCCAAACACCCACTAAGAAATTAGGAGGGCAAGGTCTAACCCCACCTGAATCCATGTCTCTAATCAGACAGACACATCTTACAAGCTTGAAGTGGGATGGATAGTCAGCACCTTTTGAGCAGAAAGAGGCAGAGAAGGATGTGCAAATAATAGCTGCTTGTTTTAAATTAGCATGGATGCTCCCTGCTTTTAACCTGACAAGCCAGATGGACAACTTCATAAACTGGCGCAGAAATATTTCACTTGTCCATCTGGGTAGGAGCCCTTTGAATTTGTTTTCATGGGCAGTTGGTTAAAAAAAAAAAAAACACAAGCTTGTGATTGGACAATCGTTTGGCTCGTCAGATTCATCACAGACCAATCCACATCAAGCACGGTTGCCTCCTATAATGTAGCATACATAGCGGCTAATGGCTAAAAACAGTTAAAAACGGTTCATGGATGTTAGCCATAGCGGCTAACTAGCCGCTAACTTAGCTGCTAACAGCCTTATACTATAGTCTTACACTAAATTGTGCCACACAGATGATTCATTTAACACTTCTATGTGACATGAACCTCGTCAAAGACAATCCCTACAAGTAAACTTCTGAGGAGGGCAGATTTCGCCAAGTTTCACTCAGTAACCATGAGGACAATAGGCTAATCGGCATGTCCGTTCTCAACTTCCGGTTGTCGTCATGTCTGCATTCTGCTGCTCCCGCCTCTCTTCCCTGATTCGGCCGTTAAGAATTCAGCCGAGTGAATTTGTTGGACAACGGAGGCTGGCAAGACGGACCTGCAGGATTTCAGAATCAGGCAGGTCTGTCTGCTCTGCAAGGCTACTCTGCTTTAGTGTCAGTTTGATCAGAACTGGAAAACATTTTTACATGAAGGTGTTTTCCTTCCTCTCCCAACAGGTTTAAATAAGTGCAAAGTGGCTCACACTTTGGACCTAACTCCCCAGCAGCAGCAGCTGCCTCTAAAACATTTGATTGGCCTATAATGACAGAACGATGGTCGAATAACTTTCCAGATTTGCTTCTGAAAGGTTTCGCCCTGCCTGAACACTTTCTATGGACTGCTACCCAGGTGGACATTAATAGTACATAATGAGCTGTCTATCTGTCAGGTTACCAGTAATAACCAGTAATTCTTCCCAGTGTGTGGTGGAAGTAGGATTATTTCACTTCCCCCAATAAGACTGGACCCTCACCATTTTTCACCAACTTATCCTTCCTGCCTTTCTTATTGTAAAATGTACATCCACATACACTGTCCAATAACACAGAGGGGCTAAGCTTACAACCTGTCCCATGTCGAGTCAGCGGGGGGAGCTCCGACCCTCTGGCCTCACTCGGTCCATCTTAACATACAGTCTATGGTCAGACCAGTGTGTGTACAGGAAGCCTTGAGATTATAGACTGCTTTTGTAAATGTAGTTAATCCTGTTGTTACATGATTTATATTAACCTGGAGATGGTGATGGTATTCTGAATTTCAGCATGGCTGTCATCAGCTGAGCTGATATTTGGTTCAACAGCATGTTTCAGTCTGAAATGACTTTAGTCTGTCTGTCCTGTCAGCTGACTTTAGTGATGATAAGCACGTTATCAACAAAAGCTTTTGTTTTATGTCTTCACTCCAACATGGGGACCTTGATCAGAGCTGGACTGTTGCATAGCAGCACGAAAACTCGACTTTTTAAACAATGTAAATATCTGTGTGTGTGTTGGTTTACTGAGCAACCAGTGAAATGTGAACCTTTGTTTGCCTGTTTGACTGTTAGCTGTAATGCTAATTAAAACTATGCAGCACTGAGGAGCAGTGACACTTCATCTGTTCTTTATTGTAGCGCTCATGACATGCCTCTTAGCCGGTTGGATTTCTTGATTGAAAGTGTTTGTGTAGATATTTTTATTTCTGCACCAGTACAGCGGAGCTGGAGGGTGCCATGTCCACATGTAGGCGGAAAATTAAAAACATAGCTTATGCTGTACATCCTGGCCTTTTGTACACATGCATCTAGATTCTTTGGTCACTCAAAACCAAGCAGAGACTCCCAGGGTTGAAAACTGAAGCCGATGTGGGAATGTTAAAACTGCAGCTTTTCTGCATTCGTGTGGACTGAGGTCCAAGGTTTTCATCAATCATCCAGAGAGAGACAGAATCTTCTGAGTCAGTTCCCTCTGCACACTCCTCTAAACCAGCAGACTTCTTTTTCACTGTCATTTGTACACTCTTGTATATATTCTGTACATACAGACTCTGAGATAGTCTTTGGAGCATGTGTTCTGTGAATAAAATGTACAAATCTTTCTCTTCTTCATCTGTAACGCCTTTACCATGCAGGCTGCAGGAAGCGTGTGGGTGTATATGTGGTGTGTGTGTGTGTGCGTGGTGGGGGATAACCTGCACTGGTCACCAGTAGATGACTACCAGCACTACCATACAGATACAGCACATCTACAGTCAAATCTTTAGTCAATTAAAAGCCACCAGTCCACTTTACAAGTATGCTTCTGCTTTGGTCTCAGTACATGCTGACAAAAGCATGCAAACACAGACACAACCAGGATTTAAGAGTCCAGATTATACACTATATTATACAATAACAAAATGTGGATTTGTGTTGAAACTCTGCCCAGCAGAGACACATTTGTTTAACTAACCAAAGACACTACAAACCTGCATTGCTAACTTCTGGCCTGGCACGCACGCACCACGTTTCCAGTCAGATTTTGAAGCTCAAAAGTGCAGGGATGAGGTACTTTTGCAGCCCAGTGAGTTTTGTGCATCATGACAATTTTTAAGTGCAAACAAAACTTTAACAGTTTTTTAAGATTGAACCCAAACAGCAGGAGTAAAATGTTTCTGACAAGACATCTTAAACTTCAACATGGTGGTTCGACCAAGAAGCAGCGAAGGAACCTCCAACATACGTCAGGCTTCACTTCTTGGTTGAGAACTTCCTGCAAACACAAAGACCTGATCAAGCTTGTCCTCATGGCTGAGGCTTTGGTGCATGTATTTCCGTTTATTAAAAATAATCTGTCATAACTGCTTTATAGTCCTTCTTAGTCCTTGTTAGCAGTCCGTTAGAAGTCATTCCTTTAAAACCAGAATATTTTAAATTCACAGCATGTCACTGTGATACAGCTGACAGTCTTGCCTGGTATTGTAATGAGATAATATTTGATGGGCCCTCCAATGCCCAGACAGGGGCGGAGCCAGACCTTTTAGATGGAGGGGGGCACAAGGGGTAACTAAGTAAGGAGGCCATTACATTTTGGCTGTGCTGTTGCTGCAGTTACACTAAATACACTGGGAGTCCTGAATTTCAGATTAATACTTAGAACCTCTTCCTGTGCAGCCATTTCAAAATAAAACCTGAAAGAGTGTCATAGACAAAGGCTGTGTCCGAAATGGCATACTAACGTCCTACTCATACTAAGTGTGACGTCAAAATGAGTATGTAGTGTGTTCACATTAGATAGTATGAAAAGATTGAGTGTGCGAGAAATACCCGGATGTATACTATATCGGAAAAAAATTTAATCATGCGAGGTGGGCATACTAGTCACACTCAAACGCCCCATAATGCATTGCGGGCCCCATAATGCACTGCACCATGCAAGACCTTTCTTCGATAGCATAATGGTGCGCATAGCGGAACGTCCTAAATGCAGAAATGAAATTTGTATCTGTGCGTTTCATGGCTCAAATGACCACATTTTGGTATTCTACATGGTGCCTTTTTCGCCTAAAATGCTCTCTGAACTTTCAAATGTGGAGAATCAACAGAGATATTTGATAGCCTAGTGTGCTTCAGATTTTTGTCGTCGGAGGTTTGAAATGCATCATGGGAAACTTAGTAGTATACTACAGTGTGAACGGTTGGCATCCTAATCATACTTATAGTATGTAGTACACAGTATATACACATGAGTTTGTATTGTGTAGTACGTTAGTATGCCATTTCGGACACAGACAATGTCCTAATTTTTATGCCCAGGAAGAACACTTAGGATAATTAGGAAGAAAACAAATAGAAATAATTTATTTAACTATCTTTCCCCACAAATGGTCATATTTTTAAAACTCTATCAGGGACATTAGACCCGTTTGTCCCCCTCAATCGGTGAGCATGCAATCTAATGTCACATAATCATGTCCTGTATACATGTATTCATCACAGACCTTATTCAGCTATTTATCTGAAAAACTCACAGACTTTAAGGCCTGATGCTGGAGCACTAACACACTTTCATGATTCTCATTTGTGCGCTTCTCTTTGGTCAAAGCTACAGCCCAGACTCATGACCAATGTCTGTGTTTCACAACATCTGATTGGCTCTAGTGTGCAGACAAGGTGTCTAACCAAACTGGATGAAAAGTGCATAATGCTTCTTCTTTATTTTGAACCAAAGCAACAGCAGGTAGTTCAAAAGTCAACAATCATCCCTGTGCTCCAAACTATGGACTGTGATGACTCTCCTACATCTTCAGAGGAAATTAAATGTCCTTTTGTATTTATCCCTTTATTCAAAATGGTTAATTTTTGTATAACAGGTATGTCTTCACAGGTAAATGTCAACAGCTCTTCCTCAACACCTGTGTATAGGTGCACATGTGCAGGGCTGTGTGAGCTCACCTATCCTCTGAACATTGTTTTTGAGTGACCACAGTGAGAACATCATCACATTATCTGCTCACATCATTACTTCACCTTGACTGAAGCTGCTGTGACGTCCACAGCCTTCTGATCAAAGGTCCAACCCTGCAGCCTGTGTCCACCATTTGGACGACATTAATTTTATAACACAGGTGTGAACTTAAAGATGCTATGAGGAGTTTTTAAGTAATTCCAAAAAAGTCTCACTTTTAGATATATGCCTGATGGAAATACACACTTTAAGATGAGTTTATAGCATCAAAATAGGTTATCTATAAATGCTATTCCTTAGCTTGGCGGTCGGGTCGGACAGGGCCTGACTGGCCTGGATACTCAACTTCAGGAACAAGACAATTAAAACTAGAGCAAATTTATATTATTCAGACACGTCTTAGAGCACCGGGCTGTAAGTAGCCATATATAGCCGGCTACAAAACTACGATACTAAGTTCTCCAAAAATTGCTTGTTGTCACACATCAAAAACTACCGCTACGTAACTAGAAAGAGATACATTACCTCGTCGCTTTGCATCCTGTAAGTTGTTGAAAGAAGAAGTTGTAAAGCAATGCAGAGTTCTGAGGAAGGTTCAAGCTGTATTCATTAGCATCACAACAAACACACGCTTTGGCTTGGGTCACGTCTTTACGACAGTCGCCACGCATGCTCATGGGTAGCAGAGTCTTTATGTCACAGGAAATAGATACTCTTCATAGCACCTTTAAACCCAGTTTTCTGATTTTTTATCATACTGAATAAGGCCCATAAGGACTTAATCAACGTGGTTAAACGCCATGGTTCAACATATGATCACAGCACCATAAAAAATGTCCAATGTAATGTTTTAATCATTAAGCCAGTGCATCAGACATCAGATTTGTTTCTTAAACATTTTTTATAATGTTGCAGTCACAACAGGATTAAATGGCATGTGCCTGTGATTGTTCCAGCAGAAGTTTCCTGATGCTGCCTCAGGTTTTTCATAAAGTTGAGTCAACATCTGGGATTTTTTTAGATCTATTTCTTCAATAAAGTGACCCACCACTATTTTACAGGACTTCATTTTTTTCTTTTTTAACAGATTATTTTAAATGCGTGACCGTTGATTGTGTTGCACCACATCTGCACTTTGGCACTGCTCTCCCTTATCAGCAGCGGAGGTTGCTGCTCACTGTAAGCACAGTTTTCTGAGAGGACTGTTCAGATAAATCAATGTGTACTCGTGTGTGTTCTTTCAGATTTGGATGCTAATATCTCACGTGCAGCTGCTCAAGGCCATGTGGAGAAAACATTTTTGGTGCCTTGGTGCTGAGATTATCACATTGAGAGAATGCTGAAAGGGTTAAAAGTGTAATGGATTATTTTAGAAATGATAAAACTGTAGTGACTTTTGGCTTGCTTTCTGTAGGATCCACTTAATGGACACTCTGTCTTATGAGTCGCATTTTAGTCAAAATCTATACTAAAATTTGAAAATGCCCTCAAAGAATACTGTTGTTAATAATAAAGACTTCATTAAAAAAATGCTGGATTTAGTGGATTAAAGAGGCACTGAAAGGGTTAAAAGTGCAAAATTAAAATAATAAGTTAATCTTATGGACAGAACTGGAGTTAGTTTAGAAACCTTATGGTAACTGTATATAAACATACAACATTTGGGCCTATTTTAGACATATCCACCTTTTTTTTTTTATGTATTTTTCGGGCATTTTGTGCCTTTATTGATAGGAGAGAGACAGTGGATAGGCTTGTGAAAGGGGGTGAGAGAGTAGGGGAAGACACTCTGCAAACTGGTCACAGGCGGGATTTGAACCTGGACCGGCAGAAGCAAGTACATGGGGTGCTAACCTCTACGCCAAACCAGCACCTCAGACATATCCACCTTTAATTAGGAGCAATCAAGAGTAAAATACGTGTGCAATCCAGCAGGTGAGTTTGACATTTTACCTTCAGATGGACAGCAGAGAGATTTATATATATCACTCTCATAATATTTAGCACAGGAAGGGGTTTGGCTTTTTTTCTAGAGCTTCATTTAAATCTCAAAATAATGCCTCCAAATTATTCAACAGATTTCTGACTCCAGATCCACAGGTGACTGTAAGTCCAGTTTTACAAACATGTCCTTCGTTGGTAATTTGAGTTTTTGGACGCATGGGTGTTTGATATGGTTCAGCATGTTTCCCTCCTGATGGCTGGTGATTTTCTCCAGAGTGAAAGTGAAGATGGGTGTTAAAGTTCATGTTGTCCTCAGCACCTGCCCCTGATTAATGACTGGAGACAGCTCTGGTGGAGACTGGGCGGTTTAAGACGCCTAAAGCTCTTAAGTTCATCAGCAGAGGACATCATGACCCAGAGCTGCTGGTGCGACTCCAGCCGACGTAACACCAACATCTCCTTCTGCAGGACGACCACAGTGGGCACAAGTGAACGTGTTGTTGTTCAACCAGGTTAACTTCAGAGTTTTTAAGGCACATTAAACACAAACCAGACAGTAAAAATATGATAAATCTCCCTTTTTATGCCCTTCAGCTGCCATCTTAGTAATAAACAAAAGAAAAAACAATAACAAATGACAGCAAAGTTTCTTCAACTCATCACGTCTCTGGGACTGGACCACTGCAGGAGCAGAGTAGAAAATATTTTTTAAGTTTGATTTCATGCAAAAGTTTGGTTGCTCTAAGGCCCCATCCGCACGAAGCCAAACCGAGGTCTAAACGCATACGTTTTTTGCCGAATCTGCGTATCATCCATACGAAGACAGCGTTTTGGGGGTCTGTAAATGATCATTTTTGAAACCAGGTGGAGTTCACTATATGATGTAACCGCATGCCTGTGTTAGGCAGAGGAATACGGTGAAAGCTGAGTTCTCCATGATGCACATCTGTTTCTGCATCAAGGGAAGCATCACAAAAACCCCATCACAGAATGATTTGTAATAAGTGCTTTCAATTTGTGTAAAACGGTCTCTGAGGCCGCTAACTAACTACGGCGGAGTGATTCAGCGGAGGGACACACAACGTGAGTTGGCTTTGGTCCAGATAAACTTTATATTCCGAAATGTTAATGCACTTAAAAACAATCATATGTAGCGTACTCTTAAACTGTGGTATAACTTTTTGATTTGAGTTCTTGTAGGCAGAGAAAATAGCCCTTGAATTTGGTACGTTACTTTCCAGTTAGCGTCTTTTTCTTGTCTCCGACGGTCACAGTCTGTGGCTTACTGAGGGAGAGGAGAGAACTTTCTACTGTATGTTTTTTTTTTTTAATGTATTTTTTTGGGCATTTTGTGCCTTTATTGATAGGAGAGAGGCAGTGGATAGGCTTTTGAAAGGGGGTGAGAGAGTAGGGGAAGACACTCTGCCAACTGGTCACAGGAGGGATTTGAACCTGGACCGGCAGAAGCAAGTACATGGGGTGCCTGGATGCTAACCACTCCTCCAAACCAGCACCCCTTTCTACTGTATCTAATGTCTTTAGTGACCATATGGAGCTCATACAACCCTATTTCAAAAAGACTGAACTAGCCCTTTAAGGGCCAAAAAAAGAACCAACAGAAAAGAAGAGAAAATCAAAGGTTAAGTCAGTGAAAAAAGCAAATATTTTGAGATCATTTTTAGAATTATGATTAAAAAAGTCAGAAATCTAAAATTAAAGCAGCACTACGGAAGATTCTCGCTTGACCGGAACGAGAACACAACTACCCATGAGCTCTAGCAGGTGCATACTGTCGTAAGGATACAGATCTGCCGGTTGCGTGCGTTTGATTTGTAGGCGAATCACAGAAGCCAGGACTTCGCTAAAAGTATTCTTCTGTCTTCAGTGGCTGTTTGCAGGATGGATAGCAACGAGGTAATGTATTTATTTTTGACTAAATGACGATGTTAAAAATCGCTAAGTTCAACTTGGTTTAATTACCGTAAAGTCGCCCCTGTCCTGTTGAAGCGATAAAGTGAATAAGAGTAAAGACAACCATGAGCTGGCGATATCACACACTTGTAATAGGTCTAAACAAAACTACATACTGGTACGTTCTCACGAATACTGTGAACGGATGGTAAACAATCAACAAGTACTTACAAGTCCAGCAATAACAGGGCCAAGTCGGCATCGGTCGGACGTCCCTCCTCGTCTTTAATTTCATGCCAGCGAGTGTGAAATAAACCGAACCGATGTTTATTCTGGTCCGAGCATTCAGCTTGTTTTTCTCTCGCTTTCTTTGTTCGGTATCCTCAAAATAAACTTTTCTTTTTCTTGCGTTCTTTGCTGCCTCCGCCATGACTACAGCTCTGCGTTTGGCTTTCGCCGACACTTCCGTGTTCTAAACGAATCAGGAATCGGGGGAAGTGACGTAGCCTATGCTGTAAAGCAGTCCAAACTTGTAGTTTTTAGTGTGGCAGGGTTCCCACCATCCACCCCGAAGTTACAAAGCGCTAGTGAAAGCAATACAGACCACTTCAGAACACGACAGAGGTGTCATTCAACTTATTGTAAAGTGGTGGACCATGGCGATGAATATCTAAGGACTATATTATGTTTGAAAAACTACATCGTGTTGGTTTAAAGTACAAATCATGTGGAGAAAAGAAGTACAAGAATTAATTCATATTTCGAGATTTCATACTTAAATTTTAGAATACGATTTTTTTTTAAATCCTGATGTTTTTAGTCAGACAAAGTTTCATCTAATATATATTTATTTATATATTAGCAGTGGCCCTGATCTTTTTTTGTTTAATGATTATCATGGGGCCTGATGGAAAGCTTTGAGGGGCCTGATGTGGCCCTCGGGCCACCAGTTGATCACTGACTTAAGCTGTCAGCTCTTTATATAATTCTAGCTGATCACAGACAGTCCATACAGATTTATTTAGGTTGTTAGCAGGTTAAATATTCTTCCATTTCTTATCCATGGACAGTATCCTCTGTACTCTCGGCCCTCTGAGCAATGTGCAAACGAGAGCTCTCATTGGTCAGATTTCATCTAACCAGATGCAAAACTAGAAATAACGACCACAGTTGAGAAAAACAAAAGGTTTAATTTTTTGTTACACATTTTCCTCTGATATTTAAAAACAATATTTCATTGGTTTGTCTGAAATGATCTCAGTCACAATCAGGAAGAGCTTCTTCTCTCTTTATTTTGCAGCATTTATATTAAAACATCCCTTCTGTAGTTAAAAGTGAACTCACAGCACCTCAGAGACAGAACAGAAGGATCCATGACACACAGATGAACGTGCTTTTCCAGATGTGGCACCAGCTCCACTCTCTCACTCTGTAAAACATCTGGACTGAAGTGTTGGGGTCTGAGTGATGTGAGGGGATTAAAGGTGGCTCATACGCTGCCTGGCTAAAAAACGCTGCCACCTGAAAGAAGGTCACACACTCTAATATTTCATTGGCCTGCCTTTATCTTTCATTACAGTCTCATTCTCTGTGTCATTGTTTCAATGATCTTCTTCAATGTCACAGATCTGTCCAAGACCACAGCACTGCCCCCACAGGCTTGGACAGTAGGCACTAGGCATGATGGGTGCATCACTTCACCTGCCTCTCATCTTACCCTGATGCTCCCATCACTGTGGAACAGGGTCAATCTGGACTCACCAGACCACATGACCTTCTTCCAGTCCTCCACAGTCCAATCTTTATGCTCCCTAGCAAACTGAAGCCTTTTTTCTGCTTAGCCTTACTGATTAGTGGTTTTCTTAAGGCTACACAGCTGTTCAGTCCCAATCCCTTTATAAGCACTAGTATCATTCTGGACTGAGTTCTTGCCATTCTTTCGCAGAGTTTTGTTGCGCCGTATTTCGTCGTAATTCCATCTCAAAACTTTGAACATGTTCATTTACTATTTTTTTTTTAAAAGAAACCTGTTTTAAGTTCAAATCCATTGTTTTATTTCATTGTTAATTACACACAGTTTAAGCATTTAAAACAAAATAATGACAAATACTTGCCAGAATTCTTTGCTTTTATTTCTAATGAAAAAAGTTTAAACAAATGTACTTAAAGGACATGTCCTGACACAGTCATTGACAAAAAAGACAAAAGAACTGTTAAAATTATAATATTAAAGGGGTTAAATGAAGACTGCGTTAAAGTACTTTTTGAACATTTTGCCCACACTGCAACAATACTGTGATAATAATGATAACTGTGATAATTTTTTCACAATAACTGTGAAATGCAATTTTCAAACCGTTACATCCCTAGTGTTGGACAGTCCTTAACCCAGTTTTAGTAGTTTCTTCAGTCTCCTTAGATGTTTTCTCTGCTTGATGCCAATGATTTGACCCTTCTTAAACAGACTAACATCTTTTCCACGACCACAGGATGTGTCTTTGACATTTCATTAAGAAATGAGAAGCTGCTCATTGCATCAGCTGGAGTTAAATAACTTGTTTCACGCTGAAAGATAATCACCCATGCAGTAATTATCCAACAGGAGGCTCGTACCTGTTTGCTTAGGTAAATCCAGGTGGCGACTTTTTTATGGCCAAGCAGTGTATTTGCAGTGTGCCAGTCTTCTACAATAATAATATTAATCAAATGCATGATTATAATTATTTCCATGATGGAAAAACAAAGTTCAGTGGAGCTGGTACCAAATGTTGGAGAAGCACTCGTGGTCACCACAGCAGCTGAATGAAGGTGTTACTGGATTGTAAACATCAGAATATAAAACTGTTAAAGAGTAAAATCCTCTATTGCACTAAAATTCCAGCTCAGAACAGTTTCAGTAAAACATTTTAAGTTAACATTTGTTCATTCTTTATGTTATGAAAATATTCTTCATCAATAAAATACAAATGTCCTCTCTATGGTTATAAATCTGGAATGAGCCAAAGAGGTACAGGAATGCAGGGATTAGTACAAATGTAGTGTTCACTCCAAAACTTCATGGTAAAGACTAAACTCACTCATCCTCGTCTGATCACCTGATAAACAGAGGAGGGTGATGAAGGCAGCATCAGTGTTCTTCTGTGGGCTCATCCTGAGGCCATCACTGCTGTTTGGGACGCTCAGGGTCGAACTTGAGGAGCAGGCCGAGGGAGGCGAAGCCGAACAGGAAGGTCTGCAAGAACCAGAGGCGGCGAGTGGACGGGTCGGTGATTCCTTTGCTTCTGCAGACGCAGAGAGACAAAACTGTCAAGAGGAGTCAAACCAGCAGCTGCTCCAACACAATCTCATCTTCATCATGAGATGTGATTTGATGTTTGATATCCGACCAAAAACGACTGAGCTCGGTGAAAACTTTGTCCCACCCTTCTGCTCCCTTCAGTCCCTTTAACAGAACTCTTTTATAATGTGTAAATCAGCTCAAATGGGCATTTTTCATATTTTAAAGTGGATAGAAATCTAAAGTCAGAGTCTATTATTCTCTGTGTAATTCAAAACAATACAACATATGGCCCTTTTCCACTAGCACGCCTTGGCCCTACTCTACTCGGCCCTACTCGATTTGCAGCGTGTTTCCGCTAGCCTGGTACCTCCTAAAACAAGCTAGTTTTAGTACCTACTCCACTCTGGTTCTCAGCGAGCTGAGTCGATACTAAAAGATGACGTCACCGACTGACAGCTACTGATTGGTCAGACAATGTCGTCATCGATGAGTCATGAGCGCGACAACCTAGCATGCTAGCAGTAGCTAGCGATAGCTTACTCTCATACGTCTTTTCTTTGCAGCTGGATTGCTCTCGTCCTCGGCTTCATTCTGTTGTATAGCTTCCAAAACTCTCCTGCGCTTCTCAAGGGGTATTTCTTCTTACCACCTGCAGCCTTCTTCTGCTTTCCTTTTTTACTCGATTTGTGACAAAAAGCCACAGATTGTTGTGTCACACTCGAAATGACGTCACTGCAGTGCCGCTCAGCTGTTTACAGTCACACTGCACCCCGTTGGGCAGGTGACTGGGGCTAGTGGAAAAGCAGCACAAGGCGAGTAGAGTAGAGCTAATGGAAAAGGGCGAATAGTCTTTAACCCTTTAACTCCCAGCTCAACTGTTTGGTAGAGGTCAATAAATCCAGGAATATTTAAAGGGACTGTGAGGAATTTCTAAGTAATTACAAAGAATTATGTGTTTTGATGTGTTGTCACACATCCAAAACTACCGCTACGTAGCTAGAAAGAGATACATTACCTCGTCGCTTTGCATCCTGTAAGTTGTTGAAAAAATAAGTTATAAAGCAATGCAGAGTTCTGAGAAGGGTCCGAGCTGCATTTTCATTAGCATCACAACACACACACGCCTTGGCTTGTGGTGTGTTCAAGTTGTAGTCAGAAGTAGGAATTTCCGAGTTCCGAGTAAGAAACTAAAACTCGATTTTTGAACAAAAAAAAAAAATCGATTTAAAAATTGGCAGACAAAAAAATCGTGATACTTAGGTGAGTCGATTTTTTCTCCTGATTCGAGTGAACAGTTATTTAGCCCAATTATTAAATAGCTCCTGTGATATTGCCGATGTTTTCATCTAGTTAGCTCAGTGTGATGTGTGACTATATCAGGCTCACATGTCAGTGCAGTATTCAGCAATAGTATTGTTAGACTTATATTTACAAAAAGCCTGGATTGTATATAGTGGATTATTAACACTTTAGGCACCAGAGTTTTTTCAAGAAAATATTAATACCATCATTATTATGTTAAATGCTTAACCATAAACTTATACTTAATCTCTTTTTCATCAAAAACATTTTGTATGTGTCAAACTCAATATCATCTATTTAAAGTTATTTTTTGGTATTTTATTTACAAACATTTCTGCTTTTATAATTGTATATGTTTGTGCATGTTCATATCATCAACTGTTACCTTTTAAAACCTTTAAATCCCACACCAAGAAAATATCTGGTCTTTGGTTTGTTTGCACTTTTCTTTGTTCCCTTAAATGTTAACAGTGTCAAACGATGACTTGATATGATTTTTAAAAACATTTAATATCACTAAATTTATGGATGACCTCTGCCAAATCAGTTGAGCTGGGAGTGAAAGGGTTAAGATAGAAAATATTCCCTGTTAACCCATTAAATCTGCAGTTTTAGATCCAGTTGCCCTGCAGCATAAACATAAGTAATCCAAATAAAAAGATTAAAATATAAACTCAACAAACACTCAGAATAAGCACAGGGATCTTCTTAGACGGACATTCATGCCTGTAGAGGACGTCAAACTCTTACAGGGTGATGAAAGTGTGATGAAAGTTTGACTCCAGCGCCATCTTGTGGACATTTAGCTCTGTGTGGTTCTTACCTGCACACTCTCAGTGCAACGAGGGCCTCGACAACATGGATGGCAAAGGCAGCCCACCACCTGGAACACACACAGGAACAATTTACTCCATAGATTATTAATTTGATTACCTAAATTCATTTAATTTTTGAATGCATCACCATTACCTTCATTAAAGATAAAGATGCAAGACTTATTAAAGTAAATCATTTCAGCATTAAAAGGTGTTTTCAATAGGCTGCTATCTGGGTCCAGCTCATTAAATGATCCATTACTGTTGGATTTTGAGTTTGGATTATGTAATATTATATCTCTGGCAATATTTCAAACATTATTTTGGCCAATACTGATATAAAGAAATGACTGAAATTAGTTATTTTTACATTACACCTATGTCATACACCAGATATTTTTGACAGGAACAGTAAAATCAGGCTTGATATGCCCTTTTAAAATCTAAAACACTGATTTACTTAACTGTGGACAACCCCTGCCCTATCTTAGGAGTTTAAAGTGGGGAAAAAAGGTGATAAAAACAGAAATGTCTTGAAAATTAAAGTTAACGTGTGTTGCTACCAAGAGGGTGAATTCCTCCACAGCTCAGCCCAGGGACATCACCAAATAGAAAGCATTTTTTTTTAATGAAAAATGATGATGATAGAAATAAAAACTATTATTGTGAAGATCGCTTTAATCATTATTGCCTTCTCTTGTTTGTTCTCTATTTTCTTTTGTCTCTATCTTCCTCTCGTTTTTATTCTTTCTATTTTCCTCTTTACTTCTTCTTCTTTTTTCTACTCTTCCTCTCTTTTTTTTCCTTTCTATCCGTCCTTCTTTCTCTCTTTCTTTGAATTGAATTGACTTGAATTTATTTATTTGATGGTGACGATGCAGTTTAACATAGTTCCATCACTGAGCATGAATCTGATGTGCTGCACAGAGAGTTTATAGCAAATGCTAATTTCCAACTTTTGTCCCTAGTTGGGCCTTTAAATATAAAAGTCGGAAAATTAACAATATTTAACAGCATAAAATAAAAAAGTTTAGAAAACAATTAAATACATGTTCACATAAAAACAAGTAATTACACAAACCAGTTCAAATAAGTCAAATAATGTGGCAAACTAAGAATAATTACAGCTCCGATTACTTTTAGCACTTGACCTTTGTAGAGAAGGTTTTTAATCTGTGGTTAATTTGACTTCGGTTGGTAATGAATTCCAGAGTTTAGAGCCTTTAAAAGAGAATTTTTGTATGCTACAGTTTCCATTCACCTTGCTTCTTGTTACTCTGCTGCTGTTCTGTCTTTGAATAAATTTGGATAAGGGTTCAGTTTGTTAACTTAATTTACTGTGAAAGGCTGGCCATCCTTCTTTAATCAGCATCAGAACAAAAACACAAACATGAATAATAACAGCCTCTCCACGACTTACTTAAATGTGTGGGAGTATCTTAAAAACCTGATGTTTATTACCCAGCCCTGTAGAGTGGATGTTGAAGCATCACTCTTCCCTTTAGTTTTCTTGAGCCCATAAATCATCGGTCACTAATAAACCACGAGAGGATCAATGGGCTGACAAACTCTGACAGATATGGACCGAGCTCTACAGGGGGGCTGCAAATGGACCAAAACATTAATGCTGCTGTTGATTAAAGAGAGTCTCCTGCTCCACCACATTGGATTGAGGTCTGGTGACTGTGGAGGCCGCTGGAGGGTAGAAACCAGTGTGAGATGATCGGAGCTCTGAGACATAAAGATTAAAAAAAAAAAAAAAAAAAATTAGGACAAAAAAGATTGGTTGTTGTGTTTCTGTTAAAGGGGTTAATTTATGGAATAATCGAACCAAAGATATTCAACAATCCATATCAAAATTTACATTTAAAAGGACATTAAAGGGCAGTATGTTAAGTTAGTACCATTACATTTTTTGTAACTGATTAAATCTCTCAAATATTATAATTTATAGTATTATTTTGGTGGTTGTTGCTTGTTGTTGTTCTCATTGAGAATCAAAAAGAATTTCAGACCAGCAGTGTTGATGACGGCTGTTTTATTATTATTGTTGTTGTGAATTATGTTGATCATTGTGTTGTTGTTTTGTTTTTGAAATATTTTTTAAGTGTCTAAAAGGGGCAGATAATATAAGATTGTTCTTCTTTCTGTTCCTTTTCATTCAGTTATATACTTACATGCTTGTATGAAAAAGCTTATTTCAGATGTATGAATGAAAAAAATAAAACACTAACTAACACTAACATGGAGCTGCTGAAGTCTCCATCAGAAGATGGTCCACTGTGGTCATACAGGGATGGAAAGGAGCCTGACGTGCAGCCTGAACCGCAGATCCAAGGCAGGATGGATCCATGCTTTATGATGTTCACACCAATGTCTGAGCCGACGTCTGAATGTGGAGCAGAAATCATCAGACCAGGAGACACTTTTACAATCTTCTGTGGTCCAGTTTTGTTGAGCTGTCGCCTCAGTTTCCTGTTCTTCACTGACAGGAGTGGCACCTAGTGTGGCCCTCTGCTGATGTAGCCTATCAGAAAGTCAGAAATGGTCTTCTGCAGCCCTTGATTGGTTATTTGAGTTCCTGTTGCCTCTGACTATTCTCCTCCGACAACCACAGAGAGCTGCTGCTCACTGGATATTTACCCTTTTTAGGACCATCGTCTGTTGTGCATGTAAATCCCAGTAGATCATCAGTTTCTGAATGAAGACCAAAGTCTCTTAAATCACCTTCACTTTCCATCCTTATAGTTGTCTTGTTTGTTGATTTTATTGTTGTTGTTTTATCCTGCACAGCAACTTTGAGTGTTTTGAAAGGTGCTTTTAGAAAAATGTATTATTATTGTAATTATTATTACTATTAATATTATTACTATTATTATTATTATTATTATTATTGTTATCATTATTATTATTATTATTATCACAATGCTCGGACTCAACTTCTGCACTTTGATCTCCCTATGTCTACATTACTAAATGCATTGAGTTTCTGCCATGTGACTGGCTGATGAGTTGCTTGCATCCAGTATTTGATTTTGTTTGTCAGGAGTAGAAAATGAACTAAAATACTTTTTTTTTTCAGAAGTCTTTATGTCTCTAAGTCTGATCAGAGTCGTATTACAGTTTGAATTCTGTGGAAACATTCGTGACTTTTCTTCAGATTAGATCAGATTAGAACTGGTTAGGTAGAACTTTATTAATCCCTTTGGGAAGACTCCCTCAGAGAACTGAAGCACATGTCTGTTGTTTGTCTAAAACAGTCTGAGGAGTGGAGCTCATTGAGAGCGATCAGCAAGGGGAACCATGGAGAGGTTTGAGACCACGAACTCTGCTTCAGACTTTTACTCAAGGAAACACTTTCAAACATTAAGTCCCTCGGCTCCCTGGATTATTTAAGTCCACATAATTAAACACGGATTTGAAGACCATGAACACTCCCCTTCGAACAGGAGGACGAGCGTGATCAGCCTCTCACCCTTTGTACATGATGTCAGCGTGGTTGTCCACCAGGTATTTGCAGAAGGTGCCGTATGGACCGAAGTATTCGAAGGGAACCTTCTCCGGTATGAACACGAGGCACTGAAAACACACAAAGAGGTTCAGATTAGACAAGTTTGAATTTACAGAGCGTAAAACTCCACCAGGGGGTGCTATATCAGAAGATAACATGTGATCCTGTCAGTTAGGCTCTGGTCTGGTTCACCTGATGTTTAGGACTGTAACAGAAAAGCCCTCCTGCAGCTACATTCACCCACATACACAGCGCTGCCCTCCCCCGCTGGCTCTGCCAACCCTGCTGTCATCTCTGTTGTGCCTCTAAAGCCAAAGTCACTGAGTCCTTAACATTGACAGTGAGCTACAATGTCACCCTGTGGGCCTGTCACGATAACAAATTTTGCTGGACGATAATTGTCCAAAAAATGATTGACGCTAAACGATATTATTATCAATATGATTTAGATTTTTTTTTCATTTTTTCATTAATGTAATTATCATATATGTCATAATTAAGAGAGTACACCATATCAAAAGCAAGAAACTTTAATTTCTTAAGAGTATTTAACTGTAATTGGACGGTCAAGATCTTTAAAATAAAATAAACAAACAATATAATAAATTTAACAAACAAAAGAAGAGAAAAAAAACAATGTAAATGAAATGGTCTCTCTTTGAGGAAAAATTGCATGTAAAAAAAATAGACCCCGTCTCTGTACAGAAAAACGAAACACCAATACAAACACACACAAAAAATAAAAACAATAAACAGAATGGAGTTTATACAGTTCCGGAATTGTTTGTGACATGTACGTTCTCCCACTCAATCCGTACTGTCTGTCAAACGTTTGTAACACTGCTGGCTTTTCAACCGTATTGAAGGGCTGCATTTCTTTTGCAATGTAGCAAACAACACTGTCTGTGAGTGCGCACCGTTTTGCGCTTTTATTTCTATTTACTTTGCCGACCAAATGCCTCAGTAAGCACGGACTGTCAAGGATGGTGGCTCCGCTACACCCCCCGTCTTCTTCTCCGTCGCCACTTCTTTCAAACAAATACGACATATTGGCTCTTGGGTGTTGATGAGCTCACACCTTGTTCATTCTGTTTAAAACCAAAACATTCCCACACTGGGGCTGCGGTAGCCGGCTTAAGAAACATATCTTTCGTGCCATCATTCGTATGAGTTTTTATTTCCTTGTTACTCCTCAGGATGCTCACTTCAGCTTTCTGTGTGTGTGTGCACGAGCAGCCCCGTCTCCCCCCAAAGATTGCATGTCTGACAGATGCTCACTCCGCTATAAATCCGCTAAATCCGCTATAGACCCGATGCACCACGGTGTTAAGAAAGATGGACAGAGTGAGCAATCTTCTCATTCAGCCTCTTTGGTAGAAAGAGAGGAGGAAAACAAACATGCATGCACGTGTCAGCTTACCGAGCTCGGCAAACTTACTGGGCATGTTTTTATTCATCTCCTGGTTAATTGATTTATTGATTATCGTGACAGGCCTATCACCCTGAAATGGCTCTATGAGCGCTGAAGCACCTGAGCTGCTGCTGTTCAGCTCTTTTCTGATTTCTGACGACTCAAAGCACCTTCACTCCACAGGTCGCTCCTTAAATTAATTTAGTCAGAGGTTAACTTGCTGTTAAATGACGCATGATGGCTGCCTGAGTCAGCAGGGACAACCACAACCTTTGAAATACAAACTGATGATCAACAACAATCAGCATCTGGACAATCAAACCGGAGATGAACCTCAGGTTTGTCCATGTATCTGCATTTGCGTCAGTGGCCGTCCGTGAGACTTTCTGTTTATTTGACATTTTTACACCACTAGAGGGCGCAGTAGATCCCGGGCTCTACCTGCAGTGTCAGGAGTACGCCAGCATGGCACCTCTGCCTCTAAACTGATCTACTGGTGACGTGAACTGCAGCTCACGACTGCCCCTTTTTAACTCTGGACGACGTGAACAACCGACGCACTGAATCAACACAGCAGCCATCAATCAGAAGTGTCAGTGTCGCCGACAGGAAGGAAATCTTAATCTTAAATCCACGTGATGACCGTTTAATTCCCTTTCAGAGGTCTGGAATATCCATTACATTTTTTTTTATCTTATCATGTTATTATTTCCTGTTAGCGGTGGGCAATATATCGATTAAATCATTTGATTTGAATTATTTCTTGCAGAAGATCTAAAATTAAAAAAATGAAATTTCTTTTCTTGAATTCTCCAATTGTAAGTTATTGCAATATTTGAAAATATAAATACTGAAAATGTACAGTTTTCACGATGGTAGGCCTTGTCAAGTACAGTATAAGCTGGGGATGGGATGAAATATCGTTGGGCAATATATCGCGATACAGTACGTGACAAAATGCATCGAGTTTGAAAAAAATGGATTGCGAAATAAAGACGTCACGTCCGGTAATAGCGCATGTGATCAGTAGTGACGACAACAAACATTAGCACCAACTACCTTGCCTCCAAAAAGCCGAATGATGGAGTCAAATGAGGTCGAAATTGAGGACGCTCCGCCTGGATACAAGTCATCTGTCTGGCAGTATTTTGGCTTTCTCATTAAAAAAGACGAAGACAGTGAAAACGAGCCTACCGCTCTTAGCATACACTCTCTTGTAATTACAAAGTAATATTTTTTCTTTTTTACTTTTTTGATATTGTATCGTGACGTATCGGATCGTGACCCAGGCATACTAAGGTGCAGCATATCGTGAGTTTAAGTGTATCGTCCCATCCCTAGTATAAGCATTTTTTTATGATTTAATTTTTTAGTCATTGATATTTTTTTTTGCTAATATACCATGAAAATATCTCAACTTTAAGTGTTAATGTAGACAAATTTGCCTGTTTGAACATCAGAATCTACATTTTCTGACACACACTTTAACTTTAAGAGGGAAATTCTGTTTGGTTCGGTTATGTAGTCTGGTTGGTTTGGTTACATATTTTGACAACAAAGGCAAAAACTATTAATATCGTAAATCGAGTGTAACTGGAATAAAATGGATTTTATTTTCAAGCCATATTGCTCAGCTCCATTATCTGTCCTTAACCGACAGAACACTTTGCAAACATCTGCTTTAAAAGGTGCTTCATTAATAAAATTATAACCATCCCATAAACCATGTGTTTATCTGTATCTGGTGTTAAAGGTGTTTTTTTTTTATAAATATCTCCAGATTATTTGGGTTTGTAAAATGTTGATAAAACTTGATGTGGTATCAGAGCTTAAATAAAATAAACGATTCCTCATGTTTAAGTATATCAGAAAATTTTAGTCCTTAAAGATACTGCACCAACACAAGAACATAATAAACTATTTATTACTCTACAGTACAGTCTTTTGCATAACTTCATCCAAAGGGTAAAGGAATTTTGGAGTTTCCAATAAATAAATAACAAAACTCAATAAAGGCCCGTCTGTGCTGATGATGACCGACTATAATCTGTCACACTCATGAGCGTCTGCATCATCTGCACCACCAAACTGAGAGACAAACCTCGGCCTGCTGACGATAACGGGCTGTGAGATGTTCGGTTAAACGGCCGTAAAGTTCAGAGGCACGGTTTGAAGAACGACAGAGATCAGTGGATGTTTGACAAAGAGCTGCTCTGTGCGGGACGTCCCGCTGAAATCAGATTAGATTCAGCCCTGATGGAAAACCAGTCTGACATCATGCTGGAGTTTTTCTCTGGTCGGTCGGCTTTTCACTGTTTTATTAAGTGAACATGAAGGATTAGATCTGCTTCAGGGTTCAGAATTTCCCACCAGAATCAAGATCGTCTCTGAGAGGAGATCAACTTCAGCTTAAAGTTTATTAAAGGTGCATTACGTCGAGTTTTCACACTGAAATGTCAAAGAGACTACCCCCCTTAAATGACCTCAAACATACCCGACAGTTTTCAGACCAGAGACGTGCGCCATTTTTATAGTCATAACAATCTGTGATTTGTTCCTCATGACAAGACACGTCATTCATCCTGCTGCCTTAGAAACAACCGCTGTTATACCTAAGAATGCTCCATCATGAGGCAGGAGCTGCTCCTGAGAGCTGCCCTTCAGTCTTCAGGCTCATTATTCTCTGACATCTGCTGCACCTTCTGTCAATCAAGACTGTGCTATAGCGACAAATTTTATTACTTTTGAAAATAATAAGTAATCAACCATCTCTACCAAGTGTTTGAGGCTATGTTTAGTCAACATGACAATAACTTAAGAGGAAAAAAAAGTCATCATGTTGTCTCTCCCTAAAGAAATCAAAATCATTCGTTTTTTTTTTTGCTTACCAATTCCTTCCATTTTGTTCTGAATGCTCTGCAGATTCAGGACGTCACACTTTTGTAAGAGGTGTTAAGAAAAATGATGAAGAAGTCCAAAACCATGACAGACAGAGCACAAGTGAGCGCTAAATATCAGGAGTGCCATGTGCTCGACATTGTTGTCACTGAAAACCAAAAAAAGGTTGTTTTCACACAGTCTAACGTTTCGTTGGACCACCTTTAGATTTGATTAAAGCACACATTCGCTTTAGCATTGATTCGATGAGCTTCTGCAACGTCACAAGATTTATTTCCATCCAGTGTTGCATTAGCTTTCCACCAAGATCTTGTGTTGATGGTGGAGAGTCTGATCACTGCACAAAGCCTCTCCAGCACATCCCAAAGATTCAAAGAGGTTCAGGTCTGGACTCTGTGGAGGCCAATCACTGTGTGAAAATGATGTCTCCTGCTTCCTGAACCACTCCGTCACAGTTTGAATTAATGAAACCTGGCATTATCTTCTTAGAATATACCCATGTCATTAGGGAAGAAAAAATCCACGGATGGAATAACCTGGTCCTTCAGTATATTCAGTTATCAGCTGAGCTCATTCTTTGGGCCATAATGTTGCTGAATCTCGACCTGACCAACTGAAGCAGCTCCAGACCATAACACTGCCCCACAGGCTGGTAAGGAGGCACTGGGCATGATGGGTGCACCTTCTTCCAGTCCTCCACAGTCCAATCTTTATGCTCCCTAGAAAACTGAAGCCTTTTTCGGCTTAGCCTTACTGATTAGTGGTTTTCTTAAGGCTACACAGCTGTTCAGTCCCAATCCCTTGAGTTCCCTTCACACTGTGTGTGTGGAAATGCTCTTACTTTCACTATTAAACACACCCCTGAGTTCTACTGTTGTTTTTCTTTGATTTGATTTAGCCAAACATTTAAGTGATCATCATTCAGAATTTTATTTTGACCACATTTCTTCCTTGAAGACGATGGTTCCCCACTATCCTTCCAGTTTTTAATAATGTGTTGGATAGGGATGTAATGGTTAATGGCAAATCTTGGTTCATGTCATTAATTTGTCACTTGGAGGGTTCTTTAAAGGGAAAAATTATTTAATTTGTCAAATGAGTGTTGCTGAAAAACATCAGGAATTTATTTTTAGGCCATATTTCCCAGCCCAAGGCTGAGTACACCTCCAACCACAACATGTAGAGACACTCACTGTTGAGGGCATTTCAGAGTCACCAATTAAAGGGACTATAAGGAGAATCTATAATCGACAACATAAAGACTCTGCTACCCATGAGCACGCGTGGCGACTGTCGTAATGCTGAGTTCCAGTAACCTCGGAACTGGGGGTGACATCATCTCCAAATTATCGGCGTTCCAGTTTAAGTCGGAAAAAAACATGTCGATCTACCAGGCTATTGTTAGCTGTTGTTAGCACGCCCTGCGTTGTTGTTCACAAATATCACATGAAGAATGTGATTATCACTATGGCAGCATTTTTGTAAATGTAAGTCTAACAATACTATGTATACAGCTGATCTAGAGCGACACACCCCAGTCAGAAGAGCAAATAAATGGATTATTACATGAGCTAAATAACTGTTCACACTGGGGGCATCCATCTTCCATTGTCAACTCGGGGGTGGCGAGGTTTCACCGAGTTCCCAGAAGGAAATTCAGACTTGGGGGTGCGATCCAGTTGCAGTTTCCTACTCGGAACTCGGAAATTCCTACTTCTGACTACAACTGGAACGCACCACAAGATGTCTGCAATCCAAAGCGTGTTTGTTGTTATGCAGCTCGGACCATAACTCTGCATTGCTTTACAACTTCTTCTTCTATGGAAAACTTAGTATCGTAGTTTTGTAGACGGCTATATATCACTACTTACAGCCCGGTGCTCTAAGACGTGTCTGAATAATATAAATTTGCTCTAGTTTTAAATGTCTTGTTCCTGAAGTTGAGTATCCAGGCCAGTCCAGCCCTGTCCGACCCGACCGGAAGGCTAAGGAATAGCATTTATAGATAACCTATTCTGATGCTATAAAACTCATCTTAAAGTGCGTATTTCCATCAGGCATATATCTAAAAGTGAGACTTTTTTGTAATTACTTAGAAACTCCTCACAGTCCCTTTAATCTAACATGTTTTTGGACTGTGTGAAGGGAGAACAGGTAACGTCTGCACAGAACGGACTGCTCTGACTCAGGAAGTCGAAGCAGCAACCTTCATACCGAGGGGCGCTGACCTGCTGCATCAGCAAACAGCACATGGGTGATACTACAGCACTGTTTCAGGCTGCCTTTGTCCCTTTGTCCACCTGTGACGGGTACCTTTGTGTCCACGTGGACTGAGGGACAGGTTTATTGTTGAGGGGCCCTCGGCCCGGCAGGTGGAGACTGCTCTGATATGATATGAGGACTTTGGTTCACCTGTGACCTCAACCTGCTGAGAGAACACTGATAAACAGCAAAGGAGGTTAAAACTGTCCCGCCCAGACTCTGCTCCATACTGTCTGTTCAAATCATCAGATCTCTTCAATGTCAGCCCTTTAGACAAAACAATAAGGGCTTAACACATATCAGCCTGACACGTTCCAAAAAGCTGGGACAGGGGCATGTTCACCTCCGTGCTTCATCGCTTTTCTTTAACAACAGCAGCAGGTCAGTCTGGTCCCTGTTCAGTGAAGACAGGCGTGGACTGCAGCAGGTCAGTCTAGTCCCTGATCAGTGGAGACAGGCGTGGACTGCAGCAGGTCAGTCTAGTACCTGTTCTGTGGAGACAGGCGTGAACTGCAGCAGGTCAGTCTAGTCCCTGTTCAGTGGAGACAGGCGTGGACTGCAGCAGGTCAGTCTAGTCCCTGTTCAGTGGAGACAGGCGTGGACTGCTGCAGACCTTTACATAATGATGCTGCTTTATAATGCAGAGCTGTCTGAGGGATCACAGGTCACAGGCATTCAGTTATTATTTGGTCTCTTGGTTAACCTGTCCCTGTGTAGAATGTTCCAAACAATCGTTTTTGTTGCTTTTCAACTTTCTCAGTCCTTTATTTCCCCTGTCCCAGCTTTTTTTTGGACATGTTGCAGGCATCAAATTAAAAGAGAGTGAATACTGAAAATATTAAATAAAGGTTTATATTAACAAATCTTCATCTTTGTAGCAAATGCATGTGGATGCCTGATTTCTTCCTTGGCCTCCTGGCCTCGTCCTAATGTCCAAAAATAAGCTCATTAGGTGGAGTGGTGACTCTAAATTGACAGTCGGTAAAGATAATTGATGGATGGATTTGTTTTGCTTTCATTTATGTTTTACCAAAAGTAGGGCTGGGCAGTTAATCCAAAAATAATCAAAATCGACATTTAGACCCTCTTATCAAAGTAATTTTACTTATGACAGTTATTTTAATTATTTTTGCTGTGTAAGTCACATGACTGCACCCCCTCCATATAGTCTACGTTTCCTTTCGCCAAGAGCGAAGGACGTGCCAACATGGGGGGGAGACAAGCGCCAATCTATCAGAGGACCTTGTAGCCAAGAACAATACCATCTCAATTATTTGGGCACATTTTAGATTCTGTGCAGAGGACATCAAGCAGAAAGAAGTTAAATGTAAATACTGCATAAAGACAGTGTCAATGACCGTCGGTATTACCACTAATTAGTTCCAGCATAGCATAAAATAATCATTCATTAATTGTAATCGAGGTAAGAGCTTTAATTAATCGTGCTATTGAGATTAGGTAATATCGCCCTGCCCTAACCAAAAGTCATAACTTCATTGGCCATGCCCCCCCCCGCGTTTCGCCCCTGTGTCCGCCTCTCCTTCTTTTTTTCTCTCAACACAAGACTCTTTGCTTTCCAGTCTTCATCAATTAAATGGGCAGTCAGTGTCATATAGGACTCCATTCAAAGAGCCGTACACATCTGTTATCTTTATCTATTAACTCGGTAGCTTTCTCTCTTTTTCTCCCTCGTATTTTGCCATTACTGCATGCGTAATTGTGAGGCGCGCTGGCACTGAATATCCAGAAAAACATTGGAACCTGGAAATTCATGGGACTCTTTTAGTGTTCCCACAGAGTTTCATATTAACCACGTTGTTCACTACAACAGACACTTTTTTTCTTCTTGAACTTTGAAAACATCTGCAAATCCATATAGTCGCGCATCGATGTTTGCGCCTGTCCTTTTATTTTCAACCCAAGACTCTTTGCTGTCCAGTCTTCATCAATGAAATGGGCAGTCACTCTCATATAGGACTCCATTTGAAGAGACGTACACATCTGTTACTTTTATCTATTAACTCCTCAGCTTTCTCTTTTTTCCTCCCTCGTATTTTGCCGTGAGCGCGTGCGTAATTGTCTGGCGTGCTGGCACTGAATATCCAGGTTCCAATGTTTTTCTTGGCCTGCCACGACACCAATGGGCCTCATACCCTCAGAAATAAACTGTCAATTCCTTCTGTGATGTCGTTTTTACATTTGGGTGTTTATATGAGGCATAAAATCCAGCGCGGACTGGGTGAGGGATGCCGCTGCAGCGCGGGCAGAGCGCATGCAGTTATAAAACAAATACACGATTATTAGACTAGAAAATTGAAATGCTCTTAAATAAAAATATTGAAATGAACGATAAATACATTAAAATGGTGTTCTGAGACATGATGGGGGTGCTCAGAAAATACCCCCATTTCACTTGATACGTTTCTCCTGATGAAATGAACTGCAGGGGGAAAAAATAAATTGACATGTTTGGTCGACCAATCAGAATTTTGGTCGACTGAGCACGCATCGACCGATTAGTCGACCAGTCGACTTGGACTTTACAGCCCTAGTTCTAACACAAATAAACCTTCACCATGAGAGGAGCAGGTCAGTGGTGGTGAAAAAGAAGCTCTGGGCTCTTGACAGAAAATATCAGTATCTCCAATAACAGGTAAATCACAGTGATGCCGCTTTATAATGTAGAGCTGCCTGAGGGACTTAAGGTCACAGGAATTCAATGTTTGCTTTCAGCCTTGCTGCTTACATGCAGAGTTTTCTCAGATGCTCTGAATCTTTCAGTCCCTAAATTTCTTTCAACTGCACCTTAAAGCACTGTTCTGAATAGGGATGGGACGATACACTTAACTCACGATACGCTGCACCTCGATATGCCCGGGTCACGATATGATACATTATCAAAAAAGTAAAAAAGAAAAAACATTACTGTAATTACAAATTATTTATTTTTGTTTGAGTTGCACACAGGAAAACACAAGGCCTAACAGGCCAAACACAAACAATAACACTCTCTCTAACCCTAGAGAGGTTATTTTTCTATTAACTTAAAAGCCCTACTTTCGGTAAAAACATAAATGAAAACAAAACAAATCCATTCATCAATTATCTTTACCGACTGTCAATTTAGAGTCACCACTCCACCTAATGAGCTTTTTTTTTGGACATTGAGACGAGGCCAGGAGGCCTAGAAAGAACTCAGGCATCCACTCATGCATGGGGATGGAACCAGCAACCTTTTGCTATAAATATAAAGATTTATAAATATAAACCTTTATTTAATATTTTCAATATTATACTCTCTTTTAATTTGATGCCTGAGAGGTTAGAGAGAGTGAATGCTAACGAGCGGTAGGCTAGTTCTCGCCATTTTCGTCTTTTTCAATGAGAAAGCCAAAATACTGCCAGACAGATGACTTGTATCCAGGCGGAGCGTCCTCAATTTGGACCTCATTCGACTCCATCATTCGGCTTTTTGGAGGCAAGGTAGTTGGTGCTAATGTTTGTTGTCGTCACTTCTGGTCACATGCGCTGTTACCGGACGTGACGTCTTTATTTCACAATCCATTTTTTTCAAACTCGATGCGCTTCGTCACGTACTGTATCGCGATATATTGCCAAACGATATTTTATCCCATCCCTAGTTCTGAAACTGTTGGACTAATTATTCATACAGTTATTCACAAAGTGGTGGATCAAATTAAAATGAGTGGATATTTGCAGCAAAACAATAAAGTTGGTCAGTTTGAACTTTAAATATCTTGTCTTTGTGTTGTATTTAATTGACTTTGACTGAAAAGTTTTGTAAATCACTGTATATGTTTGATTTCTGTGTTACATCGTTGATTGGAGCTGGGGCTGGTGGTTAAAGTGTAGAGACCACGAAGCTTAAAGGATGTTTGTGTTGAATGTCTCAAACAATTATGATCAGTTAAACAGTCTGAAGTCGATTAATCGACCAGCAGAGCCTCTAAGAGCTTAAACTCCGTACTCACACAGGCCCTGGTTTGTTCAAGCGAGACTTAATCACCTTTTTAATTTTAACACATTTGTTCACTTTGGTATGACAGAGGGACACGGAGCACAGTGGGACAGTGGACTTTGGTCCAGAGTTAGTTTGACCTCCTGATCAGATTAGATACCCGCCGAACACTGACTGAGCTCTGCAGGTTACCTCGGAACAGCTGAAACAGTCAAAAAGTCTAAAACTCCATGAAAACATCAGAAAAGAGGATTTAAAGAAAGTCCACGACGACAGCGGCTCTGCGGACCGTGAACCACCCGGACGGTGTTCGAGGGGACACACACCGGGGGCACTCACGAGCGCTTGAATCTTCAATAATTAACATAAATGAACGTCAGGCACTTAATCATACTCACGGAGAAATGCCCAACACCAAATGTGACGAGGACGATCCAGAACAGGCTGGTTCTCCTGAAGTAGTCACATCCGTCGCTCTTCGCCATCGCTGCGCTGCTGCTGTCAGCTGGTCCCGCCGTCAAATCAGTCCGTGTGGAAACAACAGCTGAGAGGAACATTTCTGCACATCCTGCTTCTCACGTTGACATCAACATGAAGCCCCTTTATTAAAATCATAATCGAAATTAACATTTTTCTTTTTTTAATGAGCCGTTGCCATGGGGTATGTACGGTGGCCCTGGCAGTAACTCCAAAAACATTTCACTTAATACAAAATTAATAAAACAAAAGCCATAAATTAATTTTAAAAAAAAATGGTAAGAGACACAAAGAATAAAAAAAAGGTGAAGACCAAACCATTCTAGGACGTGCAATCCTAACAAATCAAGAAAAAATATTCCACTCCTCAACCATCCTTTCTGCCCCTGTCCCAGCTTTGTTGGACGTGTTGTAGGCATCAACTTCAAAATGAGTGCAACAAATCAATAAAGATGATTAGTTTGAACATTAAATGTACTGAATTAGATGTTTATTCAAATGAATAGGAGTTGAAAATAATTTGAATATTATTGCTTTCTGTTTTTATTTATGTTTTACAGTGTCACAACTTTACTGGATCTGGGTTTGTATTTAACCCTTCGATCACTCCAGCCATACTGTTTAAAACACAAAATTATAATGGACAAAAAAGGAGAAGGATGCAAAGAATAAAAAAGATCAACATCAAATTATTCTAAGATATGCTGCTTAAACAAACACGACTAAGTTTGATAATGCAAAAACTTGAAATTAAATATAATTCAGAGAGAAACAAAAAAAATAATGCAACAGGTCTTTTTTTAACATTAAATCAGTTAAAAAACAGGTCCAAAACATTTTTAATAGAGGAAATATACTTTAACTTTCATATTGTTAAAGGATTTTTGGAGCATAAGAACATGACACTTCAGCAGAGAGTAAGTATAAATAATCACAGGTATGTCTAAATACATTTAAAACCCTCTTGGCCTACTGCGCTGCGTCCATGCTAATGTCATTTGTCCCCATCTGTTTCATAGCAGCTGTCCTGAGTGCCTATGAATTCCCCCTTGGAGACAAATAAAGTTTTTTTTTATCTGGATTTGAATGGCTGTTTTTTGTCTCTGGTTCACTGGCCCAATGACCTGCACGTGTTGTTGTTTTCTTTAAATTTTAAAATTGAAGCTCATAAGTCATCACAAAGTTTTACTGTACTGCTGCCCTCTTCTGGCCTTCCATGGAAACTGCAGCTGCTTTGGACCACAGTGGTTATAAAGAGGCATTTTTATAATAAAGACAAATATCTATTGTATACCTTTAAAATATGTAACAGACTTAGACACTGTGCAATAAAATGTATGTCATGCTTCAGTTAGGTTGGATCGTTTTTTCTCCTCTCTTGGTTTTTATTCTGATAAAAGTCTGTCGTCCTTCCACCTCAGGGAAAATGTATCCAGGGTCAACAGGAAATGGAAATCATCATAGAGGCTTTATTGTTTGTTTGTTTTTCTGAAATAAATACATTTAAAATTCATGACAAACACAAAAATAAGAGTGTCAGCACAATGATATAACCTAATAATCACCAGTGATTGAATGAACCACCTCTCAGAGACTAAAACAGGAAACACAGAGGATGTGCCAAACAGGAGGGGAGCAGCTTCAACAGAGCATTAAGAATAATGAAATGATTTAAAAACAGAACAGAAAAAATATAAAGTCGGATTCAATTATTTCAGTCCCCTACTCTGGTACTGTGGATGCCACTTTGTCCAGCCAATCACATGGCTAATATGCAGGGACGAACAAGTATTCACACTCACAAGTTTAAATTTCATTTTGGGAGTTTTTCCAAATGTGCTTGAAATATTTTCCACTTTTTGAATATTTCAGTCTTATATTTTCTTGCAGCAGCACAGTGGCACAGCAGGAAGGTCAACGGTTCGATCCCCCGGGTGGGGCAGGATGCTTCTGTGTGGAGTCCACATGCTCTTCCAGTGCATGTGTTGGTTCTCACTGGCAGTCTGGCTTCATCCCACAGACCAAAAACATGCTCATTAGGTTGATTGGTCTCCAAAATTGCCCTTCTGTGTGAGAGTGAATGGGTGTCTGTGTTCTATGTTGCCCTGTGATTGGCTGGCAACCGGTTCAGGGTGTTACGGCCACCGCCGTTTGGAGTCTCTCTCTCTCCTTTTGTGTGGGTGTTGTGAGTGTGCATGTGTGAGTGTATGTGTGTCTGAGCTCTCAGGTTGATGCAGCCGATCCTGATCACCTGTGCTCAGGACTCCTGATTGGACAGACGCCCGCCCGCCCGTCGACCAATCAAGAGCGAGCAGCATAAGAAGCCAGCAGAGCTCGCACTCGTGAGCACGCTGTAGCCAGCCATGCTCCTGTGCCTACTCGCTGTCCGTAGATTTGTTGTTGAGAAACGTTGTTAAACTCTGTGATTTTTGTGAGGCACTAGTTTTTATATTCTGAATACACCACCATACACTTAGATTGAAGCTTGTTAGACACACTAGGTTTGGGTGCTGTTAGTTTTATGATTCACTTTTCAGGTTAGTAGGTTTTTTTGTTTGTGTTATTAGACCAACAACTCTAGGTTAGAGTCTCTTTTTGTTCCCGTTTTGTTGTAATTTACAGCACTCAGTTAGTTTACTTGCCTCACTTTTGTTGTCAAAACAAGTAACCTTTTTGTTCATAAACAACTTTATTTGAACCTTTTAACATCTTGGTTTATTTTATGCTACTTCCCCTTTCCCTACACGAGCTGGTTGTAACATAAATGGCGGCTCGTCCGGGATTCGGACCTGGGACCTCTCGCACCCAAAGCGAGAATCATACCCTTAGGCCGTAACAAGAATGTAGCCTGCTTCTTGCCCAATGTCAGTTGGGATAAGCTCCAGCCCCTGGGGTCCCATAAGGGATAATCAGTGTAGAAAATAACTGAATGAACTTCCTCCTCTGTTTTCATGTCTTTCTCTTCGACAATCTGCTCACCAAAATATTCATAAATAAATAAAGACAACAAACACACATGTCTGCAGTTTCTCTGTTTTTATAAAAGAGGGGTATTGTATATGTTTTAATATTATCTGTTTAACTGCTGGATGATTTGAGGTTTCCTCCTTAGTCCCTCCTGCGACTCCGTAAATGGAGATAAAGGCAGATGCATTAAATAAGTCAGCCTGTTCAGACGTTATCTGGCTGCTCGTATAAGAGCTGTTTGCGTTCAGATAGTCCTGGCGTGGATCAGACTTCACACTAGAACAATCCTCTTTATTTAATGAAACTTCAGACTTTAACCTCCCTCTCTTTTAAAGTTGTGTCCTGACTTTCCCTCACAGGCACAGAGGGTAATCTGTGCAGAGATAAGATGGTATGCAGCTGACAAACAGAAAGCGCAGATATTGGCCTGAAAGAGGATATGCTGGGTGGGCGTTTATTCTTTTAAAACAGCTGGTGTTTTGATTTTCTGTCTGCAGAGCACTTTTACCAACATGTCATCTTCACCCTAAAACAGATCGCACCACATTCTGACGTGTGACCAACACTTAAACTTCTTTTTATCATGGACACATGTCTGATTTAAAGTTTAAAGTTGTATCTTGTAGCTCCAGGCTATCTAAGGTTTGACTTTCCTAAAAGATCTTTGCACAACAACACGTGCATAAACATTCAAAACTGACGATAAGTTTGCACAGAGATGTAAAACATATGTCAGGACAGGGTAGGGGGGCTTGGAAGAAAAAAGTTCAGAGGTCACTCTCTTATGCTTTCTCATTAGCCAGGATTACCTGCAGACTTTTTCTCATTCTGATTAAAATCATTCTGATTGAAGATCTCAGGTGAACTGTTAACATGTGGCGTGATCTATTCTGATCTGGTGTTTACATGTGCCACAACATTTAATCAGAACAGCTGTTTTACAGACACGTGATATACTCAGATCTATTTAAAGGGACTTTGAGGAGTTTCTAAGTAATTACAAAAAAGTCTCAATTTTAGATGTATGTCTGATGGAAATACACACTTTAAGATGAGTTTTATAGCATCAAAACAGGTTATCTATAAATACTATTCCTTAGCTTCACGGTCGGGTCGGACAGGGCTGGACTGGCCTGGATACTCAACTTCAGGAACAAGACAATTAAAACTAGAGCAAATTTATATTATTCAGACACGTCTTAGAGCACCGGGCTGTAAGTAGCCATACATAGCCGTCTACAAAACTACGATACTAAGTTTTCCAAAAATTGCTTGTTGTCACACAAAACTACCACTATGTAACTAGAAAGAGATACATTACCTCGACACTTTGCATCCTGTAAGTTGTTGAAAAAAGATGTTGTAAAGCAATGCAGAGTTCTGAGGAAGGTCCAAGCTGCATTCATTAGCATCACAACAAACACACGCTTTGGCTTGGGTCACGTCTTTTGGTGCGTTCCAGTTGTAGTCAGAAGTAGGAATTTCCAAGTTCCGAGTAGGAAACTGCAACTGGAATGTTCCCCGAAGTTGAAATTACCTACTGGCGAAACCTCGTCACCCCGAGTTGACAATCAAAGATGGATGCCCCCAGTGTGAACAGTTATTTAGCTCCTGTAATAATCCATTTATTTGCACTTCTGACTGGGGTGTGTTGCTCTAGATCAGCTGTATACATAGTATTCTTAGACTTATATTTACAAAAATGCTGCCATAGTGATAATCACATTCTTCATGTGATATTTGTGAACAACAACACAGGGCGTGCTAACAACAGCTAACAATAGCCTGGTAGATCGGCATGTTTTTTTCCGACTTCAACTGGAACGCCGATAAGTCAGAGATGATGTCACTCCCATTTCCGAGGTTACTGGAACGCAGCATTACGACAGTCACTGCACATGCTCATGGGTAGCAGAGTCTTTATGTCGCTGGTAATAGATTCTCCTCATAGTCCCTTTAAACATCACATGATTTATCAAAGATGGCAGTAAGTAGGTGTTTTAATGAATTATTTGAGGGTTGTGCTGTTTAGCCTTATAGTAGCCAGCCCTCATAGTTTTCCAGTGGTTCCTTATTTGTTGGACTTTTCGATCTATCCCGGCTTCGCTGACTTTTCGTGGACTTTTTCAATCCAATGGTTCAGTATTTCTTGTTTTCCTACCATCTAAACGCGCAATAATGTTTAGTTCTTTGAGAGTTTGTATTAAAAACAAACTCTCCGACGCAGACCAGTGCTGTGTGCTCTGTTTGGAAGCCGCCATGTTTCCAAGTGAGTAAACGTCACTGCTCGTTTTCATCCAGACTGAGCATGTGCAGACAGAACCCAGCCTGACAACTTTCCGATTTACCGTTTACATGACAGGATTTTTACTTTTAATCAGTTTGGGAAAAGGAATATACTACCTCTGTGAAACTAAAGGAAATTCCATTCTGATTGGCCTGTTTATTCTGTTTGAGGTGTTTATATGGAGCATTTTTATTCAGTTTGGGCTTCTAACCCGATTCTAATCAGAATATTAGGCTCCATGTAAACCTGGCTATTGTCGGCGGAGGACGACACAAACTGTCTGTGCGTCAGTATCTTTATAACGACCGTTTACTTCACTTTGGTTTTACATGAGCAGCGTAGTGGTGCATTTTCCTCACAGCAACAAGGTTACCAGTTCAATCTCCACGTCAGTATGTGAATGTTCTCCCCTTGCATGTGTGGGGTCTCAGCAGGCACTCCAGCTTCATCCCACAGGCCAGAAACAGGCTTGTTTGGTTGATTGGTGACTCCAAAATTGCCTTTAGGTATGAGAGTAAATGGTTGTCTGCCTCTTTATGTGGCCCTGTGTTTGGCTGGAGACTGGTTTGGGGTGTATGTGTATTTTTTATTTTTTAGATTTGTTCATTTTTAAAAGAAGAAAAATGGGACAGTACATGTTAATGAACATATAAATGTAAACATTCGAGATAATATCTGTGTGGCTAATTTCCATCTCTAGTCCCACTGACAGGCTGGTGTTGTTCAGAACATTTATACACAATAAAAACAAAACAAGACAAAATAAAACAAAGTCATAGCAAAACAAACAAAGCAAAGATAGTTGATAAAAAAAACCAAACATTTAGACCAAGGGGCTGGTTAAAGTGCAGAGTGCTAAAGTGTAAAGTGCATTATTGTTTTGCAAATTGCCCCCAAAAAATAAAGTGCTAATTTGATTGCCTAATGCTCAATTGCATATAACAATAATCTAATACCAGCAATGGTAATTTTGTGATACCTAGAGTACCTAGGAATATAAAGTGCTACTTGCATAGATCATAGGACAAATACACAAGTTTAGGCCTGGTTATGGCAACAGTGTTGGTTTTCCAGTAGCCAAGCTTTAAGCTGTTTGGTAAAAGATGTGATGGATGGATTTTTTTTTAACAAACCCCATTCTAAAGACGTTATGTAAAATGTGAATAAAAGCAGAAAACAATGACTTGGAAATCATTTCTAACTTATGTTTAATTAAATACACTACAAAGGTGTGATATTTAATGTTCAAACTGACAAACTTCATTGTTTAGTAGAAAGTATTCACTCATTTTGAATGTGATGTCTGCGTCACATTCAAAATGGGGCAATAATACAGGGGCAATAAAATGCTGAGAAAGCTGAGCTCAAAAGGACCTGTTTGGAACAAACCACAGGTGAACATGCTGGAAACTTAACTTTAGTTCTTACTTTAGTCCACTTGTCTCCTCTTACCTCCCTTCCTTCACCCTCACACCAACACAGCATGGTGTGGATTTGCTGTTCATCATGAGACTGGGATCCACATTCAAGATTTCCTGCTGCTTAACAGAAGGTTTTTTCTTGAGCCATGATGGAGGGATTCATGATTGGCTATATGGATTCATGTTGGTGTTGGATGGATATATATATATATATATATATATATATATATATATATATATAGATATATATATATAGATATATATATAGATATATATACATATATATCTATATCTATATATATATATCTATATCTATATCTATATATATATATATATATATATATATATATATACACATATATATATATATATATGTATGTGTGTGTGTGTGTGTGTGTGTGTGTATATATATATATATATATATATATATATATATATATATATATATATATATATATATATATATATATATATATGTATATATATGCTGACATATATATATATATATATATGTATGTGTGTGTGTGTGTGTGTGTGTATGTGTGTATCCATAAAATGAAGAGCTTTATGCTGTATTGTGAGATAACACTTGTTATGAATTGGCGCTATACACAAAAAGATTGATTGATTGAAACAGGTGAGCGTCATGATTAGATGTAAACTGAGCATCTCTTAAAGGCTCAGTCATTCACAAGCAAGGATGGGATGAAGTTCACCACTGTGAGCGAATGATCCAACAGGATAAGAACAAAGTTTCTCAACTGCTGGGTGTAAAAAAGAAAAAACAGACTCAGCACCTGCAACCAGGAGGACTGGAAGCAGGTTGCTGTTTTTCCAATGTTGCTCCGTCCAGTTTAGATTCAACCTTGTGTTGTTCTTCCTCTCAGTAAGAACAACACAAAGCATCTACCAAATGACATTGTAAAAAATGTTTAAAAAACAACTTTGAATATTTATTTTTATTCAAACTTTATTTACGTCCCACTGAGATTAACAAATCTCTTTTACAAGAGAGACCTGGCCAAAATAGCAGCCGTACAGAGTCACGGTACATAGAAAATGGCACAACACAATAAACAGGTTTAAAACAAATAAGCAAACACACATTTGGCTTTCAAGACATGCCTCTGTCACCACATTCTTAATGATGCTCTTAAATTCATTAAGAGATATCACTGAATCCAGTTTTAGCTCTTTTTGAAGATTAGTCCATGACCAAGGTGCATTAAAAGACAAAGCAGTTTTCTCAGGTCTGTAAAAACTCTGAGAAGAGCAGCAAGTTAGAGGATCGTAGCTGAAACCCAGTAGAGCTGCTAGACAGAAAGATGGAAGTTTTCCCAGAATTGCTTTATAAATAAAAATCAGCCAGTGTTGTTGTCTGTGAATTGCTAGTGAAGTCCAACCAACCAAATCATAAAGAATACAGTGATGGGTGAGAGATTTTGAGTTGGTTATGAAGTGAAGAGATGCATGATAAACTGAATTAAGGGTCTGCAGAGTGGAAGCAGACGCATGCATATACAGGATATCACCATAATCAATCACAGACAAAAATGTAGCCTCCACAAGTTTTTTCTTGGCATTAAAAGTAAAACAGAATTTAATTCTAAAATAAAAGCCAATCTTCATTTTAAGCTTTCATACTAGGTTTGTGAAACGTACATTAAATGAGAGTTTGTTGTCTATCCAAATACCCAAGTATTTGTAGGTCACATTTTCAGTACAGTTTCCTTAAGAAGTAAAAACATTAAAATTATTCACCTGTTGCAAGTTACCTCTTGAGAAGATCGTGAACTTTATTTTTTGAGCATTTAAATCTAGCTTTAGATTTCGTAGTGTCATTTGTAAGGACTGGAATGCTGTGTGAAGCTCTTGCACTGCTTGAATGCCTGTGACCTCCAATCCCTGAGGCAGCACTGCACTGAAACACAACAGCTGGTCGTGGTGTTCTCGGTTCACAAACACTTTTTAAACGTTGTTAAAAGAAAGAGCTGATGTAGTACAGATTTGAACATGCTCCTGTCCCAACTTTTTAGAAACGTGTTGCAGACATTAAACTCAAAATGAGTGAATATTTAGAAAAACAACCAAGTTTATCAGTTTAATCATTCAATATCTTATAAAGAAATTATTGTTTTTTATGTACTTTTTACATAATGTCTCAACTACACTGGACCAGAGGTTTTGTAGAGGATGCACACTCACGGGCCACTTCATTAGGTACACCTCTCTAGCCCAGGTTGGACCTCCTTCACCTTCAGAGCTCCTTCATGCAACATGGAGCTGAACCATCCCTCAGAGATGTTGGTCCATGACGGCATCACACAGCTGCTGAACATTCACGAGGACAATATCCTGCTCCACCACATCCCAAAGCTGCTCTACTGGGAGATCTGGTGGCTGTGGAGGCCACTGGAGTGCAGTGAACTCCTCATCAGTCGGTTAAAACTCTGACCGTCATGTGGACGAGTCGGCTCAGAGTGATGGTGCCAAACACGATGCAAAAGGTGGGCTGGGACGATGCTCTTAGATCAGTCTGATCCGAAACAGAAACATGAAACAGGATTTTAAACTTCATTATAATTCTGCTTTAAGTATGAAACATACAGGAGCAGAGTCACCCGTGTCATTGTAATTGAGAGAGATCAGAGTTTACATGAAAATATAATAATTAAAAACACACCATGTCAGTCAAGTAGGGCCGTGGTTGGGGGCTGTTTGGGATTTTCTAACACAAGGACAAACTCAATAACCATAAATTTATGGTCGTGTCTTACAATCCATACTTTAAAAGGAAAAAGAGAGACAATAATGTAGTTTTTTAACATTTGATTACTTAAAATGGCACCCATAAATTGCCAGGACAGAGGAAGCATAAAATGTATCTAGCAGCAAATTAAAATAGACTTTAATGACAGAAACAAACATTTTTAAGCTTCAGACTCATTTTTACATTTAAAGCTCAGTGTATTTCAGTGTGTTTGACCCCAGTGTTGCTGTCATATTCAACAAATATGGATTAAATATTATTATTTTGTCATTACTTTTCCCCCTGGATTGATAAAAGAATCAGAAAAGGAAAGAAGAATCGTATGAATACGATTCACTTTGGTGCTATTTATTGATTTATTAATTTGTATTTTTTCTTTCTCCCTTTCTTGCTAAGACTTGAATTTGTGTTCATACATTTGTGTGATTTATATTTATCAATCATTCATATTGCTATAGTCTGTGGCAAATGAAAGTAGAAATAAGCATTTGTTAAAAAATGAATTAAATTGCTGTTTATTCAACAACAATAAAGAATGTCTGGTTTCCATTCTGCTCACTGGCCTCTTTTCTATCATGTTTTTTCTTCTGTCTTTTTAAAGTATTGTTTACTTTTTTTCTCTCACATTATTTTATTAGTGTGTCTCTTAAGAAGCACTTTAATTCAATTAAATCTTTCTGTGTGTTTTTGCCTAAAATAAGTTCCTGTATCTTTTTATTTAATCCTTTTGTGTAATAAATGAAGCTGAGTTTCAGGGTAATAACTTTAAGTACATACATTTGTTACATGTTTTACCCGTTCATTAACATCTCTGTTTTCTTACTCACTGCTGCTCCTTCATCCTAATGTGTCGTTGCTCGCTGATTGTTGTGAATCTACTAAACTCTGATCAGCCATCTGAGAGAATCTTGATCTGTGGATGTTTGCAGTCAGCTGAGGGCCGTCAGGTCTTTTCTTTATTTATATGCAGATCAGCTGGGAGCAAAACAAAGTGATTCTGTGATTAATGAACTGCAGCACAAACAGAAACAGAGAGGTGGTGTGACTAACAAGTCCGGGCCTTGACACAGCTGTTTGCAGAGGACGTGACCTTTGACCCCTCTGTTGTGATCTGCAGCCTTTATATAACTGTGAATTTAACAAAATGCTGATCTGTTTAAGACCACAACAACAATAAGATACATCCAAAACAAGAGGAGAAACCAGTATTTTTTACGTTGTAAAAACAATGTGATAATAATAACAACAACAACGAAAACAACAACAACAACAACAATAATAATAATAATAATAACAAGAATAATAATAATAATAATAATAATAATAATAATAATAATAATGATGATAAGAAGAAGAAGAAGAAGAAGAAGAAGAAGAAGAAGAAGAAAATAATAATAATAATAATAATAAGAAGAAGAAGAAGAAGAAGAAGAAGAAGAAGAAGAAGAAGAAGAGGAAGAAGGAGAACAAGAAGAAACTACAACAAAAAAAACAACAACAATAATCATAATAATAATGATAATAATAATAATAATAATAATTATTATTATTGTTATTATTATAACAACAATATTAATAATAATAATTATGATAATAATAATAATTATAGTACTAATAATAATAATAACAATAATAATAATAATAATAATAACTTCAACAAGAGGGTAATAATAATAACAACAACAATAATAACAAGAAGAAGAAAATAATAATAATAACAATAATAATATATATAATATATATAATTATAATATGTATAATAAAAATAATAATAATAATAAAAATAATAATAATAATAAGATGATGATAATAATAATAATAACAATAATAATATATATAATATATATAATAATAATATGTATAATAAAAATAATAATAATAATAATAATAAGAAGAAGAAGAAAACAATAATAACAATAATAATAATAATAACAATTCTACAATTGTTACAAATTGTCTACAAACAAGTCTAAAAATAAAATGAACTTTTAGTTTTCAATAACTTTCCCCTTTCTCCAAATTGCCGGCTAACGTCCATTCATTAGAAGTCCTCTAATCCTGTGTTGTGCCTAAATTTCACCATTTATCTTTGATTATTAGTCAGAAATTACATTATTTATTTTTCCCAGTTTGGTTTGTCTTCAGCCTTTAAAAGATCAGCCCATGTCACTAATACTGCAAGCCAGAGGGGACAGTAAATATATTTGTCCTTTGCTTTTCTGTTTTAACTGTAATTATTGTCTTTGGGATGGAGCAGCAAAAACCAACTCTCAATAACCACAATAATGCTTTTATAATATCCTCGGCCAGATGGGAAGTTACAGTGGGACCTGATGTGGTCTGATGATCTTTGTTCTGTTGGCATGCAACACTGTCCCGTTACCTTCTGAGTGTTATTTGTCCTGTATAAAAACAATAAAAGTCTGTTCGTCATTCAAATAAAGGGGCCACATTATAGTTCAAACTGCACCAGAGGTCAGCATGTTGTTTTTTAAACTTTGTTCCTTTTTTATTTTGTTTTCAGGTACAATACAAAGACACAAAACAGAACAAGGACCATCAATAAGTAAAAAAAAAGGCATCTGAAGACGTTAAAAATATACAATACTAGTGGCATATGTTGCTGGTTTAGTAATTAATTGCTTCTCGTCATGGCTTATGGGGAAAGAAAGTAATAACAATAAGGAGTGACAACTGCGCACATGCAGAAATGGACAAAGATTGTGCCCCAAAAAAGCTTAAATTAAAATTATAAAATAGAATAAAAACAATAGACTACAAAACTGTCATGAAATCTTCCCCCTCTCTCGAAATTCTATAGATGAAAAGGGATGAAATCTTTACATAAGTGTTAAATTTCCCTTTGATAAAATACCTAAGTTACTCTGGGGCAAGGCCCTGCAGCAGTGTGAACAGACCTCCATGACAGTGCAGTTTCATGTTTAACCCTTTCATGCATGGTGTCCACTACAGGAGACAGATATTTGGAATACATTTATACCCTTTGGCTTGCAGTATATGCCCAGCTACCAGGTGGCAAATCCCCAAACCCTTCTCATAAGTTTCATAAAAATGTTATCTTTGCACACTTTTTCATATTGAGATAGTGCATAAATCCAAAATGGCTGACAGAGGGTAAATAATTTGTTGTGCCTGTATCCAGACTTCGCATCTTTTTGTATTTCTTATTTTAAATTTTGGTTTAATTCACATGTGAATATCCCATATACTTTAGATTTTGCTTTTTTATTTATTCTCAAAAAATGTTTGTCAAAGATGTGTTTGTGGATCTTTATTAAAGGGACTGTAAGGAGTTTTTAAGTAATTACAAAAAAGTCTCACTTTTAGATACATGCCTGATCGAAATACACACTTTAAGATGAGTTTAATAGCATCAAAACAGGGTCGGACAGGGCTGGACTGGCCTGGATACTCAACTTCAGGAACAATACAATTAAAAATAGAGCAAATTTATATTATTCAGACACGTCTTAGAGCACCGGGCTGTAAGTAGTGATATATAGCCGGCTACAAAACTACCACACTAAGTTTTCGAAAAATTGCTTGTGGTCACACATCAAAAACTACCGCTACGTAACTACAACCCAAAAACCAGTGAAGTTGGCACGTTGCGTAAATCGTAAATAAAAACAGAATACAATGATTTGCAAATCCTTATCAACTTATATTCAATTGAATACACTGCAAAGACAAGATATTCAATGTTCAAACTGAGAAACTTTGTTTTCTTTTGCAAATAATCATCAACTTAGAATTTAATGGCAGCAACACATTCCAATAAAGTTGTCACAGGGGCATTTTTACCACTGTGTTACATCGCCTTTCCTTTTAACAACACTCAGTAAACGTTTGGGAACTGAGGAGACCAATTTTGAAGCTTTTCAGGTGGAATTCTTTCCCATTCTTGCTTGATGTACAGCTCAAGTTGTTCAACAGTCCGGGCTCTCTGTTGTTGTATTTTACGCTTCATAATGTGCCACACATTTTCAATGGGGGACAGGTCTGGACTACAGGCAGGCCAGTCTAGTACCTGCACTCTTTTACTACGAAGCCACGCTGTTGTAACACGTGCAGAATGTGGCTTGGCATTGTCTTGCTGAAATAAGCAGGGGCGTCCATGAAAAAGACGTTGGGTGGATCCGAATAATCCTTCCTAAGTCCTTTCCTATCCACTTAACCTTAACCCTGATAAAAAACGTCACAGGGTCAAGGAAAGGAAGGAAAAAGAGGAAAGGAAAGGAGAACTGCGGTAAAAGAGGAATTCGACTGCACTTTCACTTTGGTGTCATATTTATGTGACGAGGATTTCTTGTGACGTAGGTAAACCAAGACAAACTACAGTGTTCTGAAAATGGACTACAAGAAGCGTCTTGTCATCTGCTCTGCCTCACAGAGTTGTTCTGTGTCAGCTTTACCTGTTAAAATTAACAATCCATGATCAGACCTGTGATGGGGTTTTGTCTTTGGTCATGCAGTGTGTATTTCCTGCACACAGATGTGAGGTTAGGTGAGAGCTTCTATAAATGTTCACATCTTTGACAGCACACAGGAAAAAACCTGAAGTCTGATAAAACATAAAAATGTTTCAGAAAGATTTTTATCCCTGTTTCATTCACATATATCATTACACACATTGTTAAGCAGTGTTACTGTATTTTAAGTATTGTAAAATACCTCATTTGTCCTTCTTTTACTGATTGTTTTTTTTTTTAATAAATGTTATTAGAGACCCCATTGTTCTGTCTTTGCATGATTTACTTCATAAATGAAGATTGATAGAAATCGGGTAACTAATATACAGTATAATATTGACATAGGACACAAGGACCACAATTGTTTATTACTTGATGAACATTGTAGACGGCCCGAAGGGTATGGAGAAAAAATGTTTTAAATCAAGTGCTTTATGAATTATAGACTAATATTTAATTGTTTATCGGTCCACCATTTCAATACTGATTAAGAAATAAACTAAAGGTGATATTTTTAAAGGGGAACCATATATTCTTCTCTATGACTGCGAAAAAATGTTTTTTTTTTTTTTAATTATATAGCCCACATATCTTGATAGTCCCACAAAACTCGTCCTTTCTCCCTCGTAAGTTTCCGTACAATGCCGATACGCATCACCTGCCGCAGTGCATTATGGGGCGTTCCTTTCTTCTCTCCTTTAGGAAAGGATGGTCCAGTGTTTCCTACGCTAAAGGAGATAATAAAGGAAGCAACGACCCTCCTTTCCTTAACTTTTAAATTAATTCCTAAACTTTTAACTTAAATGCTTCCGGATCATTTCTTCAGTTAGGAAGGTTCCTTATCAAAAAAGGACTAGGACCCGTTGCTTGGATGGCAACATATGTTGCTCCAAAACCTGTATGTACCTTTCAGCTTTAATGGGGCCTTCACAGATGTGTAAGTTACCCATGCCTTGGGCACTAATACGCCCCCATACCATCACAGGTGCTGGCATTTGAACTTTGGGCCTATAACAGTCCGGATGGTTCTTTTCCTCTTTGGTCCGGAGGACACGACGACCACAGTTTCCAAAAACAATTGTTAATGTGGACTGGTCAGACCACAGAACACTTTTCCACTTTGCATCAGTCCATCTTAGATGAGCTCGGGCCCAGTGAAGCCGGCGGTGTTTCTGGGTGTTGTTGATAAATGGCTTTGGCTTTGCATAGTAGAGTTTTAACTTGCACTTACAGATGTAGACGAACTGTAGTTACTGACAGTGGTTTTCTGAAGTGTTCCTGAGCCCATGTGGTGATATCCTTACACAGTGATGCCGGTTTTTGATGCAGTACCGCCTGAGGGATCGAAGGTCACGGGCAGTCAGCGTTGGTTTTCGGCCTTGGCGCTTACGTGCAGTAATTTCTCCAGATTCTCTGAACCATTTGATGATATTACAGACTGTAGATGATGAAATCCCTAAATTCCTTGCAATAGCTGGTTGAGAAATGTTGTTCTTAAACTGTTGGACAATTTGCTCACGCATTTGTTCACAAAGTGGTGACCCTCGCCCCATCCTTGTTTGTGAATGACTGAGCATTTCAGGGAAGCTGCTTTTATACCCAATCATGGCACCCACCTGTTCCCAATTAGCCTGTTCACCTGTGGGATGTTCCAAATAAGTGTTTGATGAGCATTCCTCAACTTTCTCAGTCTTTTTTGCCACTTGTGCAAACTTTTTTGAAACATGTTGCAGGCATCAAATTCCAAATGAGCTAATATTTGTAAAACATAACAAAGTTTACCAGTTTGAACATTAAATATCTTGTCTTTGCTGTGTATTCAATTAAATATAGGTTGAAAGGGATTTGCAAATCATTGTATTTTGTTTTTATTTACAATTTACACAACGTGCCAACTTCACTGGTTTGGGGTTTGTAGAAAGAGATACATTACCTCGTCGCTTTGCATCCTGTAAGTTGTTGAAAAAAGGGGTTGTAAAGCAATGCAGAGTTCTGAGGAAGGTCCGGGCTGCATTTATTAGCATCACAACAAACACACGCTTTAGTTTGGGTCACATTTTTTGGTGCGTTCAAGTTGTAGTCAGAAGAAGGAATTTCCGAGTTCAGAGTAGGAAACTAAAACTGGAACGTCCCCTAAAGTTGGAATTTCCTACTGGGAACTCGGTGAAACCTCGCCACCCCCGAGTTGACAATGGAAGATGGATGCCCCCAGTGTGAACAGTTATTTAGCTCCTGTAATAATCCATTTATTTGCACTTCTAACTGGGGTGTGTCGCTCTAGATCAGCTGTATACATAGTATTGTTAGACTTATATTTACAAAAATGATGCCATAGTGATAATCACATTCTTCATGTGATATTTGTGAACAACAACACAGGGCGTGCTAACAACAGCTAACAACAGGTTACTGGAATGCAGCATTACGACAGTCACCGCGCGTGCTCATAGGTAGCAGAGTCTGAATGTCCCTGGTAATAGATTCTCCTCATAGCACCTTTAAGTTCCACTTTACTGCTGCCAACTGGAGTGGACGGATGCATAACTCCCTGAAAAAATACAACTGAAAAAAATGAACATGATTGTTAGCTTGATTGAAAGTAAAAACAATTTTTTTAAAGTATTCCTTTGTAATTAAGTCATGCATGAAAGCTTTAAGAAGACAACATTTATTTGACCATCTTCTTCCAGCTTTTGTGAACAGCTCGCTGGGTAACACCAAAAAGTTAAGGACATAATAAAGACCAATAAAGCTTTAAGATTTTTTTTTCCAAATTTCTTGAATGTAAATGCTTTCTGAGATGCAGTAAAATCCTTTATGCTGACCACATCTGACAAAGTACTTGGAGTACTGGGGAAAATATGATGCAGTCATTCTGGAATGAAATGTGTTCACATCAACCATTTGGACTGGAGGAGTTTGAACCTTGTATTTTTTTATTCTTTGTACTTGGCATTTGAAACATTACATGTTTATTTAACTTTATAAATAATGTGATTGTCCATCTAAAGAAGGATATTGTTGTTGATCAGTGACTTTATTTTCACCCTCTCAGATGAGCTCTGTTGTTGTTGTCTGTCTCCTCAGCAGCTTCATTCACACACCTCTGGCTTTGGCTGCTTGAATACAACACAGCACAGAGTCTTTGGCCCTTGGCCGGTTAATGATGGAGCGCCCAAGTCCAAGTCCAAGTCCAAGTCCATCCTTAAAGGCAGAGGTTGATGTCAGCCACACGATGTTGATGTGGAGCAGTCATCAATCATCCAGTCAGCCACCTCCAGACAAAGTTACAGAAACACCAGACAGAGAACAGCAGCTTTAAGTGCCAGAGGTTGATGACCTGGTCTCTGTTTGTGCAGGATCACAATTAAGAAGTTCAACACAAAAAGTGGAAACTCTGTCTCCGCTGAAGCTCTCTGGAGCTGCGTAGTTTCATAAGAACAGAAAAACACACCATTGGATTTTAGATCCAACAGGAAACTGAAGCTGTCCTGATGGTTGCAGCATTTTAACCCTTGTGGACTGTGAAGGCTGAAAACAGCCACTTTGAGTAAAATGTTCTCAGTTATTTGACCATAACTTTTCTTGTACAGCAAATTGAATGAATTTTGGGCAGGAAGCATATTTTTACATACATTTTGAAAATACAATTTAAAATTTTCCTAAAGGTCAATAGGTCACTGTGGACAAATTTACTGTACACTAGCACTGTTATGGCTGTTTTCAGCCACTATAATTTTAACTGCTCTAAAAACATATCGAATAAATTTTTTTTCTTTACTTTGTCGCTGATATATCTTCATTCACTTCTGCACTGCTCAAAATTACCAAGCATTGGAAAATGAATAAAACATTTAACCTCTAAATTGCCATTTAAAGAAATATGGGATGGATTATGGGAAGGGTACAGCATCAAATGACCTATTTTTCAATATAAAACATGATCAGAGACAAAAGTCTTTTTACGTGGCATCATAGTCTTAGATATGTCAAAGATTAGTAGCATCATTGATTTTTAATCATTTTTTTGTAGCATCAGTTTTTTTCAAAAAGTTACACTGTTACTGTTATGGCTGTTTTCAGCCACTATACATTGAACTGCTCTGAAACATATCAGATCAATATTTTTTTCTACTTTTTTTACTTAAATCTCCTTATCCATTTTTGCCCTGCTCAAAACTACTAAGCATTGAAAAATAAATAAAAATTGTAACCCCTTAAGGGCCATTAAAGAAATAAGGTCTCTTATCATGGGAGGGGTAAAACACGAATTAACCCATTTTCAATAAAAAAAAAAGAATTTTTATGTGGTATCATAGTCTTTTGTTTAAAAATTTGATGCTACACAAGAACTAAAAAGACATCAAAGTCTATGATGACACTAATCTTTGACATATCCAAGATTATGATACCCCGTAAAAAATCTCCTGTCTCTGATGACTTTTTATAAAGAAAATAGGCCATTTTGTGTTTAACCCTCCAATAATCTGTGGCATTCTTTCTGTTAAATTGCCCTTAAGGTGTTAAGATTTGTTATTTATTTCTCCATGCTTGGTGGTTTTGAGCAGGGCAGAAGTGGATTAAGAGATTTATGTGAAAAAAAGTAGAAAAATATTGGTCTGATATGTTTTTAGAACAGTCAAAAAAGTTAGTGGCTGAAAACAGCCATAACAGTAACTGTGTATAGTAAACTTGAACAGTCCACAAGGGTTAAAATTATTATAAAATCTTGTTTTTAATGTTGCTTGTGAACAAAATGGGCACCCTTTTGAACATGTTTCTTATACACATTGAACTGAAATGGACTGTGAAAACAGAGACTCATGAAGACTTTGAGGCCTTTGTGCTGTAAAAACAATGTGAACCAGCACCAGGCCGCTAAAGCCTCTCCTCCATCTGCTGCTGGACGTCCTGTTTCACCTTCACATCTGGACCTGAGGAGCAGAGCAGCTGCAGAAAAGTGAGCACACACTGCGCTTACACAAAGTCGAATCAAGCAGGGGTCAAAGTGCAGAGAGAGGAAGGCTGTGTTTGTGGGCGTGTTGGAAAAACAATGCAGCTTGAGGTCTTATCTAATGGAACCAAACCAGAGAACACAACATTTGTTTAATCTTTATCTGGAATAACTTTTAGGATCAATGTCTCCCTGTGTGGAGACGGCTCCTCACAGTCCCTCAGCTCCTCTGTATGCTGCTCCTAAATCCCATCAGAGCACGAATACAGCCCCGTCACACACGTATTACACTTAAACAACACTTATCACAGTCAGAAATAAAAAGCTTTATTGATCTCAGAGGGGAAAATTGGGTTTTCAGATGCTCTTATTCATGGTATTCAAGCAGTAGGAATATCATATAAAGAAGTTTCGATAGATTAGAGACCATGAAATAGATAAGAGCATAAAAAATAAGTTTAAGCATCAGAAATCAGGTTGCAACATGCAGAATATTATAAGACTTCAACTTCCTTATGAGGAAAAAGAAAAGAATAAGTAAATGTGCTGGTACATTTATTTGTTAACATTAACAATATTTACAATATGAATATATATATATATATATATATATATATAGATATATAGATATATATATATATTATATATATGAATATATAAACATAACAGTACTGTTTGACAGTTGAGATTATTTCACTTAAAAAACATTTATTACACATGTTACCAGCCTGAAACACAGTTTGGTCCTTTATAATTCTTATTTTATTTTGAAAAGCCTTTTTACCACATGAATGAAAGTTTGCTCTGAGTTTACAAACATTATTGGAGTTAAAAATGAGGAATAAAGTTTATCTTAGAGAGCATTTAGTTACTGTAAAGTAACTAAAAGTGTTGGTCCATATCTCAGAATCTCCTGCTCCACCACATCCCAAATGTGCTCTATTGGATTAAGATCTGGAGGCCACTAGAGTACAATGAATAAACCAGTGTGAGCTGATCTGAGCTCTGAGACATGGAGCTGCTGAAGTCTCCATCAGAAGATGGTCCACTGTGGTCATAAAGGGATGGACATGGTCAGCAGCAGTACTCAGGTCGACTGTGGGGTTTGAACCATGCTCAGGTGGGACTAAAGGACCCAAAGTGCAGCCTGAACCGCTGATCCAAGGCAGGATGGATCCATGTTTATGACGTTCACACCAAACTCTGAACATGGAGCAGAGATCCAGACTCATCAGACCAGGAGACACTTTTACAATCTTCTGCTGAACAGTTTAATTGAGCCTGTGGGACTGAAGCCTCAGTTTCCTGTTCTTCACCGACAGGAGTGGCACCTGGTGTCACAGCATCCTTCAGTAGATCAAAACAAACATGCAAACAGAGAAGTAAGGTTTGTGTCATGCCCAACAGTCACTGAAAATTATATCAAAATCTTTTGTGCTGCCCCGTTTACAGATGGACAGAAAGACAGTGACAATGTGCTCTTCAGCAGAGGTGATAACAGCTGGATATATTAAAAAGGAAATTAATGAATCTCATAATATCACAAAATAATACCAAAAATAATCATACAGGCCAGTGCATGGAGACAGTCTCTTTAAAAAGACAAGAAAGCCCAGAATTATGATATTTTAATTATATTTAATCAACATATTTCCTCCTGTAATGAAGAAAAATTTAGATTTCTGAAATTAAATCATGTTCAGTTTTAACAAAAAATATCATGAAATATTAAAATGTGAATGGAAAGTGATGATTTGGAAAACAAAAGAAAAAATTATAGAAATAGAAGCCATAATGTGAAAATAAGAAACTCTAAAAACAAACCAAAGAAGGAGAGAAGAGAGAAGAGTTTTACTGAACCATTTAACAACAAGGACCTTCAAAGTGCTGCACACATCAGGACACAATCACAGAGAGAAAAATCACACAAGAATAAAACATTTACCAAAACAATCAATGAAGCAAAAGATAGGAACAGAGACATTACAACAAAAATTAAACAGCAATGAACTCACGTTAGTTTTTCAATAAGAGTTAAAAATTCCTTTTCTATTGAACTAAAGTGAAGTTATTTTTAAGAGGAAGTCTCTTGAGAGAAAACATCTTGTTTTTCAAAAAGTAAAAACAAAAGTACTATTAATGTGGAGAAAAACCCAAATGGTAAAAAAAAAGTCAAAATGTAAGGAAAACAGAAAAACAGGTCAGTGAACCAAAGTAGAGGTGATGAAAATAGTGCTTAAATGTTGAGAAAAAATGTGAAAATGGAACAAAAGTTTTGATTAAAGTATAAATATTGTCAATAAAGCTGAAAAAAGACTTATTTATTACACGGGTTTACTTTCTCTCTGGCATTTTGTCCCTTCTCTTCTCTGTTTTTGTATTTAACTTTAAATTTATTAGAACTTTTCCCTGCGCTGCTCCTCCAAACACATTGAATATGGCACAGCAGAGCCTGACGTGGTGTGAATTCAGGTTAATTGGGACAGTTTATGACAGCAGCAGCACTTTCCCCTAAGAGGCTTGACTCAGAGCAGCTCGCTGTTGAAAATGTGCCAATGCGGAGTTAAAGCAAAGGTCCACAGTATAGAGCTGTGGACAGAATCACTAAATACATCAGTGGAAAATCACTTTGAGCCAACCGCTCGCTTGAGCAACACTTTTACTGACACCACGCTCACTCTGTTGTTGTACAGACAGGCAGTTAGGGATGTGTCACATGACGGCTTATTTCTTCTGATCACAGGGCAGCAAAGCACCCAAACAGCCGTGACAATGACTCCACGTGTGTCTTTTCTTTTTTACTTTTACTAATGAGTCAAATTCAAACCTGTCACATGACTGTTGTCTCTGGCTGGAGTGGTATCGATGAAGCTTCCTTTTGTTTCATATTCATCATTAACCTTCACTGCTACTGCATGGAGATTAGGTGATAACGAGGAGAGGGGTGGGGGCCCCTAAGACCCCCCCTCACACACACACCTCCACCTCCCCTCTGTTCAGGCTTCACCATGGCCTTCTGTGTCCGAGGTGATCAGTATAAAGGTGATCGAAGGAGCAGGAGACTCACACACTGACACACTGAACTCTGACCAACATTCAAGAGCTGCAGTCATCCATCCAGTCAGTCATCCATCCATTCATCCATCCAACTATCCGTCCATTCATTCAGCAGCAGACATGTGGATGGACACCAGCAACGGTAAGGAACATTTAGACTTATAAAACTGAAATGGTGGAGCTTTGATTCTGTTTTTTAGCTGTAAGCGGTCTTAGATTTTGCATTGCACTGCGACTGTAAATCCAGCTTAAACAAAGATCATTTGTTATGTTAGTGTGGCATGTTATAGTTTCAAGATAAGGCAAATTATATTTTATATTTCATATGGCTGTGGGACACAAATGTGTGATCTTTTGGCACAAAATCAGGCAGTAACCTGGCTGTTTTCACATCTTCATACTACAGCTCAAAACATTTAATTTACACTTCATGCTGTAACTTGATATAGTACATAGTCCACCCCGCTGAGTCTTTTTCTTCTGTTTTCCACTAAACATTGTGTAAGGTGATAACTGTGACCTACTGTTAGAGCTGGGCAAAAAAATGATTAAATGGATTAATTCAAATTATTTTCTGCAGAAGATTTAAAAAAATTAAAAATCAGATTTTTTTTCTTGCCTTAGTCCAATTGTAAGTTGTTGCAATTTTTGAAAAAATTACAATTTTCACTTTTACAGGCTTTGAATTGAATTGAATTTATTTATTTGATAGGGACGATGCAGTTTAACATAGTTCCATCACTGAGCATGGATCTGATGTGCTGCACAGAGAGTTTAGAGCAAATGCTTATTTCCAACTCTTGTCCCTAGTTGGGCCTTTAAATTTAATATTCAGAAAATTTGCAATACTTAACAGCATAAGATAACAAAAAAGTTTACAAAACAATAAAATACATGTTCACATAAAAACAAGTAATTACACAAATCAGTTCAAAATAAGTAAAAAATTTGTGGCAAACTAAGGATGATTACAGCTTGTATTATTTATTTAAGTAGATTAGATATTGATCAAAGAGTTTCATGTGAATACTGTAAAAATACCTCTGCCTTTTAGTGTTTATGTAGACAAACCTACCTGCCATTTTTATGTCACTGGGAGTTTTGTTTCTTTTAGGGAAGGAAAAATCAACTAAAATCGTAAATGAAGTGTTGTTGAAAAAATTCAGGGATTTTATTTCTAGGCCATATCACCCAGCCCTACCGACTGTGCAGAAGTTTGGATTTGAGCCATTCTTCTACTGTATAAAGACTTAAAAACTGACATTAACAAGGCTGTGCGATCAATTTCTGTTCCTGGTCTTGACAACAATATGATAACAGAAATCAACACCAGCTAATGAACTGAGATATAGCCTAGGGAGTGATTTATTACATTTTTGTGATTTTCACAGCCAGACTCTTACACATTAATAGAGTAACACCAATGAAATACTTTAAAAATGTGAATCTGATAAGATGTGACAGCTCACCGTGTCATGGAATTAAAGCTAATCTTTAAATTTATTATCAGTAACATGAAGCCATGAGATGGCAGATGTTTCAAGACTGAAGGAGGCTTTGAGAAGATTTGTTTGCCAATCCGTGGAATCAGCCATACACCAGAAAACTTAACCCTATAAAGCCAATTGTATCATATTTGATACATACTTTTATAATACCTCTATCTACTAAATATGATCAACAAATTACAAAAAAAACATCTGAATACAATCAGATAAATGATAAAAATGTCCTCAAATGGATCATCAGTTGCCAAAAACACCTAATGTATCAAATGAGATATGAAAAATCTCTATGTTGAATTTTATGGACATATTATTAATATAATTAATATTTTTAGTATTTTAGCAGAAGGTGAAACAAACATTTCAGCTCCAAAAAATTAGAATTTTCTGGCTATAATCTTTGGTCTTGGGCTTTAAAGGGTTAAAGCTATCTGACCAATATCCACACAGCGAGGGCGTGTATCCATTAACTATCCAAACTGAAAATACAGTAAATTAACAAATGTCTGTCACCTTTTGTGTGCTGCTTGGTGCCTTTATAGGTCAGTTGAGGACTTGCAGGATGCAACACTTCAGAAAGGTCCATCCACCTCATAAAGAAGTATAAATCAGACATAGGGTCTGCATGTAACATTCTGTTACTGTGCATAGAGTGTCCGCTTCAGTCCCCTGCTACATTACAGCTGAAGAAACACTGCAGAGTCAATGAACAAAAAAATGTGCAGAAATTGAGAGCAGTCCCCTCATGTCTGACCTGCTTGTTTCTTTATTCCCCTCAGAGGACATCCGACCCTCCAGCGGCGGCTCTTCTCGCAGCACCAGCCGCAGGAAGAGAACCAGCTTCTCCAAGGAGCACGTGGAGCTGCTGAGGGCCACCTTCGAGACCGACCCGTACCCGGGCATCAGCCTGAGGGAGAGCCTGTCTCAGACCACCGGCCTGCCAGAGTCACGTATACAGGTACAGGATCACAGCTTTGTTAACAAGCACAGGGACGAGAGATGATGTTTAGATGAAGATTTAAGTAGAAGTCACACACGCTCTGCACTGATTAGTCCACTGCATGAATCCAGCGAGCTTCCTCAGCCCTCTCTCTACAGTTTGCTATCACGTGATGCCCTGTGTTTAAATGCATCCTGCACAGACCTGCAGATAATCCATCACTCTATCACTTTATTTCTTTATCTGTAGAGATGACACAGGCCCTTTTTATCAGCTCCACCACAAACAGCACAACAGACTGACAGCTGAGAGCCTCTCCGCCTGTTTGGTCTCAGAATGATTAAAAAACTCTTTGTTTTTATTTTCTGGTTTGAGCCCAGCAAAGATCTGGGCTCTGGTTACAAAAGGGTTAAAAACCTGCAGCTCCCCCAGTGTCTGCCTGAGGCTGTTTGCAGAACTGCACAGAGTGACATCCACACTTCAGGCTGATAGAACTTTAGGCTCTCTGTCAACATTACGATGAAGCAGATTATCTATAGATCCATGTTTTATTAATGAGATGAGTCATTTTTCAGTGGTTTTGCCCCACCCTTCTTTTTGCATGGTAGCTTTTAATTTCTATGGCAGCAGTGTTTTTGGTGCCCGAGAGAGGGTGCAATCTCTTAAACACAGAAATGTCTCTGCTCATATAATCAGGCAGAATGACAAACTTTTTAAAAAGATATGTTTAGGGTAGTTCATTGATAGATTGGAGACCCCAACTGTACTCAGAAAGGGGAGAGAACCCAAGACCAAGAGCTTTCATACATGGCACGTGCATGGCTGCCACCACGTCAGGTACTTCAAAACAGAGAGAACATTTCCATCCAGAATCCCTCCAGACTCCACTGTCTGTTGTTGACTGGATGTAGTTTTTACCCAGAGAGGGTCAGGTTCAACAACATTCAGCCATGGTGGATGTGTTTGATTGACAGCCATGCAGGAACAGGGTTATCACACACGCTCATTGACAACATCGGAGCTCCAACCTTATCAGTCACTCTGAATTGAACAACGCTTCTTTAACAAAATGTGGATTTACTGCACCATCGTTTTTATCAGAGGACCCACTCCATCCTCCACTCGTGTGCACGTGTTGGTATCGTGAGACCTCTACACTCTCGTGTCCTCATGACAAAAGTCACATCCACTGGCACCTCTCTCCCGGTGACCTGAGTGGATTTGTGCTGTCATAAGAGCTCACACCTTTTCGTTAAACAGGACCTGATCAACATGTCTGACTCTCTCTTTCTCTGCTTCAGGTTTGGTTCCAGAACAGAAGAGCTCGCACTCTGAAGTGTAAAGGAGCAAAGAAAGCCCTGTGGCAGTCCAACAGCCCCGTCCACGACGCTCTGCCCCCCCCTCATGCCACCAGGGGCCCGCCTCAGGGCCCCCCACCAGCCTACCCCGCCCAGGTGAAGGAGGAGATTGAGGAAGCCTGCTACTATGGACAGCATCCTTCAGCCTACTCCAGCATGGAGGAGCACTTCGGCTCCATGTACGGGTTCCAGCCGGGCCAGCATCTAGGGGACAGCTCCACCCCCCCTCTGAGGGGCCTCTGGTCCACGCCAGGCAGCCACACACCCCCCGCCCCCCCTCTGTGGTGCCACTCGCCTCTGGAGATGAGAAGCTACGGCTCAAACTTCATGTACCCGGAGCAGATGTACATGTCCGGCTCCAGCTCGCACTCCTCCTCCCCTGACACCACAGACTCTGGGTACTGGGACGGCAGCCTGGAGAACAGCCCCCCCCTGGAGGCCCAGTATGCTCAGATGGAGGACTCATGGGGCGGGGCCGCTCTGGAGGGCTGCAGAGAGCCCGGGTACGAGACAGCGATGGTCATACAGGCCCCCCTGCCTGAGCTGTCCCTGCAGGAGATCCTGGGGGAGCTGAACGAGGACTGGCTGGGAGGAGAAGGTCTGGAGAAGACCTGCTGATGACCACTCCTCGGAGATTCATGATGGACTTTAAATCAATGGTTAATTTATGATTTTAGACTTTTTTTTAAGTTCTGAGGCATGAACAAGAGCAGCTCTGTGATGACTATCATCTACACCTGGTTTTATTTATTCCACTTCTTTTTATTTAAAACATCTGTTAGTATTTATGAGCTTTATTTATGAAGATCTGCACTTTATCTTAATAAATCAATAATAACCAAGAAAGTGATCTTTGTTGTCCTATCTCAGAATTGATTTGTGCCTTATTGACATCCAATCACATCAGGCTGTTGAGGTCATGAATTCCTCTGCTATCCAGATGTAACAGATGTGAAATCTAAAGTAGGTCAAACACTGACAGCCAATAGGAGGCCACCATGAGCAATGAAAGAAAAGAAAGGACTGTGTTTAATCCGGCCGCTTCAGTAGGAACCCATAGACCAGTGTCACCATATGACTGTGTTAATTCTTCAAGATCTGTTTCAGAGCTTTTATAAGCAACGATTTCACAGTAAGACTTCTTATTGATTTAAACAGATCTTAAGACGTACCAAGGTACGAAGGTTTCTCCTGACAGATGCTGTGAAGTTTGGAAATATTTTTTTAATTATGCAGAATATCTTTCATATAGTTAATTTTCAATGCAGGAATTTATTTTAAAATGTTGACTTTTGTATTTTTTTTTTTGAGGGATGGAGAAAGGCAGAGACTAAAGTGAAATACGAAAAAGATGATTCAGGATTGATAAATGTGGCTGCAAAGATATTTATTATGGAGTCATAATTAATAACCATGAGAGATTATTCTAATGTGAACATTTACATGTGTAATGTTATAAAGCAAAGATGACTGATGTTGATCCTCTGGGTTTAGTTGATATATTTTATTTTTATTTATTTTATTTTATTTGCACCATCATTGAGAAACAATTACATTGGCATGGAAATAAAAAAAATGCAAGATAGTGCTGGAGAGGTGAAAAAACCCCAAAGTGGGCTTATCCAAGATACCTCCCCAAATAGAGTTAATATAAAAATATAAGAAGTAAAAGAAATAAAATGTAATAAAATGAAAAAAACTCAGAATAACTCAACAACAAACAAACAACAAGCAATTGAATTAATTATGAATGAGAACAAAAAGAAGCTTTGGGATCTTGATGTATTATATATGACTTTAGTCTGAACTTAAAATTGATCAGAGATGTAGATGTTTTTGTTAAATGATAATATGAATTCCAAATTGATGAACCTCTGTAAGTAAAAGAAAACTGACATTGTGAAGTACGGCAAAAGGGAGTGTGAAGTTTAATGGCATGTCTTGTATTGTGCAAATGAATCTGAGAGTTAATTATTAAAAAAATACATAAAATATTCTGGTGGTAGATGAATATATTTAAAAATAAATATACAAGATTGAAGAGTATTAATATCGTAAATGTACAATGTGTAATATTTACTGTAAGTGTATAAACTACAATGCCAGTGAAGTTGGGATGTTGTGTAAAACCTAAACAAGACAGAAAACAATTATTTACAAAAAAGTTTTTTTGGCCTGTCTTCTAGTAAATACACCACAGAGACAAGATATCTAATGTACAAACTGATAAACTTTTTTGTTGCATATATTCACTAATTTTCTCTGGGTTAGGGTTAGCAACAAAGATTGGAAAGTTTAGGTATCCTAGAAATCACCTGCTTTGTGCATCCCACAGGTGAATAGGCTAACTGGAAACAGGTGGGAGTCATGAGTGGATATAAAAAGAGCATCGCTGAAAGGCTCTTTCATTCACAAGCAAGGCCGGGGTGAAGTTAAAGGATAAGTTCGGTTTCTACAGCTTTCACATTGTTTATAGAATGAAGTAGAACAATATACTCACCCAGAAAGCTTTCCTGATCCAAACAGTGCTTCAGGAGATATTTAGATCCAAAATCGAGCGGCGGACATACATATAATGGTAGCACACGGGGCATGTATAGCACCGCTCCTAAAACTGCATTAATCGTCCAAAAACTCATTAGTTTCACCAATATTTCATCATGGTCCGCTCAACACTACTCCTCGCTCCACCCATGTTTTTGTGACTGTGCTGACCTCTGAACTGAAAACTTTCTTTACGGCTGCTGCGCATGCGCAGTACGGCTTCCTCCTTTCGATGAGCTCCTCACCTGTAAACTCTGGCTCGAAACTGTAAGGACACCCATCATGTTCAAAGTTCGCGTCCACATCATCCTCATCCGATAGATATTCGTCCATTTTGCAAAAAAAACTGGAAGAAGAAAGTGGTTGTAGCCGGTGGTCGCCCCTGAAATAATGAGCCGTGCTGTACATGCGCGGCAGCCGTTAACAAAGTCTTCAGTTCAGAGGTCAGCACAGTCACAAAAACATGTCTGGAGCGACACAGACTGTCGTGGAGGAGTAGTGTGAGCAGACCATGATGAAATATTGGTGAAACTAATGAGTTTTTGGACGATTAATGCAGTTTTAGGAGCGGCACAACTTCATCATCTACAGTCAAACGATTCAGAGAATCAGAGAAATCTCAGCATGCAAGCAACAAGAGCAGAAAACATCACTGAATGCCAGTGACCTCTGATCTCACAGGCAGCTCTGCATTATATAGCAGCATCATTGTGTAAAGGACATCAGCACGTGGGCTCAGGAACACTTCAGAAAACCATCATCAGTGTTACGCAGCTGTTTGGGGGAAGGTGTATAACCAGAGTGTTTTTCTTACCACCATGATGGAGGGGTTCATAATTGGCGATATGGATTCATGTTGAGTATTGAATTACATATCTGTATCTATATATATATATATATATATATATATATATATATATATATATATATATATATATATATATAGAGATATATATATATATATATATATATATATATATATATATATATATATATATATATATATATATATATATATATATATATATGTATGTATATGTGTATTGTAAATATGTATCTATGCATATATGTGTATCCAGAAAATGAAGAGTTTTATGCTGTACTGTAGAGTGTCTTGAGATAACATGAATTGGTGCTATACAAATAAAGATTGATTGATTGAAACATTTTGAAGGGAAAAAAGGAAAATCACTACCTGGTCCCCAAACACTAGAACAGAATTCAGATTTACCTTTTTTATTCCGAACAAAGTATTTACAAAACAAACTGAACAAATGGAGTCCAAAAACAAAAGACAATCAAAGCTTACACACAAAAGTTAGTTTTACATTAACCCTTTCAGGCATGAATTACTAAATCACAAAGGAATAATTTTATCAATGCTTCTTTTTACTTTCAAAAAAGTCAAAAATCATGATCATTTTTGTCAATGTTATATTTTGAACCAGTTTTACATCTGTCCACTTCATCGTGCATCAACATAGTACTGAATAAAGATCCACAAACACAACTTTGACAAACATTTATTAAATAAATAAATTATATATATATATATATATATATATATATATATATATATATATATATATATATATATATATATATATATATATATGCACAACTGGTGGGGTGGGTGGCTGTTCATCCTCTTCAGCTCGGGTCCTCTACCAGAGGCCTGGGAGCTTGAGGGTCCTGCGCAGTATCTTAGCTGTTCCTAGGACTGCACTCTTCTGGAGTGAGATGTCTGATGTTTCTCCAGGGATCTGTTGGACCTACTTCTCCAGTGTGGGGGTCACTGCCCCAAGTGCCCCGATGACCACAGGCACCACTGTTGCCTTCACCTTCCAGGATTTCCCCAGCTCCTCTTTGAGCCCTTGGCATTTCTCTAGTTTCTCGTGTTCCTTTTTCTTGATGTTGCTATCACTTGGGATGGCTACATCTATCACAGCAGCTTTCCTCTGCTGCTTATCTATGACCACAATGTCCAGTTGGTTGGCCATTACCATTTTGTTGGTCTGTATCTGGAAGTCCCACAGGATCTTGGCTTGGTCATTCTCCATCACCTTGGGAGGCGCTTCCCATTTTGACCTTGGGGTCTCCAGTTTATACTCTGCACAGAAGTTCCTGTACACTATACCGGCTACTTGGTTATGGCGTTCCATGTATGCTTTTCCTGCCAGCATCTTACACCCTGCTATTAGGTGCTGGACTGTTTCAGGGCCCTCTTTACACAGCCTGCACCTATTGCTCTGGTGCTCAAGGCCTGTTCCTGTGCCGCCATGATTAGTGCCTCTGTGCTGTCCTTCAGTCCAGCCCTCTCCAGCCATTGGTAGGATTTGTTCATATCAGCCACTTCAGCTATCTGTCAGTGGTACATCCCATGCAGGGGTTTGTCCTCCCACGTTGGTTCCTCTGGTTCCTCCTTCCCTGTCAGTTTCCACACAGAGTCAGCTTTTTGACACGGTTGTATTTAGGACCCAGAAGCAAGTAGTTAGATGCGAACAACGAACAGTCTTTATTAACAGATTTTCAAGGAACAGGTCAGAGCGGGGTTTGAACCCGCACACTTAGGGATGGAGGGTGAGTGTTCTTCCAGTTGAGCCACACAGAAGACGTCTGGACAAAGGCTCACACAAACTTGACAGGAGAGAAGCTGTGGCTTGAGTGGGGATCGAACTCGCGACAGCAGAATATGAAGACAGACGCTCTCCCAACTGAGCCACACAGGAGACGTTCAGTCAAAGGCTCACACAGTCTTAAGAGGGAGGCGGTAGAGGCTTGACTCACTCACAGACGAGCAGAGGCGTTCAGGAACACTCGGAGAGGTGACTCAGGCAAACTCACGTTATCGAAGACAGGCGGGGTTCAGTAACCAGGTAGCCCAACACGGAGTGGGACTCAGGCGGAAACTCAACATCGAGGACAGGCAGGCATCAGTTACCAGGCAGACCAACATGAAGTGGGACTCAGGCGGAGACTCAGTGTCGAGGACAGGCAGGGATCAGTTACCAGGCAGACCAGCACGGAGTGGGACTCAGGCGGAGACTCAGTGTCGAAGACAGGCAGGGATCAGTTACCAAGCAGACCAGCATGGAGTGGGACAGGCAGAACTAGGCGTCAGAGACGAAAGCAGGATCGATAGCCGGGGACTTAGGCAGGCAGGTGAGTGCAGGACAGAAGGTAGTCGATACCTTGAAGTCAAGCCGAGGGTCAGGCGTATGAGGCAGAGTCAGGGACGAAACTTGTCGGCAACGGGTGATCAATCCGAGAAACAGGTCTGGAGTGCTCAGCATGAGTGTGAAGACAGTCTGACAACGACTGTGTGTGGAGCTGGGGTTTATGTAGGCGGCCTGATTGCAGCAGATGAGGTGTAGGTGAGAGCAGGAGCGCAGGTGAAGTGAGTTTGGGCTGATTGGGGCTGCAGCAGGAATGTGGCAGGCTGCAGGTGAGACTGAGGCTGAGACTGAGATTGTGACACTTTTATTTATAAGTAACACTGAACAGGCCGCTGTATCTCAGGCCGGGTATCGGCTGCTGTTTTGCCTGTGAAGTTGTCTTAGCTATTAGGTATCTTTTATATTGAACCAACTGGTTTAGATGTTTTTCTATGTTTAATACTTTTGTTGTGTCCCTCTACAGTGAAGTGGTTGTCAGCTGTGGTGGAGTCTAGGCACTCTAGGTGGTTCCCTGCACTGTCTTGTAGTGGTAAGTGCATCGGGACATGATAGTTTGCACCTGTTTGCTGTGAGTTCACGAGTGGTGAGTAGTTGCACTCCTGGAACGCACCCATTGATGTTAGGCTGCCTCCCCTCTGCTGGCACCCCTCACTTCCCCTTTAGTATTTTTAAATTACTAGTGATTGGAGGGTCATTTTAGGCCCCAAAACAAACTACTTATATTGTAATAAACTTTTATATGTTTTCTTGACTATTTTACTTCCTTACAGTAATAACTAACCCCTTCCTCCACAGATACTTCCAGTCTTAATAAAAAAAAAAAAAACATTTCCTTTTGGAACCATGTCTGTCTTAATTCAGTTGCTGAACTTGTGTTGCCTTTGGCTTATTGAGGTGTTCATGTAGCTCCTGGGGCACACTTCCCCAGTGCCGTTGTCGGGTCAATTTGGTTAGGTTGTTTTCCTGTTTAGCATACACCAGTGTTTAGTGTTCCACCTGCCACATTAGTACTAATGTTAACATGACCAAAAAATGACAGCCTTCACTGATCGTTTCCCTTGTCCGCAGTTTAGACACAAAATGAGTTTTGATACCTTATGAGATGATTTACCGATTACATTGCTTCAGTGAGTGCAGAGCAGCAGGCCTCGTCCTCAGATCTCTGTACATTTACCAGCAGCCAGCACAGTAACACACAACAGACTTCACATTACAGTCCTGAACAAACATGACTGTAAAGTCCTCATGGTTAGAAAACAGTAAAGCATGTTTATCCCAAACATTACAGGCAAAAACAAGCGACGCTAAACTTAGCCCCCTAAAGCTAGGTGAGAGGAGGGAGTGTGTAGACTAATGTAGGAATATTCACACCTAAGCATTTTCAGAGTCACTTTTAAGCAGCACTAAGATTCCAGCTTTCAGCTCTCCAGTGCCCTCTGTGGTCTTTGAGTGTAACTGCACTGTCGTACACCAACATGCATTTGTTGACATACAAAGGGAGGAGAAGCGAGGAGAGACAAATAAACCATGTGGGCTGATAAGGTACAGTCTGATCATGTTTCTGTTCGAATGAATCGTCATGCACTTACAAGTCCAACAATAACAGGACTAAATCAGCATCGATCGGACATCCCTCCTCCTCTTCAGGGCCAATGTTTATCCCTGTCTAGTCATTTAGCTTTTTACTCTCCTGCTCTCCTTTTTTAATCTCCTCTGATGATTTTTTTTCCTGTTTTCTTCTTCGGGTCACTGCTTCCACCATGATAACTCCACATTTAGCTTTCTTAACGGTGGGTTGTATCCAGTATCAGAGGAGCATTACTGCCACCTACTGTGCAGGAGTGTGAGACAGAGGTCCCTATTTTCATTAGGAAAAGTGCATATTTACTTTAAACTAAATTATGTTCATTAAATCTGTTTTAAAAGTTTAAAAACTGCTTTATATTCTCCTATCAATGTTTAGCTTTCCCCTCGAAGGTGAAGTACATATGCTGTAAAGCAGTAAAAATTTGTAGTTCTTAGTGTGGAAGTGATCCTACCATCCACACTGAAGTTACATAGTGCCAGTGAAGGTGACACAGACACTCAGACCATGACAGAGGTCTCATTACAACTGTTGTAAGGTGATGGACCATCACAATGACCCTAGAAATATTTTATTTGGGTGGAAAAGCGATTTAGTGTTGGTTTAACACCAACACTAAAAAAACAAATCTTGAGCTCTTACATCTAGTGCACTTCTGCTGTTTGCATTAGCTTGTAGCATAAAGCAAAAGAAATGCCACACAGCATTAAAATACTCACACTTCCATGGTCCCAGGTTTGGTGGCAGACAATTGGTGCTGAGCCTGGATTCAGGAAAAGTCTGGTGTCCAGTCCTGTGTTGAACTGACTGAAGTTGAAGAAGCAGTCGGCCATGAACTGATTGGCACACATGCAGGTTTTAGCCGACTGTAAGATGCTAATTCCCTTCAAAAATAAAATTAATCCACTGGTCCCTTTGGTCCTCTGAGGCTGGTAGACTATATATGAAGATATATGAGGTTGCTTACAGCCAACAACAGCAGAGACAGCTTCTGAGCTCAGATATGCTGAACACAGACCTCTCACTAAGAGGAAAAACAACATGGCTGCTCTTCACACAGAAATCTCTCCAGCAGGTGGGAGGGGGGTCTGCTCAGGTGGACCAATCAGGTCAGGTATGCAAATCAAAAATATACATTTACTAACCGTATATCCACAGACTCAGCAGCTCACCGAATACCATGAGTTTACATTTATGCAGCCTGATAATTACAGTTTTGTTTTTCTAATGTTACATTTTGTGGGCTGAGAGAAAGGCCAAAGACCCAAGAATATGTCCAAAAGCCTTTAAAAGTGTTTTTTTGCATAATATGGGACCTTTAAAGTTATAAATCTAAATTTAAGGTGTAGGATGATCTGTAAGAAACTGTCATCATAAACTGTATTATTATTAAAGGTGCTATGAGGACAATCTATTTCCAACGAAATAAAGACTCTGCTACCCATTAGCACGTGCAGCGACTGTCGTCAAGACATGACTCAAGCCAAAGCGTGCATTTCTTGTGATGCTAATAAATGCAGCTCGGACCTTCCTCAGAACTCTGCATTTCTTTACAACTTCTTTTTTACAACAACTTACAGGATGCAAAGCGACGAGGTAATGTATCTCTTTCTAGTTACGTAGTGGTAGTTTCTGATGTGTGACAACCAGTGGCGGCTGGCCAATAGAGGGCGCTAGGGCGCCGCCCCCCCAGTGGAGAGTGTGATATTAAATGTATTTACTTTATTTTTAAAAAATGAATATTACCAAAAATTACTTATCTAAATATGTAATATAACATAAATATGACATAAATATATATCCATTAAGATATAAAGTAATTAATTTTCATTAATGTAGAACAAAAGTAAGCCTTCTCGTCTCTGTCTCCGTGTCTCAGGGGCGCTGGAAATATCGCCCCTGAGACAGTGATGACTAGCCAATAAGGGACTGTTACTAGGGCAAGATAAGCGCCTATCAACGTGAATTTGGCCAATCAGCGTGGTTGAAAATAATCTCCGAAGGGCGATTCTTATTTCGCCCCTCGGGTTTATTTGGCTTGTGTCGGCCATGCCCGGAGTGACTAATCTGGAGGACCGGGACAATTTCCGGTGGGCCGGCCTGACGTTTGGGCCGTGAGGGCCAGTGTTAATATACATTTTTTAATATTATTATAATTTTTTAGTTTGGTGTTCATTCATGGCACTGAGTGAGTATTACCTCCATGCTGTTACCGCTGTCCCTGTGGGCCGTCTCCCTCGGCAGCCTTTTTTTTTTCAGAGGCATCCTGACGTAACAACACGCCCGTGCTAAAAACAGTGAGCTCCGACAGTCGGAGTCTGTGACATGAGCCAGATAGTAGCCGCGGTGCTGGACTGCCGACAAGATGGACAAAAAGCGCAAGGTTGGTGCGGAAAAGAGAAGAATTAAAAAGAGGAAAGCGCTTGAAAATGATGCAGCAAAATGTGCAAAATAGCGACTTTTTTAACAAAGCGATCTCGCGGTCTGAAAAGACAGAGGATGACGATAAAACTGGTAAAGCAAGATGTTGAATAAAATGACACTTGCACCGTGTGATGATGACGCCACATAACTGGGGAAACTTTGTCTTGTAGCCCCTCAGAAGAGATGCAGCAGCACCAAGCAGCAGCCGTGAGCCCAGCACAGGTGCAGAGTGGGCAGGTAGGACTGTTCACTGAGTGAATGTCAGAATTAATGTCAGAGTAGGGGAGAGTGGGGTAAACTGAGCCAGTGGGTAAGTTGACCCAGCCCCTGTTTCTGGGAAACAGTAAATAATTCTTGTCATGAGGCCCTAAATTCAGAAAGCCCTGATCATTTCACCCTTCCTCTGTTGAAGAGAAGAACCTGGTACACACAGTTGGTACTTTTAACACAAAGAACTCTTTTGGTTTGTCAGAGTAAATTTACAACATGTCTTTGAGCTTTTTTTATTAGTTCCAATTTATCCAGGTCTAAAATGGTGTAATATACATATTTGTTATTTACCAATGTATAAAACTATATGACTCATTTGGCTACGGATGAGCCTGTAGTTTGCGTCAAATCGTAGTGGGATGGTTGTTAAAAACTGAGTGTTGCACAGTACTGCCCCACCAAGAATATTTTTCACCAGCCGCCACTGGTGACAACAAGCAATTTTTGGAAAACTTAGTATTGTAGTTTTGTAGCCGGCTATATATCTCTACTTACAGCCCGGTGCTCTAAGACGTGTCCGAATAATATAAATTTGCTCTAGTTTTAATTGTCTTGTTCCCGAAGTTGAGTATCCAGGCCAGTCCAGCCCTGTCTGACCCAATAGCAATAGCATTTATAGATAACCTATTTTGATGCTATCAAACTCATCTTAAAGTGTGTGTTTCCATCAGGCATATATCTAAAAGTGAGACTTTTTGTAATTACTTAGAAACTCCTCATAGCATCTTAAAGGATAAGTTCGGTTTCTACAGCTTTCACATTGTTTATAGAATGAAGTAGAACAATATACTCACCCAGAAGGCTTTCCTGATCCAAACGATGCTCTGGGAGATATTTAGATCCAAAATTGAGCGGCGGACATCCTCATAATGGTAGCACACGGGGCATGTATAGCGCCACTCCTAAAATTGCATTAATCGTCCAAAAATTCATTAGTTTCACCAATATTTCATCATGGTCCGCTCGGGCTACTCCTCCAAGACAGTCTGTGTCACTCCAAACATGTTGTGTGACTGTGCTGACCTCTGAACTGAAGAAGAAGAATGTTTGCCTCTGCGCATGAGCACTATGGCTCATTGTTTCAGGGGAAGACAGCCGGCTACACAACCACTTTCTTCCTCCACTTTTGTGCAAAATGGACGAATGTCTATCGGATGAAGATGTTATGTAGGAGAACTTTGAATATGATGGATGTCCTTAAGTTTCGAGCCAGAGTTTACAGATGAGGAGCTCATCGAAAGGAGGACGTGGAGGCAAATAGAAGAACAGCTGGCCAGAGAGTACTGCGCATGAGCGGAGGCAAGCATTCTTCTTCTTCAGTTCAGAGGTCAGCAGAGTCGCAAAACATGTCTGGAGCGACTCAGACTGTAATGGAGGAGTAGCGTGAGCGGACCATGATGAAATATTGGTGAAACTAATGAGTTTTTGGACGATTAATGCAGTTTTAGGAGCAGCGCTATACATGCCCTGTATGCTACCATTATGTGGATGTCCATCGCTCGATTTTGGATCTAAATATCTCCCGAAGCACTGTTTGGATCAGGAAAGCCTTCTGGGTGCGTATATTGTTCTACTTCATTCTATAAACAATGTGAAAGCTGTAGAAACCAAACTTATCCTTTAAAGGCACCTATTTTAACACTAATTATGGTCTGGTCTGAAACATCCTCACTCTGTAAGCTGTAATAAGCAGGTCAGGATTATATAAACCTGGTGTGTGATTCCAGCGTCCCCTCTGACCTGGTGACCAGTACACGTTCATTTATTTATCGAACGTGCAGCGGAGGACGTACACAGGATGTCCATCCTCGGTCCAGAGGCTGTTTTCCTGATATAATCTGCGTATGTTGTTTGTTCTCTTCTGGCCTCCTGCCTTTATCCTCAGATGGGAGGAAGGGTGTTGTCCTTTTGTTTTGCTGTCTGGCTTTAGTTCCTGATCCTAAAAACAACACACAACAGGCCGGGACACAAGAGGAGCTCAGTAAAGATAGACCATCACAGGAAACGTCCATGTGCGCAGGGTGATGGTGTGAGACCATCACAGTTAGATGGTCACAAAAAATACTCTACAAAGACTTAGATGAAAACTGTTTGGGGAGAAAAGTCTGATTCTCTTTTATGAAATATAAGACATTATAATTGACTGTGTCTGTCAATGAAGAGGTTGTATGGACCATCTCCTTTTCTTTAGTCTAAAGTACTAATGTGTCCTACCACAATTATGCAGACGACACTCTCTGTCTCACTGACAGCAGGTGAATATGGACCAGTGGATTCACTCTGTCACTGCATCCAACAGGTCAGTGTGTGGATGCAAAACAACTTTCTCCAGCTAAATTCAGACAAGACTGAAGCCATTGTATTTGGCCCACAGAAACAAAGAGAAAGTGTTAGCAGTCACCTCCAGTCTCTCTCGAAAACCTACAAATCAGGTTAGAAATCAGGAAGTACGAACACATTAGTCTTGTGATCAGGTCCCTACACTGGCTTCCTGTGGCTCAGAGAATAGACTTTAAAGCGGTTCTGCTTGTGAACAAATCTCTCCATGGCCTGGCACCAAAGTACATCTCTGACATGTTAGTGCCATATGAACCATCTTGGACTCTGAGGACCTCAGGGGTCGGCCTTCTGCTGGGGCCCAGAGTCAGGACTAAACATGGGGAATTAGGGTTCCAGTTTTATGGAAAAATCTGGAACAGTCTTTCTGAAGATGTGAGACAAATCTAGGCTTAAAACAGCTCTGTTTAACTGTGCATATGACTGAAAAGATCTGATCTGCACTCTTCTCTTTAAATTTATTTTATAATGATTAATGTTTTTATTTTTAATTATGATTTTAATTAATTTTTCTTGTTCTGGAAAGCACTTTGAATTGCCTTTTGTATGAATTGTGCTCTACAAATAAACTTGCCTTGCCTTGCCTAGTCTCAGGAGCATCCGTAAACATGTCAACTCATTCCTGTGACCTTCATTCTGTACACGAGCAATCTTCCTCAAGAGCTTCAGTGTAACCAAGCTTTACTCTTTTCTAAAGCACATTTCCCCGTAGTGTTATCATGGTAATGTAGAAGGGAGTCTAAAAAACAAGGGATTCTGTGTCATGAGGCAAACTGTGTCCTGGAATCAGCAAACCAAGCACTTCTTCCCAAATGCCCCAGGATGGTCTAAGTGGGCTGAAGAATCTCTCCAGTATGTTCTTGGTTTGCCTCGTGGTCTCCTTCAACTTTGACATGTATGGAAAGCCTCCACATGGAGGCAGCCAGAAGGACCTGACTTAGGGTGTTTTCACACCAACCATATTTAGTGAGCACCAAAGAAGTTTTGGCCCAGGGTTTGGTACGTTAGTATCAATGTGAATGCAACCACCGCACTTTGGTACGTACCAAATCAGCTGGTCCGAGGCCTCCATGAAGGGGTGGTCTTGATCTGCTCCATCTCCTAACATTTGGTGCAGTTTCACTGGTTTGAAACAAAGTGGTCTGCACCGATCTACTTTTGATGCATTACTTCCTGTTAATCCCGCGGTTGAATCTTTTGCTTACTCAATTTGTCGATTTATTTATTCTGGTTGAGGACTACAATGATTTACGAGGGTCCAGAAGGTCGCTGATGCCGTCTCAAACACGATACAAAAAACACATTTGAAGGAAAATGTAGAAGAGAGCGAAACGAAACAGTTGTTTAGTGCAGGAAATGGTTACCATGGTGGCCTCTTCTTTGTTCTCCTCCGTAGCAGGTTTGGTAACCAGTTACGTGCATATCGCCCCCTGCTGTTTCAAACTGAGTAAATACACAAGTGGGCTCGGGGACGGTTCGATATTGCAAGTGTGAATGCAAGCTGGAGGGGGAGGGGGGCGAACCAGGCTCGAAACAAGTGGGCCTAATGTGAAAACGCCTTCAGATGTCAGAACCAAATAACTGCCTCCTCTTTTCCGCACTCCTGTCAGATGTCACCCCCAAATTCCACATAAAGTGAAAGCACTGCGAACCGCCCTTGGAGCACTTCCACAGTCGGCGCTGCAGGGACATGCTGCTGCCAGTGCGCTTCCCTTCGCTAAAGACACACTTCAGGTCTATTTTCAGCACAACTGCTGCCAACCTGGTAAATTTCCAGTCCTTCAGATAGCACCTGAATATGAAGTCAGACGTGTGTTGTATGCGGTATTTTCAAAATGAAACACAGCGCACCGACTCTCAAACATAAAGTTCCTCATCAGGTTGTCATTACATCACAACTGGAGGCACGGGAATCAGGTCAACAGTCAGTCAGAGTTTCCCGGTGGCAACATGATGACATAGACAAGGAATAGTTTAATCGCGGAGGTGGAGAAAAATAACATTATATGTGAAACCAATCATCCTTTCTAGAAGGATCTAGGCAGATAGAAGTGGTATAAATCACCGAGCTGTATGGTTGGGACTGGCAAAGCGACCGTACGTGAAGTGATGTGTTGTTTATATATTTTCTCAGTTTGTTCTCGTGTGAATGCCATATCACACGAAAGTTTGTGCCTCTCCAGGAGTCTCTGATCTCTGCATACATTTAACCTCAAGAAAGAGCTACAATTTTCAAAAGAAGCATGAAAAGTCTCCCAATATGTGACCTGATTCATTTTTTAACTTACTCCACACCTTAATCCAGGGCCTTCATTTCTATCTATTTCAGGGAGGCTCCTTTCATACCAATCAGGACACTCTCCTGTTTCCACCTGTGGGATGTTTTGAGTGTTTCTCAACTTGCCAAGCCCTATGCTGCCCCTGTCCATACTTTTTGAGACATGTTGCAGACATAAAACTCAAAGTTTATCAGGTAAAACATTTAGGGCCTGATCTACTAAGATTCAAAATAATGGGTGCTAAATTGCGTGTGCAAACTAAAAAATTGTACATGCTATTAGTGGGCGTGTTGTGGGTGATCTACTGTCACTGCGTGTGCAATTGTTAACAGGAGCAAAAGTGGTGTGGACTGCCCCCTTTAAAGAGGATTTTGCGTGTGCTATCGGCTGCCCTTATGGAGAGTTTGGGAGAGCAGAGTGGCTACAAATGAAACATGAAGTTTGAAGCCATGGAGTTCGAGGCAAACAAACACACTTGTGGTATTTTTTTTTTTTTTTTTTGCTGTGAGTCATTCTGACAGACACAATCATCACTTTTTCACACGCCTTACTTCTGTCATTTCTAATTTTCCTTTCCAGGTTGCAATTAAACATAGGGTGAATTACAATTCCTCCCTTAACCCTCAATCTTAACCCTCAATCTCAAAAATGCGCTGCAAGTGCTGTCCCGATTCTCAGAATGTTAAGTTGAGGGACAAGTTTGAGGGCTGTACGGCCCCTCAAATTGAGATTTTCTGGCACCACCCTCGGAGTAATTACTACCCAGAATGCATTGCGTATTTTCACCAGCTTCACCGCAAACGCCACAGTCCTCACGCTTTGGCGTCCAAAGCGGCGAAAAAACGAGCTACAAATTTAAGTATTTTTGTAAATATGAAATACAAATATATTACGAAAACCATTGTATCATCTTATTTAAGCCCTCTTCATGGATTATTGACCTCATTGTTGCATAACATTCATTTTATTTGACGATGTTTGCCAGCCAGACTGGCGGTCCCGGTTTCAGTGCACAGCCTCATTCATAACCTAAAGTTACGGTAGTGGAGATGGATCTAACATTTCGTCATTGTTGCTGGAGTCGGCGGAAATGGACTATGGATGACAGAAATGGCTTCTTCATTATTTTTTAAATTGGCAGACTGAATGCAGCTTGGGCAGAGTGCTGCCCCCACAGTCTGAAGACGTAACTGCATTTAAGGGGTGTCCCATTTGTGAGTCACGAAATAGCCCTTAACACTTGGTTTTGACTGTCACTGAGATTGAGGGTTGAGATTGAGGGTTAAGGGAGGAATTGGAATTCATCAATAATCTAAAAGGAAGCATCCACATAGTTGCACAGCTTCATCATCAATAACTTCTCATGCGAAGAGCAAGTCTCACAATTACGCACACAGACTGAGCGAGGACTCTTACCTTTTATGCACAGACTGTGTCACTCTCCACCCACTAACAGCCTCTAAACTCACTGTCAGTGCATTGAGAGTGTGATGAAGTCAACCGTGAGGGAAGAACAGTGTTGGGAGTTACAGCGTTAAAATCAAAGGTCAGAAAGTTCTGGCACAACTTCACCAACTTCCAAGGTGCTTGGAGAGAAAGAATCTTGAAGAGGTCAAAAAAGCTCCAGCAGCACTTGTAGTTAAGGAAACAACTTTATTAGACCAACGCGTTTCGGCTTGTGGCCTTCATCAGGGTCATCAGAAATGCATTAAAAGCAGCACTTAAATAGGGCAGGGCTGAAATTGAACAAATTAAAAAAAGTCAAACATTTCCAAGAATTGGCCAGTCATGTGAAGCTTCAATCTGAGTCAGCCTATGGATTGACTGCAGGGGTATGTCAGTTTAGCCACCATGTGATTTTGGACCAGTGAGGTGCTGGCAGAGGGTGAGGGGAAGTGTCCAAAGGGAGGTATCATCGGCACCATATTGGTGGAGGGCCAGATGGACAGCTTCCATTGGATGGTGCTGGCACTGGCGGCCATTTTAGGGAGTAACAGCGTTAGAAATCACGGCATTACTAACGCCATTATATTTTCCCAGAAACGGGTAATCTAATGAATTACTTTTTCATGCGTTACAACGCCGTTATTGTTACCGTTACCGACAGTGAAATGTGGCGCGTTACTTTGCATCGATGTCAAGCAGCCATCCCACCTGCCTCACCCCCAAATTTCAGTGCACGCAGAAGCGCCGTGCCGGGGTCTTGCTCCGACAGGCAAACCCCACTGAAAGCGACGTGCCCAGAAGCGGCGCGCTGCGCAGCCCCGCAGGGGGAGGGCTGAGCCTTGGAGAGCCACAGGCTCCCATGAGAATAGCAATGTCACACGCTCATAAAACATGTTATAGACTGAGAAAAGAAATAAACAACACCTTGCTTCGCTTCTTGAAGGTCCCTTTGCTGGTCCCAACCACACAGCTTTGTGAATTATTCAACTTCTATCCGCCTATATCTGTGTAGAAAAGATGTATGGTTTCATGTCTACAATGTTATATATTTCTGTACCTCTGTAATTCACTTTTCTTCGTCCATGGCGTCGTGTCACCTCTGGGACCCTCTGATCAATTGCTGACCTGATGCTGGTGCCTCAGGTTTTGACGTAATGACAAACAATTGAGGAAAATTACGAGCAAGAGTCCGTGTATTGTGTTTTATTTTGAAATTTCCGGTTACTCCACACGGTGACTTCCTGTCTGGTGCTTTCCTAACGACAGTGAATTGACGAGGCTTAGAAGCCGCCATGCAGAAAATAGACCTGAAGCGTATCTCTCGCGCCTTGGCGCGCGCCGACACTTCAGCAACGCTGCACGTGCAGTGGAATTTGCCTGATAGACTATAATGGGAACGAAGTGCTCCGCAGTCTGTGTCAAGGACGCTCTGCGGCACAGCGCTTTTGCGTCCAGTGGAATTTGGGGATGAGTTGTTACTCTCGTGGCAGTCCTTCATAACGACAGACAACCTCCAAGTCTTTCTGTTTTTCAGCACGACCAGTTGCGTCTTTGATAAGTCTCATTGTGGGTGCTAAATGAACACATCTGCATCTCCTCAGTATTTTGCGCGTTGTGATGAGCCGCATATCTGATCTGCTAAATGGACTGCACCTACAAAAGTACATCACTCATTTGACAAACACAATCCTCAGTGCACCCTGTTAGTAGATCAGATTTGCGCATTTCATCAAGTTTGCACATGTTTTTATACACACAAAACTTTAGTAGATTGGGCCCCCAATATCTTATTAATTTTATTTTTCTTAATAATAAATATTTATTTATTATTGTTTATTGACGTTTACACAGCGTCCCAGCTTCATTAGAATCGGTGCTGGTATGATTGATCGTCTCATTTCGACAGTCGGACCCTCTCACCCTGTTGGACTGTAAACGGTGTCATGTTGGACAAACTGGGGTCAGAGTGTGACGTCGCTCAGCTGACAGGTTAGCCTTCACTAAAAATACATCTGTAATTTAAGCGAGCGCTCGCTCAGACTCTCACGGCCTCTCTTCTAATTTAAGAGTTCATCTGAGAGGATCAGGATCACACACACGCACACACACACACACACACACACACACACACGCTGCAATAAGACCTCTGCAGCGTGATTGATGCTCACATACGGGAAGCCTGGTCTCTGTGTGCTCTTACACGAGTACTTTACGATCAGGAGGACAGTCTGTGGAAACAGGAGATGGGGGCGAGGAGCGCCCGTCTTTGTTCTTCTTAAAATAGGGCGAGTTGTGCAGACGCACACACACACACACACACACACACACACACAACTGCTGTAATAAAATACTATCGAGCAGTGTATCCTTCATATTCACTCAGCACCTGCATACATCATGGTGGTCGTTCTGGTTTGTTTTTGTGGTGGCGCTGCACTTCAGGTCCCTCCTCACTGTGACCGGCTAACCCTGACAAACGCACTGATGTGTTTTAACCAGCTGGAGGCGAGGTGAGGCAGGTCAGGCTTTTGCCAGTCCAGGATAAATGCAGCTCAGGACTGACTGATGTGGATCCTGGGGGTTTGGATCAGACAGTGAGCGTCCTCTCTGAACACCTGCATCAGTCCTGAAGGACACATCAGAGTGTGGTCAGACCAGGCTGTACCTACGTGTGTGCTCCATAGTGCAGCCTCCATCTTTGAAGGAGCTCATACAGGAATAGGCAGCAGATATTAAATGTCACACACGGGGGAAATAAGGTGGAGCTCGCTAATGAAGTCCTGAGCAGATCTCAGTGCTCTGCAGCTTCAAACACTCGTCCTGTACAGGGTGTCCTTCAGATGATAAAGAGTCTGAGTGGGACCGGACTGACGCACCACACGGTGCCACAGCGGAGAAGAGTGTCACATATACTTCCCTTGTCGGAGAGGACCTTTTTCTAAGGAGTTACCATGATCTTCCTGTGCATGTAAAGGCACCCCGGTGCTCTATCATCCTCCCACAGACCAAAATCGTGCTTCTTAGACAGTGATTGGATATCCTGATTCAGGCATCCTTATTGAACCCTGCATCTGGCTTTGCACTGATAACATGCACCTGAAATAGCAAAATATAGAATAAGATGCCACTAAAAAACCACACATTTGAGACAGCACACATCATGCCATCAAAACAAGGCCCACAGTATTACAGCACAGTATTTAGAATTTAGTTTACCTTTCCAAACTTGAAGATAAATGCAGGGAGATGATTCCTCTGCTGATTCTCTCCACAGTCTGATGTTATTATCATGAACGATCAACACAGAAATGAATGTTGAACCCAAATGCACAACTCAAAAGGCAGAATGTCCGTCAGGAAAAAACTACAGGTTTATTTCTACTCCAGTTTGGTACACAGAAAAAAAGGAAAGAGCAAAAGGAGGGTCAGAAAACAGACTATGTTATAGAATACTAAACCATCAAGAGGCTGGTACGTGAGTGAAGATCAAACAACAAACCAACACTGGAGTGAGAGTGAGAGTGAGACTAAGAACTGAGTCTAATGAGGAACATGTTTGAGGAGAAGAGCCACGCGAGAGTGATCAGGTGAGTGGAAGCAGGTGTGGAAAACAGGATGAACAGCCGGTTCATTCTGGAGGTAGTGCACACCTGACACCTTTAATTTCTGCAGGGGATGCATGGCAGGCATCATGTGTCTATGCCTGGGTTGCTATCAGGAGGTATCCCTCCAGCCTGGAACTACTTTGTGATATTACATATGGGCTCAGATCTGTCCACCAGAGACACACTGCTCTCTTCTCATCAGCTGTTCAGGTCAGAGTGTTGCAGTGGGATCAAGTCTTCAGAGCACAAACTGATGTAAATCTAACTTCCTGGATATAATGAAGATGATCGCTGCTGTATTTATCCTGGATGTACAAAACCCCAAACCAGTGAAGTTGGCACATTGTGTAAATCGTAAATAAAAACAGAATACAATGATTTGCAAATCCTTTTCAACTTATATTCAATTGAATACACAACAAAGACAAGATATTTAATGTTTGAACTGGTAAACTTTGTTGTTTTTTGCAAATATTAGCTCATTTGGAATTTGATGCCTGCAACATGTTTCAGAAATGCTGGCACAAGTGGCAAAAAAGACTGAGAAAGTTGAGGAATGCTCATCAAACACTTATTTGGAACATCCCACAGGTGAACAGGCTAATTGGGAACAGGTGGGTGCCATGATTGTGTATAAAAGCAGCTTCCCTGAAATGCTCAGTCATTCACAAACAAGGATGGGGCGAGGGTCACCACTTTGTGTACAAATGCGTGAGCAAGTTGTCCAACAGTTTAAGAACAACATTTCTCAACCAGCTATTGCAAGGAATTTAGGGATTTCATCATCTACGGTCCGTAATATCATCAAAAGGTTCAGAGAATCTGGAGAAATTACTGCACGTAAGCGCCAAGGCCGAAAACCAACATTAACTTCCCGTGACCTTCGATCCCTCAGGTGGTACTGCATCAAAAACCGGCATCACTGTGTAAAGGATATCACCACATGGGCTCAGGAACACTTCAGAAAACCACTGTCAGTAACTACAGTTCGTCTACATCTGTAAGTGCGAGTTAAAACTCTGCTATGCAAAGCCAAAGCCATTTATCAACAACACCCAGAAACACCGCCGGTTTCGCTGGGCCCGAGCTCATCTAAGATGGACTGATGCAAAGTGGAAAAGTGTTCTGTGGTCTGACCAGTCCACATTTACAATTGTTTTTGGAAACTGTGGTCGTCGTGTCCTCTGGACCAAAGAGGAAAAGAACCATCCAGACTGTTATAGGCACAAAGTTCAAAAGCCAGCATCTGTGATGGTATGGGGGTGTATTAGTGCCCAAGGTATGGGTAACTTACACATCTGTGAAGGCACCATTAAAGCTGAAAGGTACATACAGGTTTTGGAGCAACATATGTTTCCATCCAAGCAACGTCTTTTTCATGGACGCCCCTGCTTATTTCAGCAAGACAATGCCAAGCCACATTCTGCACGTGTTACAACAGCGTGGCTTCGTAGTAAAAGAGCGCGGGTACTAGACCGGCCTGCCTGTAGTCCAGACCTGTCCCCCATTGAAAATGTGTGGCACATTATGAAACGTAAAATACAACAACGGAGACCCCGGACTGTTGAACAACTTAAGCTGTACATCAAACAAGAATGGGAAAGAATTCCACCTGAAAAGCTTCAAAAATTGGTCTCCTCAGTTCCCAAAGGTTTACTGAGTGTTGTTAAAAGGAAAGGCGATGTAACACAGTGGTAAAAATGACCCTGTGACAACTTTTTTGCAACGTGTTGCTGCCATTAAATTCTAAGTTGATGATTATTTGCAAAAGAAAATAAAGTTTCTCAGTTCGAACATTAAATATCTTGTCTTTGCTGTATATTCAATTGAATATAAGTTGAAAAGGATTTGCAAATCATTGTATTCTGTTTTTATTCATGATTTACACAACGTGCTAACTTCACTGTTTTTGGGTTTTGTAAGAACAGCCAGACAAAATGGTTGAAATTCTTGTTTTTCTGCATCCATCCTATCATGTGGGCCATCTTCAACTTTGTCATTTTGTTTTGAGTATGGACATCAGGACTCTCCTCTCTGCAGAGACAGAGCATTGTGCCTGTTTTAATGATCAGGACTACGATACAGAGCAGCTGCTTAAAGGCTCACAGACATAAAGGAGCTCTGGTGAAGATCCAGGACAAGCTGTGTTACTAAGGGGCTTATTGTAAAGAAATAGCTGAAAACAGAATTTTTGTTGCATTTGCACCTTCTTTTTACACATCAACGGTGCCTGGAGTGCCTGAATCAACAAACTTTTGGAACCAGGGTCCAGAGTGAAAAGTTTAGAAAATGTGTGTGTTTTGTCCCCATCTAAAATGTGTGTTTGGGATCACCGTTGTCAGGGAAAAAGGTTGACGTGTGCATGGTGCATGTACTCTTTCAGATAAAGGTTGCATACACACCCAGAAACAACAAGAACAACAACAACAGCTATGGCCGACTACCGGCTTGTTATCGCACCCTCAACAAAATGTACGTTTGCTGTGGAAACACTCAAACCAGCGGTATGTTGTATTCGCCAAGGACTAAGTCAGTCACTAACGTTCCAATGAAGTCAGAAGATGCTTTTGGACCAGATGGAGAGAACAAGCTGCTGTCAGGACAACTTTGTAAATGGCAGGAATGGAGGAAAACCTTCCACATGTCTGAAGTCTCTCTTGTTGCTCTTAGGGAAGAACTTTGCTCTCACTTCGAGAGCAAATTATGAATATGAGAGCACCAGTCAGGGTTCCTAAAAAAAGTGGCGAGCCTGATATACGACTTTAGTGACAAAGGACGGTGACAGAAAACTGTCTTTGTCTTTGGATTATCCTGAGAGACAGTGTCAGTTATTGTAAGACAAACATTCAAAGCTATTACACTTCATCTTGGTCCAAAATATATCAGTCTTCCATTCTGTGAGTCTGAGGCTGCAGCATTGGTTTCTGGGTCTCAACATGCTCATGGTCAGAGGTCTGGACTTGAGTATCGTGACTTTGACTCGAGTCAGAATCGAGTCACAACTTTGAGGACTTTTGACTTGACCACATCTTAATTTTGACTCAACTCGACTAAGACTTGGACACCAGTGACTTGTGACCTGACTTTGATCTAATGTCTCAAAAGTACTTCATGTTCCCTCACAGAAGCTGCTCAGTGTCCTCGGGCCAGCAGGTAAAACATACACTACTTTTTCTTTGCACTGGCTTCAAACAAATATATATGGTGTTGGACAATGATATGGTACGTTGTAATTCTGTTACATTCTTTATAAATATAGGTTGCTACAATTCACCAGTTATATTGTAAGTTATGTAGTTTCTTAATGGCATTTCAAATTTGGGCTCGGTGTGCCTCCTTTCTAACTTTGAGCACTGCCCCTCCTAACGTCTTTGTACGCCCCTGCCATCCGGGCGATTCCGCCAAAAGAGTGAAATTTCTGTCCCCAGCATATTATTGTATATTAAATGAATAAACACAAGTAATAATATATTACAAATTATTAGGGGTGAAACGAAATTTCTTGAAATAAAAAAATGACGAAATAAAATTCAAAGAGGCTCGAAATAAAAGCACAAAATAATCCTTCCTAGCCTCCCTTGGCTAAACACTCGCTGCAATATGGAGGAGGACGAAGTGGAGGAATTAGCTGACACTCCTTTGTCAAATAAATCAGTTGTGTGGACCTATTTTGGCTTCCCATGTAAAAGACGAGAGAACGATGAGAAGATTGCGGACAAAACAACAACCATGTGCAAAATATGCCACCACAGTTCGCCGTATACTGCGGCGAGTACAACTACCAACTACCAACTACCAACTACTTTGAACTGCAGACAGGCAGCGGCTGTACTGAAACGTCCGTCGGACATAAAAATAAAGGTGACTCCCACTTGAGAATACCTGCTTTTATTTAACAGTCACTGTGGGCTGTGACCACGCCAACTACAATTTTAATTCAGGAACAAAACAGTGAGTAGTAATCTCTACACCTCCTGCTAACGGCTCTCTCCCTCCTCGCTCAAACACACCCAAAACTCTCCCCTTCTGAACTCTGACCTGCTCGCCCCGCCCTCCTGCTCCATTCACTGACCGTCAGTTCATAGGAAACATTAAAATCCACATTGATCACATAAATAGTAGAACTGCTCCACTATGTTTGTGTAAGTCTGCATAAAAAACAATATTTGATTTTTGCATCTACTGTTGAGTTGACAGAATTTGATCATACTTGAAGATCAGAAGTATATGCACTGTTATAGGCTAAATATTATAGTTCACAGTTCAGACATTTATAGGTCTAAACTGCAGCTCTGAGGACTGCTGTTTGTTTTCCTTTTCATTCAAGAATGTACTTATCCTGATTGTTACAACAACAACGCACTTTTTATTGAGATTCTATGAACAGCTATGTTTTTTTTTCAAAGAGCATTTATTTTGTACTGATGCAGCAATATTTTTTGTATTGTATAATTATTTTTTTGCATTAGGAAGAAAATAAAGAAAATGAGATTTTTGCACAACTTCCTACTGTTGGGATTTTCCTTCATCTTTATTTCGTATCATGAATATTTCGTATCGTGAGCCCTGTTTTGTATTTCGTATCGTTTCGTGAGTTGACCATTTTGTTACACCCCTACAAATATTTTATTATACTAAACACCATACACATTAATATTTGTAGAAATTACAGATAAATATTTTTCATATTTCAAAACGGCATCCTAAACACTTATACATAGCATTTCTTGCCTGTCCCCACAGCCAAATGCTACACTTTACTACAACTCATCATGAACAAAATCCTTCCAAAGCAAATTTTCTTTTGTTTTTAAGTGTGACTCCATATTCTATCTACACTTTTAAAACAAAAGTTTTACAAAAAAGTCATTTTATTTTGGTTAAAACTCACATTTTAGTGCTGTCCCCAGGTTTTCACTCATTGCTGTTACCCAAACACATTCCCCCCTTTAAAATTCTGGAACATTCCACCAGTGACATGTTCTGCAGGAAGTGACATCATTTAGGTCTTCTGCAAGTCATGGGAAGACCAAAAGTAAGTTATCTCTTTTATTTTTCCTTAAATTTAATGATATATTAGCTGTTTTAGAGATGGTCAATCTAAAATCTCAGTCCTGTTACCTAAGTTATCTCTAAGACAACATTTGTTGAAAAGTAAAATATTCTGTTCAATCTTAAGAATGTGCTCCATGTTCTCAAGCTACTAGCATAGATGCTAAGTGGCTAGATTTCACACAATTGCTAATTTTATGCTAAAAACTCATTGTTGTTACCCTCATCGCTGTTACTCTAATAAAGAGTAACAGCAAAAAAAAGTCCCTTTTTGTCATAAATATTAGTATTTTCATCATGCAACCAACCATTTCTTCTAAATGAACTCTTTTTCTAAGGGGAAACATTGTATGTGGTTGATATTCTTTTAAACATGGTTTTAAAATGGCATTTGAGTTTTGGGAACAGCAGATAAAATACTGCACTGATAATAAATTGTCAAAAGTTGCAATAAATCAAATAAAGTAGCCTGAGATTGACCAGTACTCATTTTGAATGAGTAAATGTGTACGTTACTAAATTCTATATTGAAATGGAATAAAAAATGAAGCTTAATTTTGCAGAGTTACAACAAGCAAATTGCACTTTTTGGCGGAATGACCCAAAAGCAGAGAGTGTGAACATGAGCTCAGGGTGATCAGATAAATGAAGGATATTTGTCTTTAGTTCATCCCAGCCTGGACATCCACTTTCACCCTGTTCACATTCTCAAACCAGCATGGTCACAGTTTTTACTTCAGCCCTCAGAATTTTTTTCTCCCAGCATGCTCGGCTGCAGAGATCGTCCGCCTGCATGCAACACCTCCTCGGAGTACTACATGCATGATGTAACTGTTGTTTGGTCATGTGAGCCGCTGCAGCAGCTGTCAAATGTGAGGAGAGCAGGAGAATGCTGGGACCCGCCCCCCGCAGCTGATTGGACGGTGTGAGGCCGCCTAGGGACCGTCAGCCAATAGAGGGACACAAAGTTTGATTTAGAAGGAGACAGACGGGAGGACAAGAGGGAGAGAGCTGTGGGAGTAATGTGAATAAAGTTAGTTTTAATTTAGCAGCATCAGAGTTTTTAATGTCCATGATGACAGAAGTTTATTAAAGATGATCTCCTTTCTAACAAACACACAGTGTCCCTTAGCTGTTTCTTTGTTTTTTATTTAGATAATAACATGACTGTCAGTCTTCAGGTTTGTCCTCTTGTGTCTCTTTTGTGACTCACACATGGGTGTTAGTCATCCTTTTCAGCTTGGGCACTCATTAGTATCATCATAGCAACAGGTCGGTGTTACTCAGCGTCTCAGATCATCAGGGGACACGATGAAATCTAATGATTCAAAAACTGTTTTTTTTCTCCAGCTCACTGGAGAAAGTGTATTAATTCCTTTATCACCTGAACCCTGGCTTTGTCTGCATGTACACATCTCTGTGAGAGCCACAGAAAGTGTTACAGATTCAAGAGCTACCATGTACACTGGTGTCCTGATTACTGCTGTTGATACATTCAAGCCCATCCTGCTTGTGCAGAGTTTGGTAACTTTAGTTTCATGGGTGCCGTCAAACATCAATAAAACAGTTTATCTGTCATAAAGGTGACAAAGAATATGACCTCTCTATTTAACCAGTTTTGTTAAAGTGGGGTACACATACACTATATTACCAAAAGTATTTGCTCACCTGCTGTGACTCACATATGAACTTAAAGGATAAGTTTGGTTTCTACAGCTTTCACATTGTTTATAGAATGGAGTAGAACAATATACTCACCCAGAAGGCTTTCCTGATCCAAACAGTGCTTCAGGAGATATTTAGATCCAAAATCGAGTGGCGGACATCTGTGTAATGGTAGCACACGGGGCATGTATAGCGCCGCTCCTAAAACTGCATTAATCGTCCAAAAACTCATTAGTTTCACCAATATGTCATCATGGTCCGCTCGGGCTACTCCTCCATTACAGTCTGTGTCACTCCAAACATGTTGTGTGACTGTACTGACCTCTGAACTAAAGAAGAAGAGCGCTTGCTCCGCACATGTGCAGTGAGGCTCATTGTTTCAGGGGAAGACTGCCGGCTACACAACGACTTTCTTCTTCCAGTTTTGTGCAAAATGGACGAATATCTATCGGATGAAGATGTTGTGGAGGAGAACTTTGAATGTGATGGGTGTCCTTACAGTTTCGAGCCACAGTTTACAGATGAGGAGCTCATCGAAAGGAGGATGCAGAGGCAGCGCTCCAGAAAGTACTGTGCATGCACAGAGGCAAATATTCTTCTTCTTCAGTTCAGAGGTCAGCACAGTTACAAAAATCATGTCATTCTATGAACAATGTGAAAGCTGTAGGAACCGAACTTATCCTTTAAGTCCAGATGAAATGAAAATCGCAAAAATAATCCCTTTGTATAAACAAGGTAGCAAGGAAGAATTCAATAACTATAGGCCAATAGCAATACTACCACAATTTTCCAAAATACTAGAAAAACTGTTCAGCAGCAGACTAGATAAATTCATTGATAAGCATAATTTGCTATATGATGGTCAATACGGATTCAGAAAAAATCAGTCGACAGCATTAGCGATAATGGAAGCCGTAGAAATAATCACTGACACGGTCGAACAAAAAAAATTTAGTATTGGAATATTTATTGATCTAAAGAAAGCTTTCCATACAATCGATCACAACATACTTTGTTATAAACTAGAAAAGCTGGGCGTAAGGGGAAAAGCGCTGTACTGGCTCAGGAGCTACCTGAATGACAGATACCAATATGTCCAAGTAGCAGGAATAACATCAAGGTGCCTCAACACTATTTGCGGGGTCCCACAGGGGTCCGTATTGGGTCCGAAGTTATTTACTCTTTATATAAATGATATATGTAAGGTATCCGAAAAGATTAAATGCATGCTATTTGCAGATGACACGACTCTTTTATGCTCGGGAGACAACCTGAAGGAGCTGATCACTATAACAAACGAAGAGCTAAACAAGCTACAAACATGGTTCAATATAAACAGATTATCTCTGAACCTGGACAAGACAAAATTTATGTTATTCGGCAACAAAAACAGAGACTGAGATGCTAATGTAAATATAAACGGTACCAAGATACAAAGGGTTAATGAATTCAAATTTCTAGGAGTAATCATCGATGATAAGCTAAGCTGGAAACCTCATATATCTTATACACAAAAAAAAAATAGCCAGGAGTGTATCAATACTGTGGAAAGCACAAAAACTGGTGAATCAGAAATCAGTTTACTGGGCCCTGGTGGCACCGCACATACAATACTGCAGCGAAATATGGGGAAATACCTACAAAACGAATATTTTTAACACTCCAGAAAAAAGCAGTGAGAATTATTCACCACGCGAACTATGGAGCACACACAAATCAGCTGTTTATTACAGCAAAGATCCTAAAACTATTTGACCTAATAAAATATCGGACTGTGCAGGTACTGTACAAGGCCGCACACGGTCAGCTACCGAGGAACCTACAAACAAGGTTCATAAAAAGAGAGACAAAACAGAACTTAAGAGGTGTTATGATTTTCAAAAAGAAAAAAGTAAGAACCACATTGAAAGCGATGACCATCACAGTTAATGGAGTCAATGAATGGAACAGCTTACAAGAAGAAACCAGGTGCAGCGGGACCATGAAATAATTTCAGCAAAGGGTGCTCAAAATGACCTTTGACGGATATAAATATGATAATATCTAAGGGTGTATAATCTAAAACATGTAAACAGTTGAAGGATAGTGAAACAAAACATGTGGGTTGTTTGGTCTGTAAGAAAGCAGGAAAGACGAAATGTACCAAAACAATGATAGTGAATGACCTGATGGCTGAAAACTACAGCAGAGCCCGGGACGACAGTGCAGGAGCACGCCTGGGTGAAGAGGAGAGTGACGAGGAGTCACGCTTTAACACGTTTGACAGCTGGAAAAAAGAAAAGCAACGCGGATACACCACCCTAACATCACCAACCCAACATCACAAACCGGGACTAACAACAAACAAAAGATAGTCATGAATTATGCCTTACGCGGAACAAGGAATTGAACTATGCCTTACGTGGAACAAAGGATTAGTCATAATATGTCAAATACAGACACTAAAGGACAGTCAAGAATTATGTCATACTTCTGTAAATTGAATAAAAATTTAAAATAATTTGATGATATGTCGAAAAGAGGAGAGTAAATATTGAGAAAATGGGGACAGGACTAGATAAGCTCTGCTTCTCCCGTCTTCTCTTTCAGACATGTACATTTGATCAACTATTGACAATGTGTGATGCTGTATAAGTGTGCAGACCTGACCGAAATAAATAAATCAATTCAATTCAATTCAAGTTCATATGTGAGTCACGGCAGGTGAGCAAATACTTTTGGTCATATAGTGTATGAATATTATCAGGCTGCTTTTGTCCTGACTTTCCCCTTCCTTACCAAGGACAGAAAACTCCAGATTATCTTCTGTCTTTTAAGATTACCCTGTGGGCTGATGTGTGTTAAATCTAGGGCTGGTAATCTGATTTAGATTCACTTTTTGTTATACTGGTTAAAATGATCGTTATGTCCCAATGGTAATCAATGCATGATGTGTTCTTAATAAAAGAGCAAAAACCAATCAAATCCCATAACTGTCATTCTGTCCGCCTTCTAAACATATGTGGCGTGATGGAGGCTTAGGGTAAGTATTTTAGCTGACAACGCCACCCAGGGAATTTCACCTCTCGGAAATTACAACCAGAAAACGACTCTCTGGACTCTAAATTTAACAGCATAGGTTTGTAATACCACTGGACAGAGGCAGGTTAGAGTACAAAAATATGTATATTTTTATTCCATGGCACTGTTTTAAAAAGAAGCACAATATAATAAATCATACCAACCCCAAACAAACAGAGTCAAAGCAAATAAATAATGAAACCAAACCAAACAACAACTCAAGGAATAAATCACATAAATATGATCATGCAAATGAAAATACTAAACTAAACCAAATCCAAGATGATGATCAAAATCAAAGAAAAACAATTAAATATAAATAACCACACTCATGCAATTTAGGAAAACATAACATTATAATTCAATGAAACAAATTATTGCAAAATACCTGAAAGAAAGACATTATCCAAAATAATATTAACTAACCCCACAACGTAAAGCACTTTTAAAGGATAAAAACGACCTGCGCTGGATGTGGACCGTGAATACAACACCTGTGGAGCGGTGAGACGGGGACACAAACTCGCCCACCTTGAGCCTCCGTAGAAGAGGGCTTACAGTCCCGGCAAGGCTTTATTTGACCGTCCTGTTGTCGAGTCTCGAACCTCCGGTGACGTCACACGTCGTGTCACCTGGACGGTCCGAACAACCAGCGCAGAACCAGCACTGGACAACAGCGTCAGAACAACATAAGGACATCAGAACAACAGCGTCAGAACAACAGCGTCAGAACAACAGCGTCGTGGGTCCAAGGCCGAAAGGGAAGAGCCGCGTGAAGGGCTCGCTGCTCCGATCAACTAGAGCGGAGGAGGGAAACGTAAGATTGCAGCAGGGAACCACAGACACACAAAAAGGCAGGAAACAGCCACTTACCACAGGAAAAGAAATGCCCGTCCACCAGCAGCAACAGCCAGCCCCAGCCGCACTACAACAGGTGGGTACAGGGTCACCATTACGCACAGAACGCATGGACAATGGATCAGGGGAATGGCAGAGTGTGTTACCTGGATCGCAGATAATTAAATGCACCGCACACAGCCATGCAACACAGGTTTCACGTGTTGAACCACACACCCAGCGAGAAGCTGAAACAACTCCAGAAGAGGACGGGAGCAGACAGAGAGGCCGCGCAATTAGCCACACCTGTATATATAGACGTGCCACACATACATTTTGCCGGCGTACACAAACTCTGATTCAATGCGTGTAGCTGAGCTGAGAGGGATCCAAGTCCGATGGAGAATGCTTACCTGTCAAGTTTAGGCTTTGAAAATAAGGGAAGCCCGCTGCGAGCCATCCTACAACCCCAACCAAGCTCCAGTATCCCTCACATTTTAAGACGGGTGTACAGAAATCTAAAATAAACACTTTTACGGCGGTTGGGATAGGATAAAATACATGAAATACGGTAGTTTCATGGCCGAAACGGGTGACTTGACAGCTTTGTGGAGAATGGCAGAGGAACTACCTATACCCTGATCAACATCAGGCTGTGAGCACTAACTAACTTTACATGTTTGTATGCTTGTTTGTTTGTGAGTTTGCAGTTTTCGTGAGTGGCAAAGCTCAGCAATGCTCAGGTCTGGTTGTATAAACCACAGATAATGAACTGCTTTGGTGGCAACATGCTGTGTTCATTCTGTCCTATCTCAAATCCCCAAGCAAGCAAACTATCAAGCTAAACGGTTAAATTTTGGCTCAGTACAGAAGTTACAGGTTTTTCCACAGTCTAATGAGTCCAAATGACTGATCCCAATTTTTGGCACCCCTCTGTTGCTGATCTGATCCCAAAGATTGGAGCAAAACACTACAGAAGCATGTGCACACTTCATCCATTAAAATCAGAAACACAAAAACTCATGAATATAAAAAACAAATGAAGACACAACAAACTAAAAAGTTAAAGGTTACCTGGCAAAAGGTCTCTGTCTGATGTGTGTCCAGCTAATAATAATTTTGTTCTTGAAAACAATTCCAATTAATTAAAATTGGTGACATCTTCAATACATCAAGGTACAGCTGGGTGAAGAAACAGTCTATAGGTCTGTTGACTGGTCCACACCATGCTGGGAATCAGGTGAACAGCTCTTCTTCCATCTTTGCTATAAACGTGTGCACAGAACCACTGTAGTGCAGAGGGAGTTGGACTTAGTTAACGCAACTCTAATTTTACAGCACACCCCTGCAGCACAGATGAGATCAGAGCTTATGTCTCCAAAATCTGAGACTAACTGAACCAAAGCAGACACTGTGGAGACAAGTGCACTGTTCAAACTCCTGTCTACACCCAAAGAAAAACCCTGAAGCGGGCAACATAAAGAATCATCTCTCTGACAGACCGATTCATGCAGCCACACCTTGTTCTGTTGGTCTGTTCGTTGTTCATGTGTGAGGGGGCTGATGTATGGTTTTGCTCCACAGGCTCCTTAAAGTTCAAACATGAGCAGGAGCCTCCATCAGTGTGTCGGTGTGGAGTGAGTTTAAGAAATGTCACTTTCTTTAGCTCTTACTCCACATGAGGACAACCTGAAGGTGTCGAAGGAACACTCCAGTATTCATGTTGTTTTCATGTCTTGCCTCATTCCTGAGTCCATGACAAGCTGGTGGACACAATGCTTTTGACTGTGTGTGCAGCAACAAGGAAGAGATGGGTGGAGCTCGCCCACCACCAGTTAGCTTAGGTCAGACTTAGCTATAGGTAGTGCTTTAGCCTGCCTCTTAGTTAGTTTTGGAAGTATTTCTTTCAAAAATTGCATTAAGTTCTAATCTTAGTCCAAAAGTAACATCATGTGGTCAATAAGAAAAATACAACAAGCACACAGGACCACCTAGAGTTTATCTGGTGACTGTATGCAGTGGCAGGCTAAAGCATTACCCATACACTTGCGGCATTTGATCTTAGCTAACTAGCCTTGGGCGAGCTTTGTTCGTTTCGTTCTTGTTACTCTAGCTTTCGTATCTTGCCTCACTCCTGAGTCCTTGACAAGCAGGTAGAAAAAGAGGCGGGAGCAGTGGGGGCTGCGGGAGTGATGACTAGGGATGGGTATCGTTAGGATTTTTATGTATACGATTCCGATTCCGGTTCTGCTTATCGATTCTGGTTACAAACGATTCCTTATTTCGATTCCAAAATAGTAAAAAAGTAGAAGGTCAATTGTTTATTTGACTAAAGTAACTTTATTCCTTTACCTTTAGGAAAATTGTAAACAAAAATAAAATGTACTAGAATGCTAATTGCATTCACTGTAAGACAATAAAAAAACATCAAGAAATAAAGTGCATTCAGTAAATAATAGCTGCTTACTATTAGTAGATATCCCTGAGAAATAAACTGTGAAATAAAAACTAAAGTGCATCCCGTGGTAGAGCTGCAGCTATCGATTCTTTTTGTTATTGATTACGCTATCAAATTTTTTTCGAGTAATCGGATAACAGTTACGTTGCGCTCACTGCTACTTTTTTTTTGTTACATTGAATCACTACACATTATTATTATTAGTAACGCACAAAACAGAAAAGCCAGTTCACTTAAATTAAAAACTTATTTTTCTTATTTTGAACATTCTGAGCATAAATAGGATCTCAAAATCAAAATCTATACTTTTATCTTTACTCTGGGCCATATCTTGCTTTTTTCAGTATTTTTTTTTTAAGTTCGGTTATTTTTATTTTATTTGTATTCATGCTTGTCTCTTTTTGCTAAATTATTGCCTTTACTACTGTACCATATTGAGGATCTTATTTTGCTTTATTTCTAGGGCCAAATAATATCATACTTAGACACTAAGATCATTTAACTAGCTAATGTACATTTCTATAACATATGAAAGAATTCCCTACACCTGATTCATCTTCTCACTGTCAGTGTTTCCTGTTCTGCTGTTCCGCTACCTGTTCTGAACCAGCCTTTACACGGAGGCATAATCAAAGAAGGTTATTTACTAGCCCATATCTCAGTTATTGATCACATTAGCTGCTTCTGTTGATGTATCATGAGTGTCTCATCATGTTGAGTCACTCTGCGGAGTGCAGACATGACGCGCACAGACCGGATGTTTATGTTGACGAGCAGTAGCAGTGACGACGTGCTATCACGCTAAGCTACGTGCTAAGCTAACTCCGTTTGACATCAGACACACTGCACTGTGTTTTCTTTTCGTCCCTCCTTATAGCGACCACACACTTGGGACACTCTCTGCCATTTCTTCTGTGGACTCTCCTTTCTGTCCCTCTCTTTTCTCTTTCTTTACAAGCCGCGCAGCAGCGGAGGTAGCAGGCACGCTGTGCCACAGAAATGACCGTCCGTGTCAAACACCGTGTACTGTATAGTAGTCTAGATATTGATTTATATGTATAATTATATATTAGCAGTAATGAGGTCAACAGCTAACTAAAATAAAAGTAAAACATCCATATATAAGTCCGCCTAAGAACCGAAAAGCAGAACCGAAAGTAAATATTTTTTATGGGTACCCGGTACTCGCCGTTTTGGATTCGGTTCCTACTTAGAACCGAATTTCGGTACCCAACCCTAGTGATGACAACAGGAAGTGACTTAACAGGAAGTGAAGTCACTTCCTGTTGGACAAATAAATAGAGGCTTATGTCAGTTAGCTATCATGATTACTTAGTTATACTATACTCTCCTCAGAAGTTTACTTAGTAGGGATTACCTTTGACAAGGTTCCCATATGTGTTAGATAATACATCCGTGTGGTATAATTTACTGTGAAATGATATTCCGAAAGTAATTAAGCTAGCGGCTAGCGGCCATTAGGACAAGGACAAACAACAGTTGGCCGTTAGCCGTAGCAGCTAACAACAGTTAGCTGCTAACAACAGTTAGCTGCTACGGCTAACAGTTAATAACTGTTGTTTGCCCTTGTCAGCCATTAGCAGTAGCAGCTAATGGCTAACCGTTAGCTGCTACGTTTAGCCAATACATACGCTATGTCATAGCAGCGCTGCTTGATATGGATTGGTCTGTGATGAGTGTGATGAGCCAAACGATCGTCCAATCACAAGCTGCTGTTGTATTTGAAGGTTCCGCTCCTGAAAACATTCTCACAGAGCTCCTCCCCAGATGGATTAGTGAAATATTTTCAATATGGAACTGTCCATCTGGCATGTTAGGTTAGTAGATACCATTCTTTTGACTGTATTTAAACAACAAAAATGTTGGATTGTTCCTTTAAGTGCACTTTAAGGAGAACTTTGGGGCAGAGGAGCAGGTATTGTGACAGAGTGTAAAAGATGGAGGAGGACACTGACTGGTGAAGAAGTGAAAAAGAGAGAGAGAGACTGAGTGGAGCAAAAGAAGCCATCATGCTGTTCTGAGTTTTTGTTACTATTGTTTTAAGGCTTCCTCACAGAGGAGACATGAAGAGGTGATTGGTGTGCTGTCCTGAGAGAAGAGAACAGAAAGTCAAAATTCTGATATTCGCGTGTTTGACTTCCTCGTCCATACAGACACATGTGCTCCGCACAGAGGTTAGAAACACACACCTCCTCCTCTGCTAAAGTATCACTAACATCACACAAACACCCTCGCCTCGCCGACCACAGCGTCATGTGACCTGCAGACAGACTTCCCTAAAATTAGAGCGTTCATGACTGACTTGAGTTTCAGGTCAGAGTCCAAACAAACATGGAGGAGTCTGACGTCTTCACCCAGACAAGCAGATAAATCTTCTTTATTTAGGGACGCAGACAGACGGACAGACGGTCCGCGGTCATGTTACTGCCATGATGGAGACACAGACCTGGACAGAGAGTCAGTGTTATGGACACCATTTCAATAAGCCGTTAATGTTTGAGGATCCAGCCATCCTGACGGACTCTCTTACTGCTTTTTTACCACTCCAGTATCTTTGGATGCACTTTGACAAAACATCTGCTCCTGAAAATGTTCATTAAAGGGACTGTGAGGAGTTTCTAAGTAATTACAAAAAAGTCTCACTTTTAGAGATATGTCTGATGGAAATACACACTTTAAGACGAGTTTTATAGCATCAAAATAGGTTATCTATAAATGCTATTCCTTAGCTTCGTGGTCAGGTCAGACAGGGCTGGACTGGCCTGGTTACTCAACTTCAGGAGCAAGACAATTAAAACTAGAGCAAATTTATATTATTCAGACACGTCTTAGAGCACCGGGCTGTAAGTAGAGATATATAGCCGGCTACAAAACTACGAAACTAAGTTTTCCAAAAATTGCTTGTTGTCACACATCAAAAACTACCGCTAAGTAACTAGAAAGAGATACATTACCTCGTGGCTTTGCATCCTGTAAGTTATTGAAAAAAGAAGTTGTAAAGCAATGCAGAGTTCTGAGGAAGGTCCGAGCTGCATTCATTAGGAACAAAACAAACACACGCTTTGGCTTGGGTCACGTCTTTTGGTGCGTTCCAGTTGAAGTCAAAAGTAGGAATTTCCTGACCTTGCATAGCAGATGGGCCTGCCTGATTCAGTTCCTGAAATCCTGTAGATTCCATCTTGTAGCGCTCCACTAATCAATGGATTCACTCGGCTAAAATTTTAACGGCCCAATCAAGGAAGAGAGGCGGGAGCTGCAGAATGCGGACGTGACAACAACCGAAAGTTGAGAACGGAGATGCTGATTAGCCTATTGTTCTCATAGATACTTGGTAAAACTTGGCGAAATCTGCCCTCCTCAGAAGTTTACTTGTAGGGATTGTCTTTGACGAGGTTCATGTTACATATAAGTGTTAAATGAATCATCTGTGTGGTACGATATAGTATAAAACTATAGTATAAGGTGGTTAGCTGTTAGCCGGCTAACGGTCAGTTGCTGTCGTTAGCTGTTAGCGGCTAAGTTAGCGGCTAACAGCTAACAACAGCTAACAAAAAGGTATGCTATTTTTTTTCAATTCTTTATTCAGCCATTTCAAGTAACAAACAGGCACATTTTGCATCATACATTCTTCAAAAATCACTGAGCAGCATCAGCAGCCAATATAAACAAAATAATACAATAAAATGTTTATATAAAAGAAAAAAATAATGACAAATTCAATGAAAACATTGCTTCATTATATGAGGCAACCCTGCTTTTGTGGATTGGTCTGTGATGAATGTGACGAGCAGGACAATTATTCAATCACAAGCTTGTGTTTTTTTTAAACGTTCTGCCCCTGAAAACAAATTAAAAGGGCTCCTACCCAGATGGACTTTGGTCTGAATCCAGATTCAGACCAAAATACTCCACAGAGACTGCAAACCTCTGTCTAACTGAAACAAGGTTTTTTGGACAGTGGTTACATTGTGGGAGCAGTTTTGCTAGACTTAAAAAAAGTATTCAACATTGTTTACCAGGATATTCTACTGTTCAAAGTCTCTGCATTTAAATTTCGAATCGCAGTGGTTTGACTCAGACCTCAGAGGGAGGGAGCAGTGTGTCAGAGCCATGGACAAAAGTCCACATTCTGTTTTAATAGCATCGGGATACCCCAAGGGTCAGTTCTTGGTCTGCAGCTCTTTAGCAAGTTCAGTTGCATGAAAAAGTATGTGAACCCTTTGGGATTACTTGGATTTCTGCTTAAATTGGTCATAAAATGTTCTGATCTTCATCTAAGTCACAGCACTAGACAAACACGATCTGCTTAAACTAATACAGCACAAAAAATTATAGGTTCATGTTTTTATTTGACAATGTAAACAGTCACCTTGCAGGGTGGAAAAAGTATGTGAACCTTTGGATTTAATAACTGGTTGACCCTCCTTTTTGAGGTAATGCCACAGCATTTCAATTGAGTTGAGGTCAGGGCTCTGACTGGGCCACTCCAGAAGCCGTATTTTCTTCTGTTGAAGCCATTCCATTGTTGATTTACTTTTATGCTTTGGGTCGTTGTCCTGTTGCATCACCCATCCTCTGTTGCGCTTCAGTTGGTGGACAGATGGTCTTAAGTTTTCCTGAAAAACTTCTTGATAAACTTGGGAATTCATTTTTCCGTCGATGACAGCAATCCGTCCAGGCCCTGAGGCAGCAAAGCAGCCCCAAACCATAATGCACCCTCCAACATATTTCACAGTTGGGATGAGGTTTTGATGTTGGTGTGCTGTGCCTTTTTTTCTCCACACATAGCGTTGTGTGTTCCTTCCAAGCAACTCAATTTTGGTTTCCCAACTTTATACTTTTTCATGCAACAATGACCTACCTGAGATTTGTCCTGCTGTCACTTGCCAAATGTATGCTGATGGTACTGTCCCATACACAGCAGCTACATCAGCAATGACAGCTGCTGAGCAGTTCAATGATTCATTGTACTCTGTAGCACATTGGCTTGAGTCTTCACATTCGAAAAACTGTCTCAGTATGTTTGTAAGCATAAACAACACGATAGAGAATCATCCTTGGTTCAGATCAGTAATGAGCCCATTAATGTGGTTCATCATGTAAAGTACGAATAGTCCTATCACACCTGCGATTTGAAAAACAAGTGAAATATGTTTGCAAAAAAGTTAAATCTAACTTAAACTGTTTGAGGATCATCAGAATGTATCTTTCATTAAACACAGCCAAACTCTACATGCATGCTGTGATATTTTTACATCTGTCATACTGCCTCACTTCCTGGTCCCAAGCCTTGTAAGCAACTTTAAAACCAAATATATCTATAAACAACCAATAAATCAAGCTGCGAGCCTCCTGGTAGTCCTGAAGCTTAAAGTTAAGATGGCAGAGTTTTTTCTGCCAGAGCTCCTCGACCTCGTGTGCACGAATACTTGCACAACATTTATATTCTCATCTTACTTTCTTAAAAATTGTATCTCTATTCCATCTCTATTGTATCTCTATTGTTAAAATGTTATAACTTGGCCTCCTTGACTTTTTATATCTCTGCTGGTATTTACTTATTTTATTTTACATTTATTTATTATTTACTGTTTATTTTTTCTATATTTTAATTTTTTTTTTACAGACTTGGCTCTTTATTCTTCAATATCTTCTTCAGCTTCTTTCTCTTATTGCTTTTAATTGATGGTTTACAAAAATCACCCAAATGCAAGATTAAAACTAAACTCAAAATCTTGATTAAACAAAAATTAAATCAAACAAGGACTCACTTCAAAACAATAAAAAAAGAACTTAAAATATGAAGGAAGCTTATATACACGGGGAGGTAATCAAGCATGGGTGAGACAGTCACACAGGTGGACACTGTCAGGGTAATGAGGGGAAGACTAATGCATGGAATTAAATGAAACATGAACACAAAAACAAGAGGTTAAAACAAATGGAATAAAACAATCTACTGAAATGGTAACATTTAATTTCAAATTTTAGAAATTTTTATTTTTACAAGATTTATTTAAGTCTTTTTTAACATTAAATTTACCTGTTGTTATATTTAATTAAGCTGTTTATATAATTACTTTACCTGTTTTAATCATTTAACTTAGCTCTTTTTCATTCAAGTTAGCTGCTTTATTAAGTTGTTTTTATCATTTTCACCTGTTTTTATCTTTTAAGTTAGCTGTTTTAAACATTTATTTTATTTTTTTGTCATATATTTCAGCTTTTTATCATTTAATTCAGCTGCTCATTTATTAAGCTTTTCTTTAACATATAATTCAGCTATTTGTATCATATAATTCTGCTGTTTTTATGATTTAATTTAACTGTTTTAATCATTCAATTGAGCTGTTTTTATCATTTTATTAAGCTTTTCTTAGACATTTAATTAAGCTGTTTACATCATTTAATTAAACTGTTTTTATCATGTAATTCAGCTGTTCCAATCATTTTATTAAGCTTTTTTAACATATTATAAAACTGTTTTTATCTTTTGATTTAGCAGGTTCAGTCATTTAACTTAGCTGTTTCTATCATTTAAAGCTATAGTGCGTAACTTTACATGTCCGCGAATGTGCGTTTCAGCCAAGCCACTACGAGAGGAGATGACACAATGCAGATTAAGCCGATCGGCTCCTCTAACATCTCGCGGGATTTTTCAATATATATAATTTTTGCTTTGCTTGTCGACCGGCGACATTCCCGCGCTGGCTCGCAGGAAATTACGCGTTTTACGTCACAACAGGAAGGGAGGAGGAGGACGAGCGGAGAGTCTTGTAGCAACAAGCAGAGCGCAGGCAGAACGAGGAAGCGACATGGCGGGGAAGCCAAAGAAACGGCAGAGACACAGTCCAGAAGTGGATCATACCACAAAAAAAGCCTGGACGTTCGGCTGAAGGATTGCTAGCGAAGAGGGAAAGTGACCGATGGAGAAGGCAAACGCGGATTTGTATTGGCGTGGCTTTTCCTCGGTGGAGAGCCTTGAAGGCAGAAATTGGGCTGAGGGCAGACACAGATGTTGCTTTGCTGCTGTTGGATAAGTGACTTGGTTTATAATTATATAAGTACTTTATTATTTTCTTGTAAATGGTGCTATGAGCGTAATGTTGTAATGTTAGCAGCCTGCTAACGTAATGTTAGCAGCCTGGTGTTAGCCACATTGTGTAGCGAGAGACAGTATCGAGCAGTACCTGGGCGTACGTCATATGGAAGCGCCGGCTTTATTGTTGTAAGAACGCAGAATTCTGCTAGAGGGCGACCGAAGTTACGCATTATAGCTTTGATTAAGTTGTATGTAGCATTTATTTTAGCATTTTATATCTATTGTTTTTGCTGTTTTTACCATTTAATTAATTAAGTGTATTTCATATGCACTTTTTATTTATTTTTTAAATTTGTGCACAGACTGGTTGGCACTTTTTTTTGTTGTCCTTGTTACAAATGCACACAGGTATCCTGGTCCTGGTCCTGGTCCCGGCTTACTTCTGCCCCTCTCTCGGTCTCTCTTTGGTCCAGGTTGTTGGTTCCTGGGCTGCCTGGTGATCTCGTGGTTTTCTATAATATTCTGCTCACATTCTCAGGATACTTGAATTCTTTTTTCTGCTCGATGAGCTCTTCTGCCTAAATTTCTGCTTTTGTTGCTGTTTGTTCTTTCTCTTGTGTTTTGGTTGATCCTCTGATTTTCTGTTCCCGTCTGTTTGTCAAAGCATTTTGAAAACACACTCCTGAAAATTAATAAAGCACAAAATAAACAGAAAAATACACAAAGTTCACTCAACACAGAAGCAAATTATATACACGTCAGCATTTTGTAATGAACAGTTTTCTTTGGAGCGTATCAGAGGACATGATGATTTAAAATAAACAGATTAAGAGATCATGGTCCATAAACACCTCGTCAAAAACAGTCTTTTAGGAAAAAGGCTAAAGTGAAACACAGCTTCAAGTCTTTGAAATTCACCTCTCTTTAGGGAAAATTATGGATGAAAACATCCCTTTTACTTCCATCCACTCAAAACAGATGAGTTTGGCAATTTGCAATAGAAGTTGTCTCCATTTTATAATAACAGATGTTTTGAGTCTTGTCATTTTTCTGTATTTATGAAGCTGAGATGCATCAGTGTGGCTAAAATGATCACAGAGGAGCTGAGGGCGTCCAACTGTGGATTCAGCTGACGAATGTGTTTTTGGGTGTAAAAAAAAAATAATGTGCTAACAACAATTATACAATTGAAAAATAGAAATTTAACCTCCTTGTGTCTTTCTGTTCTTCGCCTGGACCTGATTTACTGTCTGTTGCTAATAAAATAAAAACAATGACGTTCAGGAAGTATTTTCGACTGGTTTTCATCTTTTTATCCAGCATGAGCCTTAATCTTAGGGCGTGTTTTTCACCGAGGCAGATGCAACAAAATGGCACAACTTTGTGACTTCACTGGAGCACCTTTTGGTTCACATTAGCACTAACTGTGCTTTTGTGAATGTGCAGAGAAGAGGAGAACTTGGTGAGTTTAGGACCAACTGTCACCACTCTGGAAGCTTGACTAATAATAATGATTATTGTCATAATAAATCATGTTTATTTGTATTGCAGGAAAAAAGCCAGCTAAAATGCACCTTACAGGCAATTTCACCAAACAGGAAACAGCTGAAAGAACAATAATAATTATTATTATCTTAATAAGAATTTATGAGTAATTTTAAAGAAGTCAGTGTGTTCGCATCCCTAAACTCTTCAGGAAGCTTGCTCCATGGTTTAGCACAGGTTATTCAGAAGTTTAAGGTCCACAGGACTGTAGCCAACCTCCCTGGACGTGGCTGCAGGAGGAAAACTGATGACAAACTGAAGAGACAGATAATACGAATGGAAACTAAAGAGCCCAGAACAACTTCAAAGAGATTAGGGGAGAACTCCAGAGAGAACGTCTTTGGACAGATGAGACAAAACTGGAGCTTTTTGGTAAGTCACATCAGCTCTATGTTCACAGATGCCAAAAATGAAGCATACAAAGAAAAGAGTACTGTACCTACTGTGAAACATGGAGGAGGCTCAGTTATGTTCTGGGGCTGCTTTGCTGCATCTGACACAGGGTGTCTTGAATCTGTGCAGGTACAATGAAATCTCAAGACTATCAAGACATTCTGGAGTGAAATGTGCTGCCCAGTGTCAGAAAGCTTGGTCTCAGTCACAGGTCATGGGTCCTCCAGCAGGATAATGAGCCAAAACACACAGCTAAAAACACCCAAGAATGGCTCAGAACAAAACACTGGGTACCATCATTTTTGTCCAGGCCAGTTTCATTATTTTGTTTCTTAAAATAATTCTATTGAACCACAATAAAAAAGCAATGCCTGATTTTAGTTGTTGATTTTCAGTAATTTTTTATTTATTATTACTTTTGTCAGTTTCAAGTTATCTCAGTGACCATTGTGGATTTTCTTTCTTTAAAGGAAAGGTGCCAACAATTTTTGCACACGTCTGTACGTACAGAGCCTGTGTCTGGCTTTGTGTGTGACATGGGAGTTCATTATCGAGTCTTTTGGAGTTGTTTTGGACCAGGAACTACCTGCACCAGGAGGTCCCCATGATGACCACATCAGTGTTCTCTTGCTGCACATCGGTCTACAAAGGGTGTTGGAGAGCCTGAAAAAGGCCTCGGCATTGAAGAGTCTGTGATTGGTCTCAGGTGTGAGAGTCATAGGTGAGGTTTGGTTGGGGGTTGTGTTTTACTTGTGGCCAGGCACCTCTACTTTCTGTCGAATATTAAAAACATGACTGCATTAATATTGGTATTTGGGACTGAACAGACTTAGCAGGTGGTTTCCTGCACCACTTATCATCTGTTTATATTTCATTTGTTCTTTTTAATTCAGACTTCACTTGCCATCATCTGATCCTGATCTGAGTCCGAATATCAAAGATTTTGTTGGATTACTCAGTCCATTTTAGACCAACAACCACTCAAATTTCACTGGACTTAAGAAGCTCACATTAAATAAATTAAAAGCTGATGGTTTTTCTTGGATCAAAAGCGGATCACGATGATCGATGAGGACTCTGTTCTGCACATGATGTCATTCCTCAGCTCCTCGCGTCCCCAGCAGGCGGAGTGCACTTTATCCGGAGCCCCTTGCTCTCAGACCGAAGCCCCGCCCCTCCAGAGAGCGCACCCACCTCATCCAGCACATAGACTGGTCCAGCAGCGGCACGGTGCGCCAGACTGACCGAGCACGGAGAGCAGCTCACGGGGGAAGGAACGCGAAGCACCGGGGGGGAACGAGGGGCGGTGGACGTGTCTTACCGGAGGGGACGCAGTGTTCGGGTCTGTGAGCCCGGAGGGATTACTCAGTCTGCGGAGGACCAGAGGAGATCCAACGGGGAGCTCCAGGAGTGCGCGGAGACCAGCTGTGGGCAGGAGCGAGGAGATGAGGCTCCGGTCCTGCTCTGCGCGCCGCGCTGACCGCCTCCGCCGCTGGTGATGCGCGCCGCGCGGAAAAAACGCCCAGCAGCAGCGACAGCGGCACGAGGAGCGGAGGGAGGGGGAGCGCGGGGAGGGGGTCAGCGCAGCGGGGTGTCGTGGGTTCGGTAATGATGACGGTGAGGTCGGGATCATGGCTAACGGATCCGGTACGATCATGTTAAAGTGCGTGGTGGTGGGAGACGGAGCGGTGGGAAAAACGTGTCTGCTCATGAGCTACGCCAACGACGCGTTTCCGGAGGAGTACGTCCCTACGGTGTTCGACCATTATGCAGGTAAAGCAACAAGCTGCCGGGAAGCAACAAGCTTCATCAGAGTGTGCAGGGGTGTGAGAGGCGCGGGAAGGGCCGCGTGTAGACTGACGAGGCCCCTGGCTGAGGTCAGTCTGAGGCCCCTTAACAGTGCTGAAGGATCTTTACACAGATCCAGCCTCAGGCTTGAGGGTCTGAGAGGCCTCAGGGAACAGGCTGTGTGGATGTGTTAGTGTGCTGCTCACGGTGAGGTGTGCAGAGGTGTGTTGGTGTGGGTGAGACCGTGAGGAGGGAGCGCTTACCTCATCAGGAGAGCTGCAGGCTGCCTCGCGCTGCGTGACAGCTCTGGAGCCAGCAGAGTTTGGTTTGGCCAACATGCTCAGGTCAGAGCTCTCAGACCCCCAGAGTGAGCCTTTGGTCTGTGTGAATATCTAGAGAATAGAAGGTTCACCTGTTTTGCCTGTTTTGTGTGGGTATGTTGTCCTAAACGTGCATGTTACTTACATTGATTTAATTTTTGCATCAGGGGTGCACAGTATGAACATAACCAGGTTGATGATTGTCAGAGCACTGCTGTAAAAGTTGACCATACAGGCAGGTGTGTCCATGTTTTCCAATATTTACAGCAAATATCTGGGTTGTCAGAATTGGCTATAAATGCACATTTAAATGTGCCCAGTGGTTTATCTTATTACCTCTATGCCCACTTTTATTAATTTGAAGTATGATTTCTTAGATAATAAAATGTTTAAGATGCTCAGATATGACCTTACCTACTAACGCCGACTGCTTTGCTGTCTCGTTATTGTTGTCCTGCTGCTTGTGTGTAGCCTTCACTCCTCTCTGAGGAGCTCTGAGAAGATACAGCATACGGTTTGACATGTTTAGCACACTAGCCACAAATCTGTCATGGCTTTTTGTTGTTTGAATATTCGAGGTCATTGCTGTGTCCGTGCTACTGCGGTAGAGCTCCTACACCCTGACACTAATTTCAGTTTTAATGTCTCCCTACAGTTTAATATGAGTTTAAATGTATATTCTAATATTGACTGCTCAGTCCGTGTGCTCACCTCTGTTGGCATCATGAGCGTTTTTGTGTATACTCAGGCTGTATGTAACCACCTGCTGTTTTAGAGGTAAACTGCAAACATGGCAGTGAAAAAAAAAACCACTAATGATCATTGTGATCACCAAATACCAGTTTGAAACTAGTATTTAGACCTCAGCAGTTTCTAGACTGTTTTCCTCTGTGAACTGTTGTATTGCCTTGGTGTTATGGTCCAATCTGTGACTGTGTTAATTAGTGACTTTGGCCCGTTCATGCAGATAGGTGCAGTTAGAGCACAGAGAACAGAGGGCATACCCTAGTGCTTCACTCTGAAGTGTTTTTATCACTGAATCAAAAAGGATGTTGGTATCAGTCCAACTCTGTCACTAATCAACACGGGTCACTCGTTGAGCAGGAACACCCAAATGATTTCTGTGCTTCTCGACTTCCTGAGTCATCAGTGAGCTTCAGTCCTGTTTGTGTGTGCAGTTTCATCACTCAGATGATGATGATTGTGGTCTTGGCTTTGTCTTTCTGTGTTGTCGTCCTGCTGCTGTGTCCACTCTGTCCCATCCCTTCTTCCGCTGCACTGATCCTGCCGCTCGTGTGGCCGGTTTCACCCGTATGTCAAAACATTGCCAAGACATTTAAGCAATGTTTACAGTAGGACAAAAAAGATGTGAATGTTTTGAAAACTTTTTGTGCCTTATTTCATATTTTTCTGTCTTCTAAATGATATTTGCTTCACTTTTTTTTTAGCCTGTTGACGTTTGTTGTTTAATGAAAACTAATTCCTGCGCAGAAGGGCTGAAGTGGTTTTTTTCTGCCTTTCCTAATCCAAAACACATTTTTTTCATAATGCCAAATGCAACTTTGATTATTTAAGAAAATCAATTTGAAATAACTTCTTAGTTTCACGCTCAATAGTGCATGCAACTTTGTGTCGCTGTTTTATTCCATATTGTCTTTGTTGATATGTAATAATAATTTGCTAATTACAAAGATATTTTAGGCTCTTGAGGTGCAGAGAGATGATCTTTGGTCAGACTTCAGGGTGTACCCCTGCCCTGTTTTAGGTGGGACAGGCTCCAGGCACCATCTAAATTGCACATACAAGTTGGCAACATTTAGAAAAAGCCTACGAGTCGGAGAGCGTTCAGGAGTTCTACCTCGTTGTGGTCTCTGCCTGGTTTTGAGTGAAATCAGCCGTGCCTCAGTGTGAGTCATGAAGCGATCCTGATTTTTTTCCTGTCTTGCGTGTGAGTGTGTTTGAGTGCGAGATTCAGAGTGTAGAAATGTCTCAGATTAAACTCAGACCCCCCCCCCCCTCCTGTGCATTGGCTGCATCTGTTGCTTTAATCAAAACCACTTGTTGGGCTCCTTTCACAGCAGAGGGGGGTTGAGACCCTCACTGCAGGTCTTTATTAGAGACGGACCATCGCTCATGGTTTTAAGGCTGGCAGCAAAGCAGAAAATTAACAAATCCCAACTTTTGTTGAAAGTTGGAGAGCACTGACAAAATGACAGTTTAAACTGAGCTGGGTCGGGCAGTAGGGATGGGATGAAATATTGTTTGGATATATATCGTGATACAGTACGTGATGGAATGCATCGAGTTTGAAAAAACCAGAAGTGATGACAACAAACATTATCACCAACTACCTTGCCTCCAAAAAGCCGAATGATGGAGTCGAATGACGTCGAAACTGAGGACGCTCCGCCTGGATACAAGTCATCTGTCTGGCAGTATTTTGGCTTTCTCATTAAAAAAGATGAAGATGGCGAAAACGAGCCTACCGCTCGTTAGCATACACGCTCTCTAACCTCTCTAGGGTTAGAGAGAGTGTTAGTGTTTGTGTTTGGCCTGTTAGGCCTTGTGTTTTCCTGTGTGCAACTTAAACAAAAACAAATAAGTTGTAATTACACAGTAATCTTTTTACTTTTTTGATATTGTTTTGTGACGTAATGTGACCCGGGCATATCGAGGTACAGCGTATCGTGAGTTTAAGTGTATCGTCCCATCCCTAGTGGTCAACTGGTGGCTTGGGGCCCACACACATCCCGTCTCTAAATGTGGCCCTACACTCAGTTTTGAAGCTAAAAGCTGCCCTCTTTTTACAAACCAGACATTGTCGTTTTAATTTGTTGTGATAGTTTTTGAAAGTTCTTGTATGAATGAACTTTAATTTCCAGTATGTAGCTCATTAAAAATTTCTTGTCTGTATTTCCACAACAAGCTGATTTAAATTCAGCTTCACTTTTGCTCTCAGGCAGAAATGTAGAATCTTCAATGTATTTTTTGCTGTGTATTTCAAATATCAGTGTAGTTATTTAATCAGTAAAGTATGGATTTAGCTAACTTAAAGGTGATGCAATGAAAAATTTGGGTGCAACTGATTTTTGTGCTGGTGCACCTTAAAAAAAAGTTATGAGGTGCACCATTGCAGCCAATGCAAAAAGTTAGTCTGGAGCCCGTCATGGTCACCAGAGTTGCCCGTCCCTGATCTAGACCAGGAGCTCTCACAAAGACTCTCATGGTGGTACCTGAACTCCACAAGCTGGACTTCATCTTCATCTCCAGGGCGTCCGAGGTTGTTTTCTAGGGATGGAATTGATAAGATTTTATTGATACCAGTGCTATTAACGATCCTTCTAATCCAGTGGTTCCAAAACTTTTCACAGCCTGTACCCCTTCAGACATTTGACCTCCAGCCATGTTCCCCCTACTCATGCATTTGTAGCAGCTAGAAAAACAAATGTGTCTGTAAGCTGCTGCCACCCCCACCTTCCACATTTAAAATGCAAAACATAAAAATAAAAACCTTAAAGTGAATTATTTCTTACTAAATACGGCAGATTTACTTACTAGCAATGTCATTGGGCAAAGACAGTTCACTTTTGAAAAAGAAAAGTACGTCTCTTGAACGTATTCAGTTATGAACTTGACGCTGTTACAAACTCACCACAGCTTAAAGCTATGGTCTACGATTTGGAAGCTTTGTACATATTAATAACACCGTTTATAAGGCTGTTATGGTCCTATGGTCCTATCTACACAGTATAAAGACAAAAAAGAATGAAAAAATCCATTCAGTATATCCGCTGAAAAGCTGCATACTAGCTGACCAATCAAGCCTAAGAACCTGCGACTATTAATTGGTCCGTGAGTTAGTCCATGAGTCCATCAAAACGCAGTGCAGCATCTTGCCCATGGTCCCGCCTCTACCTCCGTGAGCAGCTAGCAGTTAGCTACTGAACTATCATGGAGCCGAAAAGCCTAGCGCAACCCGGAATCTGCCTCCCTCTCCCAAGACAGTCTGGCTGCAGACCACCCTTCTCCTCCTCTCTCCCTCGTCTCCTCACTACGCAGTACGCAGCATCTTGCCCATGGTCCCGCCTCCTCCCTCTACCTCCGTGAGCAGCTAGCAGTGTTAGCTACTGAACTATCATGGAGCAAAGCCTAGCGAACTCCGGGAATCCGCCTCCCTCTCTCCCAACGGAGCTCTGCCCATGGGTGGAGGCCTGTTAGCGGGCTAACGGCTAACGAATAGCCTCAGCCGTCAGACCTTCAGCATACCGTTTCCTGGTTGATCGGGTAATGGCTTTGTTTACTAATCAGTGGGAGATGTCTGCTGAATAACTCTGGTTAGTTTGTGCCTGCACCTTCAGACATTTGACCTCCAGCCATGTTCCGCTAATCGTTAGCACTGTAAGCTGAGCTAGGACAGGCTGAGAAAGATTAATCCTCCCAATGTGTCTGGCGGCTGCCACCCCCCGCCTTCCACATTTAAAATGGCTACTGCTGTGTGTTATAAGGAGATGTCTGTCGTGTTTGATACTTTCAGTTGAGCTGAGCTGTTTTTGATTGAGTTTGCTGCTGATATATTGTGCTAGCAGCTCATTGAGGCTTTATGAGACAGTTCATCTTGAAAAACGGAGGAGAGAGGTCTTGAGGGATTCAGTTATGAACTTGACGCTGTTACAAACTCACCACAGCTTAAATGATAAGGCTGTCTGACTGAACTTATGTTACTTTAAGAATCTCAGATTTCCTCCAAGATGCCTCACTAATCCATCCTCCAGCCTCTCTGCCAACACTTCAGGCCTTTATCAAATCTCTCAATGCAAATATTTGCCAGTTTGAACTTTAACTACTAAACAACTGTTTGAGACCTGACTGGTATTCGCATACCCCAGTTGGGTAATCACTATTCTAGTCGATCCAGTTCTTTCATGATTCCCTTATTGATTCCTGCAGATTTTCCGTGTGGGTAAATGTTGGCCTGTAGATTTTCAGTGTCAACAATGTCAAACACATGTCACAGCTAGGGCTGGGTTTAAAAAATCAATTTAAAGGAGACATATCATGCTTGTTTCTCCTTTTCACTATGCCAGACTAGGATGCCTGTAAAGCATTTCTGCCCTCAGTACAAGTCATTTAGTTCCTTCATTGCCCCACAATAGCGTTCTCAATATCCTCATTTTAGGCCATTATCAAGCTCTCGTTGAAACACTCAGTTTCCAGGCTGACCTAAAGTTACCTCGCAACGTCACAGCCCTTTGTGCTCTGATTGGTCAGTTCTATCGGGGGTAGAGCCAGCCTGTCCTTCTTCTTCTACTGTATTTTCTAGCAGGCTCAAAGCAGCAACTGCGTATTGAGTCCCCCTACAGGCCAGAGCTGGTAATGTGTGAATGTGAGCTAGGGAGCTATATACTGCTGCTGGTGGATGTGTTCCTCGGTGACGGTTTTGTGGCTAACGGACATCACAGAGGAGGAAGTGTTTTATCAGATTACTCCAATAAAAAGAAATCTGCGTTTAGCGCTGCCTTCCACTGAACAAAATCTCGTGAGATGTTACTGCAAGTAATCAAACAAACACGGCAGAAGCAAATAGCACTATATGGGCACCAGCGTCGAGTTTAAAGGCTGACGTATGGACGTATTTCGGATTTTACAAGCACGAAGGAAAAGAGGAGTTGGACAGAAAACAAGTAATATGCAGGAAAGGTATTAATGTATATAATTAATATAAGATTAATGTAACTGCTTTGGGTTTATTTAATGTAAAAATTGAAGTAATGCACCAGGTCAAAAGTCACTTCTTAAGTTTACAGTATTAATTTAACTGAGATATCCCAGACCGAATAAATATCTTATTGTATTGTGAATCAATCGATTTGAGACCTGGTAATATCTAATCGAATCAATCCAGAAAATCTGAATCGATACCCAGCCCTAGTCCCAGCATAGATAACTGCTTCCGCAAGCTGCTGGTGTTTCCACTCACTTAAGGTTGTGCAGTAGGCGCTTCCTCTTTTAAAATTAAGCCACAATTCTGACGCTTCTGAACCCTGTTCGTGAAAGGAACTGATAAGGGAGTTGATGAGCAAAAAGACTCATGATATTGACTCTTTGATGGAGCTGTTAACAAATCTCTTCAGGAATTGTTTTTCGATTCCCATCCCTGTTGTTTTCACACCTGGATGCTTTTGGATAGTTGTTCAGACACAGGTAGACACTCCCTGTTTGACTTGGTTTGGATCACCACCAAAATTAAATCAGTTCTTCCTGCCATGACCAGCGTTATGCTTTACTGAGTTATCTTGGTCACAGACAGACGGGCAGACGGATAAAGGACAAAGAAAGTCCTCTACAGCCGTGGAGCCGAGGATGCTCTCAGGGAGGCTCCCCGCTGTGTTTCCTGTGTCACAGGAAGTGCATCAATATCTCTATTTAGTGATCTCCAAAAAAGAAGGGAAAAAGAGCACAGTCAGAGTGTGGGGAGGCTGGTCTGCAGCTTTAGATGTTCCAATAATGATGTCTTTGTGTTTGGTGTTTTTTGGTGGTCTGGTTTTGTTGGAGTAGTTTTGAATTTGATTTTTGCTGCAGTCCTGATTTCTGCCCCACCCTCACACTCTGCGTCTTCTTGTTGCAGTGAGCGTCAGCGTCGGGGGGAAGCAGTACCTGCTGGGACTCTACGACACAGCTGGGCAGGTACAGTTTAATTTTTCCTCAGGTCTCTTGACAAGCATGTCAAGGACACACACACACACACACACACACACACACACACACACACACACACACACTGGGGCCTGATAAGTGTCCTCCAGATGCCCACAGCTTCATATCCAGGCCAGACCGTAAGCTGCAACAGGTGACGCCTCTCACACACTTCACTGCTCAGAGGGTGTGTGTGTGTGTGTGGACAGTGTGCATGGTGTGTGTGTGTTTGTGTGTGGGGGGCTGGAGGGGGGTCAATAGTTGTATTATGTGGAGAACAGGCCTCCAATGTGCAGCAGTGATGTCACACCGTGGTTAATAAGGCTGCTAATGCTACAGCGCTCTCTCTCTTTACAATGTGCCATTCAGGCAGGAGCTCAGACTGTAACACACACACACACACGTGCACACACACACACACACGTGCACACACACACACACGTGCACACACACACAGGCTCATAAGGACATCATGGATTAACCAAAACAGTCCGACTGTGATCTATTTGTAAAATGATGAATGAACTGTCTGAATAAAAGTCTGATAAGCTGCTGATAAGAGATGTAACGGTATGAAAATTTCATATCACGTAAAGTGAGCAAAATTATCACAGTTATCATTATTATCGCGGTATTGCTGCAGTGTGCGTAAAATGTTGAAAAAAGTACTTTAACACAGTCTTGAAATAATTTAACCCCTTTGATATTCTTTTTTTCAACTATTGTGTCAGGAAATGTTTTTTCATTAGAAATAAAAGTAAACAATTCTGGCAAGTATTTGTTATTATTATGTTATAAATAAACTGTGTGTGATTACAACAATAGAAAAAAACGGATTTGTACTTTAAACAGGTTTCTCTTCTTAAACAATTGTAAATGAACATGTTCAAAATTTTGAGATGACCAAAAAATAAACTTAAACTAATTGACAAACACTCACCCATTTTAGTTTGCCTGCAGCATTAGTGTACATGTTACAGCTCGTTATATTAGACCATGTTATGGCCTTTTTTTGTTTTGTTTTACTAACGATGGTCCCTGAAGCAGTTAGCCCCCTTGATGACTCTCCTCTGGTCCCTCTTTTCCATGGCAGATCTCCACACCTCCTTTAATATTGACAAATTACGTTTGGTTAAATCCATAAAACACAAACTATGACGGAAAAAGATGATCTATTACAACGAAATACACTGAAACACGGCAAATAAACAGCGAAAAAATGGCAAGAACACACTTCAGATTGGTACTAATGCTGTTATTTACAACCTTTATACATCATTTACTCAGAAAATCCTGATAAACCTCCTGTAATTCACTCAGGTATAACTCACTGAATGCCCCCCATCCAGACCTTTGCTCTGATAACAGTCTGGATGGTCCTTTTCCTCTTTAGCCTGGAGGACACCACGTCCATGATGTCCAAAAACAGTCTGAAATGTGGACTCAGACCACAGCAGACTTTTTCAATTTGCCTCAGTCCATCTCAGATGAGCTCGGCCCAGAGAAGCCGGAGGTGTTTCTGGATGTTGTTGATATTTGTCTTTACATGGTAGAGTTTGACCTTGACCTTGTAGATGTGGAGATGAACTGTGTTTGCAGACGATGGTTTTCTGAAGTGTTCCTGAGCCCACGTGCTGATGTCCTTTACACAATGATGCTGCTTCATAATGCAGAGCTGCCTGAGGGATCACAGGTCACAGGCATTCAGTGTTATTATTTGGCCTCTCAATTAGCCTGTTCCTCTGTAGAATGTTCCAAACAATCCTTTTTGTTGCTTCTTTAACTTTCCCAGTCCTTTATTTACCCTGTCCCAGCTTATTTGGGACGTGTTGCAGGCATCAAATTAAAAAAGAGTGAATATTCAAGTTTAAAGGCGCTATGAGGAGAATCTATTACCTATGACATAAAGACTCTGCTACCCATGAGCATGCGCGGCGACTGTCGTAATGCTGCGTTCCAGTAACATCGGAACTGGGAGTGACATCATCTCCGACTTATCGGCCATCCAGTTGAAGTCGGAAAAAAACATGTCGATCTACCAGGCTATTGTTAGCTGTTGTTAGCACGCCCAGTGTTGTTGTTCACAAGTATCACATGAAGAATGTGATTATCACTATGGCAGCATTTTTGTAAATATAAGTCTACTATGTATACAGCTGATCTAGAGTTACCGAGTTCCCAGTAGGAAATTCAGACTTCGGGGGCGTTCCAGTTGCAGTTTCCTACTTGGAACTCAGAAATTCCTACTTCTGACTACAACTGGAACGCACCAAAAGATGTGATGCTAATAATAATGCAGCTCGGACCTTCCTCAAAACTCTGCATTGCTTTACAACTTCTTTTTTCAACAACTTACAGGATGCAAAGCCTCGAGGTAATGTATCTCTTTCTAGTTACGTAGTGGTAGTTTTTGATGTGTGACAACTAGCAATTTTTGGAAAACTTAGTATTGTAGTTTTGTAGCCGGCTATATATGGCTACTTACAGCCCGGTGCTCTAAGACGTGTCCAAATAATATAAATTTGCTGTAGTTTTAATTGTCTTGTTCCTGAAGTTGAGTATCCAGGCCAGTCCAGCCCTGTCCGACCCGACCGCGGAGGCTAAGGAATAGCATTTATAGATAACCTATTTTGATGCTATAAAACTCATCTTAAAGTGTGTATTTCCATCAGACATATATCTAAAATTGAAACTTTTTTGTAATTACTTAGAAACTCCTCACAGTCCCCTTAAATGGTTTAACTTTACAAAGCTTTATATTTGTAGCAACAAGGTTGCTGGTTCCATCCCCATGTTTCAGTTCTTCCCAAGCACCCCTGCTTTGTGCCAATGACCAAAAATAAGCTCATTAGGTGGAGTGGTGACAATAAAGTGACAGTGGGTAAAGATAATTGATAGATGGATTTGTTTTGTTTTTCCAAAAGTCATAACTTCATTGGGATTGGGGTTTGTGGAATAATGGACCATAATGGTTCACTTCAGTATCACTGATGTCCACTTTTGTAAATCAACAGGATCAAAATGTTTTTCTTGCTTCATTAGTTTCTAACACAAGTAAACCTTCACCATGAGAGGAGCAGGTCAGTGCTGGTGAAAAGGAGGCTCTGGGCTCTTGAAAGAATATATCAGCATCTCCAATAACAAGAAAATCAATATTGGCACATCGACCACAATCAAGTGTTGTGCGTCTGGAATAACATCAAATCTGCACTTTTCCTTCATGCAGCCAAACCACAAGTTTTATGCCCCAAGAACTCTGGAGTGAAACAAACCACATGTTCAGTTACAGCTCAAAATGTCTCCCTCTTAACTTTATAAACAGTGATGAGTGTTTTATCACATCATAGTCTCGTGTTAGGGGCAGAATGGCCTCTTAGTGCTTGAAAATGTGACTGAATGTGTTGGCTGTTTTAATTTTGTAGGCTAACAGCCAAAGAAATGACAACAACTGCCCTCCCGATAGTTCTTCACCTGATATGATCCATGATTGGGATTTTAAAAATGAGTATCCTTGCAAGTCGAGCTGACAACCATATTTGTAACTTCCTGTATTTCTTCAACCTTTTTCTGGCACTTCCACATTGTCTTTTGTTGACGGTGGAGCTCCTGCTTGATCTGGACCATCTCTGTTTTACTGTAAACCTGCACGGGGCCTCTCTGAACGCAGACTGTTTATCTGCCCTGCACAGACGTGACAGCAGCGTCTCACTCTCTGAATAAACTCCTTTAACCTCCCCCCCCACAGAAACCAGGCACATGTCAGACTCTGAACGGTTAACACTTTCCTCAGGGACGGATTTAACCGCGTGAAGTCACTGTCTGAAATCTGAGCCCTCCATCGGAAACACAAAAAGCCGGCGGTGAGGGTCTAACGTGGGAATATTCAGCTGTTGCTCTGCTCTGCTCACTCATGAATCCTAAATGTTTAAAGTCCTGAATAAGGAATCAGAGACCTGTGGCTGGGAACAGGTGGTGGAGTGCTCCTGCTCGGCTGATTGTCTATTCTGCCGTGGATGATTCGCTCGCACACACTTTGTTGGGCTGACTCAGAGCCTCGCTGAAATGGAGAAGAACTCCCAGATGTCTGCTGCAGAGTAGAGTTACAGCTCCTCATAAACCCAAACTCCTCCTCTGGTGACCTCCTTCTGAGGGGCACCAGACCAGCTGCTAACGTTTAGAGCTGCAGGGTCCCATCGAAGGAGGAGAGGGGAGAGGAGAGGGGAGGGGAGAAGAGGAGAGAGGGAGAAGAAGAAGAGGACCTCGAGGAGAGGAGGAGAGAAGTAGAGGGGAGAGGAGGAGGACCCAGAGGAGTGTAGAGGTAGAGGAGGAGGATCCCAAAGAGAGGGGGAGAAGAGGAGAAGGACTGAAAGAGGAGAGAGAGAGAAGAGGAGGAGGACCTCCAGGAAAGGGGGAGAAGAGGAGGAGGAGTACTGAAAGAGGATAGGGAGAAAAGAGGAGGAGGACCTCGAGGAGAGAGGGAGAAGAAGAGGAGGAAGACCTCGAGGAGAAAGAAGAGGAGGAGAAGGAGAGAAGGAGAGAGGGAGAAGAGGAGAAGGACCCAGAGGAGTGGGCAGAAGAAAAGGAAGAGGAAGACCTAGAGAGAAGGAGAAAAGGAGGAGCATGAGGAGAGGGGAGAAGAAGAGCAGGAGGACCTTGAGGAGAGAGGAAGAGCAGGAGGAACTCAAGAAGTGGAGGAGAAGAGGAGGAGGGCCTTTATGAGAGAAGGAGAGGAGGAGGATGAGGAGAGAGAGGGAGAAGAAGAGGAGGAGGAAGACCTAGAGGAGGGGAAGAGAGAGGGAGAAGAGGAGGAGGAGCCTGAGGAGAGAGGCAGAAGAAGAGGAGGAAGACCTCGAGGAGAGGCGATGAGGAGGAGGAGCCTGAGAAGAGCAGAAGAGCAGGAGGACCTTTAGGAGAGAAAGAGAGGAGGAGGAGGACCCAGAGGAGAGAGGAATAGGAGGAGGACCTTGAGGAGAGAGGGAGAAGAGGAGGAGAAGTACTGAAAGAGGATAGAGAGAAAAGAGGAGGAGGACCTTGAGGAGAGAGGGAGAGGAGGAGGAGGATCCCGGGGAGAGGAGCGGAGGAGGACTAAAAGAGGATAGAAGGAGAAGAGGAGGAGGATCGAAAGAGGAGAGAGGGGAAGAGGAGGATTCTGGGGAGAGGAGAAGAGGAGGACTGAAAGAGGATAGAGGGAGAAGAGGAGGAGGGCCTCGAGGAGGGAGGGAGAAGAGGGGGAGGAGAGAGGGGAAGAGGAGGAGGATCCCGGGGAGAGGAGAAGAGGAGGACTGAAAGAGGATGGAGGGAAAAGAGGAGGAGGGCCTCGAGGAGAGAGGGGAAAAGGAGGAGAACTGAAAGAGGAAGTGGGGACAGATTTAGAGAGAGGACATTCAGCCCTCTGCTTTCATTTTCTCTTCCTCACTCTGTTGTTTGAATCACAAACCCGTGACCTCTTTTCTGTATGTATGCTCAGCGGCCACTTTATTAGGTACACCATGTTGGACCCTTTTGCCTCCAGAACTCCTTCAGCCTTGATGGTGCTGAAACATCCCATCCAAGGCAGGAATGATGTTCACTCCACACTCTGAGCCTACCATCTGAACTACAGCTTCAGCCTCCTGTTCTTAGCGTAGAGTGTTGACACCTGGAGTGGTCTTCTGCTGCTGTAGTCCATCTGCTTCAAGGTTTGACGTGTCGTACAAATTTTCGGAAATTCTCCAAGGAAAAAAGGATGTTGGATGAATACCATTAGAGAATATTAATTAATCCTAAAATTAGCTTACCAGTATTCATATGTTACATGACAAATAAAAGTTATTATACATAATTAAATGAACCTGACACAGAATTCAAGCAAATTTAGCCAAAACATATGGAATTAAAACTGACAAAGCAATTTTCAAATCAATGAAATGATGAGTGTTCCCAAATTTTTAAAGCTCAAAGATTTTACTGCTGCCATATTTTGAATATAGTCTTGAGTAATACTTGATATAAAGTTCCAATGCTTCATGAAAGAGATTTAGAGACACTATAATAGCAAAGTAGGCCGTAAAAAAGTTACAAAAGTTAACAAATATCATAAATATCAGTCAAGATTATGTAGAATTATTTTGATTAGATATTTGAGTTTTCTTCATATTTCCAACTGCTGATTTGAAAATGACATGCAGGCCACATTTAATTAGGCGGAGGGCCGTATGTGGCCCCTGGGCTGCCAGTTGCCCACCCCTGAACTAGGGGGTCAACACAGGTTTTTTCAGCCCAAGGTTAACCTTCTAACAATCAGCAAGTGACTCTTTCCCACTGCCAGCAGCCTCGGGTCAGCAGACAAGCTGTGTGGCTGTTTTATTTCCTCTGGTGCGTTAAGCTGATGTCATCACCTTGACGCACGGACAGGTAAACAATGGAAAGGAGCGTGGAAGCCATGGACATGGTGGCCAGCTGTTTTCTGTACTTTTGTTTTGACATTCGAGGGCTGATGATACACAGGCCGATGGAATTTGTTGCTAAGATAACATAGAACTGCAGAAGCTATAGACAGAGGAAACGGGCACCACATTATGCTGTAGGCACGTTACTCCAACATTATCCTGTAAATTAGCGCATTCACCTGGGTGTGCCGTTCCCACTGGTGCTGATCGGGGTCGGACCGGTTAAAAAACGTGTCTCTTGAAGGGTCGGTCGACCCGGGTCTAAATGCCGATTACAGCCATTTTCACTGTTAACAGGAGCTGATTGTTAACATGTTTAAACATTTTTTTGGCCAGAGGGCTGGTATAACTATTCTCTGACATCGACACACCATGTTGGCCAGAAAACTGCTGCTCAGGGGTGCTGGTTTGGCGGAGTGGTTAGCAACCATGCTCGTGTGTGCTCATACACACACTTCTGCTGGTCCGGGTTCGAATCCAGCCTGTGGCATGTTTGCAGTGTCTTCCCCTACTCTCTCACCCCCTTTCACAAGCCTATCCACTGTCTCTCTCCTATCAATAAAGGCACAAAATGCCCAAAAAATACATTAAAAAAATGCTGCTCACTGGTGCGGTGTACATTTTAGGACATCCTCAGTCTCAGGAAAACCTCTGTCATTTCTCAGACCAAACTCCCTCAGATAATACGGCCTCAGGCTTCAAAATAAAAGTCATCAGACAAAACGGCGTCAAATTAAACTGCCTCAACCAAAACAACGTCAGATAAAACGGCCTCAAAATGAAAGCCATCAGACAAAACACTGGAAAAACGGACTCAAATAAAAAACAGCGTCAGGTCATAACATCCAACTGAACATTATTTTTAAGAAACCGGAAGAGCGCGTGACGCAATCAAAAGTTGGCACCATAGACATGATTATATTATATGTTTGAAATGGCATACTAACGTACTACATACTACATACTCATGTGTATATACTGTATACTACATACTATAAGTATGATTAGGATGCCAACCGTTCACACTGTAGTATACTACTAAGTTTCCCATGATGCATTTCAAACCTCTGACGGCAAAAATCGGAAGCACACCAGGCTATCAAATATCTCTGTTGATTCGCCACATTTGAAAGTTCAAAGAGCATTTCAGGCGAGAAAGTCACCACATAGAATACCAAAATGTGGTCATTTGAGCCATAAAACGCACAGATACAAATTTCTTTTCGACATTTCGGACATCCCGTTATGTGCGCCATTATGCTATCGAAGAAACTTCCAGTCGGCTCCAAAACAAGAGCCCATTTACAAAAGCGTTAAAGAACTAAAAGGAGAAAATAAAAGATGGTTTTATTTTGAAAACGGGAAGTTTGCTAATGGCTGATTTTTAGCTGAATGCCGTCTCAAGACGATTTAACATGTATGATGATTATGACGTCATTTATCTGACGTCGTTTTGGTTGAGGCAGGTAATTTGACGCCGTTTTGCCTGATGGCTATTTTGAAGCCTGAGGCCGTAATTTTCTGAGGGAGGTATTCTGAGGCCGTTTGGTCTGAGAAATGACAGTTTTCCTGAGACTGAGGATGTCCTAAAATGTACACCGTACACTGGATATTTTCTTTTCTTCAGACCTTTCTCTGTTAACCCCATAGATGGTCTGGACTATCTGTTAGACCAACATCCATGCCACGTTCCAAGTCGCTTAATTTTGTGTTGTAATAAACCACATTAGTTATCTGGACTCTTGCAGCAGCTCTAAAATCTGCTTTTTTTGCAGCAACAAACATAAATTCTCTCAAATCCTGGAGGTTTGATCAAAGTAAACACTGTTTTTTCAGTGTATTTTGAGTTTCTAGAACCTCAAAAGAACCTCAGAACGGTCGAAAAGGGCCTCGTGCTCCCTCTTTATTCCAAGCGTGCTGGCCACACCTTTCACCTGGAGACCCTGACCCAGAAGAACCTCCTCACACTTCATCACTCCAGGCCCACTCCTCCATATGCTGCTGTTTGTGCTCGTGTCGGCCGTGTTGAATACTTCCATGTGAAGGTCTGTGTTGATGTGATTGTTGAGAGGAAACAGGGTCTTTACTTATTCATCTCTTCTCCTGCTGCTGCTGCTTCGACGTGGCAGCCTGACGGGAGCAGGAGGAAACAGGAGTGCTGTGGTGGAGGAGAAATGAGGGGCTATGACCCGGTGGGACCCGAGTAAAGGTTCCCCTGCTCCTCGTTTCTCCTCTCATCACCTCCTCAGAAGACCCCCCCCCCCCCCCCTCAACTCGGTCCTGACTCAGCGTCCCAAAGTGGCCCACTGACCCTCAGACCTCCAGGCAGGAGAGGGAGGGAGGGAGGGGACACGTGAGGGGTGCTGGTTTAAGGCTGCGGGGCGTCTTTCAGCGCTCAGGAACAGGAAGTCTGCAGACACACTTCAGCTCACTCTCTCCGTCTCTCGAGCGTTTCAGAGAAACAAAGCTCTGAAAGCACATCAAGAGGCAGGAACAGGACCGATGTTCAGACTTTTGGTTTCCACTCCACCAAAATCACCAAACTAAGACAACAAATGGACGTTAGATTTGGACTGATCTTTTCTAAAAAACAAAAAATACTTCAAACATACTGCTAAAGGCAGTGATAGGGCTGCTCTGTCATGGACAAAATCATAACCAAGATTGTGTTGCTTGATGTTGAGATCAGGATAAATAGGATTTTTTACTCACTAGTATTACAAAATCTGTGCAAACATTGATTAATTAATCTTATTCAGTGAGAAGGAGCTACAGCTGAGAGAGAGAGCCTGCACACTAGGGCTGGGTTTAAAAAATTGGTTTAATCGATTTAAATCGATTTTCCTTTAACTGGTTCATAATCGATCCATAAAATCCAAAGACGGAACTTTTAACTTGGGTAGTTTCTTCTTCTTTGGATGTGCAGAGAAGCAGCCTGTGGTATCAACCCTGCTAGTCTGGTGTGATCAGCGTTTAGCGTTGCTTTCTACTGAACAAGATCTCATGAGATGTTACTGCAAACAAACATGGTGGAAGCACTATATCGGCACCACTGGAGAGTTTAAAAGCTGATGTTTGGATGTACAGTATTTTAGATTCAACAAGTACAAAGGAAATATGAGTTGGACAAAAAACAAGTAACATGCAGAATATGCATTAATGCATATCATTAAAATATGATTAATGTAACTGCTTTGGGTTTAGTTCTCCATGTTAAAACAATTTTTAATGATGTACCAGGTCAAAAGGTCACTTTTTAGATTTACAGCACTATTTTAACTAAGATATCCCAGACTGAATAAATATGGAATTGAATTGTGAATCGAATCGATTTGAGACCTTGTAATATCGAATGGAATCGATCCAGGAAGTCTGAATCGATACACAGCCCTACTGCAAACTAATAAAATGAACTTGGTTTAAGTTGTTTTGAAGGTTTTCAGTTGTTCTGTCTCAGTTTGATGTTGAATAATCCTAATTAACAAATGCGAACAAAGAAAGGCAGCCACAGTTAACAGGGGGAAACTGGATCAAACATCACAGCTGTTATGATTCTTTTAAGTCATTTGAACAGCGTGTAGTCACCTGAGCTCCTTACTGCAGTTTTGTTGTGCAGAAAGTTTGGAGGAAGTGTCGGCAAAGGGTTAAACCACATCAGTAATCCGCCCAGAAACCTTCTGAGTGAAGATGAGGCCTGTTTGTCCTTGAGCCCAACAGAGTGGGCTTTCACTCAGAAACACTGTGGATACCTGACCTCCTGATGTTAAAACTGTGAATGTGTGGAGCAGACCTGCACTGAATGAGCTCCACACATGACTGGTTGACTTTGTTTCTGTCATTACAGGGAATCAAACTCACGTCTCACCCATGATTCAAACGCTGAACTGTTTATCCATCGTACATCACAAATACGAGCATGTTTATTCAGTGCACTCAGGCTGAACTCTGCTGTTCACCCACATGACAGAGCGAGCCTGGCATTCGTTAAGATTACTCTGTCTTAGGATTGTAACTCTGTCTAACCCCCAGCACTAGCTTACAGTGATATTTGGAGCAGGAACAATGCCAACCCTGTTGGTGCTGTTTGAAGTTAAAGTTTGAAGTATATTTATTGTCATTGCACATGTCACAAGTACATAGCAACACAATTTCTCTCACAGTACAACCATCCAAAACACACAAAGACAGAAACATGCACGGGGGAGACAGCTTTGGGGGAGTGGCAGCCATCATAGGCGTGTCTCGCCAGCTTCATAGGAAGGAGTAGGGGGAGGGGCCAGCCAACTGAGACATTGAGTTTAAGGGAAAGCACCATGACCCTGTCTCAGCTCAGACCCCAGCGTCTCTATTGTCAAACCCCAGGCTGTGGAGCGTGCCCAGAAAGCCACGTCCAGTTCTGGTTCATATTGATTCTGCTAAAACAGTCCATTGATATTTATTTTGGGCATTTAGATGATAAGAGATTGTCCTTTATACTCTGTAGATGGCTGCATGCTGCAGCATCTCAGTTTACAGAATGTGTGGGGATGGGAATTGAAGACCAATTTCTTTTGAGAGTTGATAACTAAAGGAATTAATACGATTTGTCATTTGTTGAACAACTCCTTCAGCATTTTTGCAGACGCAAATGGCCATGGCTCAGAAGCCAACATGGTCACCTGTGTAACAGTAACATTGAGTCTTGTGCTCTTGATACAACACCATCATCATTTTGGTCGAGAAACAATCTTTTTAAACTGTTGGACTATTTGCTCATGCTGTTGCTCAGAAAATGGGAAACCTCTCCTGATTACTCATACTGTCATTTAATGGAGTTCATTTTAACCTTTTCTGTGATCTGTTGGTTTGGTCACCTCAGCAGCTCAACCAAAATTAAGCTGAGGATCAATGTCAAACTCTACCTGAGTCTAAATGATCTTGACTCTGATTTTATAGCTAGAGCCACTCAGAGGACGAAGGCTGTTTTGGCAAACCTTCATCATCTTCAGGCAGAGAATTAGCTTGTCCCATCTAAGAGAAGGTAAACTTTCACCTGCAAATCGAAATCAAACCTGTAATCAAAAATCATTATACTAATAAAAAACTAAAAAATAGACCCTGTCCATGTAAAGAAAAAAAAAAACTCCAATTAAAACACACAATAATAAAAACAATAAATAAGATGGAGTTTAAACAGTTCAGGAATTGTTTGTGACATGTACATTCTCACAGTCAGTTCGTACTTTCTGTCAAGTGTTTTTAACATTTCCTGAAATGCTGGTTTTCAACGGTATTCAAGGGCTGCATTTCTTTTGCAATGTAGCGAATATTTATATATTACTTTGCCGACCAAACGCTATAGTAAGTGTTGACTGTCCGGACGAAGGCTCTGCTGCACCTCCCCTTCTTCGTCGCCACTACTTTCAAACAAATTCCACATATCTGCGCGTCTGTGTTCATGAGCTCACACCTTGTTCATTCTGTTTAAAACCAAAATATTCCCACACTGGGGCTGCAGCATTCAGCTTAGGAACCATCGATTTCTTGCCATCATTCATATTAGTGTTTGTTTCCTTGTTACTCCTTACGACGCTCAGTTCAGCACTGTGTGTGTTGTGAAAGTTGCACAGAGGGACCCATCTTCTCATCCAGCCTGTTTGGTAGAAAGAGAGGAGGAAAACAAACATGTACGTGTCAGTTTATCAAGGACGTCTTTATCTTGTGGTTAATTGATTTATTGATTATCGTGACAGGCCAAGGGACATTTAAGATTTTCAAATCAAACCAAATTAAATTCCTCGACTTTCTCTGCATTTTGTTGACCCTGTCCCAGCTTTTGTTGGAACATGTTGCAGGCATCAAATTCAAAGTTTATCAGTTTAAACTTTTCAATATCCTATCTTCATAGTGTATCCAGTTGAATAAAGGTTAGAAAGGATTTGAAATCATTACCTCCGCCAAGGAGGTTATGTTTTCAGGAGAGTTTGTTTGGCTGTTCGTCTGTCCGTCCGTCCGTCCGTCCGTCTGTCCGTCTGTCCGTGAACAAAATAACTCAAAAAGTTATGGATGGATTTTGATGAAATTTTCAGGAAATGTTCAGCATGGGAAAAGGAAGAAGTGATTCAATTTTGGTGTTGATCTGGATCAGCGTCTGGCCGCCATGACGGAAAATGTGATTTTTGTGAATAACTACTGAACTAAAATAGATATCACTAGAAAAGCACTGGGGGAGCGCAGACCTCCGCCAACGCCACAGTCCTCACCTACCCATTTTTTCACCATAAATATTAGTCCTAACTTTATTTCATCAAAATATTTAGATTCCATGACTAGGGTAATATACCATTAAAAATTGGATTCATAATGATATCTATATTAGTTCAGTAATTATTCACAAAAATCACATTTTTCTTCATGGCGGCCAGACGCTGATCCGGATCAACACCAAAATCGAATCAGTTCTTCTTTTTCCAATGCTGAACATTTCCTGAAAATTTCATCAAAATCCATCCATAACTTTTTGAGTTATTTTGTTCACAGACAGACGGATGGACAAACAAACTCTCCCGAAAACATAACCTCCTTGGCGGAGCTAATTATGAATCCAATTGCTAATGGTATGTTTTCATGGTCAAGGAATCTAGATATTTAGATGAAATAAAGGTAGAACTAATATTTATGGTGAAAATCACAATATGGGTGAGGACTGTGGCGCTGGCGGAGGTCTGCGCTCTCAGAGTGCTTTTCTAGCTGTATTCTGTTTTTGTTTTACACAGCTTCATTGACTTGGGGTCTGTAGGATCCAGACTATACACACAGACTGCACTCTTCTATCTGTCTGCCCCTTCAGTTCTTTGGATTAAAGGTCATCTGGGCAGCCGCCATAATGTGGAGCCATGTTCCCCTTCAGACTTTAGAGTATTTGAGCTGGATTTGGGGCCCGAACTTTGAAATCAACTTACATGCTTGTATCCCTAGAATATATCAGGCCCCTTCCTCTTTTGTCCTCAGTGTTTCCGTCCTGTCCTCCATTAATGGCTGATTCTGAATGACGCTGATAAAAGCTTTTCATTCATGTTGCTCCGCTGACGGTTAATGCTCCTGTCATTATCAGCCATTACAGGCCTCGTTAAACGCTCTGATTTCTGAATGGAGCTGGTCGGGATGCTCTGCATGCCCGATTACCCAGAGTGCATCAGGCTTTGATTAACGATCATTAATCACCATTAAAGGATCAGGAGAGTAAAATGCGTTGTTTTATCCCAGAGCTTAAAACGGTGCAGACTCCCTGATCACCACAGGATGACCTTTCTGAGGATGTCTCTGCTTGTTCTCACGCCGGCGGCCATGTTGGAGCAGGCGTCTGCGTCTGTGTTGACACTGTCGGTTTATTGAGCTCATGAGGAGGCGAGGAGGGGTGACTCACTGATATCATAACACTCATATGTAACAGCAGAGCTCAGACAGGGAGGAGACGCCGAGTCTGTCTCTAAAGGAGACCTGTGGACATGTATGAGGAGGCGCTGAGCTGCTCTCATCATAATATTTACTGAACTCACCACACTGTGAGACAACATATTCGACCGGGACGGCTGGAGGACATGAAAATGATTCAGTGCACCTTCACTGTAAACATGACAGCTTCTCTCTCTGCTGCTGAGGATGAACAGTGACTGACTGATCCTCCAATCAGGGGCTTGATTAGGGAGGGTGAGCAGTAGGGATGGGATAAAATATCGTTTGGTGAAATATCGTGATCCAGTACGTGATGAAACGCATCGAGTTTGAAAAAAAATGGATCGCAAAATAAAGACGTCACGTCCAGTAATAGCGCATGTGACCAGAAGTGACGACAACAAACATTAGCACCAACTACCTTGCCTCCAAAAAGCCGAACGATGGAGTCAAGTGAGGTCAAAATTGAGGACGCCTGGATACAAGTCATCTGTCTGGCAGTATTTTAGCTTTCTCATAAAAAAAGACGAAGACAACAATAGAGTTAGTGACAAGACTAAGACGGTGTGTAAACTTTGCTATGCTGTCATTCCGTACACCGCCTCCAACACAACAAACATGAACCACCACCTTCAGCATCACCATAAAAATGTGAAGACGACCCCGGCAAAAACGAGCCTACCGCTCGTTAGCATACACTCTGTAACCTCTCTAGGGTTAGAGAGAGTGTTATTGTTTGTGTTTGGCCTGTTAGGCCTTGTGTTTTCCCGTGTGCAACTCAAACAAAAAAAAATATGTTGTGATTACACAGTAATATCTTTTCTTTTGTACTTTTTTGGTATTGTGACGTATCATATTGTGACCCGGGCATAACGAGGTGCAGCGTATCGTGAGTTTAAGTGTATCGTCCCATCCATAGTGAGCAGGGTGCAATTTTCTGGAGGAGGATCTCCTCCCTCATGCTTCATATTTCCCCCCATCTGGTAAATTCTGTCTTCCGAGGGGACACATGCTGTCCCCTCCTCTGCTCTAACTGGATGTGCTTCCCACCTCTGACAGCAGATGGCAGCCCCTGAAAATCAAAATTGAACGATTTTCGGACATGCACCTAAATAATTGAAGATATTCAATGAACCCCCCCTAGTGAGGGGCAGAGACTCTCTTATCCACTCTTTAGGTAAAGACCCTGCCGAAAAGAACAGAGTCACACAGGGTTAAACTCTTGACGAAGCTCTGCTGCACTCAGCCGTATCGCCTGGATGAGCCGCAAATAAGTGGAGGACGAGTGACTAAACTGCATTTCACATTACACACAGCCTGGTCTTTGATTTTAAGTTTGCAATCAACGGTGCAGAACCAAAACTACTTCCACAAAGCCTTCAGATGATTCGGTGCTGTCATTGTCCGCTCAGATTGGAAACTCTTTGTTTACTGAGGTTGAGAGAGCAGCGGATGTGTCTGATGATCAAGCTGCGCCCTCTGTTGGACTGACTGGTCCACTGCTCCAGGCGCCCTGATGTGCTGCTACACTCAATATTTTACATTCAAATGTTTATTTACTGTTCTGTTACGGATATTTATCTGCATATTCGATTGGTTATTCGAATATAAGGTGACAGCCTACAGACTACATGCTGATTTCATGGGTCACAGTGACTGGTTTGTCAAATTAGGCGACCACAGAGCAATAAATTCAAGCTGCGATATACCCCTGAATCAGACTGCGCAATTGAAGTTGCAGTTACTGACTGAGGTGCTGAGGCTCCTCTGCTGTTTCTCTCCAACCTTCCTCTTTGTAGGTCAGATATTGACTTGCTGTAAACTACGTGGAAGTGATGCATTATGGCCGCCACACTGCGCTGCTGCATCCATACAGAGTTGGTTGTGCACATCATTCTTGATTAACCTTGGGGTCCACATATTTTCAACTATGAAGCTTGAAGCTGTGGTCAAAGCTAGCTTTTTTAGCTAAGGCAGCTGGCGAAAAAAAGCCTATGCTTAACAAAAGGAACTTAGAAACGGTCCTGCAGGCCTTTTCTTACCTTCTAGACTCCTGCAGTGCACTTAATAAAGGGTTTAGTGGCTCCTTCATTGCACGTCTGCATTTGGCTCAAAGTGCTGCTTTGTGTCTTTTAGCTCGCACATGCAAACAAGAGCACATATCGCCATTTTAGCTTTACTTCATTGGCTGCCAGTTCATTTTAGAATAGATTTTTAAATGATTTTGTTTGCTTTAAATCCTGTAATGGCCTTGACCCATCCTACTTCTCTGAGTTTCTGCATCTTTTGGTGTAGTTATTTAACTAGTCACTGTGTGAAGCGATGACTTTGAGTTTCATGGTTAACTTGGATGCAACAAAACAGTATAACCAATGTTGAGTTTAGATGTATCAACAATTTTGACACCAGTAAAATCCAATACCATGCCCCCTACCTAGTACTAATGTCAAAATCAGTATTAAAAACCCATCCAAACATGTTAAAGCTCAGTTTGTTCCCCGGCCCTAACTCGTCCGTCCTGTGTAAGAAAGTGTTCATTGTTTTTAGAAAACAGCTCAGAGTCTGTTTACTGTAAACTGCTGACGGTCCTTATGTCTGCAGATCAGCTGGGACTGCAGGAGTCACTGCTGTAAGCAAAGGTCACACACATATACACACTACACACAAACAAACACACACACACACAGTGAACTTGACCCCATGTGATGCAGTCTGTGAGCAGCAGCAGAGCACATGATGAATGTGTTATATCTCAATCCAAAGGGAGTCATGCAGTGATGCATCCTACAAACCCCAGTTCCAATAAAGTTGGGATGTTGGGCAAAACATAAATAACAACAGAATACATGATTTTCAAATCCTTTTCTACTGGCATTCAATTGAATAAACTACAAATGTTTAATTTGAACTGAGAAATTTAGTTGCCCTGTTGCACAATTACTCATTTTAAATTAGATTCCTGCATCACGCTCCAAAAATGCTGGGCCATAAGCATGTTCACTTCTGTGTTTCATCACCTTTCATTGAACAACACTCAGTAACACAAAAACAGCTGAGGGCACAAACTGTTAAAGCTTTGTTGGTGAACTCTAAGTCATTCCTGATGTTTGACTTCAGTGTCTCAACAGTCTGGGGTCTCTTTTGTTTGTCTTCATAATGCTCCTCACCTGTTCGGTGGAGACAGGCGTGGACTGCAGCAGGTCAGTCTAGAACCTGATCTCTTTCACACTTATGATCTCTCCTGATTGACAGCATATATAGATCCAGAAACTGTCTGTACCTTTCAGCATTATTCACAGATGTGCATGTAACCCATGCCATGGGCACTAACACCCCCTCATACTATCACAGATGCTGTCTTTTGTCCTTTGCTCTGATAACAGTCTGGATGGTTCTTTTCCTCTTTAGCCTGGAGGACACCACGTCCATGATGTCCAAAAACAGTCTGAAATGTGGACTCAGACCACAGCAGACTTTTCCACTTTGCCTCAGTCCATCTCAGATGAGCTCGGCCCAGAGAAGCCGGCGGCATTTCTGGATGTTGTTGATATTTGTCTTTGTCTTTACATGTTAGAGTTTGACCTTGTAGATGTAGAGATGAACTGTGTTAACTGATGATGGTTTTCTGAAGTGTTCCTGAGCCCACGTGCTGATGTCCTTTACACAATGATGCTGCTTTATGGTGCAGAGCTGCCTGAGGGACCAGAGGTCACAGGCATTCAGTGTTGAGTTATGGCTTAAGTGGTTATATGCAGAGATTTCTCAGATTCTCTGAATCTTTTGGTTGTATTAAGGACTAAAAATGATATCCATAAATTTATCCAAGTTCATTTTATCCAAGTTACTCTCGGCGTATACCAGCAGCAGACTGTCTTCATTCATAACTGAGTCGTCACATTAACAGATTCAGATGGTGTGAGGTAACGTGCCACTCACTGCTCCCCTCTGTAAAGAGCATCAGCAGTCAGGCATCATGGGAAATGTTCTCCCACACTTTATTCAAACCACTCTGAGAAACATTGAGATATTTATTCCAGAGTCTGATCCACATCTTAAAGTAACAGCTGCTGTGTTTTAGACTCTTCCTCAGATCTGTTTGGATAAGATTGAACTGCATCATGAGGAGTCGGCTCATCCTCAAATGGTTCCTCTACAGAGGACGACTGAAGGCCTATAAACCGCTCATTTCATCCCCATTTCCCATGATGCCTCAGTGATGGAGGGACATGTCTTTGAGAGTTGATTGTGTTGGACTGTAGGTGTCAGGATGAAGATCACCATGTGAGGTGATGAATCTCTCTGACGCTGCGGGACAACCAGAACATGATTCAGTCTGATTTCAGGGATGGAGGCCATCTTCACGTCTAATATCAGGAGACACGTCATGTCTCTGAGCTAAACCCAAACTACGGTGGCTCGGAGTTGTGACTCGCTAGAGTCACAACTGCACAGCTCACAACTAATTTTAGGTTTTCTCCATTCGCTCTTGTTTTTATTAGCTACTATTTTGTTATTGAGAGGGGACAAATAATTAGTCAACAAATTAGCAGTGGTGTGAACCTCACCTGACTTGATTGTGAAGCTAACAGACTATAACTTACAAGATAAATTGACAACATGAGATGACAGGAGTAATAACATGTTAACAACTCTTTCTTCTGTATTTTAACCCTTTAACTCCCAGCTCAACAGTTTGGCAGAAGAAAAAAAAATCAGGAATACTTAATGTGTTAAAACAAAACATTTCATTATTATTTTAAGAACACAAAAAAAAACTACTGTTACGGCTACTTATTGTTTTTGCAGTTTATTTAGTGCTGGACATTCCAACAGCTGCTAGACTATTCAGTTTAATTATTTTTTGTATTTTGCTGTATATAACCTGTGTTTTATCTTTTTTATTTCTTTCTTATCTGCACGTTTTTTTCTGTACTACGGTGTTACCTGCGGCTGGAATCCAAATTTCCTGAGGGAACCTTCCCAAAGGATTAATAAAGTATCTATCTATCTATCTATCTATCTATCTATCTATCTATCTATCTATCTATCTATCTATCTATCTATCTATCTATCTATCTATCTATCTATCTATCTATCTATCTATCTATCTATCTATCTATCTATCTATCTATCTATCTATCTATCTATCTATCTATCTAACAGTAAATGGTTAAGTATTTAAAACAATAATGATGTTAATAATAATTGTAGCTTTGAGCTATTTAAATCTTTAAATCCCACACAAGGAAAATATCAGTTCTTTTGGTTTATTTGCAGTTGTAGATATATGATAGATTGATAGATAGATAGATAGATAGATAGATAGATAGATAGATAGATAGGTAGATAGATAGATAGACAGGAACTGTATTAATCCCTTGGGAAGGGGATTAAAAATAACTGCAAATAAACCAAAAGAACTGATATTTTCCTTGTGTTGGATTTAAAGATTTAAATAGCTAAAAGCTACAATTATTATTAACGTCATTATTATTTTAAATACTTAACCATTTACTGTTATGATATACCGATATATATACAGTAGATAGATAGATAGATATACCGTTATTCTTCGAAACATATTTTGTGTTTCTCAAACTCCATATATTTTATTTCAAGTTATTTTTGTTTCTTATTTTACAAACATTTCTTTCTTTTCTGATTGATTTTGTCCCAAATAGTTGAACATCTTTATGTCATCATGTAATCAACTGTTGACTTTTAAAACCTTTAAATCCTACTCCAAGAAATTATCTTTATTTTTGTGGCTGGGAGGAGTCAGACACATTTTACTAAATAAAACCACAGAGTTAAACAAACCCACACATGAAGAAGAAAGTCCTTTTTTTAAGCAAAATAAGAGTGGAGCGTTTGGGGAGAAAATCACCGTTGTGTTTGTTCAGTCATGTTGATTATTGATGTGCAGCAGAATTTGTTCAGCGTTGATCTTCGTCATTGATTAGTAAACGTGGGGTCAGCAGGTGTCACGTTCAGGTGTTATGTCCTCATGTGAGAGCTGCTGGACAAACCGATCAGTTTTCAGGATCATCACCATCATCACATTGAGGAGGATTGATGCCAAAAGATCTTCAGGACTAAAAGTGGTTATTTTAAAGATCTGTGCATCACTACTGTTGATGCTGTTTTGGTTATTGATGGTGATTTTGTGGTTTTGTTTGTGTCTTTGTCCATGAGGTGATGCTGTCTCCACTCTGACAGTGCATCAGAGATTTTTACCCTCCAGTGTATCATTTACAACAAATTCACTAATATTTCATCAAACATTTTGACACCACAGATAGGAGAGGATGGCTTGTTGGTGTCTCTGACGTCATGGCTCAATCCCAAACCGCCCTCTACACTCTCCCTACCCACCACCCCTCCGTTTGTGTGTCCTCGCAGAGGGTCTGCCATATTAAGGGCCATCCTAAACTACTTAGTGTGGAGGGGGAGTGGACTGTTCAGCCCTTAAACAGCAAGTCTGCATCAATGCACACTTACGACGACTTTTACAGGAAGTGTAATGTCTAAATGGGAGACGAAACAGCGTAAATGTAAGTGCCGCATGTGTCCATATGTTCCCCACACCTTTGGCACACTGACAGAAGATCAAAAAAAGTGTGGTATTAAGAGATTTAAACGAAACAAGCAAATCTTTCTCTATGTTGACGTTTGATATGATTGTGCAGCCCTGGCACCGTAAAATGTGAGCACAATTGGCAGCATTTATTCATTTCTTTGATTGGAAATGTCAGATGGTAATCGGATTGAAAGACGTGTGGAATCACTTAAAATAATTTGAAGTAGGCTATAACATATCTCCTGTCCTCGCGAGTCACAGTCTGTGTCCGAAATGGCACACTAATGTAACATCATACTAAGTTTGACGACAAAATGAGTATGTAATGCGTACACATTAGATAGTATGAAAAGATTGAGTGTGCGAGAAATACCTCGCCACACTCAAACGCCCCATAATGCATTGCAGCATGCATTATGACCGACCGGCATTCAGCTAAAAATCAGCCACTAGCAACTTCCCGTTTTCAAAATAAAAGCATCTTTTATTATCTCCTTTTAGTTCTTTAACGCTTTTTTAAATTGGGCTCCTGTTTGGAGTCGACCGGAAGTTTCTTTGATAGCATAATGACGCGCATAACGGGATGTCCGAAATGAAATTTGTATCTGTGCGTTTTATGGCTCAATTGACCACATTTTGGTATTCTATGTGGTGACTTTCTCGCCTAAAATGCTCTCTGAACTTTCAAATGTGGCAAATCAACAGAGATATTTGATAGCCTGGTGTGCCTCCAATTTTTGCCGTCAGAGGTTTGAAATGCATCATGGGAAACTTGGTAGTATACTACAGTGTGAACGGTTGGCATTCTAATCATACTTATTGTATGTAGTATACAGTATATACACGTGAGTTTGTAGTATGTAGTATGTTAGTATGCCATTTCGGACACAGCCACAATCTTTGCCACAGCGTAGCAGCCTTACACGGGGGCGTCTTTCTGTTGCCATGGCGACATAGTCTTTCGTTTTCCGGTGAAGTGAAGAGGGCCTCCCATTCCTGCCTGTCATATTTATATACCTTCCCACTTCAGTGGAAGTGCCCTCCATAGCTACGAGTGTGACTTTATTTTAGAGTGACACTCGGTAGTGAAGGCGTAGAGGATTCAGCCCCTGTGTGAATGTGAAGATAATCTGTTCATGTCTCTGTCCGAGGTCGTCTCCTTCACCCTTTTCTCTCTTCCTAACTGTCTATAAACTGGATGTTTTATTTGTGTTTTCTTTAAGAATGCCGATACTGGATTTTTGCCTTTTTATCCAATATGCCAATAGTATATTTTGGTCAAGAGCTCAAACTCTGTACTTACCAGAAACAGACTTGTTTCTTTCAGTGTTACAGTGTATTTTTGAAAAGGAACATATGTAAAACACGAAAACGGCATTTAACACTTGAACAAATGAAACCCTTGATTTTCAGATGTTCCCATGCAGTGATGAGTAGGGATGGGTACCTTTCACATTTGAATAGATACCATACCTTTGCCCGGTACCTGGGAATCGGTATCGGTACTCAATGGTACCAATTTTCGGTACTTTTGCATGTGTTTAAGATCTCAATTTTTTTCAGTGTTTTTTCAATGTTTTCAATTTCTCTCAGCCATGCTTGCTTTGTTGACTGAGCCCACGGCTGCTGACGTCATTATGCTATTGCTGTGCTGTGTTCAAGTCCGGTATGGAAATTCACCTACTCTACCCAATAGTATGCCTGCTTCTTCCACTCCCTCACAGTCACAAGGATGCGTTTAGGTACCTAAACATGGCACCTTTTGATTTTACATGAATCGATACTTGGTAGTACCTACAGAATTCAGTCGGTATCTCTTAAAGTACCTAATTCGGTACCCATCCCTAGTGATGAGAAGGTGCATTAATACTGTTCATTTGTGTAATTTGCTGATATTCCAGCCAATATCTGTGTGGCTGATAAATCAGCTGCAAATATCTGCAAAAGTTTCAACCAGCCGATACCGATATTACACCGATAATAAATTTGCATCCCTAACTTTCATCAAACAGATTCCTCCTTTAGATGTTGTAGGTTTATACATCCACAAAGAGATTAAGGATTTTTGTGTCCTCCACGCTTTTTGGCCCTTGATCCTGATCTGAATTTTCAACAACGAGGATCTGCTGTTTCTGAGACCTGATCTGAGCTGTAACTTTACAGATATAACACATCTGCACTGTTTCTGTGATTGTTTCTTTTCTGTTGTTCTGGAGGTGTTAGTGCATGTCAAGAGGTACCAACCCTTTCAAAATAAAAGCATAAATAAGTTGACTGATTCAAATAATATTTTTAAGATTAATCAATTTTTTAACCAGTCAAACAGAATTGAAATTTAAAAATATTAGATAACAAAAACACCATAAACACAAAAACATAAAATCGATCCTTCCTTTGGCCTCGTCTTCTAACCCTCAGTGTTTCTGTCTCTGTTTCCAGGAAGACTACGACCGCCTCAGGCCTCTGTCCTACCCCATGACCGACGTCTTCCTCATCTGCTTCTCCGTGGTCAACCCAGCCAGTTTCCAGAACGTGCGTGAGGAGTGGGTGCCCGAGCTGCAGGAGTACGCACCCAGCGTCCCGTACCTGCTCATCGGGACCCAGGTGAGAGCTCTCTGGTCCTGCAGGGATTCAGGCTCTGCTCTTCACTCAGTTATTCATGTTTACAGGTTTGGTATCAGAACAGTACAACCCCTCACCCCTAACACAGGTCCCTCTGATCTTTGGTTACCAACCTGAGGTCCAGGCCCCCCCTCAGGGCAGGAACCAGAGGGAGTCGGGGCTCCAGGCTCTGTTAGCTTTAAGGTCGTTCGTAACCCTGATGTTTACTAAAAACTATCAGAGTAACCTACCTGATGTTCCCCTGACCCTCTGCCCACAGCAGGACATCTCCCAAGAGAGGAGAAGAATTTGTTGATCATCTTGTAAACCTGGAACTGTTTTAGAAACCATTTATTTATTAAGCTGTCAGTCTGAGACTTTCTGTCTATAAAAAAGCCTATCCTTTGTGTTATGTCTTTCGCTTGCCTACTAGCAGCTAGCAGTGGTGCAGAGAATGCTTTCTGTAGAGTCGTTTGGTCTTTTGCTAGTTGTTTTTTCCGTGTAGCTTCCAGTAGCTTCTCTTTGTGGTGGCGTTTTAAGTGGTAAATCATGGTAGTTGTACCTGCTGTAGTATACAGCGAACTGTCGAGCATATTTTGCACACGGTTGTTGTTTTGTCCGCAATCTTCTCACCGTTCTCTCGTCTTTTACATGGGAAGCCAAAATAGGTCCAAACAACCGATTTATTTGACGAAGGAGTGTCAGCTAATTCCTCGACCTCGTCTTCCTTCATTTCGAAGCAAGTGTTTTGCTACGCTAGGCGAGGAGGGTAAAAAATCACCAGTCTCAGTGGTGCACAACGCTCGTTCACGTTTTTTATTTTGTGCTTTTATTTTGTGTGTCTTTGAATTTTATTTCATAAATTTGTATTTCCCGAAATTTCCTGGCATGAAATTTTGTTGCACCCCTTGTAAATATGTAATGTGCTGACCTGTATATGAACTGAAAATGTGTAAAATAAATAAATGTGTTTCATATTTATTTAGGCATATTATAATGTACAAATGTTCACAGCATTTCAAGCAACAAATATCAGATTCTGACCACCTAATTGAAGTTAGTAAGTGGTTGACAAGTTGTTAGTTTTAGATTTCTTGTACACTTGTCTTAAGATGTAAAGGATATTGAAGCTTAGCTGGGGTGATGGGATGGCGCACAGCGGGTGCTTGAAAATTTCCCTTATTTTTAAATCCAAAACTTGACAGATATATATATATATATATTATATATATATATATATATATATGTATATGTTAGGGGCGCAACAATACATGTATCTGTATTGAACTGTTTGATACAGTGGCCTCGGTTCGGTACACCCTATGAACCGAACAATACGCAATTTTGTATTTATTTATTTGATCAACTTCTGATGTTTGATGAACTTATGATGTTTTAAAATGGCCAGCAATGAGTCCTGATCTCAATCCGATTGAAAATCTTTGGTATGGCTGAAATCTGCTAGTTGGGAAAAGAAACCTGCAAATTTTCAAGAGCTTGAACAGTTTGCAGAGGAAGAGTGGGAGAAAATACCAGCTGAGAAGTGAAAGAAGCTTATAGATGGCTACAAGAAACATTTGGAGGCTGTCATCAGTGCCAAAGGCTGTGCAACAAAATACTGAAGAGGGGTGCCATTATTGCTGCACATGCTTTTGTTCAGTTCCCTCTTTGAAATTACAATATGTAACTTGTAAAAATAGTTGTGTTTTTTTTGTTAAAGTATTTTGGACCTTGGGGCGGCACGGTGGCGCAGCTGGTAGAGCGCGTGCCTCACAGCAAGAAGGTTCCCGGTTCGATTCCGGGTCGGGAGGGCCTTTCTGTGTGAAGTTTGCATGTTCTTCCCGTGCATGCGTGGGTTCTCTCCGGGTACTCCGGCTTCCTCCCACAGACCAAAAACATGCTCATTAGGTTAATTGGTGACTCTAAATTGTCCTTAGGTATGAGTGTGAGTGTGAATGGTTGTCTGTCTCTCTATGTGGCCCTGCGATCGACTGGCGACCGATTCAGGGTGTACCCCGCCTCTCGCCCGATGATAGCTGGGATAGGCTCCAGCCCCCCCGCAACCCCGAAAGGGATAGCCGGGTATAGAAAATGGATGGATGGATTTTGGACCTTCAATTAAAAGATCCTGATGACATAAATTTGGTACATTTCAATTTATTTCTGAAGATATTGTTAAAGCAATGAAAATAATGAAGGGGTGCCAATAATACTGAACAGGACTGTACCTATCTTTAAAGACTCAAATAAGAGTTTTATGTCCAGAGGTCAAGCTTTAGCAAATTACATTATACAACACCGACCTAAAAAGCCAACAGAGGCGTGTTCTTACACAGCCTTCATTAGTCTTCACATAAATCCCACCTCTGACACTAGAAGCGAATCACAGTGTAGAAGTTTGGATATCCGAGTGTCTGATAAACACTGAATTAGGGGGTCCTGATGACTTAATGCAGTGTGATTGGCCAGAGGTTTCAGTGATGAGTCGGTTCTCCTTCAGCTGATCCGAACCAAAAATCAGTCATTCAATCAGGAATTAGAGAGACATAAAAGATCATTGAATGGCCCCCTCATCTCCTCTGAAGTCTGAGACACTGTCCAAAAAAGGCTATCCACCCAAAATATATACCTAAAATGTATATCATTTATTTATTTGTTTATAGAATGTCATAACCCGAACTTTGTATATATATACTGTATATATATATGTCTATGTATGTGTACTTGTTAACAGAAGTTCGTCCTGACTGTTAGCTCCTGCATCAAACCCCCTAAAAATACCAAACGTCCTCTGAGCAGAGAGCATCATGGGTGATTTTTGGTCCGTGTTCCCTGGCAACCAAAAGGCAGAGCAGTGGGGCCCTGCAGTGATGAAGAGGAGGAGGATGAAGGCGAGTGGGAGTCTGATTTATCTGCTGTCAGCTGATCTTGAACCACAGTCTCCCCTCAGAGTGTGCCTCAGGAGAAGGTTAATGAAGGTGGCTCACGGCGAGGATGTGATGGAGGATTCATTTATTAGTGTAGTTATAACCACTGAGGCGGGGCGAGGAAACACGCTCATCGGCCACTTCATTAGGTACACCTCTCTGGTCTCTGGTTGGACCTCCTCCACTTTCAGAGCTCCTTCATTTAACAAGGAGCTGAAACATCCCTCGGAGATGTTGGTCCATGTCTCCATGACAGCATCACACAGCTGATCAACATCCATGAGGAGGATCTCCTGCTCCACCACATCCCAAACTATTAGATTGAGATCTGGTGACTGTGGAGGCCACTGGAAGTCTCCATAAGAAGATGGTCCACTGTGGTCTTAAAGGTTGGACAAGATCAGCAGCAGTCCTCAGGTAGGGTGTGGGGTTTGAACCATGCTCAGGTGGGACTAAGGGCCATCAGCAGCCAACCAGTTTCCTGTTCTTAGCTGACAGGAGTGGCAGCTGGTGTGGTCCTCTGCTGTTGTGCCCATCTGCTTCAAGGCTGAACATGTTGTGTGTTAAGAAATCTTCCTCTGCAGGCCTCTCGGTTGTAATGAGAGGTTATTTGAATCCCATTTCCAGCCAGTCTGACCCCGAGAGAGCTGCTGCCCATGGGATATTTTCTCTTTTCTGGGCCATCTTATGCAAACATTAGAGATGATTTTAGAGCAGCAGTTCCTGAACTACTCCAGCCAACAGCCATGCCACATTCAAAGTCTCCTCCACTCTGATGCTCAGTGTGAACTTCAGCAGGCTGTCTCCAACATGTCCTCATGCCGAAATGCTGCCATTTGATTAGCAGATGAGCTAATTATGCTAAAGAGCAGCTGAGCAGTTGTACCTTATAAAGTGACCAGTGTGTGTATGCAGCAGCTCTTGTTGGCTATGTTGTAATGATCAGAGGAGAGTGAGGAACTTCCAAGTCAGCTGTGAAGCCTTTACACAACAACAGGAAGTGTCGACAACGTGCAGTCGGAGTAGGACAGCAGTCCGTTACAGCTCCGGATGTTTGGGGGAGAAGTGTCGTAACTGCTCACTTCATCGAGAAAAATCAGAGAAAGAAATGAAGCACAGCGAGAGACCAGAGGAGGGATGTCAGCAAGAGGGATTCTGCAGCTGGAGCTGTGCTCACACATCTCTGCAGTTTGAAGATTTAATCTGAATATAACTTCTCCCAAAGTTCAACCATCCGACTGTTTTATGTTTGAAGTCATGCAGTCAAAAAAAAGTTCATAAAAGTCCATGGACGTGTTTTATTTAGACTTGACTGACTGATTGAACTTTAAGCAAATGTTCTAATGAATCAAAAACAAATGGCTAGCTTTTTGAAGTTATAGTTAAGACACTTAAAAGCACATGTGTGGTGGTGCTTGTTCTCTTTATTAAAATCTCTGGGGTTAGAAAGGTCTAAGAATAAAAGTGTGAATCCCTCACTCAGGATCATTAAAGTTACACATTATTTCATCCTGGAAAAAGCCTGAGGTCCCGTTTAAAGTCACTGTTAGGCCTGTCACAATAATCAATAAATCAATTAACCGAATCATAAATAAAAACGTCCTCGATAAGTTTGCCGGCCTTGCTAAACTGACACGTGCAGGCATGTTTGTTTTCATCCTCTCTTTCTACCAAAGAGGCTGGATGAAAAGATGGCTCACTCTGTCCATCTTTCTTAACACCAGGATGCATCGGTTCTATAGCGGACTTCGCGGATTTATAGCTAAGTGAGCATCTGTCAGTCATGCAATCTTTGGGGGGGAGGCAGGGCCGCTGGCGCGTACAATCGGAGAGAGCTGAAGTTAGCGTCCTGAGGAGTAACAAGGAAACAAACACTAATATGAATGATGGCACCAAAGCTCCGGTTCCTAAGCCGGCTGCCACAGCCCAAGTGTGGGAATATTTTGGTTTAAACAGAATGAACAAGGTGTGAGCTCATGAACACCGACGAGCAGATGTGTCGCATTTGTTTTAAAATAGTGGCGATGAAGAAGAAGAAGGGGAGGTGCAGCGGAGCCTTCATCCTGACAGTCAGCGCTTACTGAGGCGTTTGGTTGACAAAGTAAATATAAATAAAAGCACAAAATGGTGTGTGTTCACAGACAGTGTCGTTCAGTACTTTGCTAAAGAAATGCAGCCCTTCAATACGGTTGAAAAGCCAGAGATGTTACAAACGAGTTTTGTTTTTTTTCTTTACAGAGACAGGGTCTATTTTGTATTGTTTTTGATTATTTTAATTATTTTTATTTACATGCCGAAGACAGTCCATTTCATTTTAATTGTTTTTTTTTCTCTTTTTTTGTTGGTTAAATTTATTATATTGTTTATTTTAATTTATTTTAAAGATCTTGACCTTCCAATTACAGTTAAATACTCTGAAGAAATTAAAGTTTCTTGCTTTTGATATGGTGTACTCACTTTATTATGACATATATTATATTACATAAAGGAAAACAATCAAAATAATATTGACAATAATATCGTTTATCGTCCATAATTTTTTGGACAATTGTCGTCCAGCAAAATTTGTTATCGTGACAGGCCTAGTCACTGTGGAGATGAACTGACTGTTAGACGATGCTGCAGTGAGCTCAGGTCTGTGTGAGGGGCCTCATGGAGTCAGCCGGGGCCAAACACAATCATCCTGTGGGCTTTGCTCTCTGACCATCAGCTCTGTTTTAGTTTATTAAAGTTTAAAAAGCTTGAGGCCATCCAGGCTTTCTCTGATATACTCCATGAATTTTAATGGAGCTGCCACATTTCTCCTCTAAAGACAGGTAGATAGACAAATATATGGGCCCCAATTATCTAAAAATAAATGTATTATATATTTAATTAAACATCAAAGTTTTGGACTAAATTGTCTTAGTTCTGTTTTACAGACATTTTCTCTCAGTATTGATCTTCTCATTTTACCTCCTACTGCTTTTAGGTCGTTCCTCTTTTATTGATTTCTTCTGTTTTGTTAAAATATTAATGTCATTACTTTTAATTCAGATTTTATTTAACCCTTTAACTACCAGCTAAACTGTTTGGTGGAGGTTATCAATAAATTAAGTGACATTAAATGTTTTTAAAAACCAGAAAAAATTAATTCATTGTTTGATACTGTCAACATTTCTGGGAGCAGAGACAAACCAACCTAAAAAACAGATATGTCCTTGGTGTTGGATTTAAAGTTTTAAAAGCTTCCAGTTGATTACACGATGACATAAAAATGCACAAATTTTCAGATAAAATCAATTACAAAAGGAAGAAATGTTTGAAAATAAAATACCAAAAAAATAACTTAAATTAGATGATATGAGTTTGACAAACATAAAAAAGTGTTTTTGATGAATGAGAGATTATATTTAAATAATGTGCATATATATATATATATATATATATATATATAATATATATATATATATATATATATATGAAATCAGATAATAATGGTGGTATTAGTAATAATTTTAAGATCTTTCAGTCATACATGGAGAAAATATTGGTTATTTTGTTTTTTTGCTGTTTTTTTCTGTATCCTAAAACATTTACAGAAAAAAATGTTTTTTTTAACACATGAAATATTTCTGTATTTATTTACCTCTGCCCAACAGTTGAGTTAATGTATGATTCACCTCATGTTACACTTTTATTTTTTCTACAGATTACCTTTCAGCTTTTTTTTTTTGTTTTATCTCCTGCTCATGTCTGCTGTTCTGATTTGTAATTACTTTTATTATTATTATCATTATTTTATATTTTTTCTCCTGTTTTCTGCTTTCAAATCATTTTCACTGTTTTTATTTTCTTACTGATTTAATGTTTTTGGCTTTTATTTTGATCCTCATGCTCTCGTCTTGTATTGCAGGGTTCTTGTGTTGTTTGGGTTCACGTCGCACTCGTCAGTGTCTAATGTTCGTTGTGTCTGTCTGTGAGGGTTCTTTGGTTAAATTGAGCTTTTTAATTACTTCTGTGTTTCAGCTCTTGTGCTTTGCTCTCTGTTCATGTTTGCAAAACACTTTGGAAACCTCGACCATACAAGAACTTTAAAATAAAGTTATTATTGTTGTAGCAAACATCACACTGTTCTGAGCAAAAGGTTCCTCTCTCTCTCCGTCTCTCTTCTTCAGATTGACCTTCGTGACGACCCTAAGACGATCGCCAAACTGAACGACATGAAGGAGAAACCCATCGCCTTGGAGCAGGGACAAAAACTGGCTAAGGAGGTCCGGACCTTATTCTCTGTTTAATCCATAATGTTTCAGATTGCTGCCACAGACAGTCAGGTGAATCCTCCCCGTCAGCAATGAACCAAAACAAAGATCATCAGCAGGAGAAATGATGGACCTGAACAGGGTTTATGCATCATGAGGTCATACATGTATCAAAAGCCAAACAAATCCATTTCTGAAAATGTAGGTCATTTAAGTGCCTAGAATCATTTGGCTTTAGTTTGATCTGACTGATGGACAGAGACGTGGTGATGCTCTCGGCTCCCTGTTGACTAAAAATACCTCTGATGTCCGACCTTCTCTGAGAGGGGAGCTCCATCATCTCTGTAGGAACGACTTTGACCTACTTGGAGATTTATTGTCCCTCACAGACCACCGTCACAGATGAACCGTCTGCATCCTTACAGCTCTGATCTAAAGGGATTCTAGGCACTAGTGGTTCAAAAGTAAACTTAGAGCACTTACAGACGTGGACAAAATTGTTGGTACCCTTCCATTAAAGAGAGAAAAACCCACATGGTCACTGAAATAAGCTGAAACTGACAAAAGTAATAATAAAGGAAAATTTACTGAAATTCAACTAATGAAAATCAGACTTGGCTTTGGAATTGTAGTCCAAGAGAATTATTTTAAAAAACAAACTAATGAAACTGGCCTGGACAAAAACGATGGTACCCTTAACTTAATGTGTAATCAGGTGATTTCTGTAACTCTCAGTGAGACTTCTGCACCCGTCCACAGGTATGTTGGCCCACTCCTCATGAGCAAACTGCTCCAGCTGTCTCAGGTTTGAAGGCTGTCTTCTCCAGACAGAATGTCTTGATAGTCTTGAGATTTCATTGTACCTGCACAGATTCAAGACACCCTGTGTCAGATGCAGCAAAGCAGCCCCAGAACATAACTGAGCCTCCTCCATGTTTCACAGTAGGTACAGTGTTCTTTTCTTTGTATGCTTCATTTTTGCGTCTGTGAACATAGAGCTGATGTGACTTACCAAAAAGCTCCAGTTTTGTCTCATCTGTCCAAAGGACATTCTCCCAGAAGCTTTGTGACTTGTCATATGCATTTTGGAAAATTCAAGTCTCTCTTTTTTATGATTTGCGTTCAACAGTGATGTCCTCCATTAAGTGCACTTTGGCTCAAACAGTGATGGATGGTGTGATCTGACTCTGATGAACCTTGACCTTGGAGTTCTCCTCTAATCTCTTTGAAGTTGTTCTGGGCTCTTTGGTTTCCATTCGTATTCTCCGTCTCTTCAGTTTGTCATCAGTTTTCCTCCTGCAGCCACGTCCAGGGAGGTTGGCTACAATCCTGTGGACCTTAAACTTCTGAATAATCTGTGCAGCTGTAGTCACAGGAACATCAAGCTGCTTGGAGATGGTCTTATAGCCTTTACCTTTAACATGCTTGTCTATAATTTTATTTCTAATCTCCTGAGACGGCTCTCTCCTTAGCTTTCTGTGGTCCATGTTCAGTGTGGTACACACCACGATACCAAACAGCACAGTGACCACTTTTCAGCCTTTAAATAGGCAGACTGACTGATTACAAGCTTGGAGACACCTGTGATGATAATTACAGGACACACCTTAGTTTAACATGTCCCTGTGGTCACACCAGTTTCAATCCATTGTAGGGGTACCATCATTTTTGTCCAAGCCAGTTTCATTATTTTGTTTTTTAAAATATTTCTGCTGAACCAAAATTTAAAATCAATGTCTGATTTTCTTTAGCTGATTTTCAGTAAATTTTTATTTATTATTACTTTTTGTTATTTTCTCGTTATTTCAGTGACCATGTGGGTTTTTCTTTCATTAAATGACGGGTTCCAACAATTTTGTCCACGTGTGTAAGTGTCCAAGGATGTGACTGTTCAGCCTGTTTGAGACGCTTTGGATTCTTTTTGTTTGAGTTTTTTAATAGAAATGATCAACTATAAACTGTCTGGGAGCATAAAAGACTCCCTCAGCAGCTGGAGACCTGCCCATCTTTCCAGAGGAATCTCATTTAGCTGCTTTTTCTGACATCTCATTCTTTCATTTCCTGAATCTCATGACCAAGGGTGAGGGCTTGGGGCGAGGATGGTGCAGTAAATTTAAAGCTTTTCTTTTTAGTTACCTCTGAACCACAACAGTCCTGTACAAAGTCTGCATAATCTCACTGTAAAAAGCATTTAAGCACATCAGGAAAAAGCAGTTTAGTCGGCCACACCTGTGTTTTTGCTTTTGGTCTGAAAGTGAAAAACATTAATTCTTCTCATCTTTGATCTTTGAAAGCTTCAAATTCTTACCTTCCTTTATTTAGGTGTACTTAAGTGCAGGGGCCCTGGTCATGCTCACCTTAGAGCTGGAGTTGGTAATTTTCGAAAACTAGCATGAATTTAAATGTAGCATGTAGCCCCTCCCACCCCACCTTTGACTGATTCAACTCCAAACCCTCAGCACGTTTTTATTTTACACTACACCAAGTCATGTCTCAGTCAGCAGTAAGAAAACACCAAAACATTATCATAGTGAAGTTAAAAAACAAACAGGTAAAGTTAGTGAGTGCTCACAGCCCGATGTTGATCGGGGTATAGGTAGTCCCTCTGACATTCTCCACATAGCTGTCAAGTCTCCTGTTTTGGCCGTGAAACTACCGTATTTTACTTATTTTATCCTCTTTCCTGACGTCCTCCTGTATTAGTATTCTCCTGTAAATCTCCGGTGTGATGATATAATAATAATAACATTCCTCTGCCTCTCCAAACTGAACTCTGTCTCTAGCCTGAAGGGGGCGGTAATGCTCCAAAATGATGGATGCCAACCGCCGTAAAACTGAAGAAGAAAAAGCCTGGTGAGAACGTCCACCTGCAGTAGCCTGGGTGACAGCTGTCGTGAGATTAGAGCCAACAGAACAAACCAAGAAAAACAAAGAGTTTATTTTAGATTTCTTGTACACCTGTCTTAAAATGTGAGGGATACTGGAGCTTGGTTGAGGTTGTGGGATGGCTAGTAGCGGGTTTCCCTTATTTTCAAAGCCAAAACTTGAAAGGTAAGCATTCTCCAGCGAACTTGGATTGGCTACACGCACTGAGTCTGTGCACGTCGGCAAAATGTACGTGCAGGAGGCAGACGGAATGGCGACGAGACTTGAATGGTTTAAAAATTGGTGACACAACATGATTATTGGTTGGTGTTTTCCCTGTTTCACTCCTGCTGTAGATAGCGGATATTTTTAGCTCTGTTTTAAGAACACATTATGAATTGTTTGCCATCAGGTCATAAAGACCATTTTAACCAGTATTACAAAAAGTGTATCCAAATCAGATTACCAACCCCAGCTTTAAGGAACATACTTGTCTTTTTTTTTTGCCTTTTTTCCAGATCGGTGCATGTTGCTACGTTGAATGTTCAGCTCTAACCCAGAAAGGCCTGAAGACGGTTTTCGACGAGGCCATCATCGCTATCCTGGCTCCAAAGAAGAAGAAAGGAGCCCTGAAGAGAAGACTGGGGCCTCGCTGCATCAACTGCTGTCTGATCACGTGATGTGCACAGAAACCCGGACATCTACGAGCCGAACCCGGACTGAAGAGAGGACTGAGAGGACAACAGAACAGCCGCTGCACATCTGCAGCGCTCTGAAGAAAACAAACCGCGACTCTGTTTCTCTCCTGCTGGGGCAAGGGTGAAGTTTACTACCAAAGGAGCACAAACCCAGTCAGAAGACTCTCTGCCTCCAAAGTACCTTCTTTTATAACCATTTTTAATCATCTTTCTGTGCAGAGTCCTGTAAGCTGTCATACAAAGAAGACTTTTCATTTTTATGAGAAATGTGACATTCAAAGAGCTTTTCTGTTGATTTTTATTCATTCTATCAATCTTTAGATCAGGAGTCGAGGGCAGCAGCCAATTATACGCCCCAGTGTCCAACTTAGAGCCTGAACATGCTCCTGCTCCCACCTTTTAGCTGCTTTGTTTTTGACCAGCCTGGCCCAACAGCAAGTTACCCGGGCCATTAGCATCGTTAGCTGACCCTCTTGGTGTTTGATCCACTGAGCAGGAAATGAGAAATATTCTGTCCTGCACAAGTAGGAAACATTAGGCTAGGTTGGTGTGGTTGGCTCTTATTTGGTATAGCATGTATTACGCAGTAGGCAGCCCAACATGAAGTTTAATGTGACATTGGGGAGGCTTACACCAAACATGAGCACTAAAGAAAAAATGTCAACATCACTTCACATCTTATAGGATGATTAAAGGTTCTGCCCTCGGCCTGGATGACACCTGCACTTTGGTGAGTTTAGACATACTCTCCTCGAATCAGAGCTGGTCCAAAAGTAAATCAGACTTTGGTGCCCTGATCATCAACATCTTAAGCTGGCTGTCCTGGTGTTTGTTCTGTTTATCCACAGAAACAGAAGAAGAAGAAAGATCCTCTCTGAAAAGGAGCTCAGTCATTTTTAAATGAGATGCTCAAATATGTAACATCGAGTTCCTCCATGCTGTTCTTCTGTCATCAGTGCAGGATGTAGCTCCTTATTTCATCTCAAATCTGAGCCTTAAATGTGCCTTTGATAGAGTACAGGGACATTTCCATCTTCAGGCTGTGGGACGACCGTCTGGACGTTAGCTATGGAAGCCCAGGGGAGTAAAAAAGGAATAAATCCTGATATTTGTGTTTTTTTTAATCATCTGCAACAAAAACTGCAAATTTAATGGATTCATCATCCAGGCCGGGATTACATTTCAAAAATCTTCCTGCATGTTCCAGGCTGAGTTTGGACATCAGAGGTGAGACGCTGGTGCACTCGACTCCTCGGCTGATGAATAATGAGAGACAGGCTTTAGAGACACTGTGACAGAAGACATCTCTGGACATGAGGGACATGTTTACCTTTCAGAAGAAGCTCTCCTGGCCCTAAAAGTCCGCCCCCGTCTTTCATCAGCTGATCACCTTCAGATGAGACCACAGAGGTGCTCTGCTGGACCTAAGACTGATTTTAGAGGTCAAAGACTTTTTCTGCCTTAGAAAACTTTTTTTATTTTTATTGTGGCATGCCAAAAAAACAAGTCGTAAGCTCAGATGTGGTGAAAAGGGTTTAGCAGGAAGCAGAGGTTTATTCTCCATCTTTATATCAGATATTATAAAGCTAATGAGTCTATGAGTTTTATTCAGTACAGATTATATATCATTTTTGATTCTTTCTTTTGATTCTGTTATCCTGCAGTGATGTGTTATCATTTATTATGTGACAGAAAGTTTAGAGAAGAGAGTAGGAGCAAACTCTGAATTTATATCCACCACCCAAAGAATTAAACGCACAGTCATCGTTTAAACCTGCTGTCTAAAACTGTGTTCAGACTGAAGGAGAGACGAGATCCACCATCATACGAGTTTATCTGAAATGTTTGATAAAAGTCAGATGTGAGGAGAATGAAACCTTAGGATAATTAAATTAACTCGAAGCGTCTCAGCTTGTGGCCTTCATCAAAAAACACATTTCAAACATCACTGAATTAGGTTCATCCAGTGACCGGTCATTTATGGGTGAGCCAGAGCTGCAGATGCCGCTTAATTGAATTTTCATTAGTGCTTGAACCATTTTTGGAGAAGCCTGTGAAATGGCATCCTTCTAGTGTCATTTGAATTAATGAAGCAGCCATTTTAAAGAGCTGTTAAGACCAAAAGATCAGGTAGACATTTTGAATGAGCCTGGGAGAAGAAAAATAGATAAAGCTAAAGTTACACTAATATTATTTAAAGATGCTATGAGGAGTTTCTAAGCAATTACAAAAAAAGTCTCATTTTTAGATATATGCCTGATGGAAGTACACACTTTAAGATGAGTTTTATAGCATCAAAATAGATTATCTAAAAATGCTATTCCTTAGCTTCACGGTCGGGTCGGACAGGGCTGGACTGGCCTGGATACTCAACTTCAGGAACAAGACAATTAAAACTAGAGCAAATTTATATTATTCAGACACGTCTTAGAGCACCGGGCTGTAAGTAGCGATACATAGCCGGCTACAAAACTACAATACTAAGTTTTCCAAACATTGCTTGTTGTCACACATCAAAAACTACCGCTACATAACTAGAAAGAGATACATTACCTCGTGGCTTTGCATCCTGTAAGTTGTTGAAAAAAGAAGTTGTAAAGCAATGCAGAGTTCTGAGGAAGGTCCGAGCTGCATTCATTAGCATCACAACAAACACACGCTTTGGCTTGGGTCACGTCTTTTGGTGCGTTCAAGTTCTAGTCAGAAGTAGGAATTTCCAAGTTCAGAGTAGGAAACTGCAACTGGAACGCCCTTCGAAGTCGGAATTTCCTACTGGGAACTCGGTTAAACCTCGCCACCCCCGAGTTGACAATGGAAGATGGATGCCCCCAGTGTGAACAGTTATTTAGCTCCTGTAATAATCCATTTATTTGCACTTCTGACTGGGGTGTGTCGCTCTAGATCAGCTGTATACATAGTAGACTTATATTTACAAAAATGCTGCCGTAGTGATAATCACATTCTTCATGTGATATTTGTGATATCGACATGTTTTATACCGACTTCAACTGGAACGCCGATAAGATGATGTCACTCCCAGTTCTGAGGTGACTGGAACGCAGCATTACGACAGTCGCCGCACGTGCTCATGGGTAGCAGAGTCTTAATGTCGCCGGTAATGGATTCTCCTCATAGCACCTTTAAAGTAAACAAGTTTTCAAAACATTATAAAAACTAAAGAATACCTAAAAGGTCATTGTAAAATAATACTACAAAACACTTTAAAAGTTTTAAAAGCAATTCAGAAAATAAACAATTGATTTATTCCTAAAAGAAAAAAAAAAACTCATTCAACCCCTTGGAAATAAATTCTAAACTAAAAATAATCCAAAATGCTTCCCTCTTCTCCCTCACAAAATAAACATCACAGCCTCTGGAAAAACAAGGATGATATGGGAGCTTTATTTTGTCAAAATATCTCAAAGTTTTTCCCGAAATGTCGAAGTGTGAACAGAAATAAGATATTAAATGTTGAAGCAAAATAAATAAAAGTTTCTACAAAAATAAATCCTCAATAACATATCTGACCATTTTCATGCTGTCGCCATCATTCTGATAATACCCAATATTAAAAATCATTAGGTCCAGTTCTTGCTACAAGATTTAATTTTTATTTGTTAATGAAACATCCACAGATTTACTGTAGTCTAGTCACATTTTAACAATCATGTTTTAAGGAAGAATTTAAAGTTTAAGTTCTGTAAGACCCCCGTCTTCTCATGTGAAGAGGGACATGCAGGTCTATAAAAACAAACAAAGTATTTCTCCCCAGTGTCTCTCAGCCAGACTCATCATTATCAATAATCTCCTGAATATTTCAGTTCACTCCAGACCTTGTTCAGATCTCGTCTTGTTTCTCAGTTTGCGTGCAGATACATGATGTAATGCTCAGATGTTGGACTTTATCTGACATGTTCTTCCATAGTAATGATGTGTCGATATCTTCTCTCTCTTCAGTCTGAACACACCTTTAAATGACTGAGTCTTTACTGTTTAATGAACATGAAGCACAGCGAGAACACGGTGGTTTTCAGGCCCAGTGAAGCACATTCCTCTGTTCATGTTGGTTCATTACAGTAGAAATCAGGCCGCTGAAGCACAGAACAAACCCATGAATCAGGCACAAGCAGCAGTGAAGCACATGGGACGATCACGCACAATCCAACAGGGTCAAAGGTCAAAGATCTGACTGCATCATATACAAGCTTCTGTCTGAGCCTAAACGAGAAGTTCATAGAGAGGCATCATCATAAAGGTAAAATTAAAGTGAGGTCAGATCAGTGCAGGTCTGTCATTTCCTAAAAACCAGGAGCACATGTGAAACTGAAACTGGTGCCGACTACAGGACTAAAGTCAACAGTTTAGCTTTAAGAGGTAAATAAAGTTAAAAATACAGTCCATACATCAGAAGCGAAGAGATACACAGAATAAAGATAACTTTTGTCGTTACCATAAGATATTTGAAGGATGATGCGGAAATGTTTTACGCAGAGTTTAACCGTCTGCACTCGAGCATAAATTTGGTGTAGAAAATAAAAAATTTAATGATAAAAAAAAGTGAGAATGTTTAAATTTATGTGTGAAATCATCAAATATTTTTATTAAGAATAAAGTAAAATAAGATAACATAAAACTACAACACGACTATATCATGTTCAGTTGATCTGATTTGTCCAATAGTGAATTAGATGAATTTTTATCCAATCACATCCAGAGTTTGTTTTTCAGATTCAGACAAATTTATTAGATCCCAAAGTGCACTTCAGTCTTGCTTTCTGCCAGACCATTCGGGCATGCTAAAGGCTCATTTATGCTCAACGTTAGATACGGATACGGATACAGACAGAGCTCTCTGTCCGTGCTTAGCGTTCTTTTCGTCTGTATTTCTGCACGTATCCTTGAAGCTTACGGATACGGACCAGACGGAGCAGTACCACCGGAAACCGTGGGGGCAGTGTTGCTACTGTCACTCTGATACTCATCTCTGGAGAGAAACGAAGAAGAATATGGCGGGGCTCTTCAAAGAAAAGTTGTGTGAGCTGGTGCGAAATCACAAACATATATATGATGTTACTTGTCTGGGACACCACGACAAAATCAAACTCCAAAACAGCTGGGAGGAGATCAGGAGGGAGCTAGATGTTAGCTCGTTGGATGCAAAGGAGAAGTGGAGGTCGGCGAGAGACAGATTCGTGCCCCCTGGTGGATGCCATGATCAACATCCATTGCCAAAGTAAAAGACGCATGGGAGTATGTGCACAGTGACAGAACCATCGTTTGAAACGGACGCATACTTTTTCATGCGTATGACGAGCATAAATGAGCCTTAAGTCATAGCACTGAAGAAAAACCCTGAAACTGCACAGTGAACAGTACACGGCTGAAGGTGCTCATGGCAGCCTGGCGCCCTCCTGTGGCTCATTTTAGTAGTGGCACACATGGACTGAAAAACACTTTAAGATAATAGTTGGTAAATTCATCCCTCAGACTTTACATGTTTGAAGTGGCATGCATGTAAGAAACCATCTGTCAGGAGACAAATGTTCAACACTAAAAATAGCTCTGCGGCCCACTTTTGGGTCAGGACCCACCAGTTGAGAACCACTAAATTAAAGTACAGCAGAAAGAGACATGTAATAGTCAGTATAAATCATTTTTTGCAGTAAAATCAGTTCTGCAAACTAGCAAAGAGATACTCACAGCATTAGGAGCTATATTAGCCGTGTTTCCACCAAGTAGCCCAGTTCAGCTTGGCTCGGCACGGCATGCATTTACTGGTGTTTCCACTATTGGATCAGGAGAAGGGCTCACAAGGTAACTGACCTGTGCTGTCCCACTTTCCGGCACTACTCTGACCCTTACGGCGTGGAGCTAAAAGAGCTGCAGTCTGTTGATGGTAGGGCTGGGTTAGAAAAATCCATTTAATCAAGTTTAATCGATTTCCTTTTAAATGGTTCATAATCGATGCAGAAAATCCAAAGATTGATCTTTTAACGTGGGTAGTTTTTTCTTCATTGGACTGTCCGAGAAGCAGCCTGTGGTATTAACTCTGCTAGTCTTGCGTTTAGCGCTTCTTTCCACTGAACAGGATCTCGTGGGATGTTACTGCAAGCAGTCATAAAAACATGGCGGAAGCGAGTAGCAGTACAGGGACACCACAGGAGAGTTTAAAAGTTAACGTTTGGACATATTTCAGATTTAACAAGCATGAAAGAAAAGGCAAGTTGGACAAAAAACAAGTAACATGCAGAATATACATTAATGTATATCATTAATATGTGATTAATGTAACTGCTTTGAGTTCAGCTCTTAATGTAAAAAAAGTTTTCATAATGTACCAGGTCAAAAAGTCATTTACAGCATTATTTTTAACGAGATAACCCAGACTGAACGAATATCGAATGGAATCGTGAATTGAATCAATTTGAGACCTCTTAATATCGAATCGAATCGATCCAGAAAATCTGAATCGATACCCAGCCCTAGTTTATGGTGACAAAAATTGTCAGCGTCTTGTTCCAATAGGCTGTGGATGAAAGTGATTCATTCTCTTGCTGCTGCTGGTGGTGAAACTGTGCTCCACAGAGTTCTGGAGGTCCTCCAATGTCCATCTATCCATCCCCACATCTTTGTATATTATCACACTCTACTGTAGACGGCTACACGATGTCGAGCGGCGAGAACACACATCTTCGGAGCCGGTGCCACCCTCTCCTCCAGGCTCACATCCCTGCCCTCACGTGACGGTCCAGCTGGGAGGCCTGTGCTCAAAATATCAAAATGTTGTCACGCACTCTTTCAGGATACATGTATTGATATGGATTCTACGAAATCAATACGGCCTAAATATTTAGACAGTTGTTGTCAATACACTTTGGCTAATGTTAACAGTGGCACAGTTAAAGGTAGAAGACGAGCTACATAATGAAGCATATGTTCTAAATTTGAACTAGGTCTACCATCTTTGAGGGTCTGAATTTATGTCTCTCAAGTTGTAGAACCACCTAAAACTCGTCCTTGTTCTTTTTCTTCTTATAAGAAAAAACTAAACTTGTCAAGAATTTTGCTTAAAGCGTAGTCAATGTCCACAATTTACGTGTATCAGGATTCGTATCGCATCGTGAGGTTGCTGGTAATACCAAGCGGAAACACCAACAAGATCAGAGTTTACCAAACTGAACCAAACCAGACCGCTTGGTGGAAACAAGGCCTCTTAGCCCATCAGACTATTCAAAGTGCTTCCCAAAGAGCGGCATGCTGCCCCCGATGGGCACCAAAGGAACTGCAAGTGGAGCTGGAGGGCTTGTACACAAAAACAGTACAATAGTATAACAGTATAATGTACATTTGTTTAAATATCACAATAAACCAGATCATATAAGCAAAGGAGAAGCAGCTTTCAGATGGATCCTATATCGTTTTTTAGAAATGTGACACAAAAACACAATTATTAAAAAAACACGCCTGGCCGTTAAGTTCTGAATCTTCCTGCCAACTTTGGGTGAGTGTTTGGTAACTTCAGATTCTGTGGGTCAGGTTACTTGGAGCCCAAATCAGCAAAGGAAACAACGCAGCAGAGAAGAGCACCAAACGTAGAGATAATGATCATTTTATGCTCCAAAAATATGAATTTAATACTACATGTTATCTTTTTAGAGCACTAACCATGCCTGAGACACACTCCGACACAGCAGATGTTAATATCCTGCAGACCAATCACAGGGCTTGTTGTCTGAAGCGTAGGATAAGGCTTAGTTTTGTTCTAGAGGTGTTTTGTTTTCCTGGACAAAAACCGTGGCAACTAAAATACAAGAAGAAGTAAAGAATGTTGGCATGTGGAGCTATGACATTAGCTCTACATGTTTCAGGAAGGAGATATCTGTGGAGATGAAATGTACTCCTGCTGAGTCACTAAAAGATGTTAGGTGCACACACTGCAGCCTAAGGTCTGAAACAGTGCAGACCAGCAGCCCTGTGATTGGCGTGCTGCACAGCCCCTGGTGACTGAACGTGAATGACAAACCCAAATCCAATGAAGTTGGGACACTATGAGAAACATACACTGCATGGCCAAAAAAAGTTGCCACCTTGACTTAACAAAGCAAATAAGTGTGAGCCTCCTGTTGGATAATTACTGCAAGGACGATTATCTTTAAGCTGACGACAAGTTATTTAACCGAGGCTGATGCAATGAGCAGCTTCTCATTTCTTCAACAACCATGTCAAAGACACATCCTGTGGTCGTAGAAAAGATGTTTGTTTAAGAAGGGTCAAATCATTGGCATCAAGCAGAGAAAACATCTAAGGAGATTGAAGAAACTACTAAAACTGGGTTAAGAACTGTCCAACACATTATTAAAAACTGGAAGGATAGTGGGGAACCATCGTCTTCAAGGAAGAAATGTGGTCAGAATAAAATCCTGAATGATGGTGATCGGTGAATCACTTAAACGTTTGGCCAAATCAAATCAAAGAAAAACAACAGTAGAACTCAGGGGTGTGTTTAATAGTGAAAGTAAGAGCATTTCCACACACACAATGTGAAGGGAACTCAAGGGATTGGGACTGAACAGCTGTGTAGCCTTAAGAAAACCACTAATCAGTAAGGCTAAGCAGAAAAAAGGCTTCAGTTTTCTAGGGAGCATAAAGATTGGACTGTGGAGGACTGGAAGAAGGTCATGTGGTCTGATGAGTCCAGATTGACCCTGTTCCAGAGTGATGGGAGCATCAGGGTAAGAAGAGAGGCAGGTGAAGTGATGCACCCATCATGCCTAGTGCCTACTGTCCAAGCCTGTGGGGGCAGTGCTGTGATCTGGGACAAATCTGTGACATTGCAGAAGCTTATCGAAACAATGCTGTAATCAAAGCTAAAGGTGGTCCAATGAAATATTAATGGCTTTTGATCTTTTTTTTGAAGGCAACTTTTTTGGCCTGGCAGTGTAAATAAAAACAGAATACATCCTTTCAGATGATATTCAAGTGAATACACTACAAAGACAGCCAATATTCACTCATTCTGAATTTGATGCCTGCAACACATTTAAAAAAAGCTGGGACAGTGGCATGTTCACATCATCTGTCTTTTAACAACACTCAGTGTTCGTGAACCAGGGACACTATTGGCCCTTTTCCATTAGCCCTACTCAACTCTACTCCACTCTACCCGGCTCTACTCGACTCGCCTTGTGCTGCTTTTCCATTAGCCCCAGTTGCCTGCCCAATGGGGTGCAGTGTCGCTGTAAACAGCTGAGCAGCTCTGCGGTGACGTCATTTTGAGCGCGACACAACAATCTGTGGCTTTTTGTCACAAACCGAGTAAAAAAGGAAAGCAGAAGAAGGCTGCAGGTGGTGAGAAGAAATACCCCTTGAGAAGCACAGGAGAGTTTTGGAAGCTATACAACAGAATGAAGCCGAGGACAAGAGCAATCGAGCTGCAAAGAAAAGACGTATGAGGGTAAGCTAATGGTAGCTACCGCTAGCATGCTAGGTCGTCGCGCTCATGACTCATCGTTAACGACATTGTCTGACCAATCAGTAGCCAGCAGTCGTCATCTTTTAGTATTGACTCCGCTCGTTTGGAACCCGAGCGGAGTAGGTACTAAAACTAGCTTGTTTTAGGAGGTACCAGGCTAGTGGAAACACGCTGCAAATCAAGGAGGGCCGAGTAGAGTAGGGCCAAGGCCTGCTAGTGGAAAAGGGCCATATCTGTTGAAGCGTTGTAGGTATTTCTCAATTGTTCAGCCACTCAGCCCTGCAGATGAACGTCCAACATGGTCAAACAAGCACTAAAATGACCAGAATCCTCAGCAGTTCATTTTAACCCTCTGACGTCTCTCTTGATCAGCTTCATGCTCTGATATTATGTGCTCTGTTTCAGTCACCATCGTTTCCTGCACAGCAGAAATATGTCAGATTTAAAAATTTACAATCCTTCTGCAGACTCGTGTTTCCATGAAGCATTGTGCAGCAACGTGAATGCACAAATGCGTAGGAGCAGACATGTAAAGGGTTAAAATGTCACCTTTATCATGTATTCGATGTACACAACAAGAACAGATCGTTTCAGTGTGCAGGGAAAACATTTTAACAGGCCGTTTTCTGGCTGGTTAAACTCTGTTTCTATAAAGCGTGTGTAGTTGTAGATGTTTGAGTCTCATGCTGATGTCTGAGGGCACCATAACATTTTCAGGGTTCAGACTGGGCTGTGGCAGACCTGAATCTGATCATGTGTGTAAATGTTTTTGTTCTGAACTTTTCCAGCAAACCAAACATCTTGACTTGAGCTCTTCTTCCTCTCTGACTGCATTTATTATCCTTTTATTTCTCTTACTCAAAGGTGCCAACAGCTGAATGCTCTGTGTGTATTTTCTTGTTTCAAAGATCTGATTAACGCTTTAACTTCCTCGGTGCTCGCTCTCCTCCCCATCCCGGCCTCCTGCAGCAGTGTGGGCGATCAAGCCCCTGCTTCTCTCTCTCTCTCTCTCTCTGTGTAAAAGGTCCCGCTCAGGATCCAGGACCTCTAAGTGCCGACGCCTCGATGCATTCTCCCATGATGCTCCTCTCCCCTCAATAAATGTGTTTACTGTGTTAATAAGAGCGGCTCTGGGGTTTTATTGGAGGGTTGATTACATTTTCAGTTTCATTCAGGAAATTGTGATCATTAAGGATCAGATGTATATTTTTAATCAGATATAAAAATGCTCATCAGTTTACACTTTTGATTCTTGCTAATTTATCTGGACTGAGTTTAAATCCACAATCCTGTCTGATCTGATCTCTCACTGAATCAATCAGAATCAGAAATACTTCATTTATCTCCAGGGATGAATCTGGATTTTACACATCTTAATATTTTGGACTTTACTGGAATAAAATAAAACATCTGTCGTCCCAAAGTAGGCGATTTTCACACATGTTGAGTCATGAACCAGCTGCAGCACCTCTAAAAAAGGGAAATGGTGCCATCCACAGGCTCTTTTTCTATTTAAAAAATATATCAGTTTCCTTTACCTAATGTTACTTTGTGTTCCCTTAGCTGTAGTGGAAAAGACCAAAAGTGTACCTAATGTTGGCCCACAGTATAATTGTTCCTCCAGATAAAGTGGTGGGTCTATGATTCAAAACTGACTGATAAAATATCTGTTGAATATGTGCATTAATCTCAGCCTCATTCTGACATAAATGCCTTTTTAAGGTCCTTCAGTCATCCTAAGTATTAAAGATGTTAATACCTCCATCCAAGAGTTGACAGTCCTGAAACAAAACCATAAACACCAGATGGACTGCTTCACATGTTCAGGGTACATTTTTCACATCCATCGATAAAACATCCCACAGAAAGGGGGGTGACAAACTAGGGGTCACTTCTCTCTGGTCAGGGCTAAACCAGATTCATCCAGTTGCCCCTTTGGAAGCTGGATCTGTGTGAAGACGTGGAATACTGGGTCATGACCCCTGAGGGGGTGTGGCCAAAAGTGAAGGGAGGCTGCAGGTTGTGGGGCAAAGGCCCTCTGCAAGTCTTATTGGCCACCCCAGCTGCAAATCCAATACTCTGCGCTATGATTGGTTATTTTATCACGTCATAGGTGGGATTTATGCAAAAATCAAAGTGGGCTGTGTAACACCCAGTGGGCGAGATCCACAAATGCTACAGCCATACTGCACATGAATTGGCGAATTTAACGCGCGTAGTGCCTGTGACACGCCACGCGTAACGCCCGAGACTGGACGCTGGACCTTTCTGACGCGCGTCACTGCACAGGCAGAGTAGAGAGCTGGAGCCAGTTGGACTCAGTGGGTCTCTGTGGAGTACACACGTCGAATCGTATAGCTCCGGATGATGGCAAACAGCGCAGATCAACCTCTCCTCCAACTTTCAACTTGGTTTGAGCAGGAGCAGGTGGCCGGAGCGTCACACGTCATCAAATCAATGACGTCGGGGGGCAATGTCATCGCTGATTGGCTGCTGCGGCACAGCGTCACGCAAATTTGTGTCGAAAGTTCAATATATTCAACTCAAGCATAGAGGCGTTTGACGCCCCAAACACGCCGGACGCTCCATATGCGCATCCCAGGGCGAATCTGTCCAAACGCGTCTGCATTGACTTTGTATGTAATCTCAACGCGCATATTTGCGAATTCGCGTCCAGTGTGGCCGTAGCATAAGAAAGGATTGCTCCTGCTAATAGCGCCATTATTTGGGCAGCAATAGCTCACGCAATCTGCCCTGTTGTTGCGCCTTATCCTCACAAGAATTTGCTGTGATCAAATGCCGGCACAAACACACCCACACAGTTTGGCATCTGAGCGCACTTTGCACCTCTGACTGCAATAATTCCCGTGCCATATAGGTGGCTTGTCCCCTGCAAACTCAGATGAGATTGACGTCTCCTACACTGAGCAGCAAAAACAAACAACGGCACAAGAACAATATGCAGTTACAGCAAAGCACAAGACGCGAATTTGCAGTTATAGCGAGTTGTTCACATCAGCTGAAGTTTCTAGCAGGTCCAAAAAAAAAAAAATCTGACATGAGAGCACAAATGCAGGCAAGTCATGCAGAGATGATGGGGCCATGAGTAGGACTACTGCTGCTCTTGAAGCTAGAAATGCTTCTGTTGTAAGGGGGGAAATCAGACTGAGCTGCCTGTCACATGACGGCAACTCGGAGAGCGCAGACCTCCGCCAGTGCCACAGTCCTCACCCATATTGTGATTTTCACCATAAATATTAGTCCTACCTTTATTTCATCTAAATATTTAGATTCCTTGACAATGAAAACATACCATTAGCAATTGGATTCATAATGATATCTATTTTAGTTCAGTAGTTATTCACAAAAATCACATTTTTCGCCATGGCGGCCAGACACTGATCTGGATCAACACCAAAATTGAATCACTTCTTCCTTTTCACATGCTGAACATTTCCTAAAAATTTCATCAAAATCCATCCATAACTTTTTGAGTTATTTTGTTCACAGACGGACGGACAGACAGAGAGACAAACAAACTCTCCCGAAAACATAACCTCCTTGGCGGAGGTAATTCAGAGGCAGGAAAGAAAAATAATTTTAATTTATGATGACCTTATATGGCATTTCACGTGTTTCCAGAAATGGTTAAGGCCTTATATGTTGATTTATTTATTATTTACATTGTCCTGATGATCTTAAATAATAATGTAAATATATGATAAATAAATAATGTAAACGCGGAGCTGTCCATGGTCCTGAATCTTTTATACTGATCTATTTACCTTACAGCAGTGCTGTCAGTGGTCCTGTCTTTAGGTCATCATAAAGCCCACTCTGACCTACCACTGAGGCCGATGAATTACTGTTGTCAGGATGAGAAGCTAAGTTCATTTATTTCTCGGGTATTACTGATTGATCCCCTCATTTAGTGAACACTCTGCATTTAGCGGTCAACCCTTACCTCCTGAGACACAGCTGCCAAGTGTATTAATGTCAAAGTATTCATTGTGCCCCTTAAGGAAAAAACTTCAAATAATTTATTATGACCACAAAGGGATTCAGAGTGTTCAAAGGACCATATGTCCATAAATGTTGTTTTTTGTCATCTTTTTTCTGTTGTTCATCCCATTTGTTTTTTTTTTATTATTATTTCTTTTGGCTTTGTTATTGAAACAGCCTAAACAAGTACAGAAAATACAACTCAAATGACCAAAAAGTGGTCAAGGGAGTCATAGTGGCTTTTTGACAGACTGTATTTAGACAAATTATCTATGTTTACTTAAAAAGGTGGAATGGTCGCAGAGGTGAAGTAGGCTATATTGTCATACTGTCCTGTGCAACTCCATCTCTGTTTGGTTTTCTTCAGCCTCCAAACACGACAGGCACAGACTGCAACGAACTGTCAGGGCTGCAGAAAAAATCATCGGAGCCAGCCTGCCCTCCATCCAGGAATTATACCAGTCCAGGACCAGGAAGCGAGCTGGCAACATCTCTGCAGACCCCTCACACCCTGGACACAAACTGTTTAAACTACTCCCCTCTGGCCGGCGTTACAGGGCACTGTGTGTCAAGACATCCAGACACAGGAACAGTTTCTTCCCCCAAGCCGTCACTCTGATGAACACTTAACCTGCCATAAAAACAACTCTTATACCTCATGTACAACCTGTTATGTCTGTTTCTTCTGTTTATTCTTGCACATTTATTTATTGTCCGTTTTCTCTATGTCTATTGCAAATTGCACAATTTTGTTCTGACATGTATCCAGTGCACTATTTTTTAACCTAAATTGTGTATATACTATTTAAGCTCTATTTTAAGACTGTTTTAATATTTAGTGTTTTTTCTTAGTGTTCTTTCTTTTCATAATTGTACTTAGAGAGTGCAGTTGAAACCGGAGTCAAATTCCTTGTATTCCTGGAAATACTTGGCGAATAAATCTGATTCTGATTCTGATTCTGATACACTGTCATCCTTGATGTCATCTAGTAGCGCAAGGATCTTGTGGCCTGGCAACCGCTACCTGCAAATTATTCATTGTCACTTAAATCAAAAAGTGATTTTCTCCGATAAATCCTTTCTTGTGAGCGCCTGCCATGTCTTTTGGATTAATTTGGTGAATGTTGTTTTCATACTGACTTAATTTATACAGTTCTAACATAAAAGGAACAAACAATAAGATAAAATAAACTCACAGAGAGCTCAGGGCTGCCCTCTCTCTAAACTTAATTAAATACTCTGGTCTCCATCAGTGTCTCTGTCTCCCCTCAGCAAAAAGTAATATGTTCAAGGGTGCGAAAAGTGTACTTTTTTACACAAAAAACTGGTGGCAGTATACTTGAAGTTTACTTTTTACATACTATATTTAATATACTTGAGAATAGGATAGTGAAGTATACTTGGCTCATACTGAAAAGTATAAAGAAAAGTCTTTATACTACTTATAAAGTCTTACAGTTATACTTTCATGCAAAAAATATTGATATAAAGTACCAGCACTTAGGATATTTTGATACAGGTACTGAATAAGTGCTTAATTTAGCAGAATAAAAATGTTTTTCATGACATACATTTGCTTTGAGGTATTACCCGTGTTGTAAACGTACATTATCATATAGAGCTGGAGTTAAAGTTTACAGTAAATAGTATGTGTGCCCTATTGAATTATCTTTATGTACCTTAAAAACCTAAACAGAGAAAAAAAAAACACTCTAACTTATTGATCAAGTTCTAGACCCTTTCATAAAGGTTTGGCAATGGTGTTATGTACACAGCATCATCTGTTTTAACAGGATACATTTATCTATGAATCTCTACACACAGGCCTGTCCGTCTAAGTCATGAATTAAACCAAATGTACCATCTTTCCAGCGTACAGCGCTGTTGTACCTCTTCTTTAGTCTGTCAGAGTTTTTACTGTGATACAGAACTTTTTAGTTAAATCTTTACATGAATTACAAGAAAGCAGAACTTACAAGTATACTTAACGTATGACACTAAGTAAACCAGTAATGAAGCAAAACCAGGATTTTTTTCCTGTCCTGGGTCACATTAGAACCATCCTTACTCGAGACAGTAGTAAAGACACACATAGAACTGCTCAACATAGAACAGACACTAAATTCTGGGTTACAGAAAGGGCGTAATTCCTTATAAATATCAATAATATGTTATGTTGTTATAAATTGCATTCTTCAGTCCTCTCAGGTGCTAGAATTTTAATTTGTGAGCTATGCAGGTTTTTTTTTTTTTTTTTTTTTACAGATTTCAATTGTATTGATATGTAGAGAATAATCTGCAACATCCTTTATATTTTATTTTTTCAAAATAAGGTTGTTTTAAAGATCATTATGGTGTTTAATTTTTAACTTACATTTTACTTCCAGCCAGTAAAATACTGCTCCTAAGTGATTCCAATTGTGTTATTGTATCATGCAAATGCTAACAACTTTATACAGTGTTACCACTTCACTAAAAGCTCTTAAAGTCATCTTCATAAGGCATTACAACCTTTCTTTACTCCTGTCTAGAGTAAGGATGGTTCTAATGTGACCCAGGACTTCAGATTCTTCATTCTAAACTCTTGTCACTTGAGTATGCAGGTATAAAACATTATAAAGGCTTGATTATAATACATTATGTCCACACTTGTAATACTTTATAAACCTTGGTACAAGTTCTTATACATGGTTATACACCATTATAATGACACTTATGAAGCATTATACATGCATTATAACGTCTTATGCATGTGTTTCTAATGCATTATAAACTAGATCTTCAAGTAAAGTTTTACTGAACATAGACACAAGTACTTATTGTATACTTGAAAGTGTACTTCTGTAAACTTAAAATGACCTTATAGACTTGAAGTATACTTTTATGAACCAAAAAAATGTTCCAATTTATTCAGAAGAATTAAATTAGTATACTTTCTCGTACACTACAAGTATGGTCAATTGTATACCTGCTATGCTTATACTTATACTCAAGTATACTTAAAAAATGAACTTCAAATACAGTATTTTTTTGGCTTAGGGTCCATCTTTTTTTGACATTGTCTCTCTGTGAACGTGGTTTAGTGCGGAGAACTTAAACAAGCTACCCTGGATTCTGTAAAGAAATATGTTTGTGTGTTTCTACCATTTCTGTCTTTATTGGCATGAAGCTAGAACACAAATTATGATCCATCAGTGGGAATGAAAAAAAAAAGGTTGATTTCTTCATTTAGACAACAGCACTTCATGGAGGGACTGTTTTTACATGCTGTGATGACATCAGAAAAGAATAAACTTTAAAAAATATATTAATCTAGAAAGGGGAGGGGGCACAGCAGGAGGCAAAGGAGTTCAACCGACCTGAAGAGTTACACACACACAGTAAATCAGAATTGTTGGTTTGTTTTTTAAAGTGATTTCAGCCTCTTGCCACAAGATGGCGTCCTGACCTCAGTCTGCACATGAAGATATGAGCGATATGACAATTTTACTTTATTTGTTCAGCTCAAAACTGAAAAATTAAGAAACAAAGTCCAAACTAAATAAAACACGTACACCAAACGGCTACACATGCCCATCAGATAAATGAAAACACACAAGTTCAAACACAACCACCCAGAAAAGACAACGAAGCAGAAAGTTTATCCAGTCCTGCCCCGTCATCCAAAATCACATCATAACACATAAACAGAATTAAAACTATTAAGTAGCTTTCATCGTTCAGAGAAACAATACACACATAAAGATGATTAATATCCACATTCAACAATAGAGTCAGTATTCATAGAAATATAATAAACCCCATCCTTTACATAAACAGTATCAATCAATCAATCAAACTTTATTTGTATAGCACTTTTCATCCAGGACTTTGTAATACAAAGTGCTTTACACTTTGAAAAAAAGATAAAATGAAATAATAAGTGAAATAAAAAGCAGAAAATTGCATTAAACAAAAACATAAGACCCCCACAACCCCCTGTCCCCCAAACCACGCTCACTATACACACTCACTTACCCAAACACAAAAAGACATAAAAATGAAATTCTGACAGAAAACAAAATTAGAGGACTGAAGAAACGCTATCTTGAATTAAAATGAGAAAACACAGGGGCTAAAACTAAAATAATAGTTAAAAATACTCAATAGAAAATAGAGGGTTAGATAAGTAACTTATAAGTACGTAAATAAATAAAATAATATAACAATATAAAATAAAAGTAAAATTGTAATTTAATTGTAAAGATTATTAACATGTTAGAATGAGAAAGTGTAACATCAAGTGAATTCTAAAATCAGCTAAAATAGGAAAATAAAAGTAAAGGCATTTAACAAAGAATAAAATTCCATATAGAAAATATGAACTGAAATGTAGAAATAAAACAGATTTAAAAAAGTTAAAATAAGTCAAAATATAATGGAAGATAATAATAAACAGAATCGGCTAAAAGCCAGATTAAACAGGTAGGTCTTGAGTTTAATTTTTAAAATATGAACATTAGGCGCAGGCAAAGATAAACATTTTAGCAAATAAATATTAACAAACATTTACACACTCATCAAACATAAGAGCATAAACATAATTAACAGTAACAAGCATGTTAATCTCGTATTCTTGTAACAGTGTGCCTGACTTTAGACACCAAAATCCAAACCTTTTAATAAAGAAATAAGAAATACAACATTTCATATTTTTATTAAATCTTCTCTTGAATTAGCACCATATGTATATATATATATATATATATATATATATATATATAGATAGATAGATAGATAGATAGATAGATAGATAGATGTGTGTGTGTGTGTGTGTGTGTGTATATATATATATAGATAGATAGATAGATAGATAGATAGATAGATAGATAGATAGATAGATAGATAGATAGATAGATAGATAGATAGATAGATAGATAGATAGATAGATAGATAGATAGATAGATAGATAGATAGATAGATAGATAGATAGATAGATAGATAGATGAAAAACATACATTGATTTTTAATTGTGCTTTAACATAATTATGTTAAAAAAACAAACTAATGAAACTGGCCTGATAAAAATGATGGCATCCTTAACTTTATAGTTTGAATAGCCTTTGTAGGCAATCACTGCAATCAGGCAGTTTCTGTAACTCTCCAGGAGACTTCTGCACCTGTCCACAGGTATGTTGGCCCACTCCTCATGAGCAAACTGCTCCAGCTGTCTCAGGTTTGAAGGCTGTCTTCTCCAGACTGCATGTTTCAGCTCCTTCCACAAATGTTCAACAGAATTTAGATCAGGGATCATAGAAGACCACTGAGATCAAGCTTTCTGACACTGGGCAGCACATTTCGCTCCAGAATGTCTTGATAGTCTTGAGATTTCATTGTACCTGCACAGATTCAAGACACCCTGTGTCAGATGCAGCAAAGCAGCCCCAGAACATAACTGAGCCTCCCCCATGTTTCACAGGAGGCACAGTGTTCTTTTCTTTGTATGCTTCATTTTTGCGTCTGTGAACACAGAGCTGATGTGACTTAACAAAAAGCTCCAGTTTTGTCTCATCTGTCCAAAGGACATTCTCCCAGAAGCTTTGTGGATTGTCAATATACATTTTGACAAATTCCAGTCCCCCTGTATATGATTTGCTTTCAAATGGTACATGGACTTGAGCTTATACAGCTCTTTTTCTAGTCTTTTGACTACTCAAAGCTGCTTTACACCACAGGTCACACTCACCCATTCACACTCACATTCACTCACTGGTGGTTCTGAGTTTCTATGTTACTTATCCATCAGTATCAACTAACACATTCACACCCTTTCATGTCCATTTACATTTCACTGATGCAGCAGTGGGAGCAGCTTGAGGTTATGTGTCTTTCTCAAGGACACATCGCCATGTATCCCGGGAGCTGGGCTCAAACCTTCAGCTTCCTGATCACTGACCAAGCGCACTATCGAACTGCGCCACCGACGCCTCCCAACAGTGATGTTCTCCACTGAGTCCACTTTTTCACAAAAACTAACAGATGGTGTGATCTGACACTGATGTACCTTGACCTTGGAGTTCTCCTCTAATCTCTCTGAAGTTGTTCTGGGCTCTTTGGTTTCCATTCGTATTCTCCGTCTCTTCAGTCTGTCATCAGTTTTCCTCCTGCAGCCACGTCCAGGGAGGTTGGCTACAGTCCTGTGGACCTTAAACTTCTGAGTAATCTGTGCAGCTGTCGTCACAGGAACATCAAGCTGCTTGGAGATGGTCTTATAGCCTTTACCTTTAACATGCTTGTCTATAATTTTTTCTTTCTTTTGTTTTTTTAATTCGAATTTAATTTCAATACAAAAAATACAAGTTATCAATAGATATTCACAGACAGCTCCGACCCAAGTTCCAGAGTGCCCTTCTTTTATACTAAGAGTGTATCCAGTTTAAAGGTGCCTGATATAATTAAAGAAAACAAAACACTGTAGCCTTGAACCAGGGTGTAAAAAGACCTACCATTTGGTGTTTCACCAAAATACATGTAATATTTAAGCAAACTCTTACACACATCCATCAAATACAAAAGAAATAAAAGTACAACACTGCTTGGATAGTTTCAACCCCTCTATACAAAGTCTGATCTGTATTGTCTTATGTACTGTAACCATCCTTTCCATATATTACTAAAATTGTCCTTTTCCAGCCTGACAGCAGCAGTAATTTTCTCCATGTTATATACTCAGCATAACATCCAGCCATTCATCCACCTTAGGCACTGAATCAGTTTGCCATCTCCTGGTGATTGCCTTTTCACCAGCCAATATCATGATTCTCATTATCTTATAGTCATCCCTTCTTCTTAAATGTAATACATCAATTATACCCAAATACAAAATTTCAAAACTTAACGGAACTTTAATATTTAATACTTCATCTATTACATTTTTAGTTTCCATCCAATATTAATTTATCATGGGGCAATCCCAAAAGATGTGGAAATGATTTGCTTTACGAGCACCACAAGACCTCCAACAAATTTCTTCCTTTCTAATAATAAATGAACAAAACAAAAATAGAAAAGAAGAGTTGGTACGGTGGCGTATTGCATTCACTTGAAAATAAATTAAAAAATGCCTGTTTATATGAAATACTATGTCTTAAAAACAGGAATTTTATTTATTTTTGATCTTCCTATTTTTATGACATAGTATCTCGTAAAAACTGGAATTTATTTATTTTTGATTTTCCTGTTTTTACGAGATACTACAGGAAAAACTGGAATTTATTTATTTTTGAGTTTCCTGTTTTTATGAGATACTATGTCGTAAAAATAGGAATTTATTAATTTTTTAATTTCCTGTTATTACAAGATACTATCTCATCAAAACCGAAAAATGATTTATTTTCAAGTTTCCTGTTTTTATGAGATACTAAGGAATGTTTAAAGTAACGAACATGTCGCGCATGTTAGACCAGGGGCGGATCTAGTCATATGGGGGCCCAAGGCAAACCCAGTCATTGGGGCCCTTCCCTGTACTGTGCTGATACATTTTTAAATTATTTTTAGTAATTTTTCCAACTTATGGAATGGGTGCAGACAAAAAATAAACAAGGAAATTACAGATATCAAACAAGTAGAGGGGAAAAAGGGGCAGAAGCAGAATAAATGGAGGGTAGTAAATAAAATATAAAATAACCAACATTAAATTAGATTAAATAATAATATGAAAAGCGAACAGGGTCAATAACTCAGTATTTCACTGGTTTTCAGCATGCTGATACATTTGTATTGTTAGGTAACATAATGAAACTAAATGATTTTCCTTAAATTCTGTAATTTAGTTCAATTTTGACAGAAGGCGTGTTTGTTAATTAGTCCTGCTGTTGTTATCTGACAGTTTAAGTTACAAGTTACATACCCATGTTTATATGTCCTCCACATCCAGGGAATAAAATTAATCACCAAAAAAAGATTTTGACTCTAAATGTTTTTGATTACGGATCCCCTAATAAGAAGTTTATGGTGCATGACCAAAATTATCCAGTGCCTGGGCCGTAAGCTTTTTATAGCCTACTAAGTGTCATATAGTTTGAAAAGTTATGAATTAAGGTATTTTACAGGATATCATGATTGAAAATAAAGCCAATGACATCAAATGGATGAGGTCTACTGACAAATTGATTATAAAATATGGATGTTGATCTCCTCTACTTCATACTACAGCGTGTGAATTAAGACTAAAATAATAACTGAATCAAAGAAAACTTTAGTAATACTTTTTTGTGAGATGTTTGAGGGGCCCTGGACATCTTGGGGCCCCAGGCAATTGCCTGTGTTTGCCTAATGGTAGCCTAAGTACGCCCCTGTGTTAGACCTTATTCAGTTTTATTTCTCGCTTGGTTTGAAACATTGGGAGATACTTGTGTCTTTGAGCGGTGTAGATGCCATTGCTATTAGTTTGTCCACATTGCGCAGACACCTGAGGAATTTGCGATTGTTCCGACACAAAGTCAGATCTGCTCGACATTGCGGTTTTTGTACCTGTGTTAACCACGTACCTGGTTGATAAATGCAGCAGCCAGTCTCGAAGCAAAGCGTCAGGAGGAATCCTGTTTTTACGAGATAGTATGTCATAAAAACAGGAAAATCGAAAAATAAATTCGTTTTTACAAGATAGTTTCTCGTTAAAACAGGAAAATCAAAAATAAATAAATTCATGTTTTTACGAGGTAGTTTCTCGTTAAAACAGGAAAATCATAAATAAATAGCCTAAATTCCTGTTTTTACGAGATAGTTTCTCATAAAAACAGGCGGATTTTTATTTATTTTCATGTGAATGCAATACACCACCGTAAGTTTGGCACTGACCTACTCTTTGGCAAAATGTCTTGATAGCATATGTCATAAGTTGGCATTATACAAATAAAGATTGATGGATTTATTTATTCAATTATTGATTTATTGAATAAATTGCATGCATACAATGTCACTGTCAGGAAAAAACCTCTCATCTCCAAAAATTGCTGCTTTCAAAGAAATGAAGTTAAAAAACTAACCTTGCTGTGCCAAGAGCTGCGCCGTGGAAGGTGGCCAGTAGCGCTGTTTTATTACCAAAAAAAAAAAAGCCTGAAAATGGAGATGAGAGGTTTTAGCCTCACTCAGAAAGCTGACACAGAGGGACTGTAGCCTTTCTGCAGATTCATCATTTTAGCTCTCTGCTGCTGTACATCATTTGACCTCTGACATTAACAAGTCATTTTGGCCCAGAGAGATGCTGCTCACTGGATATTTTATCTTTTGAAGACCATTCTCTGTAAAGCCTGGAGATAGTGGTTTGTGAAAATCACAGTAGATCAGCAGTTTTTGACGGAGCAGATGTCTCCCAAATCACCTTTTGTGTCAGGTAGTCTTTGTCTGCATGTCTAAATGCACTGAGTGTCTGCCATGTGACTGAAGTTAGTGATTTCTTTATTTCATTCATATATCTGAAATAAAATATTTTCATACAAGCATCTAAGCATATAATTGAATGAAAAGCAACAAAGGGAAGAACAATCTTATATTATATGCCCCTTTTACACACTTCACACAAAAATTAAAAAACAACAAAACAACAACAACACAATAATCAACATAATTCGTAACTAGGGATGTGACGGTATGAAAATTTAGTGTCCCGGTTATTGTGATCAAAACTATCACAGTTATCATTATTATTGCTGTATTGTTTCAGTGTGCTCAAAATGTTCAAAAAGTACTTTTACACAGTCTTTAAATCATTTAATCCCTTTCATATTTTAATTTTAACAGTTCTTTTGTCTTTTTGGTCAATAACTATGTTATTAATGCTTTAAACAGTGTGTCATTACAAGAAAAGTAAAAATAGATTTGAACTTTAAACAGTATTCTCTTTATAAACAATTGTAAATTAACATGTTCAAAGTTTTGAGACAACCAGAAATAAACCTAACCTATTTTACGTCCACTCAAACATTTTAGTTTGCCTGCAGCATTAGTGTCCATGTTACAGCTCGTTATTTTAGACCAGGTCTAGGCTTTTTTAAATTATTTTTTTAAATTTGGGTTTACTAACGATGGTCCCTAAAGCAGTTAGCCCTCTTCATGACTCTTTTCTGCTGTCCCCTTTCCATGGCAGATGTCCTCGACATCTCCTTTTATATTTAAAAATCACAATTAATGAAATTCATAAAACACGAATTGTGGCGGAAAAAGATGATTTATTACAAATGGAATACGGCGAAATACAGCAAAACATGGCGAATAAACACTGAAAGAACGGCAGGAACACACTCCAGATTGATACTAATGCTGTTATTTACAACCTTTATAAATTATTTACTCAGAAAATCCTGATAAACCTCCTATAATTCACTCAGGTATGGCTCTCTGAATCCTCTCTCTCTCTCTGTTCATTTACTCGAGGAGTTACAGCAGTTTTAATCACGCACATTTTTATCTTTCACCACAGCTTCGTGTTTTAGACAGGGTGACTATAGTCACTCAATTTCCCCTCAACATCCTTGTAAAATCCAAACTTTGAAAAGACTTTATACTTCAGCCATTTTGAGTAGGAAAACCAGCGAGAGTCTGAGTGAGGCTCCAGCTGCTAAGGCCAATCATTGTAAGCTGTGCATGCACACCTCTGTTTGGGACACACTGCTGCTACATCGAGGGGCAGATGCACGTAGTTTCGCCTTCCTAGGCAAAGAGCAGCGTCATCGTGAGCTATTGACACAGTGTGATGATCAAAGACGGTATAATGGTAATTGTAATAGGACACGGTAATGATTACCGAGGGAAATTTTACCGCGGTTTACCATTTTATCGGTAACCGTTACATCCCTATTCGTAACAACAATGATAAAATAAAACAACTGTCATCAGCACAAATTCTTTTTGCTTCACAATGACAACAACAAGCAACAACCACCAAAATAATACTAAAATTATAATGTTTGAGAGATTTCATCAATTACAAAAATGGTAATTGACTTACTTAACATACTGCTCTTTAATGTCCTTTTACATGTGAATTTTGATATGGATTGTTTAATGTCTTTGGTTAGATTATTCCATAAATTAACCCCTTTAATAGAAACACAACAACCCATCATTTTTGTCCTAAATGTTGTTTTTTTTTAAAAAATCTCTATTCCTCTTAAAGGTGCTATGAGGAGAATCTATTACCGGTGACATAAAGACTCTGCTACCCATGAGCACGTGCGGCGACTGTCCTACTGCTGCGTTCCAGTAACCTCTGAACTGGGAGTGACATCATCTCTGACTTATCGGCGTTCCAGTTGAAGTCAGAAAAAAACATGCTGATCTACCAGGATATTGTTAGTGTTTGTTAGCTCAGGGGTGGCGAGGTTTCACCGAGTTCTCAGTAGGAAATTCAGACTTCAGGGGACGTTCCAGTTGCAGTTTCCTTCTCGGAACCCGGAAATTCCTACTTCTGACTACAACTGGAACGCACCGAAAGACGTGACCCAAGCCAAAGCGTGTGTTTGTTGTGATGCTAATGAATGCAGCTCAGACCTTCCTCAGAACTCTGCATTGCTTTACAACTTCTTTTTTCAACAACTTACAGGATGCAAAGCGACGAGGTAATGTATCTCTTTCTAGTTACGTAGCGGTAGTTTTTGATGTGTGACAACAAGCAATTTTTGGAAAACTTAGTATCGTAGTTCTGTAGCCGGCTATATATCTCTACTTACAGCCCGGTGCTCTAAGACGTGTCTGAATAATATAAATTTGCTCTAGTTTTAATTGTCTTGTTCCCGAAGTTGAGTATCCAGGCCAGTCCAGCCCTGTCCGACCCGAACCCGAAGCTAAAGAATAGCATTTATAGATAACCTATAAATGCTATAGGTTAAAACTCATCTTAAAGTGTGTATTTTGATCAGGCATATATCTAAAATTGAGACTGTTTTGTAATTACTTAGAAACTCCTCACAGTCCCTTTAAATTATAATTACTTTCTCTTTTTTTCAAATCTTTTCTGAAGATTAATGGGTAACAATCTTGTATGTGCTTTAAACATAAATTGCAAGATACAATAATCTACTAAATCATAAAATTTCAACACTTTGAAGAAAAAATGAGTTGGTTGGATCTCTGTATTGTTTTCTAGTAATTAATCGGATAACTCTTTTTTGCAAAATAAAACCAGACTTTGTGTTTTGCAGGCATTTCCCCAAACTTCAACACAGTAGGTCAGATATGGAACAATCATCTGTTTCATCCCTGTGGTCAGCTGTGAGCCTGACTCCTTCTCTTTGCTTCACCCTCTTGCCCCTCTCAAGCTCACAGGTCTATGTTGGTTTCTAATCTGCTCCTGGAGGTGGACTCCCTCCTGTAGGTGGACTCCCTCCTGGAGGTGTACTCCCTCCTCGTGGTAGACTCCCTCCTTGTACCCTCAGCTGCAGGGAGACTCAGAGTCCATGTGGACTGAAGCTCTGTGAATCATTCTGGCAGCAGCATTGGCTCTAATGTGATTCCCCCTCATTTCCTCCATAAACACTAATCAGATCAGCGTGTTGGACATGTGTGAGCGAGTGAGCTCCCACTGAATCAGCCTCAGCTCCAGATTTCTCCAATATTACTCACAGGACTTCCACCTCTCATTAGCACCATGTCATGTGCTGCTGGATGGTCCGGCCACAGGAAGTGACCCTGTGTGGGCGTGTGAGCGACTCCTGAGCTGCTGCACATTGTTCTGAGATTTACTCCACAGGAGAGGTCTCATGAGTCACCACAGACTCAACTCTTTAATATGTAAACTCCCTGAACCTCAGTTTTCACCTCAAGATACAATGACAAGCCAAACCTTCTGTCCACACCAACGAGAGATTCACAAAATTTATCAGATCGACATCACAGACCTGATAAAAATCTTAAGACCAGTTGAAAAATTGCTAGAATATGCATTTTGCACATTTGGACCTTAATGATTCCAACATCACAACCCCAACATCACAAACCGGGACTAACAACAACAACAACAAAAAAGGGAGTCATGAATTATGCCTTACGTGGAACAAAGGATTGGTCATAATATGTCAAATATGGACACTAAAAGAGAGTCAAGAATTATGTCATACTTCTGTAAATGAATAAAAATGTATAACAATTTGTTAATATGTGGAAAAGAGGAGACTAAATACTAAATATTGAGAAAATGGGGACGGGACTAGATAAGCTCTGCTTCTCCCGTCTTCCCTTTCCGACATGTACATTTGATCAACTATTGACAATGTGTGATGCTGTATAAATGTGTTGACGTGACCGAAATAAATAAATAAATAAATAAATAAAAATAAATAAATAAGTGAGGTTTTAAATAGAGCTACAATATGCAAAAGCAAGAAGGGGGAGTGTGACAAAAAGCACTTTGAAAAAGTAATTTATTGAAAACAACAAGTAAACTGGAATAGACTGTTTATCAGCTGATCAAAAGTTTAAGATCATCACTCAAAAAATGACAAAAAACTCTCCAAACCAGAACAAAAGTGTTTCTCAGTAGGACTCAGTAATGAGTAGCTCCACCGTTCTTGTTGATCACTTCAAAAATTGGTTTGTGCATGCTTGATGAGAGTGTTTCCAGGAAGCTTTTGGGAACATTGCTCCAAGTGGTGAAGATGGCTTCATGAAGGGCATCAACTGTCTGGAACTGACGGCCATTTTTATAAACTTCCCTTGCCATCCATCCCCAAATGTTCTCTATGGGATTTAAATCAGGGGAACATGCGGGATGGTCCAAAAGAGTGATGTTATTCTCCCTGAAGAAGTCCTTGGTCAAGCGAGCATTGTGAACTGCAGTGTTGTCCTGTTGAAAAACCCAGCTGTTACCACACAGACGAGGGCCCTCAGTCATGAGGGATGCCCTCTGCAACATCTGCACGTAACCAGCCGCCGTTTGACGACTCTGCACCACCTGAAGCTCCAGTGTTCCACTGAATGAAAAAGCACCCAGATCAGATGGACCCCCCTCCACTGTGCCGGGTAGAAAACATCTCAGGTGGGAGCTCCTTGTCATGCCAGTAACGTTGAAGCCATCTGAACCGTCAAGGTTACATTTTTCTCATCAGAGAATAAAACTTTTTTCCACCTTTCAGTGTCCCATGTTTGATGCTCCCTGGCAAAGTCTAAACGGGCAGTTTTGTGGCGTTGAAGGAGACGAGGTCTTTGAATTTGTTTTTTGTTTTTGAAACCATTTTCCCGAAGATGCCGTCTGATGGTTATTGTGCTGTCTAAAAACAACAACATGGATCATGGATGTCCCCCTTCAGCAGGTGTTTGAAAACTGGAAAATCTTTTTAAGAGACAGTGAAAAGGTCAAAGCCATTAATGACAAAGTGATGGCATTCATATTGCTCAAAGACCAGCTCTTTTCTGACAAGAGCCCGGGTTTCCACAAGTTAATGGCACATTTAAAGCTCCGTTACACCCTCCCAAGCTGTCACTTCTTGGATGTATCCCTCCTTACACATATCCATAACTTGATAATAAAACACATAACAAGAACGAACCACACGTACGTTTTTCCACAGACACATGGGCTTCTGGTACTAGTCCGGTCAGCAAGCTAAGCTTAACAGCTCAGTGGTTGGATCAGGATTTCAACATGCAGAAACATTATAAGAAATATAAAAATATGAACTTATCGGTTATCGTATCGGCCATGAGTAAAAAAATAAAAACAGAACACAATGATTGCAAATAATTTCCCACGCATATTTAATCAGATTCACTGCAAAAACAAGAGATTTGATATCCAAACTAATAAACTTACTTTTTTTGCAAATATTTACTCATTTTGAGTGTTGATATAGAATTAACTCTAATCTGTCAAGTAATGGGGGAAATTAGCTTTAATAAAGGTACCATGTGTTGTTAGAGCACACATACAATAAAAACAATCAACTGCATTTTTGTGACATCAGCTTGTTCAATAATAGAGGGTTGACAGGATGTCTGACTCTACAAGTGTCATTTACAGGCTCACAGTGAAAAGTTCAATTAAAGGAGACATATCATGCTGATGCATGATTTAATACTTATATATAATATAATAAATTTGAAAACAAGACCTTACACCCCCTTAATTTTCAAAAAATTAGATATTGTGTTTTTTCTGATATCCTAGAACGAGATTTGATGCCTCTGAAAATTGGTCATTGCGAGATGTCCGCGAGATTTCGAACGTCCTGACGACACGAGGTACCTTTCTTTTTATTGGAGTAATCTGATAAAACACTTCCTCCTCTGTGATGTCCGTCAGCCCCAAACCCTCACCGAGGAACACATCCACCAGCAGGGGTATAAAGCTCCCTAGCTCACACTCCCTCATTACCAGCTCTGGCCTGTAGGGGGACTCAATATGCGCTCGCTGCTTTGAGCCTACTGGAAAATACAGTAGAAGAAGAAGGACAGGCTGGCTCTACCCCCGATAGAACTGACCAATCAGAGCACAAAGGGCTGTGACGTTGCAAGGTAACTTTAGGTCAGCCTGGAAGCCAAATGTTTCAACGAGAGCTTGATAATGGCCTAAAATGAGGATTTTGAGAACGCTATTGTGGGGCAATGAAGGAACTAAATGACTTGTACTGAGGGCAGAAATGCTTTACAGGCATCCTAGTCCGGCATAGTGAAAAGGAGAAACAAGCATGATATGTCCTCTTTAAAGATGACGTGGATTTCAATCACTAAAACACTGGTTTACATTTGTTTTTGACACCAGCTCTTCTTCACCTGAGAGGTAATTATCAGGGATTTGACTCCATCCACAGTGAAATTAATATGTGATTGCTGAAATGCCAACATTTTAACTCTTCTCATTTTTTCAGGTGAGTGCTTAATTTTATGTGCATACTTCCTTGTTTTTTCATTATTCATTTATTTGCTTCACAGATGTTTAGATTTTTTAGTTAAAACTGAACCAAATTAATAAAACGAATTAAAAAAATTAACTTTTTTTAGTTGTTTCTTGTTGCCCCATCCTCATATCTTTCCTGAAACTCTTATGTCAAAGGTGGCTGCCATTTATTCTCCGGGGTATAATCTTCATCCATCACTTGATCTGTCCTGCTTTTTTGCACAATTTCTAGAAAAGTATCTATATTGCTGGGATGCTGTCCTTTCTTGATGGTGTGTTAATTTACGAAGCATAATTCTGTAACTTAAGAGCAGTGGTGGACAAAGTACTCACTGCCAGTACTCAAGTCAAAATATAGATACTCATGTTCAAATACTACTCCAATACAAGTGAAAGTTGCTCAGTCAAATTTTTACTTAATTTAAAGTACTGGAGTACCTGCTTTTGAAAATACTCAAGTATTAAAAGTACATTTTCCCTTTGACCTTACAGAACGAAATGACTGAAACAAAGTACTGAATGCACTGACCTGCTTATAGATTGTATATTGAACCACTAATGAATCAACAAAAGGACACAACCATTGACATTTTTTTTTTTAACCCCCCCAAAAAAAACAATAAAAAACAGCACGGAGGTGTTCTGACACAGGAACAACCAAACAGTGCAAAAAAAGACAAAAACAAACTGCAGTGTTTGTTTGTCTCTCAGTAAAGATTGTATTAATAGCCAAACATTATTTTAAAACAGTGAAATATCACTAACTAGGGGTGTCCCGATACAACTTTTACACCTCCAATACAATACTGATAATGGAGCCAGAGTATTGGCCAATACCGATATCAATCTGATACGATATCAGCAGGAATCATACAGACTTTTATCACTTATTTTGTAGTATGGACTGTAAGAAAAGGCTTGATCAGGTCAGATTACTCAAACAGAGAACAGAAGTCAGCAGCAGTGAGTAAAACTAACCAATTTGTTATTAATCATAGATTTAACTTTACACGTAAGAATATACTACAGTTAAAATAAAATAAATAAAAAATAAATGTGAAGATCCTGGAAAATAACCTAAATAAATCCAATAAAAAGCAAAAACATATATTTTTAAATTGCAAAATAACCACTGTGTTGAACTAAAACATAAGCATATTCTACAACTGAATTAAATAAAAAAATAAATCGGAATGAACTGCTTGTATCGGAGTGCTGATATCGGAGATTTCAGATGCAGGTCCTATCGCAGTAGCGCATGCGCGTCTTCTTCTTCTTCTTTGTTGTTTAATGTGTTGTTTAATTTAACTCAAAAGTGCATTACCTCCACCAGCTGGACTGAAGTGATGAACAGGATGCACGAAGTATAGATTACAACACTTGAACTAATCACATTTTAGAAGAGAAAATAAATTTCATCCGCTGACTTTATATCTGTAAATGTAGTGGAGTTAAAAGCAGAATATTTGTCTTATAAATGTAGTGAAGTAAAAGTCATAAGTCCCCCCCCCCAAAAAAAAAATCAAGTAAAGTACAGATACCCAAAAAATATACTTAAGTACAGCACTCAAGTAAATCTACTTCGTTACTGTCCACCCCTGCTTACGAGTAGATATTTTAAATGTATTAAAGTATTAAAGGGACAGTTGGGGGCGGAGTGTCCCTCTGATAAATCAGTCCCCCCCTCTCAGCTGATCAAAACATTAACACGCTAGCGGCTTCAGATGCTTCATATAACTTTTATCAAGTATAGTAACTCTTCTGTTTTGACTGTCAGCGGCGTGAGGAAGAGACAATGCAGGAAATTAAAAAAGGGATTATTATGACAACGCAGATGAAGTCTCATTCAGTTTGGAGTCAAGAGGACACCTGTAACCGGACTTTACAGAGGACGAGTCGCTAAAGAGGAATATAGAGGACACATCCATGGAGCCTGGACATCAAGATAGAGACGTAAATAAACAGTGTGTTTGACCTGGGAATATGTGATATGGATGGCGGTATTACTTGCAAACGGACTTTCCTTTCCCGAAGTTTTGTGGACATACTTTCACCTCCCGAAGATAAACTGGAAAAACGTCCCAGATCTGAAGGACCTAATGACAGTTTCTGCTCAAAGTAAGTAATAATGATCTGTCAGAGACAAATAAGCAGAGTAGAGGAGGCTGTTTGTTGATCATAACAATCTGTCAGCTAACAGGTAACAGAGATGCATTCACTATACTGTGTAACTGAATGCCCTCGTTACGCAGAGGAATACGGTGAAAGCTGAGTTCTCCATGATGCACATCTGTTTCTGAATCAAGGGAAGCATCACAAAAACCCATCTCAGCAATATTTGTCTTATAATGTGCTTTTAATTAGTCTAAAACAGCCATTAAAAGCAGCTAGCTAACTACGGCGGAGTGATTTAGCGGAGGGACACACGGCGTGAGTCGGCTTAGGTCTGGATAAACTTCATATTGCCGAAAGATTAATGCACCTCAAAAATTGTCTATGTAGCGTACTCTTAAACTATGGTATTACTTTTTGATTTGAGTTCTTGTAGGCGGAGAAAATAGCCTTTAACTCCGGTACGGTACTTTTCTATTAGCGTCTTTTTCTTCGTCACCGATGGTCACAGTCTGTGGCTTTCTGATGGAGAGGAGAGAACTTTCTACAGTATCTACTGTCCTTAGTGACCATATGGAGCTCATACAACCCCACTTCAAAAATACTGAACCGTCCCTTTAAAGTTGAATCTGCCAAAAAAAAATTAATGCTTGAAGAAGATTCTGGAGTCGCAACGTCTCTCCACCCTCATCCCAACTCACCCTCATACCTTGTGCATTTATCTCACACCAGTACACGTACGGGTCCACATACAGAGTTCTTCAGAGAGGGAAGAGCCTAAAGGTCACTGAAAAGAGCTAAAACTCCTGAGACATTTCCAGAAACAATCTAATGTGTGATCACATCAAACATACTGCCTGGGTGGCACACATTAGCCTCTATTAATTCTGCTGTATTGTTAATAAGTCTTTTCCACACTATATATTACAAGGTTGCTGGTGTTGTGTTCCGTAATCCTGTTCACTACAACAGTAAAAGTTTTGCTCATTAACATATTTATAAAGAGGAAATCTGGTATTTTTCAATCCTGTAGGAGACGCCAGAGAAACAAACAAATAAACAAATAAAAAAAAAAAGAGAGGATGTAGAGGACAGACTCTTGAAGGTTTAAAAACTAAAACTTTATTTCATAGAGAATATGTCACAGGTAAGAGGCCACCACAAGAGCTTAAAATAAAGCCATGATGTCCAGCAGTGCAGTTCCCAAAGTGTCCACTGGAGGTTGTCTTCAGAAGCGAGTCAATCCCCATAGACCTCCATATTAAAATGTCCAACTTTAAAGAAGATATGAGCATGTTAACAGCATGGAAAAAATAAAAACTGACAATATATCCAAGCCAACATTATAAAGAAGAAGGGGCATGGCCTAATGACAGATATGAAATGTATGTATTAATGCAAAAATCAGAGTAAAAATCTGTCTCGATCATCTGACAAGTCTGGCCTGCAACTATTCAACTATATAACACCATTCCTTCTTAATATTAGCATTGTTAGTAGTTTAGAAACTGTGCTGCAGACTCTTTCAAACTCTTAATTACTGATTTGTGGGGGTCTGCCTGTGGGGCGGGATGGCACAGTGGTGGAGCGACAAGGTTTGCAGACCGACTCCCCAGTCAGGTGGAACCAGGGCTGTGATGATCAAGTTAATTTAAAAAAATATAAAAAGGCTTTATAGTTCAATGAAAGAAAGTGACTCTCTGTTTTTAAGATCTCAGATGAGCAGCAAAGTGATGTTCTAGCTGAGAATACCAAAAAAGATTACATTAATTATGTGTAGGGATAGGAAGTGAAAAACAACTATAAATGAGAGCAGATCACAGCTAGCTCATAGAATCAATACTATTATTCTGAGAGGCACAAAATTGGATTTTGGCTGATTTCAGATATTTTCAACTCGGTATCACTAATACAGATCCCAATAATGATACTGTTTTGTCAAAAGTACAAAATCTCCACTTCACTAATATTGATGTCTTACTTCCACTATGACAGTTTTTTTATTAGAGATAGACTTGAAACAAAAAAATCATCATTACATTCTCAATAATTGAACTGTTGTAGACATTCTGTGATCATGAGGTTGAGCAAGGGATGTAACAGTTTGAAAATTTCATACCACGGGTATTGTGACCAGAATTATCACAGTTATCATTATTATCGCGGTATTGTTGCAGTGTGCTCAAAATGTTCAAAAAGTACTTTAACACAGTCTTGAAATCATTTAACCCATTTCATATTTTAATTTTAACAGTTCTTTGTCTTTTTTGTCAATAACTTTGTAATTTTACAAGGATGTCGGGGGGAAACTGATTGACGACAGTCTAAACACGAAGCTGCAGTGGAAGACAAAAATGTGTGTGATTAAAACTGCTGTAACTCCTCGAGTAAACGAGCAGACTGAGAGAGAGAGGATTTATAGGACACTCACAGGATGTCCTATAAGTAAATTTGTTAAAAAAATTTTTATGAGATATAAAAATAAACAATTCTGGCAAGTATTTGTCATTATTATGTTATAAATGCTTTAAACATGTGTGTAATCACAAGATAAGAAAAAATGATTTGAACTTACAACAGGATTCTCTTCATAAACAATTGTAAATGAACATGTTCAAAGTTTTGAGGTGACCAAAAATAAATCTGACCTATTATACATACTCACACATTTTAGTTTGCCTGCATTAGTGTCCGTGTCACAGGTTGTTACATTAGACCATGTCCAGGTCTTTATATTTTTTATTTTTTGTTTTACTGACGATAGTCCCTGAAGCAGTTAGCCCCCTTCATGACTCTCCTCTGGTCTCTCCTTTCCATGGCAGATCTCCTCCACATCTCCTTCTTTAATATTTCAAAATTACGATTGGTTAAATCAATATAACACGACCTATGATAGAAAAGCTGATACTAATGCTGTTATTTACAACCTTGATACATTATTTACTCAGAAAATCCTGATAAACCTCCTATAATTCACTCAGGTATGGCTCACTGAATCCTCTCTCTCTCTCTCTGCTCGTTTACTGGAGGAGTTACAGCAGTTTAAATCACGCACGTTTTTGTCTTTCACTGCAGCTTCGTGTTTTAGACAGGGTGACGGTCGTCGATCAGTTTCCCCTCAACATCCTTGTAAAATCCAAACTTCGACCAGACTTTAGGCTTGGTCCATTTTGAGTAGCAGAACCCGTCAGTCTGAACGGAGCTCCAACTGCTATACAGGACTTCTCAGAGGCCAAACATTGCAAACTGTGCAGGCGCTCCTCTGTCGGTGTGAGACGGCTGCTTCACCGAGGAGCAGTTCAGGCTTTTCCAGTCAAAGAGCAGCATCACTGTGAGTTATTGACACAGTGTGATGATCAAACACGGTATAGAAGTAATTGTAATAGGACACAGTAATGATTACTGTGGGAAATTTGACCGGGGTTTACCATTTTACCAGTAACTGTTACATCCCTAGGTTAAGCATTCTGATAAATACATAAATACTGATACTTTAGCCAGTATTAGGGATTTATATGGCTGATGTACGTCCAATTATTGACTAAAATTTTCATATCGGCAGACACTATTATTTAACTTTACAAATGCTGATCCCAAAATCAAGCCAATAATTTCTTGCATCCTTATTATTTGTCTTTAAGCTTAACAATTCCCATCTCAGTCCCACTTTGTTTCACATGCCTTCCAAATCAAACATGTCCAGTTCTCATCAATTAAATAAGATTATAGATCAGACAAAATCAGTGCTTAGTATTAAACAAAACAGTGATAACTGCACAACATGCAGTGAGTTCAGTAAGGGTGTAAAAAGTAAAAACTTGGAAAAAAAAAAGTAGAAACAACTTAGCTCCCCAGAAAATCCTCAGGAACAGATAAGGAGCTTGATAAGGAATCAATAAAGAAGGTGTTACATTACGTGAACATTCTTCTAATATAGGGAATATATGTGATATATATAACTGACCTTTGGCTGAAATGTGGCCTATAAAAATAAGAAGAAATTTCCTCATTTGCTGGTATACTGGCTATTAACTTTTTAGGCTATTATCTGCCAATGTCACCTTGTTTCAAGCAGTCCTAGAATTGGTGGGAACAATAAAATAGTTTATTGGTAGGTTGGTATAAAGTCAACATTGGGTCTCCCATCCCAAAGCTCTGAGCTGCTCAGAGCTTCAGTCTGAAAAAACAGTTAACTTGCTGGTCCAAAGCCTTCTCCAAATCACACAAACCAGCCTGGAGAGCACCAGGACCACCTGATACAACCAAATTGGATGTAAGACTCCTACACCCTTATCACCAGACCAAATCAAACAAAACAAATTCAAGTGAAGTACGGAAAAAAAACAAAAATATCACCTGAACCCTGAAAACAGTTCCTTCACTAAGAAAAGACAGTGATCAGGTTCAGGTCTTAACCATAGACTGTAAAAAACATGGACGCCATGTCGCTGGGCTCGAATTGAAGTCGCCACAAAAACTGCTCCCCCTGGTGACTGGCTGCAGTATAGGTCAACTCTCCGTCTCCCCCATTCATCTGAACGGGCCGTAGTGAAACTTAAAAAAATTAGTACACCTCGTAGAAATATTTCTCCCATCTGTATGCTGTGGTGATATGAAAGAATTATTGGGCTGTGTTTTTTCCAAGTCCTCTTTTTTCTGAAAAGTTTCTTTTTCATCAGTTATTAGAGTTTAAAAAATAACCGCGGTTTACAGCAGTTTCACAATGATTGTGTACGCTGTATGCTGCAGAGTTTTGTGACCGTTTACGACAGCTGCGTCCAGATATGGTCCAGATTCTCTACTGGCTGCACAATGGCGGCGCCCTGACGGGGGATATCATGGCTTCAAAACCGTTACATGGTGGAAGGCGGAACCACGCTATCCAGCTCTTATAATACATCCATGGTCTTAATTGGATGACATCAGTGTGGAGGTTCATCTAGCCTCTCCTCACCCCCTCGTGATGGACCCATGAACCTGGTTCAGGTCTTTACTGGATGACATCAGTGTGGAGGTCCATTCAGCTTCTCCTCACCTCCTTGCAATGGACCCATGGTCCTAGTTCAGGTCTTACCTGGTCTGACATTAGTGTGGAGGTTCATCCAGCTTCTCCTCACCTCTTCATGATGGACCCATGGTCCTGGTTCAGGTCTTATCTGGATGACATCAGTGCGGAGGTTCATCCAGCTTCTCCTCACCTCCTCATGATGGACCCATGGTCCTGGTTCAGGTCTTACCTGGATGACATCAGTGTGGCGGCTTCATCCAGCTTCTCCTCAACCCCACATGATGGACCCATGGTCCTGGTTCAGGTCTTACCTGGATGACATCAGTGTGGCGGCTTCATCCAGCTTCTCCTCAACCCCACAGGATGGACCCATGGTCCTAGTTCAGGTCTTACCTGGATGACATCAGTGTGGAGGTTCATCCAGCTTCTCTCCTCACCTCCTCATGATGGACCCATGGTCCTTTTTCAGGTCTTACCTGGATGACATCAGTGTGGAGGTTCATCCAGCTTCTCTCCTCACCTCCTCATGATGGATCCATGGTCCTGGTTCAGGTCTTACCTGGATGACATCAGTGTGGAGGTTCATCCAGCTTCTCCCCTCTCCACGTTTCAGAGCGGCTGCCAGCGGAGCCTCTTCCGTCTCTGCCCGCTCATTGGTGGCTGCAGCCGCCCGTCACCCGGAACCAGCTGCGGGGCATTCCCTATCCGTGCGCTCGGTCGGAAGCCACCGCGGGTTCTCGGACGTCCATTGGCCCGCTCGGCTGTCAGTCGGCCTCCTCCCGTTGGAGCAGTCCGCCTCTCCGGCTCTCCACCTCCGTCACATCGGCTGCGAGGAGCAGCGAGCACGGCCGAAGAGAAGACCCCCACCATGACGAACCACGGGCTCTCCTGCTCCTTCAGAGAGAATTCGGCCTTTTAGGTAGTTTCTTAGTATTTAAGTCATTATTTCAAAGCTCTCCGGGATGATACCGTCGGGTCTCCGCGCCCTCTCCGAGCTCTCGTCCGTCGCCGCGGTCCTTCAGGGGGATGTGTGCCTGACTTCTGCTCAGAGCCATTTTCTGCAGACAAAGAGAGCCTGTGAATAGAGCTTCAGAGGCACACGGGTAAGAAACCAACAGACCACCAGCACAGCACTCACCGGCGGGCCACAGCGGCCCGAGCAGCTCCCTGGAGCGGCTCCCGGACTCCGGTTCACCTGCCACACGGTTTTATGTCGGTTTACCTCGAGCTAACACGCTAACTGCTAGCTGCTGTTAGCTCGTGCTAACTGAACGGCAGAAACTCCAGGGAATGCTAACATTAGCATTTTTGACAGCTCGGGAGCCACAACCGTTAGCCAACTTAACAGGCTCGTGCGGGGCAGCCTGCTTTATTCCCACCAATACAATAATCAGAGTTATTTATCCACGTCTGTGCTTGTTACCAAAGCGAAGTGAGGACATTAAATCCGAGCTGAAGGGGCCGTCTCGGGTGTAGGGTTAATGTGTTAGCATGTTAGCTAACTTGGATGGGACTAGGGAAAAGTGGGGCCTCCAGAAACGTAAAGGCCTTTCAGCCCTGCTGCACAAGAGCCCAAATAACCCACAGACATGAGCTGACATTCAGCATCAGTGACAGCTCTGTGCTGCAGTCATGTCCTGACACAGACCGTCAGTATAACGGGATCAGCCTGCCACGTTAATGTGGACGCAGGTAGGGGTGCGATGGCAGCAGGATTTTACACTTTGACGTGATATTTAATCACTTACACACAGTCCAGACCAGTTTGATGCCAAAAGCACTGAGAGTTAATCTTTCTCTTGAACGATGAGGAATTTTCTAACATGCCTTCAGCTAAAAGATGCAGCAAACTCCGGTACTCTGCCTAAAATACATTAAAAACAACATAACCATTCATTTCTACCCAAATGAGACAGCATGTAGGCATTTGCTTGGTCTTGTTAGTGTGCTTTTCTAAGCATGTTGTGTTTTCACACTGTTGGTGCTTCGTATTGTGCTGAATAATGAGTCTCAGATGTGATCCGGTTGGCAAAGTTCGTGCCATGTCTGCAGGGAAGTGTTAATTTACCATTAATGAAGAAGACAAAAGTACCATGAACTACGGAGTAAGCAGTGCCAATTTATCAAGAGGATCTTGATCTTTTTTTTAATGTAATTGTCATTTGGATGGGACAGTGCACACTAATGAACATGCAACATCTTGGGAGTCCTAACAAAATCATTTCGCACAAAGCTAATTTTCATCTGTATTCCCAAGCATGAAAGAGAAACATAAAACCAGAGACACCAAAACAGTACAATAATACAAACCATAACAGATACAGTAACATTAAAAACGCTACTGGTTAGTTAAGTCTGCCCTACAATGCATAAAACATAATATGATAATAATATTAATAATTCAACATACTAAAAGTGCATAAAGTCTGAATAAGATCAAATGAAAGTGCATGTTTGAAGGTGTTAGTTACAGTACTATTCTTATTTGACATTGTGTTACATAAGTAATTACAGCATAAATACCATCCAGTACAACAACAAAAAGCTGGGCAGATATAAACAGCCTACAGGAGCAAACATTCATGTGTCTGTGTGCTGCAGACCGTCTACTGACCTGTAAAAACACAACAGACCTTCGTAGTGATTTCAAGAACTGTGAAGGCGTTGTAAGTTATTCATAATTTTCAACGGTTATGTCGTCTGCTTGAATTAACTACTTTCACCTTAGCTAAAGAACTGTAGTAAAACGTGATAATATTCATGTCTAGATATGAACATTGAAGATATTAATATTGATAAAGCAATGATATAAATGAAATACAATTCTTATAAATAAAACTGCACTTTCCACACTCTTGTGTGTTATGATCTTTTATTTTTCTGAAAAATGCTTGGTTTTCACCAAACCCGTCATCATATCATAACGTATCGATATCGAGATATGAAATTTTATCCAGATCCTTCAGCCCAAGTTCTGTTGCCAGGCCCAGTTATATGTTTGAATAAATATCAACTCTAGTGGTGTTGAAACACTAATGTATTTTGATATTTTCCTGTGCAACATCTTTTTGATAGTTTCTATGTGCAACATTGATATTGAATGGAGGGCGTTTGATTCATATTTTAGTTCAGTCTCTGGCCAAAAGCCTGATGCCGTTTGTTCACTTATTGATTATATATCTATCTCTGAGACAGGAAATAGTTTGTCCATGCTGAAGGGACTTTGCCTGACATAATAACACTGATAAGGAATTGAAGTTTTATGAATAAAGCAAATTAATATTCTGGATTCTTATTGGGATGAAAACAGGAATATGCTATTTAAGTCAAGAAATAATTACATTGTCACCATGCTCATAGCCTCATGATATATTGCTTTATATCTGCTTGGGAAGGAGGAGTAGTCAGCCAGTAGCCATGTTCTATTTATTTTATTTTTTTATTTATAATTTTTATTTATGTTTATAAAAAAATGACGGTTCGGTATGTACCCCGGTTTTAGGGTCACGGTTCGGTACATTTTCGGTACAGTATGTGATCAGGCAAAACCATTTGCTTGTTTAGCACGTTTATTAAACCAACAATTTGTCATTATACAAACTGAAAACCAGTTTGTATAATGTACTGCTTGGTGATACTGATAAGTTTAATAAAATAAATAACGAAAAATGTATGAAATTAAAATTTTAAACTTCCTGGCTTAAATGTGGACGACTGGGGACTTTGTACCGGGGCTCAATCGCCTTTAGCATGTGTTTAAAATCAGCATTTTCCACAACTGAATATGGTCTTAGATCTGATGCCATAAAAACGCTGAAGGATGCTGTTATCGCTTTGACCCGATCTGAAATGTATTCTCCGTTGCAATATTTCACCAGGAAGCCAAAGTGTTCCCAAAACAGGAGATTTCAGCGACGGGGGAGGGGGAGCGCTCTTTGCGGGCAACAATGAAATCTGGTTTTCCTCCTTTGAAAACGAGCCAAGCGTTCGCCTGGACCCAGACCCAGCTCTGGTTGGTCGCTAGCAGTAGCCATTATGTACAATTCAGACACAAGCTCCTGTGGTTACGGAAGCTCTTTGATATTCGTCTTCTGATTGGCTCGCCGTGAGACGTCACGTCCTCATGATATGTACATGATCGCAAGAGCACGAATCACAGACCACTTTCCTCATGAATTTAAAAAAGCCTTCCCTAACCATGCCAATCATAGACGAGTTCCCCCGTGAATATTAAAGAGCCATGTGCAGCGGCTGACCTAAACGTACTGTACTCCTTCGAATACAGCACTGTACCGAACTGAATGCCCTTCAAGCGGTTCGGTATGGATACATGTACCATTACACCCCTAGTGAATAGGTTGATCTAAACTAGGGCTGCCACAATTAGTCCACTAGTTGTTACCAAGTTGACAATCAAAGTGGTTGACAACTAATTCAATAGTCGACGCGTTGTTTTGTTTTTTAAGTGGTGTTTTCTTCTCAAAACTGCCGCTTTACCTCCTGCTGTCTTGTCTGGCTTTCTGTCCTTGACACATATGCAGTTTTTGTAATCTGGGTCAGCCGTGATGTCACTGGATGAGTTATGCCCAAACAGTATTGTGGCTGACTGGCAACGGAGCTCGAAAGTTTGGGAGCATTTACCAAAACAAAAAAAGAAGAATGCGCAGTGCAAAATCTGCAAGGTGGAACTTGCCCTCCGTGGCAGTACGACGGCGATGCATAAGCATCTGAAAAGGACGCAGGCCATGGTTGATTGAATTTCTGACAAAGAGGGACAGCCATCCTGATGAGCTAAATGGTTAGTTAGCTGCTAACATTAGCGTCAACAGTATGGTGACGTCCCTGATTTCCGGGGACAGTCCCTGTTTTGGATGACATGTCACCGGCTAAAGCTGTTCCTGAAAATGTGGCCAATTTCAGTGTTTTACTGTTGAGCGTCTACTAGAACAAAAGCTATTGCTACAGTCACGTAGGAAGCAGAAAGTTAGAGGGAGCGGGCTGAGCGCAGACTAAGACAACAGTTATCGTGTTGCCAAGTCTACTCATTAAAAGTGACTTTGGGCTTGCTCTTCTGCTTGTGTGATTATCAACCAGCTGCCACTACAAAGCAGACATAAGTATGGTTGGTAGTTTGTCCTTTCCTCATCCCGTTTCCTGGTTATCACACCTGCAGGGATCAACCCAGCACACCCACAAACACACTCACGCATGTGGCGCATGTGGCGCATGCACAACTACGCAGGAGCAATGGTGGCCAGGTCTGCTTATTATAAGCGATTTGGGCCACCAGCTGCATGCTGGTGCGGTATGATGACCATCATACTGCACCAGTTCATGCATGATGTGAGGAGTTGACTAATCGCAAAAATAGTTGTTGACTAGTCAACTATCAAAATAGTTGACACTGTAATTGCAGGCAACAAAAACATTAGCGTGCTGCAATAAGACTAAACACTGATTGGAGTAAATGACGCATGCTTCTTGGTGGCAAATAAATATGTAAACATATGTGGATATGTACAGAGATGTGTTCATCATGAGACTGGGATCCACATTCAAGATTTCCTGCTGCTTAACAGAAGGTTTATTCTTGAGCCATGATGGAGGGATTCATGATTGGCTATATGGATTCATGTTGGGTGTTGTATATATTTGTATATATATGTATATGTGTATTTTTATATGTATATGTGTATCTATGCATATATGTGTATCCATAAAATGAAGAGCTTTATGCTCTATTGTAAAGTGTCTTGAGATAACACTTGTTATGAATTTGCGCTAAACAAATAAAGATTGATTGATTGATTGGTGTAGGTTTCTTGTTAAAGCGGGGAATATGTAAATGTGCGAAAACAGCAAACATCACCGAGTCACCAAAAAAACTCCTCAAAGGAAAACACAGATTTTTAACATTGTAAAAGTAGTAGAAAAGTAGTGTTTATAGTGATTTTTGATGCTATAACATGCATTAAATGATTGATCGGAAATTAGCAAAGAGCTTACACTAATCCAACTTTTAGTCTCAGTTTACTATTGTTGTGTTGTTGTTTGTCTTGTGTATGGTAGGTCACATCCTCTAAAGCAGGATTGTCTAGAGCCACATTCACACTTGCAAAAAATCCCTGAAATTGTAAGACCTTAACCAGGGTGAGTTTCCTTGCACCTGCTTAGTATTTTGCCTACGTAAAGTCTTGGTGAGTCAAAGTGTGAACGCAGTAGTAAATAGCCAGGCTAATTTACTGCTTGCAAGCAGGAGGGCTTATGACATCATCCAGAAACTGGACAAGATAGACCTGACAGGATGCACAGAACAAGCGCTATAGTAGAAGAAATGTATTAGATTGTAAATATGGAGCTAAAACACTGCAGCTTTCTTTCTCAGTTTTTATCAATGCTGTCTCACATCACTTCTGTGAGCTAATGTGCTACTCCAAACTCTTTAATCAGTGCTGTTGATGACATGGGCGGGCTGCCCAGGTATTAGCCTTAGTAATATTCTCTATGTTTCAGTAGAATGTGAAATGCCTTTCAGAAAAGGTTAAAAGATTCATGATTTTGACTAAACCTGTCTGGCATGTTCTTGTGTCCAGTAAAGCACCTCCATACCTTTTCACAGCCCCTGCCCTTGGGTAAGACACCACTGTTATGTCTACCTACCAACCTGAAACATCAGCTGTATTATTGTCAGCTTGGTCTGCTGCAGGCTCTTACATATACAGAAGCGCTTCCTCTTGTCTGTTTGTCCTCTTCACCGTCCTCTTCTAAAAAGATTAGTCCAGGGCAGTATCTCGAGATTTTCATTTACTAACATGTTTCTGGAGGTGATACAGCACAGGACAGTCATCTATATCAATATTGATTAGTTTTCAATGGAATGACAAAACATTTCTTCCCTTTGGAAGACTTGGCGATTTTCTTTTTTCATTTCTTTTTTCCTTTTGTTTGTCAAAAGCGATTAGCAAAACACCTAGCTTCTTTTTCTGGTGAAAATGGCGACTTTTCTGACACTACTGAGACTTGTGAAAGCATGTATCGCTCTGCAGTTCCTGTCCTCCATTTTATTATTTGCAGAACAGTCAACCTCAGTGGAAAAGTCAGTTTACTATCACTCAGAATCAGAGATACTTTATACATCCCAAGACATCAAAAAAGATAAGAAACAAAAAAATAGATGGGTCTGCATCTGGATACATGCATCCCATAAAATTATTGATTTGAATGAAGTTTTAGGGGGAACAATGTCATTGAAAGTTTAGGGACATACAGTAGGTTGTGGGAATATTCAGCATTCATAATGCTCACGTGGGTCACTGTGCAGCAGTTTACAGGACAGTCTGTTCTCTCAGAGTAGGGGTGGGCCATGTGGAAATAGTTGTATCATGTTTTTTTTTTAAGACAGTATCAATCTCGATTTATCCGGATTCATTTAGTTCCCTTTTTTACAAATTTACAGAACAAACTTGCCTCCATGAGCATCATTTGAAATGAACAAATACTGAACTCTGAAGAGTGTTAGCTTCCTGAAGTTAAAGGCTTTTTATGTCAGACTTTTGTCTGGTGAAATAACATTTTGTCCAGTGCATGGAGTACCATTTGGGTAATTAATGTGTTGGGCAGTCCTGCAATAAAACACAGCACCACTACTTTCTGTCCCTTTCTTACAGACTTAGTCTGAAGTTTTAGTGTATTTTTCTGCTCTGCTGTGAGGAGAGAGGGGGAGCGTAGAGCTGTAGCAGGTAGAATCTCTGCCCTATCAAATATAGTATTATTCGTCACAATCTAAGATTGTCCTATTGCACACCCCTGATAAGTTAAGGAAAAGTAAAATAATTGTTACTTTTATGGATGTGCAAATAATGCTGTAAAACTACCACAGAATATTTCTCCAGTGTGCACAAGCACTGAAATGGTGCCATGCCAAAAAGGGGCAATGACAAAGAAAGTGAAATATTCTAGTGTGGTATAAAAAGACTGAATTGTATTCTTGCATTAAAACAACTCCAATAAATGATCTGCCTAATAATCAGTAATGATTAGTTTGCTGGATTTGACTCATCTTTGTCAAAGTTTGACCTTAAATTGTGGAGGAACAAACTTTCACACTTTGCTAATAAAATTCTGCTCCTTGTTTGATTTTTAAAGAATTAAAACCAGTTCAATCAGTCGTTAATGTACCCTGTGTTCTTTGAAAATGTCAGACGCTCGTATATCTCATTAAGTTTGGTCTGAACAGAGAGGGTGTCCTCCCTTAATCCCGTCTCCTCTCCAGCCTTCTCACACAGCCATGTGGTCCCAGGAGGCTGGGTGTGTTGGGCTGCCCCAGAGCACAAGTAGGCTAGTTCTGTTTCAGGGCGACTACATGGTGCAGCGCTGGATTGCACGATCGGGGAGGACATTTTTATCAACTCAGATGGCCAATGAGAGTCATTCTCAGCCATCATCCATCATGTGGAAGCTCAGCAGCATCAGCTGTTGGTGTGTGTTGCAGAGACTATTAGAAGAAGCATTTATCATCAAAATTTCTGACCCCTGCTGCATAATAATCACATGTGGAGAGCTCTTTGAGTTTCTTTAATGTCAATAATTACACAGCGCTCAGTTTTTTGTCTTGACGTCACCATCATTTAAACGTTATTCTGCTGTATTTCAGATGACAAACTGTTTGATTTAAGAAGGTATGCAGGTTATTATCAGGACACAGAGTCTGAATTGAACTTTTTGACTCACTTGCCAAGTTGGCAAGTAGATAAAGGAATTTACCGACCAAGGAGATTATTTACCTGCCAAGATAATACGTTATATTTATGTCAGTGCATTCATTCAGGAATGTTATTGTGCTCCACATTTCTGATTATTTCATCTGATCAGAAAACTCCGTGATGGCAATGAAATATTTATTTATATATTTATATTTTTTATTTAGATTTATTTATATCGATTTGATATTACAAGGTCTCTTAGTAAAGATATCTTAGTTAAAATAGTGCTGTAAATTTAAAAGTGACCTTTTGACCTGGTACATCTTTAAAAAATGTTTTAACATGGAGAACTAAACCCAAAGCAGTTACATTAATCATATTTTAATGATATGCATTAATGCATATTCTGCATATTACTTGTTTTTTGTCCAACTCGTATTTTCCTTTGTACTTGTTAAATCTAAAATACTGTACATCCAAACATCAGCTTTAAACTTGCTAGTGTTGCCCATATAGAGCTTCCACCATGTTTGTTTACAGTAACATCTCATGAGATCTTGTTCAGTAGAAAGTAACGCTAAACGCTGATCACACCAGACTAGCAGGGTTGATACCACAGGCTGCTTCTCTGCACATCCAAAGAAGAAGAAACTACCCAAGTTAAAAGATCGATCTTTGGATTTTGTGGATCGATTATGAACCAGTTAAAGGAAAATTGCTTCCACTAACGGTTCAGAAGCGTCAGAATTGTGGCTTAATTTTTTACAAAAGGCGCCTACTGCACAACCTTAAGCGAGTGGAAACACCAGCAACTTGCAGAAGCAGTTATCTGTGTTATCTGTGACGTGTGTTTGGCATTGTTGACACTGAAAATCCAAAGGCCAACATTTGCCCACATGGAAAATCTGCAGGAATCAATAAGGGAATCATTAAAAATTGGATCGATGAGCAGGATTGTTAGTAGCACTGGTATAGATAAAATCTAATCAATGCCCATCCCCACCTGCATCTTAAGAAATTGACTTTCTGGTGGGAAATTCCAACCAACTAGTGACGCTTTAACTTTACATCTCTTACAATCTGAAGTCCAAGATTGGCTGGAACGCACCATGAAGCCGCTGTTTATTATTTGTTTTAAAGTGATTGAGACAATCACCTGAGGGGTGTGACCTGTGGGCATTTCCTGGGTCACATGATGTTTGGATTATTTGTTTGAAGGTGGAGGTGTTCTGATTTTTTTATGAAGTCCTCCACCTCTTTAGTGTTGTTTCATCAGGACAAAAATGGCTTCCAAGACTCCCCTCAAACCAGCAGTCATCTCTGGATCAGGTTGTTGTCATGAGAAGAATGGCGAACAGCCAAGGCTTGGCCAGAGGGGGCGCTCTTTCTATGCTGTGCTGCAGGTTTATGTAGAAGTTGTTTGATTTTCCTGAAGTACAAACTGTTTCGTCGTTCCTTAAACGACTCAGACCACATTGCTCTGGTATGTGCATGAGGCATCAAATGTTAAAGGAATACTTCACCCAAAGAATGATATGCCTTAATTTTCTACTCACCCTCATGCTGAGCAACACTCTGGAGCACTTTTTTGATGTCTCAAATGCAGCCGGAGGTCCGGGGTGATTTTCGCTGTCAACAAACGTCCATCTAACAGGGGACAATGGCGCCTGTAAGAAAAAGGTCCATAAAAGTCCACAAAAACGTGCCTATTTTCCTTCACACTGCGCGTCCGCTGTAATCCAAGTGTCCTGAGCGGGTAACGTCCATAATTAATTCGACAGGGGTCATTTAGTACATTTTTCGAGCCTAAACAGTGCTATATCGTACTTCCGCAGTGCACGTCTACGCCCGCTCCCTGCACTACGTAAGCCGCGGCTTACGGCACACCAATCTGTCTTGGTCTTCATAGGGATGAAATTACAAAAGAAAATGGCAAAAAAATCCAAAAGTGACCAAGGAAAATTGATTATAGCAGCAAAATTGGGATTAAATTTCAAAAACAATGTAAAAATTCCAAACATGGTCTGGCAGTGGCCAAAAAAAAATAGATGAATGGGAGCAAGATAGGCATAAAGTTGTAAAAACTGGGTTAAAAAGGTTAAAATAGGCATGAAATTGCAAGAAACTACATCACAATGCCAAAATGTTCAAGACATTTTGAGCTAAAAATATTGCACTGTCTGCGATTTGAAAATTGCAACAAGCCATATTGTGATTTAATCTAATTTGCAATTAATTGTTCAACTCTAATCTCTGATGCATTAAAGTACAACAGCGGTGCATAATGTGTGTGTCAGTTGATGTTTGTGTGTCTCTGTCAGCACTATGAGAGGATTTAAGTACGAGACAGAAGCTGCGGTCACACCTGCAGAGGTCAAAATGCAGCATATTTTTGACACAACTGCCTATTTACAGACATTTACCAACCATGTGACGAATAATCATCTAAAATGTACGGGCCAAACAAAAAACCTGCCCGCCATTGTTGCCGGGTGGGTGTTCATTTAAACCCTGTTTGCTGATCTGTGTTTGCTTTGATTGGGCTTCTCCTGCTTTGTCATTCTCTCACATCAGCTTTTAATAAAATGATGACAGCAGATTAGTGCTGACACTCTCCAGGGGATTTGTCAATCAGTTGAGCTCCTGCATGACAGAAAGTCTGTAATTTGTTGGACATGGTGAGACATCTCTCATTGAGAAGAGAAGCTTAATCCATTGTTTGCAGATGTGGGAGTGAGATCTGGTGCGCTGTGTTTCCTCAAATGTCGACCAGCAGCCAGTTAGCATCTGGTCCATGGACTACAGCGGGGTCAAGGTCTGCATGACCAAATGGTTGAGGCACATTTTCACAGTTTTATGTGTAATTATCAGTGTGTACAATACTAATACACTGCCTCTGACAAAATGGGGATTTAAATCTTCCTCTTTAATCAATCTGTTGGTCAGGTCTCCCTTGAGAAAAAGAGATTTTTAATCTCAATGGGACCAACCTGGTTAAAGATGCTATGAGGACTTTCAAAGTAATTACAAAAAAGTCTCACTTTTAGATATATGCCTGATGGAAATACACACTTTAAGATGAGTTTTATAGCATCAAAATAGGTTATCTATAAATGCTTTTCCTGAGCTAAGTGGTCAGGTTGGACAGGGCTGGACTGGCCTGGATACTCAACTTCAGGAACAAAACAGTTAAAACTAGAGCAAATTTATATTATTTGGATACATCTTAGAGCACCGGGCTGTAAGTAGTGATATATAGCCGGCTACAAAACTAAGATACCAAGTTTTCCAAAAATTGCTTGTTGTCGCACATCAAAAACTACCGCTACGTAACTACGTAACATTAGCATCATAACAAATGCACATTTTGGCTTGGGTCATGTCTTTACGACAGTCGCCGCGCGTGCACGTGGGTAGCACAGTCTTTATGTTGCCGGAAATAGATTCTCCTCATAGCACCTTCAAATAAAGGTTAAATTAAATAAAAAGTCAAATTGGAATGGGGCCCACTTGTATCATAAAAATAGATGATTTAGTAAAACCATGAGCCTTCTCAACATTTACTTTATTTTTTTGATCATCAGCCCTTAAATTGTATTCTTTCATGAAAAACTAAATAGTTGATTATTAATGATTCAGTTTATTATTAAATTAATTATTCAGTATGATTATTAAGTTAATGATTCAGTTGATTAGTTAGATTTTATTGATATTATTGAGACAACAGATAATAGGAAGTAACAGAAGTTTATCATAGCTTATAATGGCATGACCAACATGTGTCAGACCATCCTTCCTTGCTTCTTGTCTTGGTTAAAAGAGTTTTTTTGTGACTGTTAGGAGCTGATGGCTCAGAGTGATCCAACACGCCTACCCTGATGGAAAACTGAGCCACTCCAGATGAAGCTGATATAACTTTGAGCTTACTAAGGGGAGACAGCAGGGTGTGAACATGGAGTTTCAGTGTCTGGATCTCTATTCTTACAGAAATGAGCCTGTGGTGTGTGGTTGATGCAGATCAGGCTTTGTGCTCCAAGAAAAGTTAATTAGAGGCAGATTTCTGCATGTTTCCAGTCCTAATGGCATCGTTAATTTTGCAGTTTCAGCTCAAGTGATTTTAAAAGACTTCCTGGAGTCGCCAAATAGAAACTGTACAACTGTCACATCCGCCTTTAACTGTTCCTCTAAAGACCTCAGCACAAAGAGGAAGTCTGGTACAGCAATGATGAAATGTCAAGGTCCCAGCAGATCCTGTGAAAATGTGCTGTTTGACATTTAAAGTCAGTTCTAGATATTACTTTGATACAGGGTTGTAAGAAAATAGTGTAACACAGATTTATGGTAATATTTTATGGCACAACATTCTTTATTTGTTTTAGGTTAGATAGCAGAAGTGTTAAACAACTTGCAAGTATGAATATAAATAAATATAAAAATATGGCTACAGGCTGCTGCTTCTTCCCATCCTCTGTCTTCCTGTTTCTCTTCCTCTCCCCCCCAGTGAGGAACTGTATAGTCTGATGGTCTGAGGGACAAAGGAGTGTCTTAGGCTCAGATAAGTTTTCGTTGCGTTTTGGCGTTGCGTTTACATGAACGCGTTGCATTTCCAGCTAAAACGGAAACTTTTGAAAACAGGCTCCAGAGTGGAAAGATTTAAATCCGCTCTCCATGCAGCTCCGTATAAACCTGAATCAGAGCGTTTTAGGATGAAACGCTAACATCACTGCATGCACAGTGCTCATTCACATGAAGGCTGTGCGCGCATACCAGGAGCAACAGCGGCTTCAGCCGTCTGCTGAGTAACGTCTGAGCCTCTTACTGTGCTCAGTTTGTTATTAAGACAAAACTATCCAGACAGATTTGTTGTCTGAACTGATTTGTTGTCCAGAAAAGAAACTCCTGCGTCTCTGTGCGTCTATTTGCTATCATGGTTTGTGAAATGTTATTCTTCTTCGTTCGTGTGTGGTGGCAGCGCTGCCTCTCTGCCGACCTATACCGCCATCTACTGAACCGGCATGCACACTACAGCGGATTTACAGGGGATTAACTCGTCTCAAGCGTTGTCGTCTGAACATAGAAGAATTTGAAAACACCAAGGAAGAATCTTTGCGTCTTAAGTAAGGAGTTTCCATGTAAACGTAGCCTCAGTCCCTTGGTCCTGACCTTGTGAAGCAGCAGTCTGGGGCTGAAAAGGCTCCTCCAGTTACTGATGATGGTGTGCAGAGGGGGACTGGCATTGTCAAAAATGTCCAGCAGTTTGTCAGGTGTCCTCTTCTCTGCCAACGTCACCAGAGGTCAGCACAATATTGTGATAATTAACATTAATCATGTATAGAAGCAGAAAAAATTATGCTAGTTGACGGCAGACATTCAGTCATTTTACTCTCTGTGGGACCAGGCTTTATGTAAATAACACACAAGCTCACAATACTGTGGGATTTGTGCTTAAAAGGAGACTTTTTTAGGGAAAAAATCGGGATGTATTGGCCTGTTTATAGTATTGCAGTATATCCTGATCTATTGGATCATTACTCTAGTAATGTTGCATCATTAGATTCTTGCCAGTAAACACAACCTAGCTTACTAATGCAGACTAAGTGATTGATGCATGATTATGGCCCAACCTGAGAATGAAGGTTTTCAGAGCCCATTGGCCATTAAAATCATTGTAGTGTGTAATAATAACTGACAACGACAGACCGGTCTGAGCCACCTCACAACTCTGAGACAGGAAGTCTGGCCAATGATAGCACAGAGAGCTCTACGTCATGGATGTAAACAAACTGAAGTTAATGCCTTTATGAGCTAAAAGAGAAACAGAATCTCCGCTCTGATGATGATGATGAAGAGGAGCTACAGACGGTAGACAGAGGAACATGATAAGGCCGTCAGTTTTCCTCAAAATCAAACAAACATTTTTGAGACATACACTCAAATTTTCAAGGTTCTTGGGTTATTTTCCCACTAATTTTATGTGGAAGACAAGTGAGTAAACTGCTTTGCACATAGCTGACACAACCCAGTCTTTGATTTTAAGTTTGCCATCAACGATGTAGAACCCAAAGTACTGTATTGACCCGACTACAGGACAGCCCTGATAATAATGTGACCCCCTTCTTTTCAGGACTATTCTGTAGAAAAAAGACTCTCATAACCAAAATGTACTTCCTTAAAAAAACTACTTTTTATTGGAATTCTGAGAAAATCATTGAAATAATAAATCAACACACCATTCTCATGAATAATGCCAAGTTATAGCAGCAATGCAACAGTGTGACCCCTTATAGAGCGGACATGTCAGGTGGTAAAGCAGTTTGCTTATAGATATGTCATCATAATGATGGAGAGTCAATCAGGTGCTGCTGTCTTAACTTTAATGGTCCAATGAGTTTTGTGGCTTCAGACTGGCTGTGTCCGAAATGGCATACTAACGTACTACTCATACTAATTGTGAAGTCAAAATGAGTATGTAGTGTGTTCACACTGGATAGTATGAAAAGATTGAGTGTGCGAGAAATACCCGGATGTATACTATATCGGAAAAAATGTTAAGTATGCGAGGTGGGCATACTGCTCACACTCAACCGCCCCATAATGCATTGCAAGCCCCATAATGCATTGCGAGTCCCATAATGCATTGCGCCATACACGACCGACCGGCATTCAGCGAAAAATCTGCCACGAGCAAACTTCCCATTTTCAAAATAAATGCGTCTTTTATTATCTCCTTTTAGTTCTTTAACACTTTTGTAAATGGGCTCTTGTTTTGGAGCCGACCGGAAGTTTCGTCGATAGCATAATAGCGGCATAGCGGAATGTCCGAAATGTCTAAATGAAATTTGTATCCGTGCGTTTTATGGCTCAAATGACCACATTTTGGTATTCTACGTGGTGACTTTCTCTCCTAAAATGCTCTCTGAACTTCCAAAGGTGGTGAATCAACAGAAATATTCGATAGCCTGGTGTGCTTCTGATTTTTATCGTCAGAGGTTCGAAATGCATCATGGGAAAGTTAGTAGTATACTACAGTGTGAACGGTTGGCATTCTAATCATACTTATAGTATGTAGTATACAGTATATACCCAATGGGTTTGTAGTATGTAGTATGTTAGTATGCCATTTCGGACACAGCCACTGTCTTTTTTTGGTGGGCTTGACGGGCAACATGGCTCTTTTGATTGGAAAGGTTGCTGACCCCATATTAGACCATGTCCAGGCATGTTTTTTTAAAATGTATTTTAAGGGCATTTTGTGCCTTTATTGATAGGAGAGAGAGACAATAGATAGGCTTGTGAAAGGGGCTTAGAAAGAGTAGGGGAAGGAACTCTGCAAACTGGCCACAGGTTGGATTTGAACCCGGGCTGGCAGAAGTACATACATGGGACGTGCCTAGCTGCTAGCCACTCCGCCATACAAGCACCCCATCCAGGCATTTTTTACTCCCTTTTTAGTCCCTGAGGCAGTTCCTCTGGTCTGCCCTCTACCTGGCAGATCTCTTCCAAACAAACTTTGATGGAAAAAGACGATCAATAATGAAATAAGGCAAAACACAGAAAAAGAGTGGCAAGAACATGCTCCAGAATGATACTATAGCAATTATTATGATGCTCTTATGGGGAAAAAAAATCTCCAGTACAGTGTCTGTATGGGCACCAACCACCGTACGTTTTGTTTTTAGAGGCCAAACATTGAAAACTGTGCATGCGCTCCGCTGTCTGTGAGGGCCGCAGCTGCTTGACCAAGGAGCAGACTAGTGATGTAACGGTTACCAGTAAAATGGTAAACCGCGATAAAATTTTCCACGGTAATCGTTACCGTGTCCAATTAAAATTACCGTTATATCGTGCTTGATCACCACGCTGCCTCAGTAACGCACGGTGATGCTGCTCTTTGACTGGAAAAGCTGGAACTATGTATCTGTCCTCGATTAAGGAGCCTCACGCAAGGTGCACATGCGCAGTTTGCATTGTTTGGCTTCTGAGTCTGACACATTTATTGACAAAAAAGACAAAAGAACTGTTATGAATATAATAATAAAGGGGTTAAATGATTTCAATTCTGTGTAAAAGTACTTTTTGAACATTTTGAGCACACTGCAACAATACCGTGATAATAATGATAACCGTGATAATTTTGGTTACAATAACCGTGATACAAAATTTTCATATCGTTACATCCCTAGAGCAGACACATAGTTCAGGCTTTTCCAGGCAATGAGCAGCATAGCAGTAGGGCTGAACAATTAATTGCAAATTAGATTAAATCACAATATGGTTTGTTGCAATTTTTTAAATCGCAGAAGGTTCAGTAATTTTAGCCCAAAATGTGTTGAACATTTTGGCATTGTGTTGTAGTTTTTTGCAATTTCATGCCTATTTTTCACCTCTATTCATACACTTTTTCCCACTTTTGGACCATTTTTTTCCTTTTTTAACCCCGTTTTTACAACTTTATGCCTATTTTGCCCCCATTCATTTTTTTTTTTTTTTTTTGGCCACTGTCAGAACCATTTTTGGAATTTTGACATGGTTTTTGAAATGTAATTTCAAATGTAATTCCCAATTTTGCTACCATAATCAATTTTCCTAAGCCACTTTTGGATTTTTTTGCCAATTTTCCTCATTTTTTTTGCAATTTCATACCTGTTTTGCACCTGTTTATTAACCTTTTCTGCTTTCATACCATTTTACCCAGTTTTTGCAATTTCATACCTATTTTCCTTCTGTTCTTCACTTCTCTTTTTCTCAAAACTTTTATCTTTAGATTAATTTAATGTCATATTGGTTTTGCTATGAAAAGATCTACTGCTTATATACATAAGATGAGGAACATTAAAACAATTGCAGAGTAAATGGCAATATTGGGGGGAAAAAATCGCAATTATTTTCTGAAATCTTTCAGCCCTACATAGCAGCTAGTTATTGGCACACTGTGGTAATCAAACACTGTTTAGCGGTAAATAGAACAGGAAACAATAATACTAACCGTCTGTCTATCATGTTACCGGTAACTGTTACATCCCTACTTCTATCAGAGATATATTTATGTCATAGGATTGTTTGCCAGGACAATTCTGATCCCATCAGTCAGAACAGCTTATTTTTAATGAGACTTACTCAAATTTGTTGTTCACAGATGTTCTCATTACACCTGTGAGTGCAAAATGTGCAACGAATGTGTTTTTAAGCAACACATCTCAACTGTGATTACTGTTTCTTCATAACTTCACAGTCCGTGGTTGTTTCTGTCCCTGAAGGGTCTTCAGTGTCATCTCGACAGTCTTCAGGAAGTCACTGAGAGGGAGACGCTGACGTCATGATGAAGTTAGCGAAGGATCATTCTCGTGCTAATCAACTTAATCAGTCATGTGCTGAAGACTCGTCTGGTTTCCTATTCATCACAGAGCCTTAACAGCTGAGTGTGCTAATCAACAATGTCTTCATCAATACAAAGAGGTCAACTCTACTCCCAGGACTTCCTGTAGACCCTGTAGCTTTGTTTACATTCGTACAAGCACGTACTATCTGTTAGCTTTCATTCTGGCTGAGCAACCTTAAATCAGTTCTTCATTGCCCTTCACAGTAGTTTCCACTGTCAGCCAGCATTCGATCCTCCTGCGCAGGCTACTGCGGTGTGGACGAACAGAGGGGGGGAGCTGGGTGATTATTTTCTGTCGATTTGTTTGCTAAATTTACTGAATTTCTTGCCAAAACTTGATCCTGGTTATATCTTGAATGTTGAGGCTTGTAGAAGCTCAGGCATCTGCTCCCTGATGAGCTCCATCAGAAGAACAAACACTGGATTTGAAATCTTTCCAGTTTGTGTGTTTGCTCTCGGGCCACCTACCTGAACCGACTTACAGTTTACAGAATTCAGATGCATTTTGATGCCACAACTTCCAGAGTGCAGCAGGGTGATAAATCCTGAGTCTTTGTGGGTGTGCATGCGGCCGTCTGCTGCTGTTACAGGGAAAGTTTTCGGTCAGGTCTAGACTGGCTCTGTAATACAGTACATACCAGCAGATCAGCTGTGAGCAGATCCTGGGTTCATTTATAGCCATGGCCTTGTGTCCCTGCACGTCTGCCTGGCAACTCCTCGCTGCAGCTCCTCCAGCTCACCCACCTCTCAGACACTTTGGCCCCGTTAGACTCTCACCATGTCTAATTACTAGATACGCAGCAGACTAGGGAATTTAAATGTAGGACATTCTTTATGGAGCTTCATGTGGCCGCCGTAGCTGCTGCCACTCCTCCACCTGTGACTGAATCTGTTTGTTTCCTCTCTCTGCAGCTCCCCGGGGCTCCTGTGGATGAAGAACGTTGGCAACATGTGGAGCAACCTGAAGAGCAAATGTCAGACTCTGTTCCACAGCAGCAGCTCAGGGCCCGGAGAGAGCAGGCCGGACGCCGACGCCGTCCACTGCGTCCTCGACCTCGGGCAGGGAGGCGGCTCAGTGGAGGCTCAGGCAGCCGAGGCTCCCAGCCCGTCGCGAAGTCTCCTGCCAGTTCCCATGGTAACAGCAGGACGCCGCCATCACAACTGTGTGTCGGACATCCCGCAGATAGTGGAGATCACCCTCGATAAGGACACTGAGGACGTGCGGGGAGGCTCGGGGGGCGTTCCTTTGGCCCGAAGAGACTCGTATTCCCGCCATGCCCCGTGGGGGGGCAAGAAAAAACATTCATGTTCCACCAAGACGCAGAGCTCTCTGGAGGCTGACCGGCGGCCTGGGCGTCTTCGTGGGAGTGGAAACCGCAGGGAGAGGCGCTATGGCGTCGGCTCCATCCAGGAAGTGGGCGACTCTGTGTCGTCAGGGCGCAGTCTGAACGCTCGCTCGCTGAGGCAGAGGCTGAGTGACACCGTCGGCCTCTGTCTGCCCCTCCCACCGCGAAGACGCTCCCGCTCAGCAAAGAACCCCGTCACCTCCAAACGGAAGATCCACCTGACGGAGCTGATGCTGGAGACCTGCCCCTTTCCCCCCGGGTCGGACCTTGCCCACAAATGGCACCTGATCAAACAGCACACGGCTCCGGTGAGCCCGCATTCCTCCACCGCCCTGCTCGACGCCTTCGACCCCGCCCACCCCTCTCCCGAGGACGAGGAGGAGCGTCTGCGTGAGCGACGTAGACTCAGTATCGAGGAAGGCGTTGACCCTCCACCTAATGCACAGATCCACACCCTGGAAGCGTCCGTGCCGGGCTCCTCTCTCTACAAACTGGGACCAAAGATGGCGCCCGGCGTGCCAGAGGCCTCTGGGGAGGCTCGGGCTTCAGGGTCAGGCAGCTCTTCAGGTGCTGGATCATCAGGGGCTTGTGGGTCATTGTTGGGGGCCACGGCGTCGGCTCAGGACTGTGACTCGGAAGAGGACTCAACCACACTCTGTCTGCAGGCCCGGAGGCCCAAACAGCGGCACGCCTCAGGGGAGGGACACGTGAGCCGGCAGCAGCCTGGTCCCTGGAAGGTCCACACCCAGATAGACTACATCCACTGCCTGGTGCCAGACCTCTGGCAGATCACCGCTCTGCCCTGCTACTGGGGCGTGATGGACCGCTACGAGGCCGAGGCTCTGCTGGACGGGCGGCCGGAGGGCACCTTCCTGCTGCGAGACTCCGCCCAGGAGGTCTACCTCTTCTCCGTCAGCTTCCGCCGTTACAACCGCTCGCTACATGCCCGCATCGAGCAGTGGAACCACAACTTCAGCTTCGACGCTCACGACCCGTGCGTGTTCCACTCGTCCACCGTCACAGGGCTTCTGGAGCACTACAAGGACCCCAGCGCCTGCATGTTCTTTGAACCGCTGCTCACGGCGCCGCTCAATAGGACCTTCCCCTTCGGCCTGCAGCACCTTGCTCGGGCCGCCATCTGCCGCTGGACCACTTACGATGGCATAGGCTCTCTGCCGCTGCCCCCCGCCCTGCAGGACTTCCTCAAGGAGTATCACTATAAACAGAAAGTACGAGTCCGCTGGCTGGAGAGGGAACCGCCCACCAAGGTCAAATAGGGCGGGGCTTCTCTGGGCCTGCAGGTGCTGCAGGAGGATTACATGCCGTGAGGAGCTGGTCATTAGAGCTGTAGAGACATCACTCAGTTTCTGGTGGGGGATGAAATCTAAATGTAACAAGCTATACAGGATTCATTCTAATCTTTGTTTTAGTTATTACTTACATCACAGAAATACATATGATTATATTCAGTATAACGCTGTCTGGCAAGCACATGTTTTTGTGTTGAACAGGTTGTTTTGAGCGGGAGCCGAGGCACAAATATCACAGCTTTGGGTCTTCTTCTCCCGCCTTGTGCTAAGTGTCTGCCTGATCCCACCACTTCATCACCTGCCTGTACACCTGCCTGCATGCCTCCCTCTTCATCCTTAAACCGCGATAGGCCCACACGGCTCCACTGTACAGTCCGCCGTGCTCTCTCCGTTTTTCTTTCTTCCCGAGCGCCTTCACAGGAGGTGCGTGTGTGGGCGGAGAGGGCATCTGGAGGTGCTATTGGTGTATTGCAGTCACAGCTCGTCCCGTGGACGGAGCTACATACTTCAGCTTCTCTTTGCACGCATGAGCTTCGGTCGAGAGCGGGACAGAAACGGAGTGAAAATGAGGGTCTGTGTGAGGACTGTAGTCTGGTCCTAAACACCAGATCCTCCTGGTGACGGTGACGGATGATCAAAATGAAGTTTTTGTTTGTCAAGCAAGCTGTTGACTTTTTCCCCACTGTAAGGGTCTATTTATGAGAAAATAGTCCACATATTCAGTCCATTGTTGTGGTTTTGAACGGGGATGCACAATATGTTCAGAACAAAATCAGTATTAGCAGATTGTTGCCCTAAAAAGGAGATTGTTGGTATAAGCAGATTGGAAAATCTTTTTGATTTTTGCAGATGATATTTTAACTTGTTTTTCTGACTTCACATCTGTTTCTAACAAAAGAATGCCACCATGAAAAGAATGAGTCAGTTTTAGCAAAGTGGAGGCTTTTTTCTCAATATGAGTTTGGAAATATCAGAATACTGTCGGCACAAATCCAATATCAGGCGTCCCGAGTTTTGAAAGCAGTGTTTCATGCACACAGGAGCATCCAGTGACATTTAGAGAAGGTATTCAAGCAGTTTGGTGTCGCAGTAAGAACATTTCTAAAAGTATATTGTAGTTTGACACCCATCTTAAGTCAACTTCAAAGTGAGCATCTTGTTTACAGAATAATCCAACCCTCCATCAGGGCTTCATGATTCTGGAAAAAATCATAATCCATATTATTTGGATTAACAGTGCTTTCACAACCGAAAAGTCCCACTTTGTTAGCTGTGCTGCTAACTTGATTTGCACTCCAATTTTGGCAGAGCCTAAGAGTGTACGAGGGCCCTTCCAGTTCTTGTTTTGATATATTTTAAGGTGATTATTGTGTAATCTATGATGTTTAACAGACTGTAATGCACTTGCCACAGTGAGTGCTGCCATTGGTCAAATGTGTGACACAAAACTTAAAACGACTGGTCAAAAAAATAAAAGCTGCACTGGTTAAAATCATTTGTTTAGATTAAATTAATATTTACCCCTGACCTGCAGCTGGATTTGATAAAGATAATTCTCCTCTCTTCTTTGGTTTTGCTGTATACTGGCAGGCCTGATTGGCACATAGTATTATTGACAGCTTAAAACTCCAACCATCTTCAGGATATGTTCTTGAAAGCCTCTGATCTTTCCGGACACTGTTGTCTTTAAGTACTGATCAAGCACATCCTGGAGTTTAATGTCCAGAATCTGAAAAATAATAAATCCTCTGCTTGTTCATTTAATCAACAATTTCAACCAAAATCTTCCTGATTCACCTCCATGATGTCAAAGAGAGATCGATAAGGAAATTGGTTAGATTTTCAACTTTGAGCCAGAAATCAAAAAAAGTATTTAAGTTATAGCATTTTTTATTATTTTTAGACATGTTTTTACCTTCTAATTTATGTTTCTCAACATTTCTCCTCACCCCTTAGTAATTTATTTATCCTGTTGAAGTCTTAACAGAAAGACTCCAAATACATCATGTAAGTTTGCTTAGTTTATATGTTTTTAAATGATTAATGTGTTAATTTAAGAGCAGTCCTCAAGCAGCAGTGAAATGGGGGATTAGATTTATATATACCCTCCATTTAGGGTGTAAGGTGCTAATTTTAATCCCCCAAAACCCTCATTTCAGATTTATTTCAGGTCATAGTGGAAGCACCAACTGCAGCTGAGCCTCACTTGAATTATGTAATCTGCCTGGCTGTAGTTGTGCGTTTGTGTGTGCAGAGCTGCTCACATGTCGTCACTTCAATCTTTGCACTTTAGTGTCATTGCAGCAACAACACAGGCCGACAGCACGACCACTGCAAGCTCCAAATTACCATGAAGTGTTGAACAAAGCTGAAGAGGTCTCTCTTCAAAACAAGCTCAGACTGGGACAGAGCCTGTGATTACTGTTACCAAATGATGCAGTGTCATGTTTAAGAGTGTTTCTCTAACACTCTTTAAGTGTTAAACTGAGCTGAATGTCAGCTTAGTGTCACTGAAGTTTATCAAAGTCTTTGAATAAATCTCTATGATAGAGTTATATGAATATAAGGGCTGACGGTTAAGCTTGTGATCCTTTTTGACACCATGAGCTTTTAACAAGGGATTTCCTAAAATTCAAGTATACATAAATCTTCAAATAATTATATTTTCTTACAACTTAAACCCCCAAATATCGGTCTATCCAGTTATCCATCTGGACCTTCATCTGACACTCAACAAGCTAAAACATCAAATTTACATAGCTACAATAAGACCACCAACTTCTGAATGAAAGCTGGGTGTCAGTGTTGAATTATAGTGAAAATATCTGTTATCAGACAGCAACCATCTAATTAAACTAGGGCTGGGCGATATGTCCTAGAAATAAAATCCCCGATTTTTTTCCATTTTTTTCCAATCGATTTAAGATTTTAATCAATTTTTCCCTCCCTAAAAGAAACAAAAGTCCCAGTGACATAAAAATGAAACAAATCAAGTTTTGCCTTTATGTTGTCTAAATGTTTCCTTCTTAAAGTCAAAGTCTGGGTCATAAAAGGTTGATTGTGTAGAATAAATGTAGGCAGGTTTGTCTACATAAACACTAAAAGGCTGAGGTATTTTAACAGTGTTAGCATGAAACTCTCTGATCAATATTTAATCTACTTAAATAACAGATACAAGCCTATAAAAGTGCTTGTGCAAACCCTACAAGGCTGACCATCATAAAAATTGTTTTTTTTTTTTTTTTTACAAAAATTGCAACTACTTACAATTGGACTACAGCAAGAAAAAAAATCTTGATTTTTAATTTTTTTAATCTTCTGCAGAAAATAATTTGGATCAATTTAATCAATTTTTTTAAATTAAACAACTTTGAACACTTAAGTAACCCCTCGCCCCGCCTGCAGGATGATGTTCAGAAATGGCGGTCAGTTGCTCCATCACCTCCTGCTGTCCCCACTCTGATGGTTATAGTCTTTTACTTTGCGATACTCCCTTTGCGACTTCTCTAGGTCTAACTTCAGTCCCACCGTCTCGTCATCCCCTATAACTCCCTCTGCACTTTTTCTCCAACTATAGCAAGATGTTCAGCTCTAAAGTTCTCCGTTGCAGAGCGTTGCTCTTGGAGGTCATTCTTGGTGGCAAAAGCAGTCGCTCACAGTCTGCCTTGCTGTTCTGCTGGTGTGTTTGGAGCAGTTGGGATGGAATCAAAACCAACTTAAAGGTGTAGTGTGTAGAAGTTGGCAGCATTTCGCTGAACAGAAACACTGAATATAGGATATAATGTTACTATTTGTATGTAAAGTCCATCAATCATCCTCATAAAACTTTGGTTTTCTTTTTATTAAGTTAAAACAATCTTTTTATATCTCTGTACCGTGGGTCTCCCCTCTGTGGAGGCTGACATAGCGATCCGCCATGTTGTCTACGGGTGGGTTTTAGGGACAAAAAGAGTAAAACATGATTTTAGAATAGGAGTCTTCAAAAGTTTACAAAACCTATAATCATTTCCTTGACTGACCTATAATCTATCAAAATAATAGGTACAAATGAGGGCTGAATGATTTGAGAAAATAATCTAATTGCGATATTTTTCCCCAATATTGCAATTGTGATTTACTCTGTGATTGTTTTAATGTTCCTCATCTTATGTATTCATAAACAAACATAAGCAGTAGATCTTTTTATAGTATAAACAATATGACATTAAATCAATCTAAGGATAAAAGATTTGAGAAAAAGTGGAGAAGTGAAGAACAGAAGCAAAATAGGTATGAAATTATAAAAACTGGGTAAAAAAAAGTGGTACGAAAGCGAAAAAAAAATGATAATAGGTGCAAAATAGGCATGGGATTGCAAAAAATATGGCAAAAAAAATTCAAAAGTGACCAAGGAAAATTGATTATAAAAATGTTCAACACATTTTGGGTTAAAAAGTTTTGCACTGTCTGCGATTTGAAAATTGCAACAAGCCATATTGTGATTTAATCTAATTTGCAATTAATTGTTCAGCCCTAATACAAATGTGAATTAATAAACCCTCACCTGTAACTGTTGTAAATGATGCCCTGTTCACGATCCTGTTTGGTCTTCACCGGCCCTCGGCGCTTGTTGATGAGATGTTTTATTAAAAGGCGGGCTCATTCCAACATCTGAACGTTAGATGTCACAAAAATGCCAATTTCTACACACTGAAGCTTTAGGTCTGCTTTGGCCAGGATAAGCTAGTTCAGAAGTACCTGCCAATCAGATGTTGGCTAAAATCAAATATTGTGCATCCCTGTCTAGTTCATGTACTCACATTCTGGGTTTGTCCAGTATTCAGCAAACATTCACGTGCTCTAAAGAACAGAAAGTTTGTTCTTTTCCCATCAGATGTTTTCTTCCCTCTGTTGAATCATCTGTTCAGCACTTGTTTGGGTGCTGACACCCAAAAACACCGTCGTGGATTAAAGCTGACATTTTGCTCAGTTGGTCCTGCTCACCGTCACCAGTACACTGGGGCGCACACTGAAGCCCCGCCCCTTTTACAGGTTTATCTTACCCTGATTGGATAGAAATGTCCAAGTATCTACAGGTCAGGTTTACACCTTCACCCTGTTCTGTCTCGCTCTCGCTGAGATGTTAGACCGTCACTGAGGAGGGTCATTTGGAGCTTCCTGTCAAAGCGGCGTGCTCGCGGATGCGGCGAGGGGGTTTGTTGAAGTAAAAAGCACTTTAATTGTGTACTTGTGTTGGACAGTGTGAGAGTTTCAGGACTGTGTTTTGTCTTTAAGTCTTTAGAAAGTGTTTTGGCTTATTCGCTGCAGCAGATGGGATGAAACTGATGCTGTGATCCAGTTTTAAAGGCCGGTGTGGTCATCTTTATCACTTTAACAACACTACATGCAAATATTGAGTCAACATAAATGGATATAAAGACGTCTGAGCTCCACTCATGTGCAGAGACTCTGTAGTCATGTTTCCAACAGCTCTGAAGCCTCCAGATTTAGGCTGCATCCACACTAACACATCAATATGAGAAAAAAAGGATCCATGTGGTCTAAAGGAGACTTGTGGTCTCTGCTCGGATCCTGTTTCAGTTATTATTTTAATGAGGAAATGTAAAGAATATGTCTGTTGCCTATTTTTAAACTACTGATGCCATAATCTAAGGTTGGCCATGTTGTTGTCATCTGCATTCCCTTTGGATGCTTCGAAATGCATCAAGCATAAAACAGGCTCTACTTCCTGCATATGTGTTTTTAAAATCTGCCTCAGTCTAGCAGCAGTAACCACAGAGCAGTCATTATTTTAGAGCACTGAACACTGAGAAGGATGATGTCTCTGCGGGCCAAAGTGATCTGCATTCATTATATTTTTTATCCCAGCGTGACTCAGGTCTGAGTTTGACGTTTCAAACATTTCAAGCTACGCAAATTATGTGAAACTTTGTCTTTTCAGTTTCGATTTGGACACTTCAATTACGAGTTGCCGTTTGTGTTCCAGGAGTCTGACGTTGGTCTTACATTTAAAAAGTGCTTAAAATACAGCCTTGAGCATGAAGGCCCCTCGTGCGGATTCAGCCTCGTTTTGTTTGGTAGTTTTTGGCCTTTAGAAGCAACCAAAACATAAACCTTCTCATAGCATCCATATGAGGTGACGCAGCCCTGTTGGCATATTTTCTGTGTTTAAATGACAAAAACATAAATACCAATCCAGCACGTATCCTGGGTGTGGAAGCCTCATCACACATCCACATGGTGTTTTATTTCTGCTACTGCAGACTGCCTTCAGATTGACATCAACATGCAGCCTTTGTTTGGCTCGCCTTTGGCTTATTTTTGGTACATGGTGCCTTTAGTTTGGTTTAAAGAGAATTAAGGACGAGTCAGAAGTTATTTTCTGAGTGTAAAGTTGCACATTTCAAAGTCTAAATCTTCACACAAAGGAATATTCTAACGTCTCAAACTGAATTTGCACATCAGCGTCATTTTTTCCCAAACGCTGCAGTGAAACGCCAAAACACTCCGATGTGTCTGAATATTTCCAACGTCGCCGTTTGTGTTTGAGCTCGTGGAGTCAAGACGACTGGTGTGTGCGTGTAAAGTGGGCGGTCCTTGAATATTTCACTGGTCGTTTTTGGAGAAGTGTTGATGGAGCTGCAGACTCATGTTGGGATGCAGGGTCCATGTCTGCCCCCCCCCTCCCCCCCACATACTCTCAGGCAGGCCCCATGTGAGGAGGAGCGTCCCCTCTGCCCCGTTTTCCCCATGGGAAATTTGTGACGTAGCACATGACGTTCGCCATTTAAGCCGTAGATAAAGGAGGAAAAGAAAAATGTGTTTGACGAGCGAGTTCGTTCTTCTGTTTGCAGCTCGTAGGGCTGGGCAGTTTCTCAGATGATCAAGTTCAGATTCTTTAAAGGAATAACAGGATTATAAACTTTCATGTGAATCTAAGAAAATTTGAAAGAAGAAACTAGTTTGACATAGGGCTGGACGATTATGGTAACAATAAGAATCCCGATTATTTTAAGTGATATTGAAATCACAATTAATATACACAATTATTCATTTATTTAAAAACTTCAGTATTGATTCGAACAAATCTTTAAAGAACCAGTGAGCGGCACAGACAGTATTATTGATCCACATAAGTCACACACACTCGCTGTGGCTGCACAGAAACGTTATGAAGCGCAGGAACTGGCATACACGGCACTCCACACTGTGTGGCATATTAATGGTTTCTCTTCGATTATGTTTTTATGATTGTCAGATGGCAAAATTGAAATCATGATCAAAATCCGGTTAATTGTCCAGCCCTAGTGTGACACAAAGCGGCTAAAATAAAGGTCGTTAACACCCGCTACTGGGCAATTTTCATTTGCAGTTATTAATTTTACACTTACGTAGCTGAAAATTTTAGCCATTGTGATAATTTTCTGACCTGCTTATTCACACATGGCCTCACAGCGGGAGCTGGAATATCAGAAACCAGCAGAAACACCCTGAAATCACCCGGGTGAGCTGCATGTGTGAAAGCAAACATCAGCGTTTTTCTACTGGAAATTGTCCTGATAGTTACCTCCTGCTGTGAGGGACATAGGGATGGGAATCGAAAACCAATTCCAGTTTTGAATTGTTAACAGCTCCATCAAAGAATCGATATCATTCATCGAGTCTTTTTGTTAATCAATTCCCTTATCAATTCCTTCCACTGACAGGGTTCAGAAGCTTCAGAATTGTGGCTTAACTTAAATTGCACCTACTGCACAACCTTAACCCTTTAAGGCCCAAGACCATAAATTATAGCCAGAAAATTCTAATTTTTTTGGAGCTTAAACATCTCTTTCACTTTCTGCTGAAATCCTAAAAAATATCAAAATGTCCATAAAATTCGACGTATAGATTTTTCTGTATCTCATTTGATACATTAGGTGTTTTTGGCAACTGATAATCCATTCAAGGACATTTTTATCATTTATCTGATTGTATTCAGATGTTTGTTTTTTGTAATTTGTTATTGTTGTCATATTGAGTAGATAGAGATATTATAAAAGTATGTATCAAATATGATACAATTGGCTTTATAGGGTTAAGTGAGTGGAAACACCAGCAACTGCTGCCAAACTTGAAGGAACCGATAAGCGAATCGTTAATGAATTGGATCAATTAGCAGGGTTGCTAACAGCACTGGTATTGTTAAAATCGTATCAGTTCCCATCCCTTTAGGGACTTTGTGAACAGGAAGGAGTTTATCAGAAGTTCTGGGGCGTTAACCCGAGTCTGTGATTAAAGATGCAGTTTACAGTAGTTCAGCCTTTGGAGTGTAAAAACAGGCATAGATCACTTTGTATCCTAAAAACTTGAGAAACTTCCCAGCCCTATGACACACCCACGTTTGCACACACCTCTCCGAACATCCGCACACACTGCTCCTGACCCTGAAGCAGGGGTCATCCTGGACCACATCAGGCTGCACCCCCTCTTCAGCCGCTCGGAGACCTGACATGGTGCTAACATGCTGACTCTGCTTTTATGGAGACAGATTGATCGTCATGTAGCTGCACCCCTGCCCCGCAAGACTGAAGGTCTGAGCTCAGGAGTTGGCTCAGACTGCAGGATCTGAAGGATCTGGTGTTGATGCAGAAAATAAAAACTGTTGATCTGAAAAAGTCCAATGTAAAAATGTCCTGAGGTTTGATGAAAATGAAGTCACAAAGATTTAAACGTTGGTATGATTCTTAAAACTCTCCTGCACGTGCAGTTTGAGATGTTTGACACATTGCAGGTTTTTATTGTTTTAAACAAAAATGTTCTGATGTTAAGTTCAAATAACACATTGAATCAGTTTTTTTTTTTCATTTCTAGAGTCCATTAATGAAGGAAAAGCAAAGATCAAATCAGATTATTTGTCTTAAAGGTCAGTGATGCACTAAAGGGTTAGTCAGCAGAATTGTAGGAAAAAAGCAGGACTGAAATGAATAAAATAAAATGATGTATGAACGGAGTGCAGGAGTTTCCTGACAGTTCAAAGCAATCGCACGCTAAAGTCGTCATCATTTCTATAGGGTTGTTTTTTTTAAAATACCTTTTAAATTTACAGAAGTGAACAGAAATCAAACTTTCAGAGGAGATGACTTCATCAACTACATTTTCAGATGTAAATATAGAATTCACTTTCAGACACGTTTTGGTGAAAGTAATATTGTTTACTGATCGTCAAAGTATATTTTACCGTCATTTTTTCCTATCATGACAAATGAAGAGATTAACAGAAACAATGACAGAAGCAGCTCTTTTTTATTCGACATGGTGCTACATTTATTGCTGCAGCTTGTAACGTTTGTCATGGGCTGTTTATTTATTTTTTAATATTTTAAAATGACCATCAGGAGGTTTATAGAAAGAAGGACTTGTTTTTGATTGACTGATCAGTAGAATAACTCTGTGTGGTAACAGAGCACACGGTTCAGATTTTAATGACCGTAGTCTGAGACTGAAGTAAACATGGTTGAAGTCTTTGGAGCAGAGGCTGCAGGCTCGTGTCAGGTTAAATCCTGCTCATATCTTAATTTCTTAAAAGTCGAACAGTTTCTTACACAACAGACTCACAGGTCTGCTGGATCCGGCTCGGTCTGAAGTCGCTGCTGTTTCATTCCTCACTCAGTTCACACTGAACTCCGTCAGGTGTCAGGTAACATAACCGTCCACCACCGCCGACGTTGACGGTCTGTGTTCCTGACATTTGGCCTTTAGTTGACCCTTGCTTGCTCACAGTCCTCCAGGCCAGTTGGTCAGCCGTGTGCTGCTGTGTGATACTTTCTGGTTTTGGTGCTTTCACAGCGTGAGCAGGTTCACTTAGAGTTTAAGCTACCCCCCTTCGTCAGGGCGGTGGTCTGCACCGGAGTCCACAGCTCCGTGATCCAGATCAGATCTGCTCTGTGTGAAAGCCACCAGAAGGAGACTGCTCTAAATGAGCCTCGAGTTCAAATTTTACTTAAATCGTCTTCAAGGTGAGAGCGTTGGAGAGGAACAAATCATGTTTTTAGGGTAGATAAGAGCAAGTTAGTCATTTAAAACAAGAACCAACCACAGACCTGTTAGGGGCGTCCATTAAACAGATCTCAGTAAGAATCCTATCAATGTTTGAATCCCTCAGTTTCATCTGTCAGACACTTAGAGCCAGTGCTGATGCAGAGCCTTCAGAAACACCTGCAGTCTGAGTCAAAGGTCACTCTGGAGAGCGGGGTGATATGCAAACAGAAGACACGAGAGAGTCCTGATGTTTCTTCTCCCTGATATGCAACAGAGTGTAACGATGGTCACTTTAATGCTGTATGTGCACATTGGTCGCCCAGGAGGCTCCACGGTGACGGGAGCTCGTGGTCGTCTCTGCAGCCCCGCCGTGTTCCCACGCCGCCTTATTCGTCCTGACCAATCACTGGAGCCGCCGGGTGCCGACCGGGCTGCCGTCAGACGAATAACGCCGTTCCATCTCTTCCTTTTCTTCTTCTTTTTCTGTTCTTGTTCTGCTGTCGGTCGGTAGGATTGGAGCGTGTAAATGGCATAACCATGTTCACATTTCACTGTCTGTTCCTGCGCATCTGCTTCACCGTCAGAGAGAGAAACAAACGTGGTTTCAGTAGAACCTGTTCATTTAAAGAGCCGTACGATGAGACACTTGTAGCTTTCACTCTTGGTGCTTGGCTTATGCTTCATTGTCTTAATATTCCAAATAAAACTGTTAAGTGTAAAACATGTTGGCCCAGACTGTCATTCTCACTCTGGTGTTTCTTTGAGATTCTTATGATATGGCCACATCGCACGCGAATTCGCAAAGATGCGCGTTGAGATTACAAACAAAGTCAATGCAAAGATGCGTTTGGACACAGATTTGCCCCGGGCGGGGCGTATGGAGCATGTGGCGCGTTTGGGGCGTCAAAGGCCTCTACGCTCAAGTTGAATATATTGAACTTTCGACACAAATTTGCGTGACGCTGTGCCGCGGCAGCCAATCAGCGATGACATTCCCCCCCGACGTCATTGATTTGATGACTTGTGACGCTCCGGCCACCTGCTCCGGCTCAAACCCCGCTGAAAGGTGGAGGAGAGGTTGATCTGCGTTGTTTGCCATCATCCGGAGCTATATGATTCGACATGTGTACTCTACAGAGACCGGAACAAAAAGGAGCAGGCTTGGGTGAAAGTCTCTGAGGAGACAGGTTTTGAAGGTAAGTTCAGTAAATATTCTTTTCCAGCTGGATTTGCCTGCACGGGTCATCACTGAGTCCGATTGTCTCTGGCTCTCTACTCCGCCTGCGTAGTAACACACGTCGCCATTCAGCTTGTCAAAATGGTCCAGCATCCAGCCTTGGGCGTTACACATGGCGCGTCACAGGCACTATGCGTGTTTAAATACGCCAATTCGCGTCCGGTGTGGCCGTAGCATTACTCTCCCTGAAGCAAAGCAGTCTGGGAAATATGAGTGATTATGAGTTCAGCTTCTATCCAAACTAAACATTTCAGTCCTTTCTTTACCATGGTCAAAGTTATGCTTGTAGGGACGGAGTCGAGGAGGGCAGGAGCCAGATGAAAACTCCAGTCCTTGAATTATTTTTTTTATGATTTAACTTTTATTACGTTTTAACTTGTATTATAAAGCCCAACCAAACAGTCAATATAAAATAAGACAAATTAAGATACACAACCTCACTGCATCACTGAGACATACACCAAAGAAAAATAATAAAGTAAATCGAAAAAAAAATCAAAAGTAGAACAGAGAGGTACAAGACCAGTCCATTACAGGTAATTTAAGTCCATCTGTTCAACAGTCTTCCCATGGAATGTCCACAGCACTGTCAAAAGTCCAATCATGTCCCAAGTTTGATTCACTATCAACAAATGATCTTCCAGTAGTCAAAACCCTTTGTTGCGCCCAGTCCACCTCCACCTGCCAATCCCCTCAAACACAGAACATAACGAGCATATATACAGGCACACTTAAGCTACTCTGTAAAGAATATAATCTTAAAAACAGACCCCATTTCTCATATTTATGAATATCGTTTGTCATACAATAGGAAATCCTTTCAAAAGCAGCTACTTTGCCTAGTTCTGAGAGCCAGTTCTGTTTACCCATCATTATACTTGTCTGAATCCATTTGGTTACAGGTTTTCTAATGTGGGCCAGGGGTTTAGGATTGCCTAGGCTGGGGCAGAACTCAAAATCCACCTGTATGACCTCCATGATGATCTCATGAACCCTTTCCCAAAATGCCTTTCAGTCCTTGAATTCTGACACCTTAACCAACCAAAATTGTGAAGTCTGATTGGCTCTACACACCTGTCCCTGAACAAACCCTAATTCCAATGAAGTTGGGACAGCATGAAAACAAAAACAGAATACATCAACTTGCAAGTCCTTTTTATCTTTGTTCACCTGAATACTTTGTCAATCTTTATTTGTATAATGACTTTACAATAGAGCATAAAACTCTTCAGTTACTATTGATTAGATATTTAATGTACAACTGGTAAAATGTTTTGTTGCAAATATTTACTCATTTTAATTTGATACCATCGATGCAACTCGTTCCAGAAAAGCTGGTTCTGGGGCAACAGAAGAGTGGTGAAGTCGATGAATGCTCAATAAACACTTGTCTGGAACATTCTACAGGTGAACAGGTTAATTGGAAACAGGTGAGTGTCGTGACTGAGGATAAACGGAGCTTTGAGGATGAAGTTCACCACTTTGTGAACAACAGCATCAGCTAGCAGTTTAACGGATAAGAACTCTCATGTATAGTTGTAAGTAGGGCTGAACAATTCATTGCAAATTAGATTAAATCGCAATATGGCCTGTTGCAATTTTCAAATCGCAGAAGGTTCAATATTTTTAGGCCAAAATGTGTTGAACATTTGTGATGTAGATTTTGCAATTTCATGCCTATTTTTTACCTCTATTCATACACTTTTTTGTGCTTTTGGACCATTTTTACCTTTTTTTTAACCCCGTTTTTACAACTTTATGCCTACTTTACCCCCATTCATCTTTTTTGGCCACTGTCAGAACCATTTTTGGAATTTTTAAATGGTTTTTGAAATTTAATTTCAAATTTAATTCCAAATTTTGCTGCCATAATCAATTTTCCTACGCCACTTTTGGATTTTTTGCCAATTTTTCCCAATTGTTTTGCAATTTCATACCTATTTTGCACCTATTTATTTACCCTTTTCCGCTTTCATACCATTTTTACCCAGCTTTTAAAACTTCATACCTAGTTTGCTTCTGTTCTTAACTTCTCCACTTTTTCTCAAATCTTTTATCCTTAGATTAATTTAATGTCATATTGGTTTTACTATAAAAAGATCTACTGCTTATGTTTGTTTAAGAATACATAAGATGAACACTAAAACAATCGCAGAGTAAATCGCAATTAGATTATTTTCTCAAATCGATCAGCCCTAGTTGTAAGGAATGTATTAATTTCATCACCTACAGTCCATAATATCAAAAGATTCAGAAAAGTCTCCGCACTTCAGTGGCAAGGCTCAAAACCAACATTGAATGCCTGTGACCTTCGATCCCTCAGGCAGCTCTGCATTATAAAGCAGCATCACTGTGTAAAGGACATCAGCACGTGGGCTCAGGAACACTTCAGAAAACCATCGTCAGTTAACACAGTTCATCTCTACATCTACAAGGTCAAGGTCAAACTCTACCACGCAAAGACAGAGGCAAATATCAACAACATCCAGAAACACCGCCGGCTTCTCTGGGCCGAGCTCATCTGAGATGGACTGAGGCAAAGTGGAAAAGGCTGCTGTGGTCTGAGTCCACATTTCAGACTGTTTTTGGACATCATGGACGTGGTGTCCTCCAGGCTAAAGAGGAAAAGAACCATCCAGACTGTTATCAGAGCAAAGGTCAAAAGACAGCATCTGTGATGGTGAGGGGGGTGTTAGTGCCCATGGCATGGGTAACCTGCACATCTGTGAAGGCTCCATTAATGCTAGTATGTACAAAAAGTTTTAAGAGCAACATGCTGCCATCAGGGACGTCCTAATTATTTCAGAGATATAAAGACACATTCTGCTCGAGTTACAACAGCAGGTACTAGACTGACCTGCTGCAGTCCACGCCTGTCTCCGCTGAACAGGTACTAGACTGACCTGCTGCAGTCCACGCCTGTCTCCGCTGAACAGGTACTAGACTGACCTGCTGCAGTCCACGCCTGTCTTCACTGAACAGGTACTAGACTGACCTGCTGCAGTCCACGCCTGTCTCCGCTGAACAGGTACAAGACTGACCTGCTGCAGTCCACGCCTGTCTCCACTGAACAGGGACTAGACTGACCTGCTGCAGTCCACGCCTGTCAATTTTCTAACCTGATTGGAATAGTGATTTGTTATTTGATGTCACTGTCTTTTTTCAGAACTTTAATGTCGCTCTGGACATTTATCCTCTTTTTAAATCCTCTTAGAAATTAGTGTAAAATCCACGTTTGGTTTTAGATAAACTGCTAACAGTCAAGTTAGATTGAGAGTTTGATGGTTTTATTTTCTCATCCAATGCATTTTATTTATTAGGTCATTGTTTTCATCATTCAACCACTGAAGCTGCTGTAGATTAAATCCTAAGTTATTGTGAATGAAAGTCTCTAAGGCAATATGTGATACTAATTTCAGACCACTTTTGCTAAAGCTATCCAAACATTGGCTGACCATGGTGTGCTATAACAATCATCCCTGAAATTATCTAAAGGGGATGATAATTGTTAATTATACATTTGCACTAAAATTCTCCAGTTTTATTTATTCTTCATCCTGTGAGGTGAAGTCTTTCCTCAGACTCCCGTTTGGGACGAATGAAGCGTTTGATTTCCTCGCCTCTCTTTCTGCACGTCGAGCGTGTTAAGCCCACAGCTCAGCACAGACACACACCACATGGCTGCCTGCTTCTTATCTGCACGCCACACTGACAGAGGAAGAGAAGGAAGAGCGCAAAGAGAGGGACCAGGCATCGCCGCCACCTCCACTGAAGCTGGAGCCACGCCAAGTCTGTGGCGGCGACGTGAGCGCTGACCTCTAGTTAACCTGATGTGGACGCTCAGGCAGGCAGTCGCTCGCACCGGGCCTCCCTCCATCCATATTTCACTGCAGAAACATATCGTCCCGCAGGATCCTACACCCTCCGAAGAGCTCCACACCCATTGGCTGAGGGGACGGAGGAGGGCGCTGCCTGAAAGCAAGGCTGTTTCCCTTCAGAGCGTCAAAGCAGGACAAATATTCACACGTGTCTGCAGCTCCGAGAGAGCGTCCCATCAGCATGGCTCGTCTGTACTCCCATAATTCAGCTGAGTCTGCATCTGATCAGCTGTTAGTCCTGGAGCTCCCACTCTTGACCTCTAACCCCACTGCACCCTCACACCTGTCACACATCTGCCACAAAGCACAGCTGAGAGCTGCTCCATGAAATCCTTCTATGGAGGAGTTTTCATACATGCAGAAAAATACCGAGAGCTTGCACAAAAAAAGGCCCGGCTGAGAGGCAGATGTGTGAAAGAGATTTACACAAGAACATAATTGTTGGTACCCTACTGTTAAAAAAAGAAAAACCCACAATATTCACTAAAATAGCTTGAAACTGACAGAAATAATAAAAATGTACTGAAAATTGACTAATGAAAGTCCGACTTTGTGTTTGAATTGTAGCTCAGAAAAATTTGGAAAACAAACTAATGAAACTGGCCTGATCAAAAATGATGATACCTCTAGAAAATATGGAAAATGATTTGACCATGGGGACATGTTAAACTAAGGTGTGTCCTGCAATTATCATCACAGTTGTCTTTAAACTTGTAATCAGTCATTCTGCCTATTTAAAGGCTGAAAAGTGGTCACTGTGCTGTTTGGTATCATGGTGTGTACCACACTGAACATGGACCACAGAAGCTAAGGAGAGAGCTGTCTCAGGAGATTAGAAATAAAATTATAGACAAGCATGTTAAAGGTAAAGGCTATAAGACCATCTCCAAGCAGTTTGATGTTCCTGTGACTACAGCTGAACAGATTATTCAGAAATTTAAGGTCCACAGGACTGTAGCCAACCTCCCTGGACGTCTATGTTCACAGACATAAAAATGAAGCAGACAAAGAAAAGAACACTGTACCTACTGTGAAACGTGGAGGAGGCTCAGTTATGTTCTGGGGCTGCTTTGCTGCATCTGGAACAGGGACACTTGAATCTGCAGGTACAATGAAATCTCAAGACTATCAATACATTCTGGAGTGAAATGTGCTGCCCTGTGTCAGAAAGCTTGGTCTGCAGCTGAAGGTGGTTGATGCCCTTCTCCCCACTTAATCTTCATCAAATGTAAACTTCTCTGAATGAAGTCGCTCAACGCTTCTGTTAGTCATCAGGGATGTGCTCCCAAACCTGGCCTGTGATGTCCTGGTTCTCTCGTATCAGTCCTGATGGACCACATGTCTGTGGTCAACACCAGTGCACATTCTTCTCTTGTAGAGCAGGTGTGACTTGGCTGCTGTGCCTTCAGTCAGTGTGTTTTTTAACAGCTGATTAAACCCGTCCTGATCAACAGCGACTTCAGGATCCATGTCTTTGAGCCACTGCCTCGGTAATATCGCCACACTTCTTCTTCACTGAGGCTCATTGTGGGCTAACAGGCCTTCCATTTTGCATTGTTTTGGTGCAGCAGGCTGTGAGGACTTCACATTTTGGGTGGTGCCCTCTGCAGTGAGTTTTGCTCACTGTGTGCTGCTCTCTGTGGCGATGCTGTAACAACTGAGGGACTCGTCAAGACCTTCAGGCCCTGTTTACACAAGGCCAACTTCAGCCAAATCCAAAGAGTGTTCACATGGGAACGGTGCCTGGAGTGCCTGAATCTGCAAATCTTTCTAAACCAGGGTCCAGGGTGGAAAGGTTTGAAAACTATTTCACATGAAGATTGCGCACACATACCAGGAACAACAACAGCATCAGCCGTCTGCAGAATAACATGTGAGCTGCTTACCGTGCTCGGTTTGCTATCCTGACAAAACTATCCAGACAGATTTGTTGTCCAGACAAGAAACTCCTGAATATTTGTGCGTCCACTCGCCATTGTTTGTTTCTTAAAAGTTTTTCTTCTTTGTACCTGTGTTGTAGCCATAGCTGTCAAGCTTTGGATTTGAAGATAAGGAACCTTTCCCTGTGCGCAGCCCCACCGTCCCAACCAAGCTCCAGTATCTCTTACATTTTAAGACTGGTGTACAGGAATGTCTTCTCATTTGCAGCCATCCATCTCATTTCTCATAGTTCCCACTGTTGGCTCTAATCTCGCGACAGCTGCCACTCAGGCTACTGCAGGTGGCAGTTTTTGCAAGGCTTCTTCTTCTTCAGTTTTACGGCGGTTGTCATCCATTATTTTGGTGCATTACCGCCCCATCTTGGGATGAGGCCAGAGTTCAGTTTGGAGAGACAGAGGAATGTTTTTTTGTTTATTTTTATATAATACGTGAAATTTACGGGAAAATACTAGTACGGGAAGATGATGGGAAAGGGGGATAAAATAGGGTAGTGTCCCGGTCAAAGCAGGAGACTTGACAGCTATGGTTGTAGCAGCGCTGTTTTTCTGCAAGCCTAGCATTTTCAGTTGTTCTGGTGTGCCCATGTCAACGTGGATTGCTTGAAACACAAAGGAAGAACCTTTGCATCTCTGGTGAGAGAGTCTCCGTGTAAACAGGGCCTCAGATGAAGCATGTTTCTAGAACTCCCAACAAAAACATGAATCTGAATCTGGAGTCTTAAAACGAGAACCATCTCCATACAATCAAACTTTTGCTTATCTGTTTACCAGTCGACTCCCCTCTGGATTCTATCTTTATTCTTTGTCATTTTTGTGTTGTTCATGTTGTTCTAACAAAAATCATAAAAATAAATTCAGGGAATTCTGGTGAATCTCTGGAAACAGCGGAGGACCTGGACTTCTCTAAAGTGGGATCAGGTTCTCCTTAGCAACTGTTGACAAAGCTGAAAGTAGATGTCCCACCCCCTCTTAAATTTGATTGGTCAATACAGGAGCATTGACAATTATTTTTCACTTGCTCCGGACAGTGAGCATGTTGAGCTCTGGTGGTTTTGTCTAGAACATAAAAGCCTACAACATAAAAGAAAAAACAAAAAAATATGGACACGAGGACCTCCTCCCTGAAGATATTTATTATGGTGGTATAATCAAAAACAACACAATAGAAAGGCTCAAATATTATGGGCTATTTATGGACTCAGTCTTTAGTCACTCAGTCTTATAGCCATATAGTATAGCTCCAATTATAGTCCCAATTCATATATACACATATACATATATATACATCCAACACCCAACATGAATCCATATGGCCCATCTTGAATCCCTCCATCATGGCTCAAGAAAAAACCTTCTGTTAAGCAGCAGGAAATCTTGAATGTGGATCCCAGTCTCATGATGAACAGCAAATCCACACGATGCTGTGTTGGGTGTGAGGGTGAAGGAAGGGAGGAAAGAAGAGACAAGTGGACTAAAGTAAGAACTAAAGTTAGTGACAGATCCATGAACCATCGACCTGTTGTCTGATTTATTAGAGGTTAGCCTCTTGAGATGCTACATCTGGTTTTCAGGAGAGTCCTCATGTCTGAATGGTTGTGGTGATCATTTTATAGAAGTATAATCAATGATATTCTTACTGAAAACAAGAATTTATGGTAGTGACGAAGTCATGGGTGCCCAGACCACAAGTGCATCCCTACCATATTTGTATAAAAATAGTTACTATAGATGTATCAACCATGGATAGAGAGATGATGCTAATGTTTACATTAACAGCTATAATGATAATAGGAATTTAATGTTCCTAATGAAATGGCCAAATAATGTGTGATGTCTGTAATTGTAGTTGAACTTGGTGCCAATGGACTAAATGTTGCTTAGTTAATCTGATATGAAGTTATAACAAGATCAAAAATGATGTTTCGAGGGTGCTGGTTTGGCAGAGTGGTTAGCAACCAGGCATGCCTCATATTTATGCTTCCGCTGGCCAGGGTCACAGTCCAGCCTCTGGCCTGTTTGCAGAGTGTCCTACTCTACCCATCTCGCCCCCTATCACATACCTATCCATAGCCTATCTCTCCTCAATAAAGGCATCTTTATAAAAAAAAAAAAGATGTTTCTGTTCAGGGTTGATGTAGGATTAAAGCAATTTCAGTCAGGCAGGTCCACAGCAGCAGGTTGCCCATGTTGGTAATCACGGCTACAGTCATATATGTGCAACGTTTACGTTAACTACCATCTTAATTTTAATACACTGGTGCTTCTAGAGTTAATTTTAAGGACTGTAATCATAAAGAAAAAGAACAAATTAAAGGTGAAATATTAGCAGTTGAAGCTACACATCACTTCAAGTCTTAATCTAAATGTATATATTATGGAGAGAAATAAACCTTGAGATCAAGAACATGTTTGTACCAGGCTGTAAATATGTAAAAAAAAAAAAAAAAAAATATCTTTGACTTTTTAACATTGGGCTGAATGGGGGTGAACTCACATCAGGAGGCAGCCCCTGGTGGACACAAAGAGAACTGCGACTTTAGCCTAGTTTCTCATTGCAGGAGGTTTAGCTGTGCAGTTAATCCTTATCCTGTAAATAAGTTTAGATCTGAATAAGTGTGTCAAACTTATCAGACCTGTTTTCTCTTAACGTGTTTTAGATTGGTGTTTCCAGAGTCTTCTTCCTCGACAGCTCTTCCCTCTTCGACCTCCCCCCTCTGCTCCTCAGAAACATGTGAGCAGGCATCTGGACTGACCTCTTTTTTTTCTGTTGTTCTCTGGCAGACGCTCTGGAAACTTTCAGTGGGCATGTCCTGTTAATTCCTCTGTCTCCCCCCCTCTCTTTCTCCCTCCTGCTCCCATCACTCTCTCTGTGCAGCCCGTGCACTCACACAGAACATGCATGATCCGAGCAGAACGTGCATGAATATGAGAGGATGGTATGAGCTCAGTGTGCAGCGTCCTCCTCTCTCTGCTCTCTTCTGCTCGTCCTCCTGCAGCTCTCTCTATCGCTGCTGCTTGGCTGGCCTCTCCGTAAACCCTCAGCTCGTTCTGCAGCCCTGCTTTCTCTCACCCTCGGCCTCCCCGTCACCACGCCAGCCTCCGGAAAGTTCTCCTAGCTGGCATGGCCATCCGACTCCTTGTATGTGTTTATGGAGCTCTGACAAATTCCTTCCTCCTGGCTCCGTCTCCAGCGCTGGGAGCTATATATTTAATCCCTGGTTCCTGTGCAGGCTGGGGCCGTGTGGTGGAGGAGCCGTGGGTCCTGGAGCGGCAGCTTGGCCTCTGTGGTGACGAGGCTTCATTATGGAGGCAGCGGGAGCGGCCAGCGACAGGCTCGGATGGAGCTTGTGGTGGAGCGATGGGATCTGTGGCATGGCCGTGTTTTCTTATGGCGGGGCTGTGCATGGGTCACAGAGAAAACCGGTCACCATTTCAGCTGATCCCGTCCTAAATAAACTGCTCACATACACAGAGAGACGAGAATGTAAAGACATCCTGCAGCCCACCGTTAAATCCATACAAACTCATTTTAGGCCACGTTAACACAGAGACACCCTCCCCTAAAATGCAAAGGTTTTTCTTTTTGTATTCAAACTCGATCAGCATTCAGATAGAGACGCTAGAAATGAATGAAACTGCTGTAGTGTGCATGCCAGCTCAGTAGATGACGATGTAGCTTTGAAGAGAAACAGCGCTGCTACAACACATGTCCGGCTGCCGTCGACACACAACAACACAAAACAGCATGGGGGGAGAAGACGACATGTCGAAAAGAGAGCTGTTTACACCGACCGAATGTCAGGCATGTGAAACTTAAAGGCAAAGCCTTTTATATGCACTGAACTTTTACCTAAAATAAAAAATGCAACATTTTTTTCAACATGTTTGGTTTTATTCAAACGGGAACAGGACATGAGGGAGTAATTCTGAGTGGGAGCGGGATGGGGGTGGGAGTCATTCTACTGGAGTGCGACAGGACAGGATTATTTATTTAACTCCAGCCCGGGATTGGGACGGGACAGAATTTTTTCTCTGGGAGTGGGACAGGAGTGAAAATCCACTCCCGTGTCATGCTCTAAAGTGGACACACAGAGATGCAGGAGTTTCTTGTCTGGACAACAAATCTGTCTGGATAGTTTTGTCTGGATAACAAACCGAGCACGGTAAGCAGCTCACATGTTACTCTGTAGACAGCCAAAACTGTTGTCGTTCCTGATATGTGTGCACAGCCTTCATGTGAAAGAGTACTGCACATGCGGTGACGTCTGTTCCACCCTGAAACGCTCTGACTCTGGTTTAAACGACGCTGCATGGAGGAGCGTTTTGAAAATTCTCCACTCTGGACCCTGGTTTCAAAAGTTTGTGGATTTAAGCACTCCATGTACCGTTCCCATGTAAACAAGAGGCCAACACTCAATGAAAACTCTTTGGATTTGACCGTATCAGGCCTCGTGTCAACATCCTCTTAGAGGCTTCATAATGCTCCCAGATCTGTATTATGCAGCTGAGATGTCTTTATTTCTCCCTCACTCAGCTTGCAATCATATGCCAATAGTTTTCAACTGTTTTAATGGAAAATAAATATACAAGGGTTGAGAGTGGTCCAGAACAAAGGCGGTGTGCTCTCATACTGCTTATTTTAAATCTTTTTTGCAGATGAATATAATTGTATGAAAACTTTTACTTAACCCCTTCAGACCCTGCATCCATTACGATGGACGTCACATGACAGCCAGTTTTTTTAACTTCTGTCAACATTTAACACCACCTAAGTCCTCAAGTCCATTTCAGTGAACGTTAAACAACCAATCAAACAGTAGTATAGGTTTGCTAACCACCATTTTGAGGAAATACAGCACGCTGAAGAGAGGCATGGAGGGACTTCGCTCCACATATCGAAGTGAGGACTATTTACAACAGTTTTTATTCATATTTATAGATATTTGTGTAAGATATCATAGTTTTAAAATAATGTTGAAAGATGGAATGTTTGAATTGAGGTGTAATATCAAATGTTTAAGAGCGAGCTTTTACTCAGGATCTTTTCAAACTCGATGTCCATGAGAATGGACAGTAGGCCTGAAGCCATGTCACTGATCTAAATTCTCCAGTATTGAAGAATAAATTTATCACAATAAAAATAGTACACCAGAACAAAGGAATGAATTGATAATCATTTGAAAATGTTATATATACAGAATATACAGTCCTTGAAGTCCTTGAAATGATCGGCAATGGAAATGACTCTGGTATTGACATTTTTGAAAGTGGTGAGGAAGATGCTAATGCTGATAGATTCGTAAGAGTTGGTGAGTGTAGAAAGTCAGTAATATGGTAATACTATGGTAATATGGTAATAATATACAATATGGCATTTCCTTACCCTAAGGGCAAGGACCTCGTCTAGCTAGAGCCAGAAGAGGTCCTTGCCCTTCTTTCTTATTACAACCACCCGATCAGTGAACCTTAATTTGACCCCCTAAACATGCTCACGAAAACAGGCACACACCTTGGGTATGGTGAAAATTTTGATAAGATGAAAAAATTAACCCCCAACATCCCAAAATGTGCTAGCGCCACCTATAGACTAACACCACTAAATTGGCTGTAACGTCCACTAGGAAGTAGTAGAAAGATAAAACCAATGTCAAAATGCTCATCTCATCCAGTCCCACAATTCATGTGCTGACACCCCTGACCTTTCTCAAACAGGAAGTTGGCAATTTGCCTTTCAAAGTAAGAGAAAAGTTAAAATAAAAGGCTCAGAAAAAATGATCTCCCACACCGTAAATGGTATCAGCTTGAAATGTGGACAGATGAGAGGGGAGACATTGATGAACAAAAGTTATGAAGGGATTTGTTGTTTCTCAAACAGTTTCCAAATAACAAGCATTCAGAGTTTGGTGAACTGTGAAACAGCCCTAGCAGCTCCTCCCATTCTAATGAATGGGGAATGATGGAACAGCAAGAGACATCCTGTGACAGTTAGGCCTCTACAGAAAAAATGAAACAAAACACGGCTCTATAAATTATATGACTGGATTCCTGACGTGTGCTGTTAAAAAATCTAATTTTTAGAGAAATTGAGTCAAAATTGTAGCATCTGTGAGGTGTTGTTTCACAAGTTGCCACTCAATCTCACTGTGATTTTTCCAAAGGTCAAAAGTGATGTCATTCTTCTGTCTTCAGTGTCCACAGCTGATCATGAGACTGAAGGAGGAGCAATAAAATGTCTTATACACAGCCATTATAAAGACTGAGGCTCCTGACAGAGCTGCAGATACGCGTTTTAATCTAACTTAGAGCAGTTTAAAGGGATGAAAAGGGATGAAACCCTCAAAATGGAGGTCAACAGGGCATGAGGAACCAGCAACAGAGCGAGGACCCTACCAACGCTGCTTGCGTAAATTACAACTGCTATCAAGTCTGATGATATTGAACCCATAGCTGTCACAACCCTCATCTCCTGGCTCACATCCTTGCACTCGAGATACAGCTGCTGGTGGAAAAGCAAACAAGATTGGAGCGTACCGCCAAAACCAGACCTCTATGAGGAATCAAGGCTTAACATTCAACCATGGCCGAGCATCTGTTTGCTGAAGCCCCTGATTAAGATTCAAAAATATGTCAAGTTATTTTTAAGGTCTACATGGCCATGCCATTTAAGTGATTTGTTTAAAGAGAGGTCTGATACACATGCACCAGACCAAGAATTACCAAACAGTTGACTCAGTCCAAATCTGGACTGAGATGCTCACCCATCAGCTCAAATTCAATCAATTTGATTATTTAAAGAAGCAGCTGAAAACATTTATTCTTTATTCTTGGTTTCATTTGCAGAACATTTAAACATTCACATCATGTCATAACCTGTAGGATCAGCCCTCAGCTCAGGCTCTATGAGCTCTGCAGCCTGCTGGATGTGTATCTGTGCAGTCTGCTGTCCTCACGTTATTCTGCTCTGGATGTGAAGATTTCTCCAGGCCAGAATCCAGGTCAGAGTTCATAACCTGATTTTAAAAAAAAAAGTGCTGGGAAGCTGAGATCATCCAAAAGTCCTACAGACCCTTAAAGGATAAGTTTGGTTTCTACAGCTTTCACATTGTTTATAGAATGAAGTAGAACAATATACTCACCCAGAAGCAGTGGCGACTGGTGAAAAATATTCTTGGTGGGGCAGTACTGTGCAACACTCAGTTTTTAACAACCATCCCACTACGATTCGACGCAAACTACAGGCTCATCTGTAGCCAAATGAGTCATATAGTTTTATACGTTGATAAATAACAAATATGTATATTACACCATTTTAGACCTGGATAAATTGGAACTGATAAAAAAAGCTCAAAGACATGTTGTAAATTTACTCTGACACACCAAAAGAGTTCTTTGTGTTAAAAGTACCAACTGTTTGTACCAGGTGCTTCTCTTCAACAGAGGAAGGGTGAAATGATCAGGGCTTTCTGAATTTAGGGCCTCATGACAAGAATTATTTACTGTTTCCCAGAAACAGGGGCTGGGTCAACTTACCCACTGGCTCAGTTTACCCCACTCTCCCCTACTCTGACATTAATTCTGACATTCACTCAGTGAACAGTCCTACCTGCCCACTCTGCACCTGTGCTGGGCTCATGGCTGCTGCTTGGTGCTGCTGCATCTCTTCTGAGGGGCTACAAGACAAAGTTTCCCCAGTTATGTGGCGTCATCATCACACGGTGCAAGTGTCATTTTATTCAACATCTTCCCTTACTAGTTTAATCATCATCCTCTATCGTTTCAGACCGCGAGCTCGTTTTGTTAAAAAAGTCGCTATTTTGCACATTTTGCTGCATCATTTTCAAGCGCTTTCCTCTTTTTAATTCTTCTCTTTTCCGCGCCACCCTTGCGCTTTTTGTCCATCTTGTCCGCAGTCCAGCACCGCGGCTACTATCTGGCTCATCTCACAGACTCCGACTGGCGGAGCTCACTGTTTTTAGCACGGGCGTGTTGTTACGTCAGGATGCCTCTGAAAAAAAAAGGCTGCCGAGGGAGACGGCCCACAGGGACAGCGGTAACAGCATGGAGGTAATACGCACTCAGTGCCATGAATGAACACCAAACTAAAAAATTATAATAATATTAAAAAATGTATATTAACACTGACCCTCACGGCCCAAAAGTCAGGCCGGCCAACCGGAAATTGTCCCGGTCCTCCCGATTAGTCACTCCGGGCATGGCCGACACAAGCCGAATAAAGGCCCCTACACACCAAATGCGGCAAGCGCAGGCGGTCGGTGGCAAACCCATTCATTGTGTATGTGCTACCGCCGCGCAAGCGCTGCACGGCCGTGCGCGGCAGGCGCCTGCCACCGTGCCGTGCCGCGCGGCAAGGCGGCGGCGCCTGAATTGAAAATTTTTTAATTCGGGCGCAGCGTGCTGTGACGACATCTTAGCGCGTCCAATAGGAGAGGCCAGCTCAGAAAAAAAAAGTGGCCGCGGATACGGAGCTGAACTGTGCTACGAGAGACTGGCTGCCTGAAGTTTGTCTGTATTCTTACCAGACTTTGACCAACTCGGGACAACAGGCTCTCAAACTGCTCCTTGGTCAGCCTGGTGTACATTTGGAAGTGGTCTGTGTGAAAATGCAGCTCCCGAACGAGCCTGTACTCCTCCAGTGCCTGCCTTTCCATCAGGATCGGGTGGACCCATATCCTCCTCCTCCCCGCTGCTGATGCTGCTACTCTGGTCCTCCTCCTCAGGATGATTACAGATTTTCGCTTTGTAGTTGAGAGCACTCGTTGAACCAAGCACGGCAAGAACAATTCCTGCTCCGCGCCGCACTGCCACCATGCTCAGCGCTGGCTCTGCGCACTCTGCCGCTGTGCCGCGCGGTGGCCGCTGCACAAACCGCGCTCGGTGTGTAGGGGCCTTAAACCCGAGGGGCGATATAAGAATCGCCCTTCGGAGATTATTTTCAACCACGCTGATTGGCCAAATTCACGTTGATAGGCGCTTATCTTGCCCTAGTAACAGTCCCTTATTGGCTAGTCGTCACTGTCTCAGGGGCGATATTTCCACCGCCCCTGAGACACGGAGACAGAGACGAGAAGGCTTACTTTTGTTCTACATTAATGAAAATTATTAGCTTTATATCTTAATGGATATATATTTATGTTATATTTATGTTATATTACATATTTAGATAAGTAATTTTTGGTAATATTCATTTTTTCAAAATAAAGTAAATACATTTAATATCACACTCTCCACTGGGGGGGGGGCGGCGCCCTAGCGCCCTCTATTGGCCAGCCGCCACTGCCCAGAAGGCTTTCCTGATCCAAACAGTGCTTCAGGAGATATTTCGATCCAAAATCGAGCGGCGGACATCCGTTATGGTAGCACATAGGGCATGTATAGCGCTGCTTCTAAAACTGCATTAATCATCCAAAAGCTCATTAGTTTCACCAATATTTCATCATGGTCCACTCACGCTTCTCCTCCATTACAGTCTGTGTCACTCCAGACATTTGTGGCTGTGCTGACCTCTGAACTGAAGAAGGTGAACGTTTGCCTTTGCGCATGCGCAGTACTCTCTGGCCAGCTGTTCTTCTCTTTGCCTCCACGTCCTCCTTTCGATGAGCTCCTCATCTGTAAACTCTGGCTCCAAACTGTAATGACACCCATCATATTCAAAGTTCTCCTCCACAACATCTTCATCCAATAGATATTTGTCCATTTTGCACAAAACTGGAAGAAGAAAGTGGTTGTGAAGCCGACGGTCTTCCCCTGAAACAATGAGCCGTGCTGCACCTGGCGGAGGCAAACGTTCTTCTTCTTCAGTTCAGAGGTCAGCACAGCCACACAACATGTTTGGAGCGACACAGACTGTAATGGAGGAGTAGCCTGAGTGGACCATGATGAAATATTGGTGAAACGAATGAGTTTTTGGACGATTAATGCAGTTTTAGGAACGATGCTATACATACCCCGTGTGCTACCATTATACAGATGTCTGCCGCTCGATTTTGGATCTAAATATCTCCTAAAGCACTGTTTGGATCAGGAAAACCCTCTGGGTGACTATATTGTTCTACTTCATTCTATAAACAATGTGAAAGCTGTAGAAACCAAACTTATCCTTTAACTGACCAACAGAACAAGCTTTAGCTCCGGGGTTTGGTATAAATTGGTTCCTAATTTCTCAGATAAACTCTCCCTGCAGCTCTTGTACTGACTGTTGAGTCTTCACATCGATCTCTGCAGGCGGCCCCCGCTGAGCAGAGAGTGTTTGGGTCTGATTGTGGTCAGAGGCATGACGAGCCCTGCAGCAGGAAATGACCGAAGTCTGCTCCGAGGCTAAAAATAAGAAACACGCTCGTTAAAGGAGCAACGAGACGAACGGGCAGCGAGAGACTGACAGCATTGTTTAAGCAAAGCACACAAGAAAATCCAGAAAAAGAAGAAAAAAGGAGTAAGACAAGGAGGTGAGGAGAATGAAGGTCTGTGAGATGGAGTCAGAGGGGTGAGGAAGAGGAGACAGGAGGAGAAGGTGTCTGAGATGGAGTTAGAGGGGTGAGGAAGAGGAGAGAGGAGGTGAAGGTGTCTGAGATGGAGTCAGAGGGGTGAGGAAGAAGAGAGAGGAGGTGAAGGTGTCTGAGATGGAGTCAGAGGGGTGAGGAAGAGGAGACAGGAGGAGAAGGTGTCTGAGATGGAGTTAGAGGGGTGAGGAAGGAGAGAGAGGAGGTGAAGGTGTCTGAGATGGAGTCAGAGGGGTGAGGAAGAGGAGAGAGGAGATGTAGATGTCTGAGATGGAATCAGAGGGGTGAGGAAGAGGAGAGAGGAGGTGAAGGCCTCTGAGATGGAGTCAGAGGGGTGAGGAAGAGGAGAGAGGAGGTGAAGGTGTCTGAGATGAGGTCTGATTGGTGAGGAAGAGGAGAGAGGAGGTGAAGGTCTCTGAGATGGAGTTGGAGGGGTAAGGAAGAGGAGAGAGGAGGTGCAGGTCTCTGAGATGGAGTCAAAGGAGTGAGGAAGAGGAGAGAGGAGGTGAAGGTGTCTGAGATGGAGTCAGAGGGGTGAGGAAGAGGAGAGAGGAGGTGAAGGTCTCTGAGATGGAGTCAGAGGGGTGAGGAAGAGGAGAGAGGAGGTGAAGGTCTCTGAGATGGAGTCAGAGGGGTTAGGAGGAGGAGAGAGGAGGTGAATGTCCCTGAGATGGAGTCAGAAGGATGAGGAAGAGGAGTCGGAGGTGATGGTCTCTGAGATGGAGTCAGAGGGGTGAGGAAGGAGAGAGAGGAGGTGAAGGTGTCTGAGATGGAGTCAGAGGGGTGAGGAAGAGGAGAGAGGAGGTGAAAGTCTCTGATGTGGAGTCAGAGGGGTGAGGAAGAGGAGAGAGGAGGTGAAGGTCTCTGATGTGGAGTCAGAGGGGTGAGGAGAAACGAGAGGAGGTGTAGATGTCTGAGATGGAGTCAGAGGGGTGAGGAAGAGGAGAGAGGAGGTGAAGTCTCTGAGATGGAGTCAGAGGGGTGAGGAAGAGGAGAGAGGAGGTGAAGGTGTCTGAGATGGAGTCAGAGGGTTGAGGAAGAAGAGAGAGGAGGTGAAGGTGTCTGAGATGGAGTCAGAGGGGTGAGGAAGAGGAGAGAGGAGGTGAAAGTCTCTGATGTGGAGTCAGAGGGGTGAGGAAGAGGAGAGAGGAGGTGAAGGTCTCTGAGATGGAGTCAGAGGGGTGAGGAAGAGGAGAGAGGAGGTGAAGGTCTCTGAGATGGAGTCAGAGGGGTGAGGAAGAGGAGAGAGGAGGTGAAGGTGTCTGAGATGGAGTCAGAGGGTTGAGGAAGAAGAGAGAGGAGGTGAAGGTGTCTGAGATGGAGTCAGAGGGGTGAGGAAGAGGAGAGAGGAGGTGAAGGTGTCTGAGAGTGGAGTCAGAGGGGTGAGGAGGAGGAGAGAGGAGGATGTCTGAGATGGAGTCAGAGGGGTGAGGAAGAGGAGAGAGGAGATGAAGTCTCAGAGATGGAGTCAGAGGGGTGAGGAAGAGGAGAGAGGAGGTGAAGGTGTCTGAGAGTGAGTCAGAGGGGTGAGGAAGAGGAATGAGGAAGCGAAGGTGTCTGAGATGGAGTCAGAGGGGTGAGGAGGGGGAGAGAGGAGGTGTAGATGTCTGAGATGGAGTCAGAGGGGTGAGGAAGAGGAGAGAGGAGGTGAAGGTGTCTGAGAAGGAGTCAGAGGGGTGAGGAAGAGGAGAGAGGAGGCGAAGGTGTCTGAGATGGAGTCAGAGGGGTGAGGAAGAGGAGAGAGGAGGTGAAGGTCTCTGAGATGGAGTCAGAGGGGTGAGGAAGGAGAGAGAGGAGGTGAAGGTGTCTGAGATGGAGTCAGAGGGGTGAGGAAGAGGAGAGAGGAGGTGATGTTAGGTGTTGGTTTCAGAATATTGGGAGGACCCAGAGCAGAGGTGAGGTTTATTTACACAGGATCAAAAAGGTGATATGTACAAAAGGTGGCAGTGGCAGGAGCTCGTGGAGACCTGGAGAAAAACAGAAGAGAGAGCACTGATTAGTCCGCAGGTAGAAACGAGAGAATCCCACACACATCCCAAACAACAAACAAGAAAAGAATCACTAAAATTAGTGAGAGGCGAAACTGAAGCCAGCACAGACGTTTGGTACGAACCACAATGTGAAAGGCAATCAGCCGGCGCCGAGATGAATCCCACACAGGCTTAAATAGGGAGATCCCTCATCAGGAGATCAGGAACAGGTGGTGCAGGTAGGGGAGATCAGCTCCAAGGGCGCCGCCCATTCCGGAGGTCCAGAGGGAAGTGAAGAGAGCTCCATAGCGCCCACTCCACACAGGTGAAAGGGGGAAGTGCAGGACAGGAAAAAGAGAGGAGACAACCCGAGAGGGGAGGGAGAGAGGAGCAAAACAGGAGGACTGGCGAGCAGTCCTCACAGTGCCCCCCCCTCAACGGGCGTCTCCTGACGTCCGACCGGGCTTGTCCGGATGTTCCTGGTAGAAGTCCCGAAGCAGGTCTCTATCAAGAATAAGACCGCGGGGGATCCAGGACCTCTCCTCTGGTCCATAACCCTCCCAGTCGACCAGATACTGGAACCCCCGCCCCCGCGGTCTGACATCCAGGATGCGGGACACCGTGAATGCTGGATGGTCATCAATGAGTCGGGGGGGGTGGAGGGGGCTCGGCCGGAGGGCAGAGCTTGCTGGTAGCCACAGGTTTAAGTAGAGAGACGTGGAATGTGGGATGGACCTTTAGTGAAGCAGGGAGCCTGAGTCTCACAGAACATTGGTTAATAATTTTTTCAATGGGGAATGGACCAATGTAGCGAGGAGCAAGCTTGTTAGCCTCTACCTGCAGGGGGAGGTCCCGAGATGACAACCAAACCATCTGGCCAGGTTGGTAGTCTGGAGCAGGCTGCCGGTGGAGGTCTGCACTGCGCTTGTTCCTCTCTGACGTATCCGTTAGGGCGGACCGAGCCCTCCTCCACACCTCCTTTATGCGTCGGATGTGAGCTCCCACAGACGGAACAGAAGCCTCCCTCTCCTGCTCAGGAAATAAGGGGGGTTGATAACCAAAACAGACTTGGAAAGGTGACATACCCGTAGCCGAACAGGAGAGGGTGTTGTGGGCATATTCCACCCAGGGCAAATGCTCACACCACGACACAGGGTGGTGAGCTGCTACGCAGCGCAGGGCGCTCTCCAGGTCCTGGTTGGCCCGCTCAGTCTGGCCGTTGGTCTGAGGGTGAAAACCAGACGATAGGCTGGCTGCAGAGTTTGGCAAAACTCCCTCCAAACTCGAGAAGAAAACTGGGGACCTCTGTCGGAAACAATGTCTTGGGGAATGCCGTGAAGTTTAAAGACATGGTTGACTAGAAGGTTTGCCGTCTCCAGGGCCGTAGGCAGCTTGGGTAAAGGGACATAGTGCACCATCTTTGAGAATCGGTCGGCAGTAGTGAGAATTACTGAGTTACCTTGAGAGGGAGGGAGACCAGTAACGAAGTCAACCGCAATGTGTGACCAGGGGCGACTAGGGACCGGCAGGGGGCGCAGCAGACCAGCAGGAGGTTGATGAGAGGCTTTACCCCGGGCACAGACTGAGCAGGCAGCAATGAACTCCCGGACGTCCTTAGTCATGGAGGGCCACCAGAACCTTTGCCGGATAAAGGAGAGAGTACGGTTAATACCAGGATGACAAGCAAGCTTGGATGAGTGTCCCCACTGGAGGACCTCCGACCTGGCCGAGTCAGGAACAAATAATCTGCTCGGTGGACCCGTTCCAGGGTCAGGGTGATGTGCTTGTGCATCTCTGACCACCTTCTCTATCTCCCACCGTGCTGCTCCGATGATGCAGGAAGGGGGAAGGATTGTAGAGGGTTCTTCGGATTCTGTAGGAAGGGAATACACCCGGGAGAGGGCGTCAGGCTTGACATTTTTGGAACCAGGCCGATAAGAGATGGTAAAGTTAAACCTGCTTAGGAAAAATGACCATCTAGCCTGCCGTGGGTTGAGGCGCTTAGCTGATTGCAGATAAGCTAGGTTTTTATGATCTGTCCAGATGACGAAGGGTTTCTCCACCCCCTCCAACCAGTGTCTCCACTCTTGAAGAGCCCCCACCACTGCCAAAAGCTCTCGATTTCCCACGTCGTAATTGCACTCTGCTGGGGAAAGACGACGAGAGAAGAAAGCACAGGGATGCAATTTGTCAGTCGCAGGGTCCCGTTGAGACAGGATCGCTCCTAGCCCAGATTCAGAGGCGTCTACCTCGACCACAAACTGCAGAGAGGGGTTGGGGTGAAGCAGAACTGGAGCGGAGGTGAACAGTTCTTTGAGCCTCCGAAAAGCCTCATTAGCTTCCGACGACCAGATGAAAGGGATCTTGGTGGAGGTGAGTTGGGTGAGAGGTCTGGCTATGACACTGTAGCTACGGATGAACCTCCTGTAGAAATTGGCAAAGCCCAGAAAACGCTGGAGCTCCTTACGGGAGGTAGGGATGGGCCAGCTGGTCACGGCCTTGATTTTATTGGGGTCGGGGCGCAGCTGGCCAGCCTCAATGACGTAGCCGAGGAAGTTGACTGTGGTGGAGTGAAACTCACATTTCTCAGGCTTAACATATAACTTGTTCTCCAACAAACGTTGGAGAACAAGACGGAGGTGTTGTCTATGTTCAGTGATGTTACGAGAGAAAATGAGAATGTCGTCCAAATAAACGAACACGAATTTATTAAGGACGTCCCGGAAAATATCGTTCATGAACGATTGGAAAACTGCCGGCGCGTTTGTGAGGCCGAATGGCATGACCAAATACTCAAAGTGGCCCATCGGTGTATTAAAAGCAGTTTTCCATTCGTCGCCCTCTCTAATGCGGATAAGGTGGTATGCGTTGCGGAGATCAAGCTTGGAAAACACCTTAGCGTTGCAGAGTGGCTCAAACGACGGATCAATCAGAGGAATGGGGGACTTGTCCTTAACCGTGATATCGTTAAGACCACGAAAATCAATGCAAGGTCTAAGGGATGAGTCCTTCTTGCCGACAAAGAAAAACCCCGCCCCTACCGGCGACGAGGAGGGCCGAATTAACCCGGAAGCTAAAGACTCAGAAATGTAGTCCTGCATGGACTCCTTCTCAGGGCGAGAGAGGTTGTATAAGCGACTAGAAGGCAAGGGAGCGCCAGGGAACAAATTAATAGCACAATCATAAGGACGGTGAGGAGGCAAGGTCTTGGCTAAGTCCTTACTGAACACCTGCGCTAAATCGTGGTAACAAGAGGGAACCGAAGTGAGGTCAGGAGGCGAATGAGTTAACGGAGGTGAGGAGTTAACTGCCGCCGATTGAAGGCAAAAGGCATGACAATGAGTGCTCCAACTGACTATGGAAGAGGTGGCCCAATTAATGTGCGGATTGTGGATTTTAAACCAAGGTAAACCGAGAATAACTGGGGAGCTGGGGGACGGAATAACAAAAAACTTAATTCTCTCGGAGTGATTCCCAGAAAGCAGCATGTTAAGAGGGACTGTCTCAAATTTGACCACCGAAATAATTTGTCCATATAACGCCAAGACTTGTTTAGCCTGAGAAAGGGACACAGTAGGGATGTTATTGGCCTTTACAAAGTCCTCATCAATAAAGTTGTCATCTGCTCCTGAGTCCAAGAAAACTGCCGTTTTGAGTCTGGAAGAGGGAAAACTGAGTACAGCTGAGAGCGTGGATCTGGGGGGAAGGGCTAGAGGGATTGGACGTGCGACTCACCATTAAGCCCTTCTCTAATGGTGAGTCCTGTCTTTTGGCAGCAAGGGACAGGACTGAAGGAAGTGCTCTGCTCTTCCGCAGTATAAGCACAGATGCTCCGCTTTGCGTCTTCTCCGTTCACGGGCACTCAACCGAGTGTTCCCCAAACAACAAACAAGAAAAGAATCACTAAAATTAGTGAGAGGCGAAACTGAAGCCAGCACAGACGTTTGGTACGAACCACAATGTGAAAGGCAATCAGCCGGCGCCGAGATGAATCCCACACAGGCTTAAATAGGGAGATCCCTCATCAGGAGATCAGGAACAGGTGGTGCAGGTAGGGGAGATCAGGTCCAAGGGCGCCGCCCATTCCGGAGGTCCAGAGGGAAGTGAAGTGAAGAGGAGAGAGGAGGTGAAGGTGTCTGAGATGGAGTCAGAAGGATGAGGAAAAGGAATGAGGAGGCGAAGGTGTCTGAGATGGAGTCAGAGGAGAGAGGAGATGATGGTCTCTGAGATGGAGTCAGAGGGGTGAGGAAGAGGTGAGAGGAGATGATGGTCTCTGAGATGGAGTCAGAGGGGTGAGGAAGAGGAGAGAGGAGGTGAAGGTCTCTGACATGGAGTCAGAGGGGTGAGGAAGAGGAGAGAGGAGGTGAAGGTGTCTGAGATGGAGTCAGAAGGATGAGGAAAAGGAATGAGGAGGCGAAGGTCTCTGAGATGGAGTCAGAGGGGTGAGGAAGAGGTGAGAGGAGATGATGGTCTCTGAGATGGAGTCAGAGGGGTGAGGAAGAGGAGAGAGGAGGTGAAGGTCTCTGACATGGAGTCAGAGGGGTGAGGAAGAGGAGAGAGGAGGTGAAGGTCTCTGAGGTGGTGTTAGAGGGGTGAGGAAGAGGAGAGAGGAGGTGAAGGTCTTTCTGATGGAGTCAGAGGGGTGAGGAAGAGGAGAGAGGAGGTGAAGGTGTCTGAGATGGAGATGGAGGGGGGAGGAAGAGAAGAGAGGAGGTGATGGTCTCTGAGATGGAGTCAGAGGGGTAAGGAAGGAGAGAGAGGAGTTGAAGGTCTCTCAAGTGGAGTGAGAGGGGTGAGGAAGGAGAGAGAGGAGGTGAAGGTGTCTGAGATGGAGTCAGAGGGGTGAGGAAGAGGAGAGAGGAGGTGAAGGTGTCTGAGATGGAGTCAGAGGGGTGAGGAAGAGGAGAGAGGAGGCGAAGGTCTCTGAGATGGAGTCAGAGGGGTGAGTAAGAGGAGAGAGGAGGTGAAGGTCTCTGAGATGGAGTCAGAGGGGTGAGTAGGAGAGAGGAGGTGAAGGTCTCTGAGATGGAGTCAGAGGGGTGAGGAAGAGGAGGTGAAGGTCTCTGAGATGGAGTCAGAGGGGTGAGGAAGAGGAGAGGAGGTGAAGATCAAGAGGAGAAGAGAAGAGGAAGGAGGATGGAAAGAAGGAGTTGGGGAGAAGGTCAGTAGAGAAGGCTGATTCAGAGAAGCATGACTTGGAGACAAGAGGAGGAGGAGGAGGAGAGGAAGAGGAGGAGGAGGAGGAGAAGGAGAGCTCAGCGCTGGCATCAGAGCAGCTCTTACGCCACTCGCCTCTCCTCCCCCTCCTCCTAACCTCACACACACCCTGGCACTCAGCGGAGCAGAGCTAAGAATGGAGCGCTCCTTCCACTCACGCGATGTGGTGTGCTGAAATTTCCTGCAATAAAATCATGAACGAGAGGATTCCTTTTTAAAATGGGCGAGCAGATCGCGAGGGAGCGAGAAGAGGAGGAGGAGGAGGAGGAGGAGGAGGAGGAGGAGGAGGAGAAGGAGGAGGGCAGGGCTCCTCCTCTCTCTCTCTTTAGTTTCCTGAGTGTTTATTCTTCTGGACGGGCCTCATCTCCTCGGGCCTGCTCCTCCAGGACGGCCTGTTCTGTTCCCGTGGTGACATCACGGCCTGAACAGAGGAAGGAGGAGGACGAGAAGGTCAAAGGTGGTGGCACCTCCTGCTCATGCACACTTGTTTAATGGGTGTTCACGAGTCAGACCTGATGTAATGTGAAGAAACACTCCTGCTCTCCATGATGACATGAGGCTGATTCACATGTCCCCGTCTGCACTCTGTTAAAGGGCCAGTCTGCTGTTTTTGGAGCCGTCAGCAGAAGCTCCGCCCACTGAGGAGGATCAGGACTGGTTTGTCTCCTCAGGTGAGGGTGTCAGCAGGTGTTCAAGAGTCAGTTGATGGTGATCTTTGGTGAGTTAAGGCCAGGGGTGGACCGTAACGATGTAGATTTACTTGAGTACTGTACTTAAGTATATTTTTTGAGTATCTGTACTTTACTCGAGTTTTTTTTTTAACTTATGACTTTTACTTCACTACATTTAAAAGACAAATATTCTACTTTTAACTCCACTACATTTCTATAAATGGCCTCGTTACTCGTTACTTTTAGGTACAGGTATGAAGTCAGCGGATGAAATTTATTTTCTCTTCTAAAATGTGATTTGTTAAAGTGGTGTTATCTTTACTTCGTGCATCCTGTTCCACACTCCAGTCCAGTTGGTGGCGGTAATGCACTTTTGAGTTGGTTTGCCAACCGCCATTAAACAACAAATAAGAAGAAGAAGACGCGCATGCGCTACTGCGATCGGGCAGGTAAAGGTTGAGCTAACGTTGGTGGTTACGGTTCATCTTGGCAGTAATGATGGCTACTATGGCAGATAAAGACAACAATTCCACACCAGAGCACCCATGGCCATATCTGAAGGGGGGAGTTAAATAAAATAAAGGAAATGTCAATGGTTATCCTTTTGTTGATTCATTAGTGTTTCAGTTTGCATTTCCATGGGCTTTGTAGCATATTTTCAAACTCTTAAGTCTACATGATCTATAAGCAGGTCAGTGCATTCTGTGGACCAGGGGTCAGCAGGTAAGTTTGGCCTTGGGCCAAAATTTTTCCGAGCAACTGAACGGTGGGCCAAAAAATCACCTCAATCAGAAACATGTTTTCTTTCTCTCTCTCTTTTTTAAAGAAAAACTTTTCCCTTATCTATAGGCTACTTTTATATCGTGTGGATACAAAATGTAGGCTAATTTAAGAAAGTAATTTGTTTTAAATAAAGTAGCTTTATTTCTCAGACTATTAGTGTGTTATTACTGCTTTTGCTCCACTGTAGCTGTGTTATAAAACTGCTTACAATAGTAACTTGGTGATAATAAAGCTGCTGAGTCTAATCAGTAACTTGACTGTCTTTTAAGTCATCATCAGCATTGCCAGACATACGATAATTATCGTATTTGTACGATAATTTAGCCCTCTGTACGATGTACGATCAATAATTCCAAAAAAGGCTAAATGTACGATAATTTGACAATTTCGTGTGGTTGTTACAGATCTACCCCATTCTGACGGAGTTATCTGTAAACCCTAAAGGCATCTTATATCATGTGACGTTTCCAGCCAATCATAGTTTAAGTGTCATTCACGATTGACAGCCAATCACGGTCATAGGAGCTCCGTCAGGAGGAAGTCAGTCAAGTTGAGAGAAAAATGAGCACTGGAGGAGAAGAAGAGGGTGAGCGGGAGCTGAAACTGTGGAGGAGACAAGTAAGCAGCATCAACTTCAAAAGTACAGAAAGGAATGGGAAAGTGATCCTAATTTTGCTGGATGGCTGAGAATGCCCACAAAAGTGCCTGGAGGACACTAAACAGAGTGATCAATTGTGATTTTCGCGCAACAATAACACAGTTATTTTGATCATTATCAGTTATTTTTATTATTTTGTCAGGTGTACGATAATTTCCCCCAAAATACGATAATTTTGAGACTCTGGTACGATAATTTTATATTTCCCATCTGGCAACGCTGGTCATCATAAATGTGCCATAGCCAACTATATTTTTTCCTCCACACATTTACTAAAGATGTCAGTAATTTCCATTTTGAAAATAAGTACTTCTTTGAGTCCAACTTTAATAAAGACTGGGGGTGATAGTGGTGCTGATTGATATTTTCAGCCTCCCCCAGTAGGACTAATACAAGCCACCGCCCGTCTAATTTTGTCAGCTGCGTGGCCGCTATGTTCGCGATTGTGGTGGCTTGTGTTCGTCCGACTGGGGGCGACTGCTAATTGATATTTTCAGTGGCCTGTGCTGTGGTCATCGGCCGTCTAGGTGTGCTGGCAGTTCGGGAGCTTTCTCGGTTTACCGGATGGCTGGCACGTCCTTGCCCTTTTAAATCAGATTTTCAATTTCATCTAGCGGGCCAGATATTATTGGCGATGGGCCAGTTTTGGTCCGCGGGCCTTTAGTTGCCGACCGTTGCTGTAGATTGTTTCAGTCATTACGTTCTGTAAGGTCAACGGGAAAATGTACTTTTAATACTTGAGTATTGTCAGAAGCAGGTACTCCAGTACTTTAACTTAAGTAAAAATTTGACTGAGCAACTTTCACTTGTATTGGAGTAGTATTTGAACATGAGTATCTATACTTTGACTTGAGTACTGGCATTGAGTACTTTGTCCACCACTGGTTGATGCAGGGGGCTGGTGCAGCTTCTGCTGGTTTCAGGGGTTGAACTAGAGCATGGCGATCCCCCCCTCCCCCCCAAAAACAACTTTGATTTAAAAAAAAAAAAAAACTTAATTCACGATTTGATTCAATGCCCCCGTCCCATTTAAAATGAAACAGCTACTCACTGTAAATTTATTTCCAAAATCTACATTTATTTATACTTGAAATAAACATTTTAAGTGCCCCCAGTTCAAAAAATCAACACAGAAATCGACACAAAGTGCCTGTGCACTGTAGTTTTATACACTTGTTTGAATTAACTATGAAGATAAAAAGAATTAAAATCTTAAAAGAAAAATCAGCACTTGTTGAAAAAAATGTAAAAGTGTACAAGTAATGAGAAAAGTGCCTCAAAGTGCGAATGTGAAATGAACGGGTTGAATTAAAAAAAAAATCGTTAAACTCCAGTTTCAGAAAAAATGAATCGATTTGACTTACCAACTCGATTTTTAAATCTTTTTAAAAAAATTTTGCCCAGGCCTAGCTTGGACTGGGCCATCCTGGTGTAGAAAGACCTAAGCCAACAGGTGAAGCTCTCAGTTTACAGGTACCTGCATTCAATCCTTCACCTGTGCTCATCCATCAATTAATCAATCAATCAATCAATCTTTATTTGTATAGTGCCAATTCATAACAAGTGTTATCTCAAGGCACTTTACAATAGAGCATAAAGCTCTTCATTTTATGGATACACATATATGAATAGATACATATACGCATATAAAAATACACATATACATATATATACGTCCAACAGCCAACATGAATCCCTCCTTGTTAAGCAGCTGGAAATCTTGAACGTGGATCCCAGTCTCATGATGAACAGCAAATCCACATGATGCTGTGTTGGGTGTGAGGGCAAAGAAAGGGAGGTAAGAGGAGACAAGTGGAAATTAGTGACAGATCCATGAACCACAGACCTGTCGTCTGATTTATTAGAGGTTAGCCTCTTGAGATGCTACATCTAGTTTTCAGGAGGGTCCTCATGTCTGAATGGTTGTGGTGATCATTTTATAGAAGTATAATCGATGATATTCTTGCTGAAAACAAGAATTTATGGTAGTGATGAACTCATGGTGCCCAGACCACAAGTGCATCCCTACCATATTTGTCTCTGTTAAGTATAAATGTGTTAAAGGCCTCTTGAGATGTGACATCCCATTTTCAGAGGGACCTCATGACTATGTGGTGATAAAGTTACTATAGATGTATCAACCATGGATAGAGAGATCATATTAATGTCGACATTAACAGCTATAATGATGATCAAATGAAATGTCCAAGTATTTGTCATGTCTATAATTGTAGTTTTTGAGGCCTTGTGACTCCACAGCAGCGGGCAGTCTACACCAAGGATCCCAGACCACCTACAAGACCAGAGCCAGAGACATCACTCATGTACATTGGGTTATGACCAAGGAATCCATCCGGGATATAAGAGGTCCAACTGAGGTTCCTCAGGAGAGTGGAGGCCTACAGACAGAGTAGCTGTACTTATTCTGTTCCTTGAAGACTCCTCTTCAAATAGTTTCTTCAGGTCTAGGGTCCTGGAGTTTTGAAGCCCAGGTGATTTGGGCTTTGGCTTGGTTGCCTTGATTTAGAGGTTTCTGGCTCCACCCAGACACAGAAGCAGAAACAGAAGCAGAAGGAGATGATTTCATCCTTTAGAAGTGAAACTATCAGAGGTCCACAGATGAGTGGCTGTACCTAATATACAATATGGAGGGGGCGCTGTGAGCGACTCCTCTTACACAGCATCAGACACTATTTTCACAAAAGTCAGGAGGAAGCGAAGGACCTTCAATGTCACCATCCATGTTTTAAAGCTGGTCTTCCAGTCTCTTATCATACAGCCCCCTCCACAAAGCAAAGCACCAAGCAAACTTGCCTGCAAAGAAAACCAGGCTAGCAAAATCATTAGGGACCATAAACCCCCCTCTCTCAGGAAAGCCATCCTGACCACAGAAGACCGCTCCCACCCCCTCCACCACTGTGTTCAGATGCTCCTGGAGAAACATCTTTATAAAGTCTTTCATCCCCTCGGAAAAACCATCCTGAACATACAGAAATAGACACATGCTGCTAGCACCCACCCGCCTTCTTTTTTAAAGGTGCTATGAGGAGAATCTATTATCGACAACATGAAGACTCTGCTACCCATGAGCACGCGAAGCGACTGTCGTAATGCTGCGTTCCAGTGACCTCGGAACTGGAAGTGACATCATCTCAGACTTATCAGCGTTCCTATTGAAGTCAGAAAAAAACATGTCGATCTACCAGGCTATTGTTAGCTGTTGTTAGCACGCCCTGCATTGTTGTTCACAAATATCACATGAAGAATGTGATTATCACTATGGCAGCATTTTTGTAAATATAAATCTAACAATACTATGTATACAGCTGATCTAGAGCGACACACCGCAGTCAGAAGTGCAAATAAATGGATTATTACAGGAGCTAAATAACTGTTCACACTGGGGGCATCCATTTTCCATTGTCAACTCGGGGGTGGCGAGGTTTCACCGAGTTCCCAGTAGGAAATTCCGACTTCGGGGGACGTTCCAGTTGCAGTTTCCTATTTGGAACAAGGAAATTCAGAACTGACTACAACTGGAATGCAACAAAAGACATAACCCAAGGTTGTAGCGGTAGTTTTTGATGAGTGACAACAAGCAATTTTTGGAAAACTTAGTATCGTAGTTTTGTAGCCGGCTACATATCTCTACTTACAGCCCTGTGCTCTAAGACGTGTCTGAATAATATAAATTAGCTCTAGTTTTAACTGTCTTGTTCCCGAAGTTGAGTATCCAGGCCAGTCCAGCCCTGTCCGACCCGAACCCGAAGCTAAGGAATAGCATTTATAGATAACCTATTTTGATGCTATAAAACTCATCTTTATGTGTGTATTTCGATCAGGCATATATCTGAAAGTCAGACTTTTTTGTAATTACTTAGAAACTCCTCACAGTCCCTTTAAACTGTTTTTAAAATGCTGTCTTTTAAATATTTAATAAGCCTGTCAGAGGTGAACAAAGTTTCTATCTGTCTATGTATCGTCTGTCTGTCTGCCTTTCTTTGTTATGATCCAACTTTTGTCGTCAAGGTACCCTGTTTGTGTGTTTCCTGTTTTTTTTTTTTTAACTAACCTTGTCTCTCTTGTCTTCTGAGGCGTGATTGTTCCTCCCCAGCTGTGTCTCGTTAACCCCAATTACCTCCTTATCTAACCCCCATGTCTTCCCCTGTCTTGTTGCCGGATTGTTAGCACTGTAAAGTCACTCTCTAAGCGTACTCCATCGTCACAGTTTTGATTCTGACCCGTTTTGTCTTAGACCTTGTTTTTGACCTTAGCCCTTTTGGTAACACTTTCTATGAAGCCCACGTCTATAATGCATTATAACAGCATCCATTATGCATTCATAATGCCACATAACTACACTTATAAGCAAACATAATGGTTCATGACGCTTTATATCAACGGTCATAAAACATTATAATGTCATTTTTAATTAATTATAGTGACATGTTCCATGGATGCTCATGAATACTCATGATCACTACATCCATAATGCTTAATGAGGTATGAAGCCCCAACAATCAGTGCATTATGAGGGCATTCATAATGCTTCATAACTAAACTCATCGCCATCCCGGTGCGAATACAGCTTCAGACCACTCTGGAGTTGTGGCACCGGGCGATCTGGTGATATTGACACATGGAGACGCGTATTTGTCCATGACTTTGCATCTTTTTTGGAAACGGGTCTGCAGGTGGATATCTGGGTATTCGTCTTCATGCCGTAGTTGGTATAAACAGATAAGTCCGGAAAAGACGGTGACCTCATAGCACCCCTCCTCCTCCCCGCCCCCCAACCCACGTTGTCACACACACCAACAACAACAACAACAATGGTGGCAGCCGGGCTGATTCTGATCTTGTTCCAGCAGCTACAAATATTGCTACGACTTTTATACCAACATTTGCTCACAGAACACCAACAACACCAGCTACGGCAACAACAGCAACAAGTGCTCATGTAGAGACGCAGCACGTTACACGCGTATGAGCACTTGTTGACGTGGAATCCACCTCGGAGCAGAACCAGACGGGCAACCCGACAGGATTTTGCGTTGTCATGTAAATGCACAAGCTTATGTACAATACCATGTGTAAACAGCGATACATGTTTTGATGCCAAGACAATACGGGGCCGTCCTCGTGTGAGGAGGGCCTGAGAGGAGCATTTACAACAGTTATAGGTCAGTGCCTGTTGCATACTCGTGTTGGTGCCCATACCTGATCAGCCCCTCTGAGCTGAAGTGTGCCATGCTGGGGCACAACACAGAGCTCAGCGGGTGGAGTTTCGGGCTTGGGCACAGCGTTGGCTGCCTGGTATGAGTGCACCCTGGCACCCATATCAGGGTCAAACATGGGCAGGAGTTTCAGGGTGATGTTGGGACAGCTGAGTATATTTAGGAGCCATAACATTTATGTCGTTGATGTCTCAGCAGGTTCAATCATTTTAAGGAGGCTGCAGCATTGTTTTCATGTTTCTTCAGAGTGCTGACTACAGACTGAGCTGCTCCTCATTCATGCAGGACGCCCACATTCACCTCCTCCTGCAGAGCTTTGTGTTTGCACCGATTCAGGGTCAAATAAATAAAATTAATGTCTGTTCTACTTCTTTATGATGTTCTGGTTTTACGTGGGTGTGTCCCTGCCAGCCCCCTGCACCCCCTCCCTGCACTCACTCATTTTGAGCCCCGTCATAAATGCCCACGTCCAGGCCTCACACAGAGATGTCAGCAGGAGTGTCCTGAGCTAAGGCCTGCCCTGGACTTCCCTCAAGCTGAAGCTCAAACTTCTGAGTCAGGATGAAGTTTAACTTCAAAATCACTTAAGATTCTTTATAAAAAACCAGTATCATTTCATGTTTGCAGCATTTTAAAAATGTATAACTTCATGAGCTTCGAGAACTTTATACATTTCAAATTTGCTTGTGTATTGTATAAGGTGCTCTATGGACTTGCTCCACCCCTATGTCTGACCTTTTTAAAATAAGGGCTCACAGCAGCCTCAACACCAGGGCCTCATCGAGAGGGGACTGTGAGGTACCATACAGAAAAACAGCTTTAGGACAAAACGCTGCTTCTGTAAAGGCAGTAAGATCCGGAACAGTCTCCCACGAACCATAGGGGAATGCCCCATATTACAAACTTTTAAAACACATGTTAAGCAGTGGCTGAAAGCAAACCAGACCTGCAACCATTAACATCCAGGGTTTTAGAAATGAACTGTGTTGTGCTCTCATTATGATCTACTGTCCTTTTCTATGTCGTGCTTTTGTGTGTGTGTGGTGTCTTTGCCATGTTTTTGTGTTATCTGCCTAGGGACTACGGATGTAAATTAGCATTGATGCTATAATCTGGCATATTTACATCTATTGTTCTTTGAATAGATGTTCATTAAAGGGACTGTGAGGAGTTTCTAAGTAATTACAAAAAAAGTCTCACTTTTGGATCTATGCCTGATGGAAATACACACTTTAAGACGAGTTTGATAGCGTCAAAATAGGTTATCTATAAATGCTATTCCTTAGCTTCGTGGTCGGGTCGGACAGGGCTGGACTGGCCTGGATACTCAACTTCGGGAACAAGACAATTAAAACTAGAGCAAATTTATATTATTCAGACACGTCTCAGAGCACCGGGCTGTAAGTAGTGATATATAGCCGGCTACAAAACTACAATACTGTGTTTTCCAAAAATTGCTTGTTGTCACACATCAAAAACTACCACTACGTAACTAGAAAGACATACATTACCTCGTCACTTTGCTTCCTGTAAGTTGTGGGAAAAAAAAGTTGTAAAGCAATGCAGAGTTCTGAGGAAGGTCCGAGCTGCATTTATTAGCATCACAACAAACACACGCTTTGGCTTGCGTCACGTCTTTTGGTGTGTTCCAGTTGTAGTCAGAAGTAGGAATTTCCCAGTTCCGAGTAGGGAACTGCAATTGGATCGTCCCCAAAGTCGGAATTTCCTGCTGGGAACTCGGTGAAACCTCACCACCCCCGAGTTGACAATCGAAGATGGATGCCCCCAGTGTGAACAGTTATTTAGCTCCTGTAATAATCCATGTATTTGCACTTCTGACTGGGGTGTGTCGCTCTAGATCAGCTGTATACATAGTATTGTTAGACTTATATTTACAAAAATGCTGCCATAGTGATAATCACATTCTTTATACAATAACGCAAGGTGTGCTAACAACAGCTAACAATAGCCTGGTAGATCGGCATGTTTTTTTCCGACTTCAACTGGAACGCCGATAAGTCTGAGATGATGTCACTCCCAGTTTCGAGGTTGCTGGAACGCAGCATTATGACAGTCGCCGGGCGTGCTCATGGGTAGCAGAGTCTTAATGTCGCCAGTAATAGATTCTCCTCATAGCAACTTTAATGTGCGCTGTCCCTATTAAATAAATAAATAAGTGAAATAAACTCGGCACAAATCAACATAGACTGAGGTGTGAGAAAAAACAGCTCTCTTCTGCAGATATAATAGTAATTATTATGATTATTAGTATATTAATATCATTTTTATTAGCATTATTTAAATGTTATTTATTTGTACTCTGCTCTGTTTGTTTTACCACCCACTGTATCACAAGTCATAGGAAGTGAACTAATAGTAACTGCACAACATGTTGGTCAATGTTCACGTTACTCGTTGAAAGTCTGAAGGATAGACTCCAATGTATGAGCGTCCTTACATTCATCAAGAGAAGTTTAACAGTTGGCTGAATATAATCAGTCCTTTTCCCACCCCAGGTCCCTTTGTTTGTGCTAACGCTAGCCCAGAAAGTAGGCTAAGTTATGGCTATACCTTGTGGTTACCATGTTGTGAATTAGCCTGTGTGTGGTAACTTGGCTGCAACACCTGCTCCACTCGATACACTGCTCTATCGTGAAATCTTGCTCTTCTCTGGCTCATTATCATATGAAGGCAACTGCCCTCAAAACCAGCCGTTCTGAACAAGGGGCTTATGTGAGCGTGGAAAGAATGCAGCTGTGCTTTCTTCATAGGCTTTTTAGACCAAAGCATGTCCCATTTTATGGGGGCACGAAGGATCCATGTTAAACTGCAGAATAGGAGAAAATATGGGATCTTTAATGCTGTGAACTTGTAGACAGCAGGGCAGCGCACAGCGATGTAACTCCCGAAGCAGAGCATCCAAACACCTGCAGGGCTCACTTCTAAATGTATGAACCTCATTTTTTGACCCTTTGGCTTTGTTAAACAAGAATGCAAAACACTGTAGCAACAGTTATAATTCATAAAAGAGGAAAAGCACAACAATTCCCCTTCAAATGTGCACCAGTTTGGATGAGTTGACAGACTCACATTGTTTCTACCAGTTTCTCTTTCAGGCATTAAAAACATTTCAGCTTCTCCTCAGATCTGTACATCCATGATCTGCTGAGGAACTCAGATTTAACGTCTGAGCCCGACAGCCCTCCTCCTCATGCTCTTACTCACTAGGGAGATAAAATTAGAAACAGGGATGATATGCTGCTCTATGAAAATAAACGCGTCACAGGAGAGAGCAGGATATCAACACACGATGATTAATTAGAATTTAAACCCTGAATGTTACCTCTTTCATTTAATCATTTGAATTAAAGCAAAACTGACAGCAGTCCGGCATTTTAATGTGGGTGGGGCTTAGTGAAGAAAACAGTTCTTCAACAGAGACAAACAGGAGTGGACGGGCTGAGGTTCAGATTTAAACCGATTTTATCACTCCTGTTGTAGATCCAGCCTACGCACAGTAACACATCCATCTGGGGCTTTCAGGAGTTGAGCTGACTGCACTCACACACCAACACATCATCAGTGATGACCTGAGCTTCTTTCTCATCCACTCAGCCTCCACATGTTGATCATTTTCCTGCTATGAAGGCAAAATGAGGGCTGATTTATCGCCAGCTAAGAGGCCTGCAGCAATCCCAAACAGCTTTTCTCCAACATTCTGTCTTTGTAGACACTAAAAAGTGACTGTGTACTCTCAGACTGAAGGAGAAACAGCACAGGAGGATCAATGTGACTCCTGTAATACTGAATAATGAGGAGCTGCGGCCTCACACTCAGAGACTGCAGCAGAGGACACCACACTGGGACTGGACGAGGAACCCGGATAGCAAACCGACACCCCATCTCAGACAGCTGGACCACAATAGCCCAATGGGACAGGCATGATCCCAACTATAACAGAGATATGCTCATGGTCTTCCCGCTCAGTCTCATTCCTGAAGTCCAGACTCATGTTGTGTAACTGAGGGTGAGGACGGTCTGTCCAGGACAGAAATGACGCTGTTGGCTTCATGTCGGCAGCTGAGGAAGAAGAGAGTCCCTCAGCGAGGACTGCACATGGACAGATGAGCACAATGACAACAGAGTACCAGGAACACAGAGAAATCTGCTGTGTCATACTGGGAGATGTGGCTCTTAATGCTCAGTCGTAATTGGAGATATGTTTCTTTATGCTGAGTCATGCTGGGAGCTGTGTTTCTTCATGCTTTGTGTCCTGATCAGAGTTTTTTACTCGTTCTTTAAAGGTGCTATGAGGAGAATCTTTTACCGGCGACATTAAGACTCTGCTACCCATAAGCACGCGCGGCGACTGTCGTAATGCTGCATTCCAGTAACTTCTGAACTGGGAGTGACATCATCTCCGACTTATCGGCGTTCCAGTTGAAGTCGGGGAAAAAACATGCCGATCTACCAGGCTATTGTTAGCTGTTGTTAGCACGCCCTGCGTTGTTGTTCACAAATATCACATGAAGAATGTGATTATCACTATGGCAGCATTTTTGTAAATATAAGTCTAAGTGTCTAGAGCGACACACCCCAGTCAGAAGTGTAAATAAATTGATTATTACAGGAGCTAAATAACTGTTCACACTGGGGGCATCCATCTTCCATTGTCAACTCAGGGGTGGCGAGGTTTCACCGAGTTCCCAGTTGGAAATTCCGACTTCAGGGGACGTTCCAGTTGCAGTTTCCTACTCGGATGTCGGAAATTCCGACTTCTGGATACAACTGGAACGCACCAAAAGACGTGACCCAAGCTAAATCATGTGTTTGTTGTGATGCTAATGAACGCAACTCGGACCTTCCTCAGAACTCTGTATTACTTTAAAATTTCTTTTTTCAACAACTTACAGGATTCAAAGTGTGCAAATTTTTGGAAAACGTAGTATCGTAGTTTTGCAGCCGGCTACATATCGCTACTTACAGCCCGGTGCTCTAAGACGTGTCTGAATAATATAAATTTGCTCTAGTTTTAATTGTCTTGTTCCTGAAGTTGAGTATCCAGGCCAGTCCAGCCCTGTCTGACCCCGAAGCTAAGGAATAGCATTTATAGATAACCTATTTAGATGCTATAAAACTCATCTTAAAGTGTGTATTTCCATCAGGCATATATCTAAAAGTGAGACTTTTTTCAAATTACTTAAAAACTCCTCGCAGTCCCTTCAATCTATGTTGTTACATTAACTTATTCAATTTTTGCTTTATTTTTTCCATAACCAGACAAATATTGGAGGATTTGTAAATGGGTATTGGATGGACTGACATTTTGTGTTTAGTTTTAGTATTTAGTTCTTTCTTCTGCATGAGTTTTGAATCATGGAGGTTATTTTTGGTTTGATGGATGGTTTGGGGGGACAAGAAGCATGTGGATTACATGTTTGTAGATTTGTTTTCTTTGGTTTCTTGCTGGTTTCCTTTCCTTCTTTACTGAATATTTTATGTCTTTAGTTTTGTTTGTTAGGTAAACAAACTAAATAATTCAGAAACATGATGAAGATGTTCTGTTGTATGGAAATAAACTCATCCTAACTTTATTCATATAGTCACACTTCAGACCACACTTTCCTCTCGACTTTAGCTTCACCTCAGATTTGAGGATTCATGAATGATTTTGTGGTAGATTTGGTTTCTCTGTTCTTATTGTGGATTGCCTTCGTTTATTTCAGTCTCCTGTGTCTGTTTGTGTTTTTATTTTTTAACCATTGAAGCAGCTTCAGCTCTGTTGTTGCTTCTCTCTCCGTTTTAGCTTTGCTGGGACTGAAACTATTTTCTTGTTACACAACACAAATAAGCCGCTGTGTGTGTATTCTCCATCCTGCCGACGCTCGATGTCTAACAGATGGATCCTCAGAATAATCATCACATGCAGACTTCTCAATGTAAACTTTGTTGAATCCCTGACAGACAGCAGACGTCCTGTGTCCTCTCACAGCTGGGCCTGCAGGCCGCTGCATGGACGGACGAGGGGGAGGAGGGGAGGCCGGGGGGAGTGAGGGTGAAGCTAGAGTTACATTCCTTCCATCGAGGCTGTTTGTCTGCCAACCAGGTCACTCCCAGTTCAGTCCCGGGAAACTGGGAGGAAGAATTTCCTCAATGTGTCCGCATGCTGGACGCAGACTGACGACGAGGGCCGAGCAGAGGGGAGCGATCAGGGAGATTAAATATAAAAGTTAAATCTGAGAACATCCAAGCATGAAATATGGTTTAAATTTATGTTCTGATGAGTTCAGAGTCAAAGATGGAGGCTGGAGGTGCAGCCAACTGTGTCCACATCGTTCTTCTTCATAGATAAAAAGGTTTTTGACTGGATTTATTATATTTAATGTTTTCAGACTCCTCATGAGTCACGATGTTTGTTCAGTGTTACTTTAGAAGGTAAATTACAGCCTCAGCAGCCCCACAAACTGTGCCTTTACAGATTACATGGGGTCATCTTGATTGTGGTCCAGAGCCTTCTGTTTTCATGGCATACTTTGATATTTTAGCTTTTCCTCTCTGACCGGGGTGGACAGTAACAAAGTAGATTTACTTGAGTACTGTACTTAAAGCTATGGTCTACGATTTGGAAGCTTTGTACATCTTAATAACACCGTTTATAGGGATGTTATAGTCCTATGGTCCGATCTACACAATATAAAGACCAAAAAGAACGAAAAAAATCCATTCAGTATTTCCGCTGCAAAGCTGCATACTAGTTGACCAATCGATTGGTCCGTGAGTCCATCCAATCCCCTGTCTCCCTCGCTTCGCACCGTCATGCCCATGGTCCCGCCTCCTCCCCACTCGCTCTCTGATGTACCAGTGATCAGCTAGCAGCATAGCTACTGAAGCATCATGGAGCTGGGAGACTGCTTCTGTTATCCTCCACATCGAAGAGAAGGAAACGTAAAAGGTTCGAGAAAAAGGCTGGAATAAGGAAGAAATATGAGCAATACAGGTCACAACGGGGCTCAACATTGGAGAATTGTACAGTAGAAAAAGCTGCAGAATCATTTGGGACTGCTTAACATTGCGCCGGCAGCCGGCTGGCGAACGACCACAGCATCGGCTGCAGCCCCGGCCCACCGGCTGGCGAACAACCGCAGCATCGGCTGTTCCGCCCCTGGTTGAACAGGTAATAGCTTTGTTTACTACAGTGGGAGATGTCTGCTGGATAACTCTGGTTAGTCTGTGCCTATACTGGCTAATGACTGAATGTTGTTGGTCGGAGCGGGCGCCGAAAGAGGTAAATCCTTACCCACAATCGGCTCGGCTCCGGTGACGCCAGACCCGCTGCGCCGCCGGTCCAATTGAAATGGCTACTGCTGTGTGTTACAAGGGGGATGACTGTCGTGTTTGTTACTTTCAGTTGAGCTGAGTTGTTTTCGGTTGTTGTTGATATATTATGCCAGCCGGCTTGTTGCTCTATTGGAGGGGGCGTGTTGTTAGGAGGTGACACGAGCTGGGGGGCGGGATCTTGGAACACTGAGGGGAGGGGTGAGTGAAGGGGGGGCAGGCTGCGTTTTTCAAATCTGTCTCAACAGCCAAACTGGTTTTCAGATCGTAGACCCTAGCTTTAAGTAGACTTTTCGAGTATCTGTACTTTACTTGATTTTATTTTATTTTTTTGGAGCTTAGGACTTTTACTTACTACTTTTACCACATTTAAAAGACAAATATTGTACTTTTAACTCCACTACATTTCTATAAATGGCCTCGTTACTCGTTACTTTTAGGTACAGGTATGAAGTCAGCGGATGAAATTTATTTTCTCTTCTAAAATGTGATTTGTTAAAGTAGTGTTACTATACTTCATATATCCTGTTCCACACTCCAGTCCAGTTGGTGGCAGTAATGCACTTTTGAGTTGGTTTGCCAACCGCCATTAAACAACAAAGAAGAAGAAGACGCGCATGCGCTACTGCAATCGGGCCTGTATCTGAAATCTCCGATATCAGCACTCCGATACAAGCAGTTCATTCCGATTTATTTATTTTTTTATTTAATTCAGTTGTAGAATATGCTTATGTTTTAGTTAAACACAGTGGTTATTTTGCAATTTAAAAATATATGGTTTTGTTTTTTATTGGATTTATCTAGGTTATTTTCCAAAGTCTTCAAATTTATTTTTTATTTAAATAAAAAAAAAGAAAATGTCAATGGTTGTCCTTTTGTTGATTCATTAATGTTTCAGTTTGCATTTCCATGGGCTCTGTAGCATATTTTCAAACTCTTAAGTCTACATGATCTATAAGCAGGTCAGTGCATTCTGTAGATTGTTTCAGTCATTACATTCTGTAAGGTCAGCGGGAAAATGTACTTTTAATACTTGAGTATTTTCAAAAGCAGGTACTCCAGTACTTTAACTTAAGTAAAAATTTGACTGAGCAACTTTCACTTGTATTGGGGTAGTATTTGAACATGAGTATTTATACTTTGACTTGAGTACTGGCATTGAGTACATTGTCCACCACTGTCTCTGACACAGTAGCTCTTCTCTCCTCCTCTAAGGAATCACAATTTTGGATGTTCCTCTCAGTGTCATAAGTTAACCCTGTGTCCCTGTTCAATTGGAAATACTTTTAAGTTTTCTAAAGACTTTCCTAAAACACCTCTCTAAAACATACTGAGACAGCCCTCTGTTGACCTGACAGCTAATGAGTTTATTATTGATGCATTAATGGACATTAGCTGAAGCTGCAGCTCCTTTATCAAAAAACTATAATATGATCGTATTTATTTTTTAATGGTGCCATGAGGAGAATCCATTTCTGGCGACACAAAGACTCTGCTACCCATGAGCACGCATGGTGACTGTCGTAAAGACGTGACCCAAGCCAAAGCGTGTGTTTGTTGTGATGCTAGTGAATGCAGCTCAGACCTTCCTCAGAACTCTGCATTGCTTTACAACTTCTTTTTTCAACAACTTACAGGATGCAAAGCCACGAGGTAATGTATCTCTTTCTAGTTACGTAGCGTTAGTTTTTGATGTGTGACAAGCAATTTTTGGAAAACTTAGTATCGTAGTTTTGTAGCCAGCTATATATGGCTACTTACAGCCCGGTGCTCTAAGACGCGTCTGAATAATATAAATTTGCTCTAGTTTTAATTGTCTTGTTCCCGAAGTTGAGTATCCAGGCCAGTCCAGCCCTGTCCGACCCGACCGTGAAGCTAAGGAATAGCATTTATAGATAACCTATTTTGATGCTATTAAACTCATCTTAAAGTGTGTATTTCCATCAGGCATATATCTAAAAGTGAGACTTTTTTGTAATTACTTAGAAACTCCTCATGGCATTTTGAAAGAGAAAGATTCATGAATATCTTTCCAAGCATTGTTAAAGGGTTATTTTTTAGACACCTTTTCCTTTTTCATGATTTGATGTTTTGGAGAGCAGGTTATCCTCCTCATTTGAGAAGACGGCACTTTGTGTTGTGACCTGAGGCTCTAATTTCCTGGCGCACCCTTCGCAGTGGTAATTTCTTCCAATGCACCACTGTGAGTGGCCAATTTGGTAGACCAATTGCTCTGAGATGGGGTGTCGACAGATTCAGGTTGCCACAGTGACAATTTTGTGCCAAAACGCTGCACGGAAGGTTTGCTAAAAGCCGCCAACCCCAACTTGGTCTATTCTTGGCACAGGTGAAACAGGCCCTGCGCAGTGGTAAATTGTTGACAGGTGCACGTGCACACACTTCACCAAAACCTCAGAGGCAGGTCACCAGAGTGTCAGGCACATTTCAATGCAATCAACAATCACAGCAATCACTATTTAATGTAACCATCTGAACCAGCATATACATTTGTATCTATATTAACTGTCCCGTCACATCTGATGTTGGATTAAAGCCATTTGTTATAATGGAAACTTAACCTGATGGCAGCTGGAAGTTTGATGCACATCTCACAAGCCAACAACAAACAGCCTTATCATCAGATACAGAGTATATATCTAACATCTCTCATCTCATGAAATTCAAAAAAAAGAAAAAAGAGGAAGAGACCCTCACTGAATAAATGTATGTCACTCAGTGTCTTAAGGATTTAGCTGTGATTGCCCATGTTTCTCTGTCTAAATCTTTATTCTTATGTGATCTAAAAAGATGGAGTACATTATTGGATGATGGATGTTGAAGGAGGATGAGGAGGAGACACCGGGAGAGGATATATCACCAAAGGTTGTGCTATTTGGCAATGACAGACTAGGAATGCTGGTGGATCACAAGCATGGTGAATGGATTAGCCTGCTGCTGTGTTTAAATGTAACTGTCACATAATTTTGTACTCCTATTAATGACACAGGTAGGTCCACATGGTGACGCACATCGTGGCCTCTGATGTGCTCCCCGATGGCCCCTCCACTCTCTAAGTTGCTGTAACAGTGACAGCTGCTCTGATGGTCTCTGCTAATGGGTCTTTCCAGCACACTGAGCCACTGCGTGCCTTTTTTTGATCCGACAGCTTTTGTTCGCCTCTTGTCCTTACATCATTGAACCATTTTTTTTACACTGGGCAGTGGTTCCCAGAATATCTAGGCAAGAATGTTGTTACCATATTCTGATACTGCGAGCTTGGACCTCTCGGTTTAAATGCATTTAGAAGCAAGAAGAGGCGTTCAGGGTAGGTCTGCTGCGCCCCTGCCTGGTCTACAAGATTAGAGCAGTTTAAGTTAACAAGTTGTGTTTTCTGTTTCACACAGTTAATGAAACAGTTTTGTAAAACTATTACATGTTGTAAGTGTCAAAGGACCCAATTTTTTTTTCATTAATTTCATTTTTTTTAATTTAGCGGCCCACTAAACAGTAACTGGATTTTTTTCCTGCCAGATTTCGGCATCAGCTTGGGCCTCAAAAAATCCATATTGGTTCCGACCATTGAGACAGAGGCAATGGGATTCCTATGGCAAATGTATGTTTCTCTCATTTATGGAAGGCCAATTGACAGGCAGAAAGCTACAGCTGACATATCAATGATGACCATTTTACAAGCATATTTGTATCAAATTAACAATGTTATTTAAAAAAACCAAAATATCAGTTTTAATGTGGTCACTGGTCTGCTTGTTTGCCGTAGCTCACATCCTTGATGAAAACTAACATTCCACCTGTATGGTTAATCTGGAAAAAACAGGATTTAACACGTTTTTTTAAGAAATTATGTATGCCATTGTTTTATTGCTTAATTTTGTTGTGTGAAGTTTGCATGTTCTTCCCGTGCATGCGTGGGTTCCCTCCAGGCACTCCAGCTTCCTCCCACAGACCAAACACATACTCATTAGGTTAATTGGTGACTCTAAGATGCCCTTAAGTATGAGATCTTGTAGCGACTGGCTACAAGATTCCCCTTTGTCGAAAAGCTGCTTTCATTTTTTAACATGGAAGCTGGTTAAACCCACATCTGACCAATGAGAGCACACGATGTTGGCACTTTGATATAAAACAAAGAACATGGTGGCTTGCTCAATTGTCTGAAGTCTGTTTTTTTTCACCAAAGCAATCAAGTAATGAGAGTAAAGGCTCCCTGCTGGTTTTCCCTTTTCTCAGAGTTTTGAGGTTGTTAAATTTAATCATTTCTGTTAATTTTGTTGGCTAATTATTTTCGTGAAAGTTTTCATCTGCAACCTTTTTTTTCCCAGACAACAACAAATAAAAACAAGTGTACATGGAAAAAATAAAAAACTAAATCAACTGACATTTTCAACAACAAATGAAAACTAGACTAAAATGTCTGGCAGACTTAATCTAATCATAGCTAATGTGGTCATAGAAAGTAGAGACAAGTGATGAATCTATCCAATCACAGCTACTTTGGTTGTGTTAAAGGTTGGATGAGTTCAGAGGGACATCCAATCACAGCTGCCTTATCTTGGTGGTGGTGGGATAAGTTGTGGAGCGATCCAATCAGAGCTGCTCTCTTTATGAATTGATATATTCATGTAGAGCAGGTTCACTGTTTGTTGTCAGTTCTGGTATTGTAACTGAGATGCTCTGCCAGGTAGCCTAAATAAAGGTGACTGCATTCCACACAAAAGGAACATTTGTTTCTGTTCATTTAGACATTCAGACTTTACTAACATTCAATAAAGGCTTAGTAGATGTTTGATTTTATCCAAGAGGAAAACATGACTTCAGAAATTCAAGGAAACATAAAAATGCCTTACCCTTTACACTTCATACTTTAGTCGACTAAATCTACTGTAGATTTCTTCGACTAAAATGTTGTGAAATTTCATTAACTAAGACTAAACCAATTGTTAAAACAGTTTAGATGACTAAATTATGACTAAAACAAAAAGATTTTTAAGGCGAAAAACTAAAATGAATTGAAAAATGCTGTCAAAATTAACACTTGTTACCTGTTTTATAGGAAACACTCATTTGAGACAACACAGTTTAAGTAAAAACTAAACAGGAATGTCTTTAAATCAGTGAAGGGGCTGAAGAACCAGAACACACGCAGCAGAAAATAAGTGCAGCTCTGAGTTCAAATCAAATATTAGCAGTATCTATTTTTACAAAAACAGTAATTTGCGGTTTTCTTCTGGGTACCCTTTATTTCCTTCTTCCTCCTGAACTAAAATCAGACTCTCTCTCTGGATAAATCCCTGGATCTGCGGTTCTGCTCTCCCCGCTCACTAACTCACAGATGATGGATGTTTCCAGAAGGTTCCAGCTCTTCTGACCCCATGCAGACTAAAAATAGAAAGATGGAAAGATCAACTCTGAGGAACAGAAGAGGACAGGGCTCTATTCTCTGGGCTGTGATACTATAAATACCAGCGGGTGCTGATAAAGTCATCGATCATGTCAGAGCTCACGTGACACTTTGAAGAGCTCAATTATGACGAGGAGATTCCTGAAGGTCTGAGCAGCCTGAGGCCGATCAGATCAGTTCACTCTGCTATCTTAGGTCTCGGCTCTGACGCTGATGCAGCAGGTTTGTAGAGAGTTAGCTGCTCAATATCAGCACCTGTGGGTCGACAAAGGTCTTAATGAGGGCTTCAGACAGAAACATGAACCTGTGCAGAGACCTCCAGGCCCAGAATGAAGGTCACAAAGTCACTACACAACAAACGATGTTTCACTGAAGAGGTGAAGGGAGGTGTCCGTAGACGAGACCTACATGGAGCCCCTGCGCCCGCTGAGTACATTTCTGAAGCAGGGTACAGCTCCAATGTGAGATCACTGGAGAACTTCACACAATAACAACAGAGGAAATATCAGGTTATGATGTCTCTCAGAGGAAAGTTAGCCAAACCAGACCACATGTAAGCGAATGGACAACACATATCAAAAACCTATTTCTTTGTATTCTAAACCAAATTAAATAAAAGAGGCTTGAATAAAGAATAAGACTCAGTCAGCTTGGTGGTGCAAGGATGAGTCCTAAAAGACAGTTATCATTTTAGCACATCCTGTTTCCCCAAAGCCGTTTTGAATAGCTCCTGAGATAAATACCTGAATTAAAGGATTGCCTCCGTGCATTAAAGGATGCGCGGAGGCAAACATTCTTCTTCTTCAGTTCAGAGGTCAGAAAAGACACACAGACATGTCTGGAGCGACACAGACTGTAATGGAGGAGTAGCCCGAGCGGACCATGATGAAATATTGGTGAAACTAATGAGTTTTTGGACGATTAATGCAGTTTTAGGAGTGGCGCTATACATGCCCCCTGTGCTACCATTATACGGATGTCCGCCGCTCGATTTTGGATCTAAATATCTCCCGAAGCACTGTTTGGATCAGGAAAGCCTTCTGGGTGAGTATGTTGTTCTACTTCATTCTATAAACAATGTGAAAGCTGTAGAAACCAAACTGATCCTTTAAGGTCCCTGATGAACACATGCAAATGAGATTTTAATGTTTCATTTTGTAACATAAATGCACCTCATGGTACCCTGCTTTTGAATTGAACATCCCCACAGCACAATATAATGCCTGTCCCCTCTGTCTGCAACTAACATGACACTTTGCCGTCTCAGCAACAAATCCCATCCACCTCTGTATCATCAGCGCAGAGTTTTTACATTTTTAAAAAGGGATAAAAGAACAAAGTACACAATACCGTGTCCACGGCCTCCATGCTCCTTTCCATTGTTTACATAGGGAGGCTTTGTCGAGCTGATGTCGTCTACGTGACAACATTAGCTTGATGCTCCAGAGGAAAAAAACAGCCACACAGCTCGTCTGCTCCCAGTTAGACCGGGTCTGCTGGCAGTAGGAAAGGAGTCAGTTAGCGGCAAACCACTTTGACTGGCAGAGGTCAACAGGTCATCATGGCTGTTAGCGGCTAAACCTGGTGCCATCATTTCTGATCATTTTCTGAACACATGATGGAAGGCTTTCCATGATGCAGTGAGCACCGACTTGAGTGAGCATTTATTAAACAGAAGAAATCTCCAAAGAGAGACACAAATGTGTTTTACCTGAAAAAGTTGCATTATGAAAGAAGGAGAATTCTTTTTCCTGATAGCTTTTTTCTCAGTCAGCAGCATTTCACATTGAAGATCACCACGATTGAAGAACACACTTTATAAACTAAAACAACATTAGATTAAACTAACACCTGGCTTTTACCTCCACCTCCTGCACAAGTGATTTTCAAGGGCCTTCAGGTGTATCCACAAAAGTTTTTAATCATATGGGTGTAATTCCACATGCATACAGCTTTTCGGGGGCCTGCACTTTTTGAAAATGAGTCTGAGGATAAATCCCAAAACACTGACCTTGCATTTCCATATGTAAAACCTTAAAAACTACAGCGTCATAGCCTCCACCTCCCTTAAACCACATGCTCTGACCCTGACATCAACAGAAACTAGAGAATTTGCATTTCCATGCAGGAAATGCGTTAAAATGCTGAGTGTGACTGCTGAAACTGTGAAATTAAATTGCTAAAAGTAATGCAAAGAAAGTTGAAAATGTGACATGAATAGTTGTAAGCAGTAAATCACGGCTGAAAATGTGTGAAATGTGCAATAAAAATGTTTGCAGAAAATTATAGATACTGGAGCTCAGGTGTGCAGGTCACATGACCACGCTCTAACTTCAAAGAAATGTGCAAAAGTTGATGCTGCTTCAACAGTCATATCTCAGAAACTGTAACAGGTAGTGAAAAGTGCACTAAAAACTGTTTGCAGTTGTGAAAGAAAGCAGAAAAAGAATGACTGTTTTGTAACATGGTTAAAGCTATGGTCTACGATTTGGAAGCTTTGTACATATTAATAACATCGTTTATAAGGCTGTTATGGTCCTATGGTCCTATCTACACAGTATAAAGACCAAAAAGAATGAAAATAATCCATTCAGTATATCCGCTGAAAAGCTGCATACTAGCTGACCAATCAAACCTAAGAACCTGCGACTATTAATTGGTCCGTGAGTTGGTCCGTGAGTCCATCCAATCCCCTGTCTCTCTCACTACACAGCGTCATGCGTAGTGCGTCATGGTCCCGTCTCCTCCCCTCTACCTCCGGTGAGCAGCTAGCAGCGTTAGCTACTGAACTATCATGGAGCCGGAAAAGCCTAGCGCCGAGACCGAAGCCGCCTCCCTCTCCTGCGGGGCCCAACAGAGCTCTGCCCGCGGGTTGAGGCCTGTTAGCTGGCTAACAGCTAACGGCTAACGAATAGCCTCAGCCGGCCGTCAGACCTTCAGCATCGACCGTTTCGCCCCTGGTTGATCAGGTAATGGCTTTGTTTACTACAGTGGGAGATGTCTGCTGAATAACTCTGGTTAGTTTGTGCCTGCACGGGCTAATAACTTGCAGGGGAGCGGGTTAGCCTGTTAGCCGCTAATCGTTTTCACTGTAAGCTGAGCTGGGGAGGACAAGCTGAGAAAGATAAATCCTCCCCCACACTCGGCTCCGCTCTGGCGGCGCCAGACCCGCATTGCCGCCGGTCCAATTGAAATGGCTACTGCTGTGTGTTACAAGGGGGATGTCTGTCGTGTTTGATACTTTCAGTTGAGCTGAGCTGTTTTTGATTGAGTTTGCTGCTGATGTATTGTGCTAGTCGCTCGTAGCTCTGTCCGAGGGGGCTTGATAAGAGGCGAGGCGACACGAGCTGGGGGCGGGATCTTGGAACACGGGGGGGAGAGGTGAGGGAAGGGGGGGCAGGCTGCGGTTTCAAATCGTAGACCACAGCTTTAAATGTGTTGATATTTGTAGATGTACCTAATAAAGTGACCAGTCAGTGTAATACGTCCAAGGGAAGGTTGAGAGTGTAAAGACAAGCATGATTACGCCATTGTAAAGAAGAATCTGTACTAGATGGAGAAGAAAAGTACCTCTGCCTCAACCCCGGAATTGAACCCAGGTCCCCTGTTCCATAGTCTGCTGTGCTAACTATTTAATCACCAGGTTAAATATGCTGAGTTGAGGAAAGCATGGTATTTCTCCTCATAAGAACACTGATAACGCTCGGTACTTCCGGGTAATCAAACGCTCGCTGTGTCCAAACTGGAATAGATATGAGGAAAGGGATTTCACCGTGAGCATCCCAAGAACGTCCTGAAACGTTTAATAAAATTCTCATTTCTGTACTGCTAAAAATGTTAACACAGTGGCGAGTTAAAAACGCGCTTCAAAGTGAAGCACTCCGCTGTCCAGAGCGTCAGTCTAAAGTCACGTGACGTGCTCTAACAAGAAGGATTTCCTCAAAAGTTGGTGTTGCTTAAAAAAATCATATTTAAAAAACTGTGGAAGCCAGCAAACAGCTGACGATATGTAAAAACAGCCGAGAAGTCAGTGCAGCTTTTAAAGCATGAATGAAGTCTGTAGGTGGAAGCATGCCCAATCTGTGGAGCTTCAAAGTTGCTGAAGTTTTCAGCAGAGCTGTGGAAATGTCCCATTGATTTCAATGTAAAAATACATGCAGAAATTATTTTTTACTGTAAAAAGTACAATTGTTAAACCTGTGAAAAATACAAGCGCACTTCTCATGAACATGTTGCATATGTCAGTTTTTTTCTGTGAAAATCTGTGCAAATTTGAAGTCTGTGAAAGGTGCCAAAATCTGGAGGAATAAGAAGAAGAAGAAAAAACAAAATGGAGTTTAGGGAGAACATTATGTTGAAATGCTGACTCAGCATTTCAACATAATGATGTTGGATCACGGCGTCTCGTTGGAGCTGCAGGAGCTCCTGAGCTAAAATCTTCTGCTTCTCTAGGACCATGAAGAACAGCAGACACCAGAGTTTGGTTACATGAGCATGCTCCATGTCTTCTTCTCTGGTTTTGTCTGTCTGCAGCAGCATTACAGCACCACTTACAGGTCTGGCATATGTACTACTATGTTTACAGGGTTTTTGTGCGAAAAATGAAATGATAAGACGAAGTTGTCTTCAGGAGGAAAAGTGTGTTTGTCTCTGTGTGGACGCTGTTTTGAAGTTCAGTTCTGGGTTTGCATTTTTTTTTTTGGTTGTAGGTTTCATATAAGTTTTTTCTACAGGAGAAGAACATGGCAGATGGTAAATGGACTAAACAAGCTGCTTTACACCACACAGACCTGGCTGCAGAAACAAATTAGAGGGGAGGGCGTTACATTTTTTCAGGGGGGCATACTTTTTTTGAACCTTATCTGCCTCGGGCTGAACAGTGGCTCTGTGGGCACTCTTACAGTTTTGACGTATCATTTTCTCTCACTAAAAACAGGCAGTTCATCCATAAATATATATAAAACAACAACGAAATGCAGTAGTGTAGTGCTGTGTTCATTTATTAAACCAAATCATGTGCTGTGTGCTGTTTGACTGCATGATGTTGAAACACCTCACTTTATTCTAAAAGGTCCTAACTGACTATGCCATGACAATACAGGCTATTTAATAATTTCAAAAGGAGCCTTGTAGCTTTTTGAGATTGTTGAATTTAGTAAAAATCTTTCTGAACTTTTGCCTAGCCTTAATCACCTGCTTCATTGTCCAATTCGCCTTAACTGGTGGAGAAGAGTCACATTATGTGAAAAAATGAACCCTGGCAAAAAAAACATGTATAAACGGGAGGCATTTAAGCACATCTAAGGGCAGAGCTGCGGAGCGACGTGGTCCCCTTCTCTGCCCCGTGCACGCAGCTGCTCTCCCTGCTGATACAGCACACGCAGTTCTGCCTCTCTACATCATAAGTCCTGTAATGTCACCTACATGGGAGCAAAGTCACATCCATGGTGTAAGGGTGTGTTATGTGGCATGCAACATGGGACAAAGAATGCACTGACTCTCTGGATACCTGCCTGTGAGGCTTTGGTGAAGTGTGCGCGCATGTGCGCCTGTCACCAAATTACAGCGCTTTGCCTGCGCCGAGAATAGACCAGGTCGAAGCAGGCGAGCTTTCAGCGCACCTTCCACGTTGTCTTTTGGCACGAAATTGTCACTGCACCAACCTGAATATGTCCGCACCTCCTCCTGGTGCGCCGTCACACCCATCTCGGCGCAGACAGTCTACCAAATGGTCAAATTGGATGTGCACAGTGGTGTGCCGGACAAAACTGTCACTGCGCAGGAGACCATGAATATGAATGAATATCTAACTCGGCAATCACTATGACTCAGTGACCCGCCCCCTACTACCGATAATTTGCTAAGGCGATTGGTTTGATTGTCATATCAAGATAGATGGGATTAAGTGAAGATGGCTACTCCAACGGAAAAAAAGAAACAGAAACCTTTGCTGTCAGTCCAGGCACACCTGACTCTGTGGGTGGGCATGGCCCCCCAATGCCCACCCATGCCACCAGGTCTGACACCACAGGTCACACCTACACATTCACCCTCACAGTAGTTTGATGGCTGGAGTTTTTATGTCTCCGTCCATCAGTATCTCGAACACTTTCACGCCTTTTCATGCCCATTTACACACCACTGATGCAGCAGTGGGAGCCGCCTGCTGTTAGGTGTCTTGCCCAAGGACACATCCCCATGTGACAGCCAGAGCTGGGCTCGAACCTGCAACCTTCAGATGATCCTTCAGTCAGAGTGGATGTATTTGTGAATTTGAAGAAGCTTTCTTAACATATGGGACTAACTGACACAAGGCTCCATCACCTTTAATCTCCAAATTCATTTGACTTGATTCTTGAGTCAGAATAATTATTCATGTAAAGTATGGACTAACATCCTTGTGGAGTCTTTGAGATATGATTTTCTAAAGAGTGCATCGTCATCATACTGACACATCGTACAGACTTGATCAGAGCGTCCTCAGAAAACCTTTTAACTCGTTTGAAGAATCCGGCCTGTTTCCAAAACCGCTGCCAAATGTTCTCAAAGTCCTCGTCTCTTAGAGGAAATATTCATCATGTGGATCCACATCTGGAGCCAAGACCAGAACATATGGAGGCGTCTTCTTAAAGACAGGAAGTCTGAGGTTTCTGAAGAGTGTGGGTCTGAAATTTTAGACATTATATTTGCAGAGTCAAAATATGTACAATGCTGACTCGTCCTTAAATAACAGAACAAAGATGTAAATGTGAAAAACTTATTAAAGATATTACATTATCATCAAAAACATAATGACCAATAACACAATTACAAACAACAATGTCCAATAAAATATAAGAACATTTATTAACAATTAAAAACACTTCAACAAAAAACCCAGAACATTTCATAAAAATTAATACAAATCATAGAAAATCATAAATTATAATAGCAAATTAATAAACTGATTATAATAATGTAAATAAACAATCGGAGGATTGCTGTGAGGAGAATCTACGGCGACATGAAGACTCTGCTACCCATGAGCACGCACAGCGGCTGTCGTAATGCTGCGTTCCAGTAACCTCAGAACCGGGAGTGACATCATCTCCGACTTATCGGCGTTCCAGCTGAAGTCGGAAAAAAACATGCCGATCTACCAGGCTATTGTTAGCTGTTGTTAGCACGCCCTGCGTTGTTGTTCACAAATATCACATGAAGAATGTGATTATCACTATGGCAGCATTTTTGTAAATATAAGTCTAACAATACTATGTATACAGCTGATCTAGAGCGACACACCCCAGTCAGAAGTGCAAATAAATGGATTATTACAGGAGCTAAATAACTGTTCACACTGGGGGCATCCATCTTTGATTGTCAACTCGGGGGTGGCGAGGTTTCACCGAGTTCCCAGTAGGAAATTCAGACTTTGGGGGACGTTCCAGCTGCAGTTTCCTACTCGGAACTCGGAAATTCCTACTTCTGACTACAACTGGAACGCACCAAAAGACGTGACCCAAGCCAAAGCGTGTGTTTGTTGTGATGCTAATGAATGCAGCTCGGACCTTCCTCAGAACTCTGCATTGCTTTACAACTTCTTTTTTCAACAACTTACAGGATGCAAAGCCACGAGGTAATGTATCTCTTTCTAGTTACGTAGCGGTAGTTTTTGATGTGTGACAACAAGCAAGTTTTGGAAAACTTAGTATCGTAGTTTTGTAGCCGGCTATATATCTCTACTTACAGCCCGGTGCTCTGAGACGTGTCTGAATAATATAAATTTGCTCTAGTTTTAATTGTCTTGTTCCTGAAGTTGAGTATCCAGGCCAGTCCAGCCCTGTCCGACCCGACCGCGAAGCTAAGGAATAGCATTTATAGATAACCTATTTTGATGCAATAAAACTCATCTTAAAGTGTGTATGTGGATCAGGCATATATCTTAAAGTGAAACTTTTTTGTAATTACTGAGAAACTTCTCATAGCATCTTTAAAAAATAAAATAATTAAAAAAAAAATTTTTAAACAAATTTTAATTGGGGCATCGGTGGCGCAGTTGGATAGTGCACTTGCTCAGTAACCGGGAGGTTGCAGGTTCAAGCCCAGCTCTGGGCGACACATGGCGATGTGTCCTTGGGCAAGACACTTAACCCCAAGTTGCTCCCACTGCTGCGTCAGTGGTGTGTAAATGGGCATGAAAGGGCGTGAATGTGTTTGAGATACTGATGGAAAAACTAACATAGAAACTTTGAACCATCAGTGAGTGAATGTGAGTGCGAATGGGTGTGAATGGGTAGGAGTGACCTGCGGTGTAAAGCAGCTTTGAGTAGTCAAAGACTAGAAAAGGGCTATATAAGCTCAATTCCATTTACCATTTTAAAAAATGCAAAAAAGCACACAAACAATGACTTTTAAATGCTCTGCAATGGGTTAAGTTTAACAACCAAAAATGATCTGTTAAAAATATCCAAAACAATTACAAATCGAAATGAAAAATATTGTTTATGCAACAGTATGATGATTTACTCATGTTTGCCGAGACTCTGTCCTGGTTTAAAGGGTCCAGTTCTTTTACCAAAGTGCTTGGTTTTGGTGACTGTTTACCGTCGGACCAATAATTTTTTAAAATCCAAATCATCACACCAAACACTGATGCGGATCAGCGGCACATGACTTCAGGCCTGTGTGTGGATGAGAATAACAGAAGTGGAGGTGCACCGATCTCACTCTGTGGTGGAGCTGTTGTCTGGGACGGGAAACATGTGAGCTGCATATGGGATCAGAGGAGGACTTGGCAGCCCCGCACACGCTTCACAGGGCAGACTGAGGCTCTTCCAGGACACACAGGACTTGGCCTCTCAGACTGCGTGTCACAAGGAATCAAATTAGACCGTAGAAGAAGAAGGAGACGGGACTTTCCTCCGAGAACCCGCTCTGACGCTCGCATCAGTCGAATCACTAATGTGTAAACTCGACTGCAGCATTAACTCGCACTGATCGCTCTATCACCGGGTCACCCAGCCTGGCCTACTCTCAGGACCACAGAGGGGGGAGGGGGTGTAATCTACTGTATCAGTGTGTCACATTTCCAGTCTGCGTTTGAACCTGTGATTTATGGGTTCTTGGAGTCGGGTGTCTCTGGGGTCAGATGGCTCGTGATATGACGGACGAGTTACACAAGAAGGAGAGTGGCTTCTCAGAATTAAGAGCATCAAACATTACTATAAGAAACTTGAGCGGCCTGCGCCAGCACGCAGCCACCTGAAGATGATTGATGACACCGGAGCCTGCAGTTCCTCTGGAGGCCTCTGGGGGCCCATCCTGAGGTGAGGCAATCCCCTTAGAGCCCAATGATAGAGGGTCTGAATTCACTGCAAAACTAAACCTGTTTACAGCCTGGTGCACCAGAGAGTCTTGATCCAAAAGCTCGTTGGGTCTCAGTTTAACGCAAGGGTTTGATCCAAGCTACTGCTGCCACAGGTCAAATGTTTCCTTGTTAAAACACTAAAGCACTGGAGGCACAAGATTGCCAGTGAAAGGATATAAATGTTGCTTTTTTAATTTTTTATTTTTTTTTTACAGAAAAATGGAACAAATAAAGGCAGAGGACAATATCAATCAACATCCTTTATCCTTCATTTAACCAGGTAAATACTCATTGAGATTTAAAACTTTTTTTCCAAGAGTGACCTGGCCAAGACGGCAGCACAGAAACAGAAAATAAAACAGAAAACCGCTACAGACACAGAAAAACTGCATTGGGATTATATGATTACACAGCGCAATCACAAGAGCCAATTAAAGGTGTATCCTGGCTCTACCCCGAAAGCTGATGGACGTGCATCGTCATAGAAACAGCCGTAGAAACTGCGTAGCTGACCAACGTAGCTAAGGTAACCCCGACTTGTCAGACAACTCGACTGACATTATTGATAACATCACGGCAACAGTACATTCTGTCAGATTAGACAATAAGATGAATGCCCGACGGCTGTTACTGTTATGTGAAGCACCACAAAGCTAATGTTGCTAACCTATCCAGCAGAAAGATGGCGACATCTGCGTCCATTTTCAGGTCTTTCAATTTGCGGAGTTTCCTCCACCGTCGGAAAGCAACACCAATGTTGACCCGGGTCTTCGCTCTTTCGTGGTCATAGCCCTTCTTTTTCACTTTTCACTCCTCTGACCTTTTTCTTTTGGGCTGTTTTTCAGCCATTGCTACTGCACCTATAGTATCTCTCTCTTATGCTAACTGCGCACGCTACGCAACCTACTACTCCCCCTCCCCCCCCTGTCTGATCTGTGCATGAGTATGATCGCCCCCTGGATGTGGGGGGGTGTACCTGTTTTGGTGGCTCGGCCCGAACCACAGTATTTACCTGCTGAAATTCAGAACCAAGGCTGTGTATTGAAACCGGACTTTTTTTTCAACATGCTGTCAGTGGTGACATCTTGTGGATGGAGAGGAGAAATACGGTGAATTTGACAAATAGTGCATTAGATTAGAAGATTAGAAGATCGCTGACTACACCTTTAAGCTCAATTCTCTGTCTTTTATGATTGTCTTGACTTCCCCTAGGGTTATAAGATGTGTCAATTTCAAGCCCTTCTGCATCATTCCAGGCAGACGGGGCAGAAAATGTAAAAGCCTTTTTGCCCAGGTCAGTTCTTACTCTCGGGACATGCAGCTGTATGATGTCCTGAGAGGACGGGCCATATTGGCTGAAGTTTCTACACATGTGTGAACACAGATATGTAGGCAGAAGTCCAATAATAGATTTATAAATAAAAATCAGCCAATCAGAGAGTCTTCAAACATACAAGGAAGGACAGTGCGCGACGGCATATAGGGAACAGTGATGCACATGATGGCTGCAACCAGTAACAAAACGCAAAGCACAGTGGTATACAGAATCCCATTTCTTGAGAAACTGCCCAGGAGCATTCATAAAAAGCAGGTCTCCATAGACCAACACGGGTAAAAAGGTGTTGTGATCAAATATTATGACTTGTAGTGAAAAACAAGACTTGTTTCTAAAAAAGAAACCTTGTTTAAGTTTCAGCTTAGAAACAAGTTTATGTGCAATTTAAAGGATAGGTTCTCATGAAGTAGAAGGCCTTAGTATTTATAAGATGTAACCATTTCAATTTCAACCCCATGAGCAGGTTAACAGCCTGGGAAATATACACACAGAACATGAAGAGTCTTCGTATGTGTTAGACTTGAGCAAATGCCAATATTTTCCAGTATACCTCTCCTTTCTTCTTTTGAAGTCCCAAAGGAAAAGTAATTTTCTCCATGCTGTGAATAGTGTTTATAATATTTAAAAGAAGTTTTGTGTTTGGAGGATTCTCCTGAAGCCAACATTTAGTAATTGCTTTTTTACTTGCCGCCAAGAATATTTTCAAAGGATATGCGTCTCCTCCGTTGAGGCCTTCTGGAAATTTCCCAAGCAACAGGGATGCAAAAGAGAAATCAGTTGTCCTGTCCAAGGTTTCTGGAAGAAGCTGCTCCACTCCTCTTCAAAACATTTTCAAGTACAGAAAAGACCAAAAAACATGTTCATAATCTGTTGAATTCGCTCCACACTCCTTCCAGCAAACAGATCGGATGCCTCTTAATTTTGATTTCTGATTTGGGGTAACAAAGAATGTTATTGCATCTTCCAGCAGAAAAAAATTTGTGGAATTGGACTGTCTTTTCCAGGTTTGAAGCCACACATCTTCTGAGATGCTGATATTATGAATGTTGCTTTTATGCCATCGTCATGTGTTTGAAGATGGCAGGAGTGTATCAGCTGATCAAGAACAAGGGTTTGGTGGGATTTAAAGAAATTTAGTCCAATGGGTGACCATGAGTCCCAAAGACTTTGACCTTTGGAGTCCAGAAACTCATCATGTCATCTGTAAATTACATTCGCAAAGTTTGGCATAATCTTTTAAAGTGTTCTTGGGATTCTTTGGGGCACAGTCTGACAGTGTGCTCTGTCGGTAATCAGGCTGCCCTGGCTGTCACACGGTCATGTGTCAAAAATGCTTTAACCCTTTCATGCATGGTGCCCTCTACAGTAGACAGATATTTGAAAATAATTGTACATCCTTAGGTTGCAGTAACCTGTTCAACTTCCAGATGGTAAATTCCCTAAACTTTGTATTGTGTTACATAAAAATATTATCTTTGCACATTTTTATCATATTGAGATTTTACATTATAAACCTAAAACAGTTGATGAAGGGCAAATTGAGTATTAAGCCTGTTTTCAGATTTCATCATCGTTTTTTGCTCCTTTAACATCGACTCTATGGCGCCTTTTGCCTCAAAGCTCCATGACTCCATCTCTTCGGTGCACGTCAGAACAGCCTGTAACTTCTCGTTTTGCGTGCCTACTTCCATATTTATTTTGTCGACTTTCTTATCAATGTCCTCCTTAAAATCTGTTAGGTCCTTTCTCATTTGGGTGGTGACTTCGTCCGTGAAAGCTTTCAGGTCCGTCTTTAGCTCTGCATCATTTGGATCTGCTAGCTAATGCCATCCAGACTGCTTTAAAAAGAGACAATGCTGTTGCTAGCTTCCGGAGTTAGCATGTTTTTGTCTTTAGTCATGCACTTTTTCTCTTTCCCTGGAAAGTCTGGGG